>JAQOOD010000012.1:1200000-1904252 GCA_029633175.1 Citrus glauca | reverse complement strand
GGGCATTTTTCCGCAGGACGAACTTGGCGCCAAGGGGTTCGGCTGTTCTTTTTTGGGCGCGGCTGTGCCCACGGCCTACTTTTGTCGTGGGGAGGGGGTGGACAAGGCCTCGGCCCATTCCGAGTCCGGCAGACGAGGTTCGCCCGCCCCACGCCTCAAGGCTATAGCCCACCACCTTTTTGGGCATTTTTCCGCCGGACGAACTTGGCGCCAAGGCGTTCGGCTGCTCTTTTTTGGGCGCGGCTGTGCCCGCGGCCTATTTTTGTGGTGGGGAGGGGGTGGGCAAAGTCTCGGCCCATTCCCAGTCCGGCGGACGAAGTACGCCGGCCCCACCCCCTTGGCTATAGCACAGCCCTTTTTTGGGCATTTTTCCGCGGGACGAACTTGGCGCCAAGGGGTTCGGCTGCTCTTTTTGGGCGCGGCTGTGTCCGCGGCCTATTTTGGGTGTGGGGAGGGGGTGGCCAAAGTCTCGGCCCATTCTGAGGAAGGCGGACGAAGTGCGCCGGCCCCACGCGCAAAGGCTGTAGCACACCCCTTTTTGGGGCATTTTTCCGCAGGACGAACTTGGCGCCAAGGCGTTCGGCTGCTCTTTTTTTGGTACGGCTGTGCCCGCGGCCTATTTTTGTGGTGGGGAGGGGGTGGGCAAAGTCTCGGCCCATTCCAGGGAAGGCGGACGAAGTTCGCCAGCCCCACGCCCCAAGGCTATAGCCCACCCCCTTTTTGGGCATTTTTCCGCAGGACGAACTTGGCGCCAAGGGGTTCGGCTGCTCTTTTTTGGGCGCGGCTGTGCCCGCGGCCTATTTTTGTCGTGGGGAGGGGGTGGACAAGGCCTCGGCCCATTCCGAGTCCGGCATACGAGGTTCGCCCGCCCCACACCTCAAGGCTATAGCCCACCACCTTTTTGGGCATTTTTCCGCAGGACGAACTTGGCGCCAAGGCGTTTAGTCGCTCTTTTTTGGGCGCGGCTGTGCCCGCGGCCTATTTTTGTCGTGGGGGGGGGGGGGTTGGGCAAAGTCTCGGCCCATTCCGAGGAAGGCGGACGAAGTTCGCCAGCCCCACGCCCCAAGTCTATTGCCCACCCCGTATTTGGGCATTCTTCCGTAGGACGAACTAGGTGCCAAGGGGTTCGGCTTCAATTTTTTGGGTGCGCCTGTGCCCTCATGCTAATGTTGTCGCGGGGATGAGGTGGGAAAAGTCTCGGCCCATTCTGAGTCCGGCGGACGAAGTGCGCCAGCCCCACGCCCCAAGGCTATAGCCCATCACCTTTTTGGGCATTTTTCCGCAGGACGAACTTGGCGCCAAGGGTTTTGGCTGGTATTTTTTCGGCGCTGCTGTGCCCGCGGCCAATTTTTGTCGCGGGGAGGGGGTAGGAAAAGTCTCGGCCCATTCCAAGTCCGGCGGACGAAGTTCGCCAGCCCCACGCCCCAAGGCTATAGCCCACCCCTTTTTTGGGCATTTTTCCACAGGACGAACTAGGCGCCAAGGGGTTCGGCTGCTCTTTTTTGGGCGCGGCTGTGCCCGCGACGTATTTTTGTCGCGGGGACGCGGTGGGAAAAGTCTCGGCCCATTCTAAGTCCGGCGGACGAAGTGCGCCGGCCCCACGCCCGAAGGCTATAGCCCATCCCCATTTTGGGCATTTTTCCGCAGGACGAACTTGGCGCCAAGGGTTTCGGCGGGTATTTTTTTGGCGCTGCTGCGTCCGCAGCCTATTTTTGTCGCGGGAGGGGGTGGGAAAAGTCTCGGCCCATTCCGAGTCCGGCGGACGAAGTTCGCCGGCCCCACGCCCCAAGGCTATAGCCCACCCCTTTTTTGGGCATTTTTCCGCAGGACGAACTAGGCGCCAAGGGGTTCGCCTGCTCTTTTTTGGGCGCGGCTTTTGCCACGGCCTATTTTTGTCGTGGGGAGGGGATGGGCAAAGTCTTGGCCTATTCCGAGGAAGGCGGACGAAGTTCGCCAGCCCAACGCCCCAAGGCTATAGCCCACCCCCTTTTTGGCCATTTTTCCGCAGGACGAACAAGGCGCCAAGGGTTTCGGCTACTCTTTTTTGGGCGCGGCTGTGCCCGCGGCCTATTTTTCTTGTGGGGAGGGGGTAGGCAAAGCCTCGGCCCATTTCGTCTGCCGGCCCCACGCCCCAAGGCTATAGCCCACCCCCTTTTTGGGCATTTTTCCGCAGGACGAACTTGGCGGCAAGGGGGTTGGCGGCTCTTTTTTGGGTGCGGCTGTGACCGCGGCCTATTTTTGTCGCGGGGAGGGGGTGGGAAAACTCTCGGCGCATTCCGAGTCGGCGGATGAAGTTCGCCCACCCCACGCCCTAAGGCTATAGCCCACCAACATTTTGGGCATTTTTCCGCAGGACGAACTTGGCGCCAAGGGTTTCCGCTGCTCTTTCTTGGCCGTTGCTGTGCCCGCGGCCAATTTTTGGCGCGGGGAGGGGGTGGGCAAAGTCTCGGCTCATTCCGAGGAAGGCGGATGAACTTTGCAGGCCCCACGCCCAAAGGCTATAGCACACCCCTTTTTTGGGCATTATTCCGCACGGCGAACTTGGCGCCAAGGGTTTCAGCTGCTCTTTTTTGGGCGCGGCTGTGCCCGCGGTCTATTTTTGTTGCGGGGAGGGGGTGGGCAAAGTCTCGGCCCATTCCGAGTCCGGCGCAGGAAGTTCGCCAACCCCACGCCCCAAGGCTACAGCACACCCATTTTTTGGGCATTTTTCCGAAGGACGAACTTGGCGCCAAGGGGTTCGGCTGCTCTTTTTTGGGTGCGGATGTGCCCGTGGCCTATTTTTGTCACGGGGAGGGGGTGGGCAAAGTCTCGGCCCATTACAAGTCCGGCGGACGAAGTTCGCCCGCCCCACGCCTCAAGGCTATCGCCCACCCCTTTTTTGGGCATTTTTCCGCAGGACGAACTTGGCGCCAAGGGCTTCGGCTGCTCTTTTTTGGGCGCGACTGTGCCCGCGGCCTATTTTTGTCGCGGGGAGGGGGTGGGCAAAGTCTCGGCCCATTCCGAGGAAGGCAGATGAACTTTGCCGTCCCCACACCCAAAGGCTATAGCACACCCCCTTTTTTGGGGATTTTTCCGCCGGACGAACTTGGCACCATGGGGTTCGGCTGCTCTTTTTTGGGCGCGGCTGTGCCCGCGGCCTATTTTTGTCGCGGGGAGGGGGTGGCCAAAGTCTCCGCCCATTGCGAGGAAGGCGGACGAAGTTCGCCGGCTCCACGCCCAAGGGCTATAGCCCACCCCTTTTTTGGGCTTTTTTCCGCAGGACGAACTTGGCGCCAAGGGGTTCGGCTGCCCTTTTCTGGACGCGGCTGTGCCCGCGGCCTATTTATGTCGCGGGGAGGGGGTGGACAAAGTCTTGGCCCATTCCGAGTCCGGCGGACGAAGTGCGCCTGGCCCACACCCCAAGGCTATCGCCCATCCCCTTTTTGGGAATTTTTCCGCAGGACGAAGTTGATGCCAAGGGGCTCGGCTGCTCTTTTTTGGGCGCGGCTGTGCCCGCGGCATATTTTTGTCCCGGGGAAGGGGTGGCCAAAGTCTCAGCCCATTCCGAGTCCGGCGGACGAAGTTCGCCCACCCCACGGCCCAAGGCTATAGCACACCCCTTTTTTGGGCATTTTTCCGCAGGATGAACTTGGCGCCGAGGGATTCAGCTTGGGGGCGGCTGTGCCCGCGGTGTATTTTTGTCACGGGGAGGGGGTGGGCAAAGTCTCAGCCCATTCCGAGTCCGGCGGACGAAGTTCGCCCACCCCACGGCCCAAGGCTATAGCACACCCCTTTTTTGGCCATTTTTCCGCAGGACGAACTTGGCGCCAAGGGGTTCGGCTGCTCTTTTTTGGGCGCGGCTGTGCCCGCGGCCTATTTTTGTCACGGGGATGGGGTGGGCAAAGTCTCAGCCCATTCCGAGTCCGGCGGACGAAGTGCGCAGGGCCCACGCCCAAGGCTATAGCCCATCCCCTTTTTGGGAATTTTTCCGCAGGACGAACTTGGCGCCAAGGGGCTCGGCTGCACCTTTTTGGGCGCGGCTGTGCCCGCGGCATATTTTTGTCCCGGGGAGGGGGTGACGAATGTCTCGGCTCATTCCGATTCCGGCGGACGAAGTTCTCCAGCCCCACGCCCCAAGGCTATAGCCCTCCTCCTTTTTGGGCATTTTTCCGCTGGACGAACTTGGCGCCAAAGGGTTCGGCTGCTCTTCTTTGGGCCCGGCTGTCCCTGCAACCAAATTTTGTCGCGGGGAGGGGGTGGGCAATGTCTCGTCCCATTCCGAGTCCGGCGGATGAAGTTCGCCCGCCCCACGCCCCAAGGGTATAGCACACCCCTTTTTTGGGCATTTTTCCGCAGGACGAACTTGGCGCCGAGGGGTTCGGCTACTCTTTTTTGGGCGCGGCTGTGCCCGCGGCCTATTTTTGTCACGGGGAGGGGGTGGGCAAAGTCTCGGCCCATTCCGAGTCCGGCGGACGATGTTCGCCCGCCCCACGACCCAAGGCTATAGGACACCCCTTTTTTGGGCATTTTTCCGCAGGACTAACTTGGCGCCGAGGGGTTCGGCTACTCTTTTTTGGGCGCGGCTGTGCCCGCGGCCTATTTTTGTCACGGGGAGGGGGTGGGCAAAGTCTCGGCCCATTCCGAGTCCGGCGGACGAAGTTCGCCCGCCCCACGCCCCAAGGCAATAGCCCACCCCCTTTTTAGGCATTTTTCCGCTGGTCGAACTTGGCGCCAAGGGGCTCGGCTGCACCTTTTTGGGCGCGGCTGTGCCCACGGCATATTTTTGTCCCGGGGAGGGGACGGGCAAAGTCTGGGCCCATTCCGAGTCCGGCGGACGAAGTTCGCCCGCCCCACGCCCCAAGGGTATAGCCCACCCCCTTTTTAGGCATTTTTCCGCTGGTCGAACTTGGCGCCAACGGGTTCGGCTTCTCTTTTTTGGACGCGACTGTGCCCGCAGCCTATTTTTCTCGTGGGGAGGGGATGGGCAAAGTCTCGGCCCATTACTAGTCCGGCGGACGAAGTTCGCCAGCCGCACGCCCCAAGGCAATAGCCCATCCCATTTTTGGGCATTTTTCCCCTGGACGAACTTGGCGCCAACGGGTTCGGCTTCTCTTTTTTGTACGTGGCTTCGCCCGTGGCCTATTTTCTCGCGGGGAGGGGGTGGGTAAAGTCTCGGCCCATTCCGAGTCCGGCGGACGAAGTTCGCCCGCCCCACGCCCCAAGGCTATAGCACACCCCTTTTTTGGGCATTTTTTCGCAGGACGAACTTGGCGCCGAGGGGTTCAGCTACTCTTTTTTAGGCTCGGCTGTGCCCGCGGCCTATTTTTGTCACGGGGAGGGGACGGGCAAAGTCTCGGCCCATTCCGAGTCCGGCGGACGAAGTTCGCCCGCCCCACGCCCCAAGGCTATAGCACACCCCTTTTTTGGGCATTTTTTCGCAGGACGAACTTGGCGCCGATGGGTTCGGCTGCTCTTTTTTGGGCGCGGCTGTGCCCGCGGCCTATTTTTGTCCCGGGGAGGGGACGGGCAACGTCTCGGCCCATTCCGAGTCCGGCGGACGAAATTCACCCGCCCCACGCCCCTAGGGTATAGCGCACCGCCTTTTTAGGCATTTTTCCGCTGGTTGAACTTGGCGCCAAGGGGTTCGGCTGCTCTTTTTTGGGCGCGGCTGTGCCCGCGGCCTATTTGTGTCGCGGGGAGGGGGTGGTCAAAGTCTCGGCCCATTCCGAATCCGGCGGACAAAGTTCGCCAGCCCCACGCCCCAAGGCCTTAGCCCACCCCTTTTTTTGGCATTTTTCCGCAGGACGAACTTGGCGCCAAGGGGTTCGGCTGCTCTTTTTTGGGCGCGACTGTGCCCGCGGCCTATTTTTGTTGCGGGGAGGGGATGGGCAAAGTCTCGGGCCATTACTAGTCCGGCGGACGAAGTTCGCCGGCCCCACGCCCCAAGGCAATAGCCCATCCCATTTTTGGGCATTTTTCCGCAGGATGAACTTGGCGCCATCGGGTTCGGCTTCTCTTTTTTGGACGCGGCTGCGCCCGCGGCCTATTTTGTCGCGGGGAGGGGGTGGGCAAAGTCTCAGCCCATTCCGAATCCGGCGGACAAAGTTTGCCAGCCCCACGCCCCAAGGCCTTAGGCCACCCCTTTTTTCGGCATTTTTCCGCAGGACGAACTTGGCGCCAAGGGGTTCGGCTGCTTTTTTTTGGGCGCGACTGTGCCCGCGGCCTATTTTTGTTGCGGGGAGGGGATGGGCAAAGTCTCGGCCCATTCCGAGTCCGGCGGACGAAGTTCGCCAGCCCCACGCCCCAAGGCTATATCTCACCCCCTTTTTGGGCATTTTTCCGCAGGACGAACTTGGCGCCAAGGGGTTCGGCTTCTCTTTTTTGTGCGCGGCTGTGCCCGTGGCCTATTGTTTTCGTGGGGAGGGGGTTGGAAAAGTCTCGGCCCATTCGGAGTCCGGCGGATGAAGATCGCCAGCCCCACGCCCCAAGGCTATAGCGCACCCGCTTTTTGGGCATTTTTCCGCAGGGGGAACTTGGCGCCAAGGGGTTCGGCTGCTCTTTTTTGGGCGCGGCTGTGCCCGCGACCTATTTTTGTCGCGGGGAGGGGGTGGTCAAAGTCTCGGCCCATTCCGAATCCGGCGGACAAAGTTCGCCAGCCCCACGCCCCAAGGCCTTAGCCCACCCCTTTTTTTGGCATTTTTCCGCAGGACGAACTTGGCGCCAAGGGGTTCGGCTGCTCTTTTTTGGGCGCGACTGTGCCCGCGGCCTATTTTTGTTGCGGGGAGGGGATGGGCAAAGTCTCGGGCCATTACTAGTCCGGCGGACGAAGTTCGCCGGCCCCACGCCCCAAGGCAATAGCCCATCCCATTTTTGGGCATTTTTCCGCAGGATGAACTTGGCGCCATCGGGTTCGGCTTCTCTTTTTTGGACGCGGCTGCGCCCGCGGCCTATTTTGTCGCGGGGAGGGGGTGGGCAAAGTCTCAGCCCATTCCGAATCCGGCGGACAAAGTTTGCCAGCCCCACGCCCCAAGGCCTTAGGCCACCCCTTTTTTCGGCATTTTTCCGCAGGACGAACTTGGCGCCAAGGGGTTCGGCTGCTTTTTTTTGGGCGCGACTGTGCCCGCGGCCTATTTTTGTTGCGGGGAGGGGATGGGCAAAGTCTCGGCCCATTCCGAGTCCGGCGGACGAAGTTCGCCAGCCCCACGCCCCAAGGCTATATCTCACCCCCTTTTTGGGCATTTTTCCGCAGGACGAACTTGGCGCCAAGGGGTTCGGCTTCTCTTTTTTGTGCGCGGCTGTGCCCGTGGCCTATTGTTTTCGCGGGGAGGGGGTGGGAAATGTCTCGGCCCATTCCGAGTCCGGCGGACGAAGTTCGCCCACCCCACGCCCCAAGACGATATCCCACCCCCTTTTTGGGCATTTTTCCGCCGGAAAAAATTGGCGCCAAGGGGTTCGGCTGCTCTTTTCTGGTCGTGGCTGTGCCCGCAGCCTATTTTTGTCATGGGGCAGGCGGACGAAGTGCGCCAGCCCCACACCCCAAGGCTGGAGCACACCCCTTTTTTGGGCATTTTTCCGCAGGATGAACTTTGCGCCAAGGGGTTTGGCTGCAGTTTTTTAGGTACGGCTGTGCCGCGGCCCATTTTTGTCGCGGGGAGGGGGTGGGCAAAGTCTCGGCCCATTCCGAGTCCGACGGACGAAGTTCGCCCGCCCCACGCCCCAAGGCTATACCACACCCCTTTTTTGGGCATTTTTCCGCAGGACGAACTTGGCGCCGAGGGGTTCGGCTACTCTTTTTTGGGTACGGCTGTGCCCGCGGCCTATTTTTGTCACGGGGAGGGGGTAGGCAAAGTCTCGGCCCATTCCTAGTCCGGCGGACGAAGTTCGCCCGCCCCACGACCCAAGGCTATAGCACACCCCTTTGTTGGGCATTTTTTCGCAGGACGAACTTGGCGCCGATGGGTTCGGCTGCTCTTTTTTTGGCGCGGCTGTGCCCGCGGCCTATTTTTGTCCCGGGGAGGGGACGGGCAAAGTCTTGGCCCATTCCGAGCCCCGCGGACGAAGTTCGCCCGCCCCACGCCCCAAGGGTATAGCCCACCGCCTTTTTAGGCATTTTTCCACTGGTCGAACTTGGCGCCAAGGGGTTCGGCTGCTCTTTTTTGGTCGCGGCTGTGCCCGCGGCCTATTTTTGTCGCGGGGAGGGGGTGGGCAAAGTCTCGGCCCATTACTAGTCCGGCGGACGAAGTTCGCCAGCCCCACGCCCCAAGGCAATAGCCCATCCCATTTTTGAGCATTTTTCCGCAGGACGAACTTGGCGCCAACGGGTTCGGCTTCTCTTTTTTAGACGCGGCTGTGCCCGCGGCCTATTTTGTCATGGGGAGGGGGTGGGCAAAGTCTCGGCCCATTCCGAGTCCGGCGGACGAAGTTCGCCAGCCCCACGCCCCAAGGCCGTAGCCCACCCCTTTTTTCGGCATTTTTCCGCAGGACGAACTTGGCGCCAAGGGGTTCGGCTGCTCTTTTTTGGGCGCGACTGTGCCCGCGGCCTATTTTTGTTGCGGGGAGGGGATGGGCAAAGTCTCGGCCCATTACTAGTCCGGCGGACGAAGTTCGCCAGCCCCACGCCCCAAGGCAATAGCCCATCCCATTTTTGGGCATTTTTCCGCAGGACGAACTTGGCGCCAACGGGTTCGGCTTCTCTTTTTTGGATGCGGCTGCGCCCGCGGCCTATTTTGTCGCGGGGAGGGGGTGGGCAAAGTCTCGGCCCATTCCGAGTCCGGCGGACGAAGTTCGCCAGCCCCACGCCCAAAGGCTATATCTCACCCCCTTTTTGGGCATTTTTCCGGAGGACGAACTTGGCGCCAAGGGGTTCGGCTGCTTTTTTTTGGGCGCGGCTGTGCCCGTGGCCTATTTTTTTCGTGGGGAGGGGGTTGGAAAAGTCTCGGCCCATTCGGAGTCCGGCGGACGATGATTGCCAGCCCCACGCCCCAAGGCTATAGCGCACCCGCTTTTTGGGCATTTTTCCGCAGGAGGAACTTGGCGCCGATGGGTTCGGCTGCTCTTTTTTGGGCGCGGCTGTGCCCGCGGCCTATTTTTGTCCCGGGGAGGGGACGGGCAAAGTCTCGGCCCATTCCGAGTCCGGCGGACGAAGTTCGCCAGCCCCACGCCCCAAGGGTATAGCCCACCGCCTTTTTAGGCATTTTTCCGCTGGTCGAACTTGGCGCCAAGGGGTTCAGCTGCTCTTTTTTGGGCGCGGCTGTGCCCTCGGCCGATTTTTGTCGCGGGGAGGGGGTGGGAAATGTCTCGGCCCATTCCGAGTCCGGCGGACGAAGTTCGTCCGCCCCACGCCCCAAGACGATAGCCCACCCCCTTTTTGGGCATTTTTCCGCCGGACAAAATTGGCGCCAAGGGGTTCGGCTGCTCTTTTCTGCGCGGCTGTGCCCGCAGCCTATTTTTGTCATGGGGAGGGGGTGGGCAAAGTCTCGGCCCGTTCCGGGGCAGGCGGACGAAGTGCGCCAGCCCCACGCCCCAAGGCTGGAGCACACCCGTTTTTTGGGCATTTTTCCGCAGGATGAACTTTGCGCCAAGGGGTTTGGCTGCACTATTTTAGGCACGGCTGTGCCCGCGGCCCATTTTTGTCGCGGGGAGGGGTTGGGCAAAGTCTCGGCCCATTCCGAGTCCGACGGACGAAGTTCGCCCGACCCACGCCCCAAGGCCATAGCCCACCGCTTTTTTGGGCATTTTTCCGCAGGACGAACTTGGCGCCAAGGGGTTCGGCTGCTCTTTTTTGAGCGCTGCTGTGCCCGCGGCCTATTTTGGTCACTGGGAGGGAGTGGGCAAAGTCTCGGCCCATTCCGAGTCCGGCGGACGATGTTCGCCTGCCCCACACCTCAAGGCTATAGCGCACCCCTTTTTTGGGCATTTTTCCGCAGGACGAACTTGGCGCCACGGGGTTTGGCTGCTCTGTTTTGGGCGTGGCTGTGCCCGCGGCCTATTTTTGTCATGGAGAGGGGGTGGCCAAAGTCTTGGCCCAATCCGAAGAAGGCGGACGAAGTTCGCCGGCCCCACCCCCAACGGCTATAGCCCACCGCTTTTTTGGGCTTTTTTCCGCAGGACGAACTTGGCGCCAACGGGTTCGGCTGCTCTTTTTTGAGCGCTGCTGTGCCCGCGGCCTATTTTGGTCACTGGGAGGGAGTGGGCAAAGTCTCGGCCCATTCCGAGTCCGGCGGACGATGTTCGCCAGCCCCACGCCTCAAGGCTATAGCGCACCCCTTTCTTGGGCATTTTTCCGCAGGATGAACTTGGCGCCAAGGGGTTCGGCCGCTCTTTTTTGGGCGCGGGTGTGCCCGCAGCCTATTTTTGTCATGGGGAGGGGGTGGCCAATGTCTCGGCCCATTGCGAGGAAGGCGGACGAAGTGCGCCGGCCCCACGCCCAATGGCTATAGCACACCCCTTTTTTGGGCATTTTTCCGCCGGACAAACTTGGCGCCAAGGGGTTCGGCTGCTCTTTTTTGGGCGCGGCTGTGCCCGCGGCCTATTTTTGTCTTGGGGAGGGGGTGGGCAAAGTCTCGGCCCACTCCGAAGAAGGCGGACAAAGTTCGCCAGCCCCACGCCCAAAGGCTATAGCACATCCCTTTTTTGGGAATTTTTCCGCAGGACGAACTTGGCGCCAAGGGGTTCTGCTGCTCTTTTTTGGGTGCGGCTGTGCCCGCGGCCTATTTTTGTCGTGGGGAGGGGGTGAGAAAAGTCTCGGCTCATTGCAAGTCCGGCGGACGAAGTGCGCCAGCCCCACGCCCCAAGGCTATATAGCCCACCCCCTTTTTGGGCATTTTTCCGGAGGACGAACTTGGCGCCAAGGGGTTCGGCAGCTCCTGTTGGGGTGCGGCTGTGCCCGCGGCTTACTTTTGTCGTGGGGAGGGGGTGGGAAAAGTCTGGGCTCATTTCGAGTCCGGCGGACGAAATCCGCTCGACCCACGCCCCAAAGGCTATAGCACACCCCTTTTTTGGGCATCTTTCCGCAGGACGAACTTGGCGCCAAGGGTTCGGCTGCTCTATTTTCGGCGCGGCTGTGCCCGCGGCCTACTTTTGTCGCGGGGAGGGGGTGGGAAAAGGCTCGGCCCATTCCGTGTCCGGCGGACAAAGTTCGCCAGCCCCACGCCCCAAGCTATAGCCCACCCCCTTTTTGGGCATTTTTCCGGAGGGCGAACTTGGCGCCAAGGGGTTCGGCTGCTCTTTTTTGGGCGCGGCTGTGCCCGCGGCCTATTTTTGTCGCGGGGAGGGTGTTGGAAAAGTCTCGGCCCAATCGGAGTCCGGCGGACGAAGTTCGCCCGCCCCACGCCCCAAGGCTATAGCGCACCCCCATTTTGGGCATTTTTCCGCAGGACGAACTTGGCACCAAGGGGTTCGTCTGCTCTTTTTTGGGCGCTGCTGTGCCCGCAGGCTATTTTTGTCGCGGGGAGGGGGTGGGCAAAGTCTCGGCCCATTCCAAGTCCGGCGGACGATGTTCGCCAGCCCCACACCCCAAGGCTATAGCCCACCCCTTTTTTCGGCATTTTCCCGCAGGACGAACTTGGCGCCAAGGGGTTCGGCTGCTCTTTTTTGGGAACGGCTGTCACCGCGGCCTATTCTTGTCGTGGGGAGGGGGTGGCCAATGTCTCGGCCCATTCCGTGTCCGGCGGACGAAGTTCGCCCGCCCCACGCCCAAAGGCTATAGCACACCCCTTTTTTAGGCATTTTTCCGCAGATCGAACTTGGCGCCAAGGGGTTCGGCTGCTCTTTTTTTGGCGCGGCTGTGCCCGCGGCCTATTTTTGTCACGGGGAGGGGGCGGGTAAAGTCTCGGCCTATTCCGAGGCCGGCGGACGGAGTTCGCCCGGCCCACGCCCCAAGGCTATAGCCCACCCCCTTTTTGGGCATTTTCCCGCAGGACGAACTTGGCGCCAAGGGGTTCGGCTGCTCTTTTTTGGGAACGGCTGTCACCGCGGCCTATTCTTGTCGTGGGGAGGGGGTGGCCAAAGTCTCGGCCCATTCCGTGTCCGGCGGACGAAGTTCGCCAGCCCCACGCCCAAAGGCTATAGCACACCCCTTTTTTAGGCATTTTTCCGCAGATCGAACTTGGCGCCAAGGGGTTCGGCTGCTCTTTTTTTGGCGCGGCTGTGCCCGCGGTCTATTTTTGTCACGGGGAGGGGGCGGGTAAAGTCTCGGCCTATTCCGAGGCCGGCGGACGGAGTTCGCCCGGCCCACGCCCCAAGGCTATAGCCCACCCCCTTTTTGGGCATTTTTCCGCAGGACGAACTTGGCGCCAAGGGGTTCGGCGGCTCTTTTTTGGGAACGGCTGTCACCGCGGCCTATTCTTGTCGCGGGGAGGGGGTGGCCAATGTCTCGGCCCATTCCGTGTCCGGCGGACGAAGTTCGCCAGCCCCACGCCCAAAGGCTATAGCACACCCCTTTTTTGGGCATTTTTCCGCAGGACGAACTTGGCGCCAAGGGGTTTGGCTGCTCATTTTTGGGAACGGCTGTCACCGCGGCCTATTCTTGTCGCGGGGAGGGGGTGGCCAAAGTTTCGGCCCATTCCGTGTCCGGCGGACGAAGTTCGCCAGCCCCACGCCCAAAGGCTTTAGCACACCCCTTTTTTAGGCATTTTTCCGCAGATCGAACTTGGCGCCAAGGGGTTCGGCTGCTCTTTTTTTGGCGCGGCTGTGCCCGCGGCCAATTTTTGTCGCGGTGAGGGGGTGGCCAAAGTCTCGGCCCACTCCGAGGAAGGCGGACGAAGTTCGCCAGCCCTACGCCCAAAGGCCATAGCACACCCCTTTTTTGGGCATTTTTCCGCAGGTCGAACTTGGCGCCAACAGGTTCGGCTGCGCTTTTTAGGTCGCGCCAAAGTCTCGGCCTATTCCGAGGCCGGCGGACGGAGTTCGCCCGGCCCCCGGCCCACGCCCCAAGGCTATAGCCCACCCCCTTTTTGGGCATTTTTCCGCAGGACAAACTTGGCGCCAAGGGGTTCGGCTGCTCTTTTTTGGGCGCGGCTGTGCCCACGGCCAATTTTTATCGCGGGGAGGGGGTGGGAAATGTCTCGGCCCATTCTGAGTCCGGCGGACGAATTTCGCCCGCCCCACGCCCCAAGGCTATAGCCCACCCCCTTTTTGGGCATTTTTCCGCCGGACAAACTTGGTGCCAAGGGGTTCGGCTGCTCTTTTCTGGACGCGGCTGTGCCCGCGGCCTATTTTTGTTGCGGGGAGGGGGTGGGAAAAGTCTCGGCCCATTCCGTGTCCGGCGGACGAAATTCGCCAGCCCCACGTCCCAAGGCTATAGCTACCCCCTTTTTGGGCATTTTTCCGCAGGTCGAACTTGGCGCCAACAGATTCGGCTGCGCTTTTTAGGTCGCGGCTGCACCCGCGGCCTATTTTTGTCGCGGGGAGGGGGTGGGCAAAGTCTCGGCCTATTCCGAGTCCGGCGGATGTAGTTCGCCCGGCCCACGCCCCAAGGCTATAGCCCACCCCTTTTTGGGAATTTTTCCGCAGGACCAACTTGGCGCCGAGGGGTTGGGCTGCTCTTTTTTGCGCGCGGCTGTGCCCACGGCCAATTTTTATCGCGGGGAGGGGGTGGGAAATGTCTCGGCCCATTCTGAGTCCGGCGGACGAATTTCGCCCGCCCCACGCCCCAAGGCTATAGCCCACCCCCTTTTTGGGCATTTTTCCGCCGGACAAACTTGGTGCCAAGGGGTTCGGCTCCTCTTTTCTGGACGCGGCTGTGCCCGCGGCCTATTTTTGTCGCGGGGAGGGGGTGGGAAAAGTCTCGGCCTATTCCGAGTCCGGCGGATGTAGTTCGCCCGGCCCACGCCCCAAGGCTATAGCCCACCCCTTTTTGGGAATTTTTCCGCAGGACCAACTTGGCGCCAAGGGGTTGGGCTGCTCTTTTTTGGACGCGGCTGTGCCCGCAGCCTATTTTGTCGCGGGGAGGGGGTGGGCAAAGTCTCGGCCCATTCCGAGTCCGGCAGACGATGTTCGCCCACCCCACGCCCCAAGGCTATAGCCCACCCCTTTTTTGGGCATTTTTCCGCAGGACGAACTTGGCGCCAAGGGGTTCGGCTGCTCTTTTTTGGGCGCGGCTGTGCCCACGGCCTATTTTTGTTGCGGGGAGGGGGTGGGAAAAGTATCGGCCCATTCCGAGGAACGCGAATGAACTTTGCCGGCCCCATGCCCAAAGGCTATAGCCCACCCCTTTTTTGGGCCTTTTTCCGCTGGACAAACTTGGCACCAAGGGGTTCGGCTGCTCTTTTTTGGGCGCGGCTGTGCCCGCGGCCGATTTTTGTCGCGGGGAGGGGGTGGGAAATGGCTCGGCCCATTCCGAGTCCGGCGGACGAAATTCGCCAGCCCCACGCCCCAAGGCTATAGCCCACCCCTTTTTATGGCATTTTTCCGCAGGACTAGCTTGGCGCCAAGGGGTTCGGCTGCTCTTTTTTGGGCGCGGCTGTGCCTGCGGCCTATTTTTGTCGCGGGGATGGGGTGGGAAATGTCTCGGCCCAATCCGAGTCCGGCGGACGATGTTCGCCAGCCCCACGCCCCAAGGCTATAGCCCACCCCATTTTTGGGCATTTTTCCGCAGGACGAACTTGGCGCCAAGGGGTTCGGCTGCTCTTTTTTGGGCGCGGCTATACCCAAGGCCTATTTTTGTTGCGGGGAGGGGGTTGGCAAAGTCTCGGCCCATTCCGAGGAAGGCGGAAGAACTTTGCAGGCCCCACGCCCAAAGGCTATAGCACACACCTTTTTTGGGCATTTTTCCCCAGGACGAACTTGGCGCCAAGGGGTTCGGCTCCTCTTTTTTGGGTACGGCTGTGCCCGCGGCCTATTTTTGTCGCGGGGAGGGGGTGGCCAAAGTCTCAGCCCATTCGGAGGAAGGCGAACGAAGTTCGCCGGCCCAACGGCCAAAGGCTATAGCACACCCCTTTTTTGGGCATTTTTCCGCAGGACAAAGTTAGCGCCAATGGGTTCGGCTGCTCTTTTTTTGGCGCGGGTGTGCCCGCGGCCTATATTTGTCGTGGGGAGGGTGTGGGCAAAGTCTCGGCCCTTTCCAAGTCCGGCGGACGAAGTTCGCCAGCCACACGCCCCAAGGCTATAGCCCACCCCTTTTTTGGGCATTTTTCCGCAGGACGAACTTGGCGCCAAGGGGTTCGGCTGCGGTTTTTTGGGCGCGGCCATACCCAAGGCCTATTTTTGTTGCGGGGAGGGGGTCGGCAAATTCTCGGCCCATTCCGAGGAAGGCGGAAGAACTTTGCAGGCCCCACGCCCAAAGGCTATAGCACACACCTTTTTTGGTCATTTTTCCCCAGGACGAACTTGGCGCCAAGGGGTTCGGCAGCTCTTTTTTGGGTACGGCTGTGCCCGTGGCCTATTTTTGTCGCGGGGAGGGGGTGGCCAAAGTCTCAGCCCATTCGGAGGAAGGCGGACGAAGTTCGCCGGCCCAACGGCCAAAGGCTATAGCACACCCCTTTTTTGGGCATTTTTCCGCAGGACAAACTTGGCGCCAATGGGTTCGGCTGCTCTTTTTTTGGCGCGGGTGTGCCCGCGGCCTATATTTGTCGTGGGGAGGGTGTGGGCAAAGTCTCGGCCCTTTCCGAGTCCGGCGGACGAAGTTCGCCAGCCACACGCCCCAAGGCTATAGCCCACCCCTTTTTTGGGCATTTTTCCGCAGGACGAACTTGGCACCAAGGGGTTCGGCTGCTGTTTTTTGGGCGCGGCTGTGCCCGCGGCCTATTTTTGGCACGGGGATGGGGTGGCCAATGTCTCGGCCCATTCCGAGGGAGGCGGATGAACTTTTCCGGCCTCATGCCCAAAGGCTATAGCACATCCCTTTTTTGGGCATTTTTCTGCAGGACAAACTTGGCGCCAAGGGGTTTGGCTGCTCTTTTTTTGGGCGCGGCTATGCCCGCGGAATTTGTTTTTCGCGGGGAGGGGGTGGGTAAAGTCTCGGCCCATTCCGAGGAAGGCGGACGAAGTGCGCCGGCCCCACGCCCAAGGGCTATTGCACACCCCTTTTTTGGGCATTTTTCCGCAGGACGAACTTGGCGCTAAGGGCTTCGACTGCTCTTTTTTGGGCTCCGCTGTGCCCGCGGCATATTTTTGTCGCGGGGAAGGGTGGGAAAAGTCTCGGCCCATTCCGAGTCCGGCGGACGAACTTCGGCAGCCCCACGCCCCAAGGCTATAGCACACCCCTTTTTTGGGCATTTTTCCGCAGGACGAACTTGGCGCCAAGGGGTTCGGCTGCTTTTTTTTGGGCACGGCTGAGCCCGCGGCCTATTTTTGTCACGGGGAGGGGGTGGGAAAAGCTTCGGCCGATTCCGAGTCCGAGAGATGAAGTTCGCCGGCCCCACGCCCCAAGGCTATATAGCCCACCCCTTTTTTGGGCATTTTTCCGCAGGACGAACATGGCGCCAGGGGGTTCAGCTGTGCCTGCGGCCTATTTTTGTCACGGGGAGGGGGATGAACTTTGCCGGCCCCACGCCCAAAGGCTATAGCACACCCCTTTTTTGGGCATTTTTCCGCCGGATGAACTTGGCGCCAAGGGGTTCGGCTGCTCTTTTTTGGGTGCAGCTGTGCCCGTGGCCTATTTTTGTCGTGGGGAGGGGGTGGGAAAAGTATCGGCCCATTCCGAGTCCGGCCGACGAAGTTTGCCAGCCCCACGCCCAAGGCTATAGCACACCCCTTTTTTGGGAATTTTTCCGCAGGACGAACTTGGCGCCAAGGGGTTCGGCTACTTTTTTTTGGGCACGGCTGAGCCCCCGGCCTATTTTTGGCGCGGGGATGGGGTGGGCAAAGTCTCGGCCCATTCTGAGTCCGACGGACGAAGTTCGCGGGCCCCACGCCCCAAGGCTATAGCCCACCCCCTTTTTTTGGCATTTTTCCGCAGGACGAACTTGGCGCCAAGGGGTTCGGCTGTGCCCGCGGCCTATTTTTGGTGCGGGGATGGCGTGGACAAAGTCTCGGCCCGTTCTGAGGAAGGCGGATGAACATTGCCGGCCGACGCCCAAAGGCTATAGCACACCCCTTTTTTGGGCATTTTGCCGCAAGACGAATTTGGCAGCAAGGGGTTCGGCTGCTCTTTTTTATTCGCAGCTGTGCCCGCGGCCTATTTTTGTCATAGGGAGGGGGTGGCCAAGGTCTCGGCCCATTCCGAGGAAGGCGGACGAAGTGCGCCGGCCCCACGCCCAAAGGCTATAGCACACCCCTTTTTTCGGAATTTTTCGGCAGGACGAACTTGGCGCCAAGGGGTTCGGCTGCTCTTTTTTGGGCGCGGCTGTGCTCGCGGCCTATTTTTGTCGCGGGGAGGGGGTGGCCAATGTCTCGGCCCATTCTGAGTCCGGCGGACGAAGTTCGCAGGCCCCACGCCCCAAGGCTATAGCCCACCCCCTTTTTGGGCATTTTTCCGCAGGACGAACTTGGCGCCAAGGGGTTCGGCTGCTCTTTGTTAGGCGCGGCTGTGCCCGCGGCTTATTTTTGGCGTGGGGCGGGGGTGGGCAAAGTCTCGGCCCATTCTGAGGAAGGCGGATGAACTTTGCCGGCCGACGCCCAAAGGCTATAGCACACCCCTTTTTTGGGCATTTTGCCACAGGACGAGCTTGGCACCAAGGGGTTCGGCTGCTCTTATTTGGGTGCGGCTTTGTCCGCAGCCTATTTTGGTCGTGGGGAAGCGGTGGCAAAGTCTCGGCCCATTCTGAGTCCGGCGGACGAAGTTCGCCGGCCCCACGCCTCAAGGCTATAGCCCACCCCCTTTTTGGGCATTTTTCCGCAGGACGAACATGGCGCCAAGGGGTTCGGCTGCTCTTTTTTAAGCGCGGGTGTGCTCGCGGCCTATTTTTGTCGCGGGGAGTGGGTGGCCAATGTCTCGGCCGATTCTGAAGCCGGCGGACGAAGTTCGCGGGCCCCACGTACCAAGGCTATAGCACACCCCCTTTTTGGGCATTTTTCCGCAGGACGAACTTGGCGCCAAGGGGTTCGGCTGCTCTTTTTTAGGCGCGGCTGTGCGCGCGGCCTATTTTTGGCGCGGGGATGGCGTGGACAAAGTCTCGGCCCATTCTGAGGAAGGCGGATGAACATTGCCGGCCGACGCCCAAAGGCTATAGCACACCCCTTTTTTGGGCATTTTGCCGCAGGACGAATTTGGCAGCAAGGGGTTCGGCTGCTCTTTTTTATTCGCGGCTGTGCCCGCGGCCTATTTTTGTCATAGGGAGGGGGTGGCCAAGGTCTCGGCCCATTCCGAGGAAGGCGGACGAAGTGCCCCGGCCCCACGCCCAAAGGCTATAGCACACCCCTTTTTTGGGAATTTTTCGGCAGGACGAACTTGGCGCCAAGGGGTTCGGCTGCTCTTTTTAGGGCGCGGCTGTGCTCGCGGCCTATTTTTGTCGCGGGGAGGGGGTGGCCAATGTCTCGGCCCATTCTGAGTCCGGCGGACGTAGTTCGCGGGCCCCACGCCCCAAGGATATAGCCCACCCCCTTTTTGGCATTTTTCCGCAGGACGAACTTGGCGCCAAGGGGTTCGGCTGCTCTTTTTTAGGCACGGCTGTGCGCGCGGCCTATTTTTGGCACGGGGATGGGGTGGGCAAAGTCTCGGCCCATTCTGAGGAAGGCGGATTAACATTGCCGGCCGACGCCCAAAGGCTATAGCACACCCCTTTTTTGGGCATTTTGCCGCAGGACGAATTTGGCAGCAAGGGGTTCGGCAGCTCTTTTTTATTTGCGGCTGTGCCCGCGGCCTATTTTTGTCATAGGGAGGGGGTGGCCAAGGTCTCGGCCCATTCCGAGGAAGGCGGACGAAGTGCGCCGGCCCCACGCCCAAAGGCTATAGCACACCCCTTTTTTGGGAATTTTTCGGCAGGACGAACTTGGCGCCAAGGGGCTCGGCTGCTCTTTTTTGGGCGCGGCTGTGCTCGCGGCCTATTTTTGTCGCGGGGAGGGGGTGGCCAATGTCTCGGCCCATTCTGAGTCCGGCGGACGTAGTTCGCGGGCCCCACGCCCCAAGGATATAGCCCACCCCTTTTTGGCATTTTTCCGCAGGACGAACTTGGCGCCAAGGGGTTCGGCTGCTCTTTTTTAGGCACGGCTGTGCGCGCGGCCTATTTTTGGCACGGGGATGGGGTGGGCAAAGTCTCGGCCCATTCTGAGGAAGGCGGATTAACATTGCCGGCCGACGCCCAATGGCTATATCACACCCCGTTTTTGGGCATTTTGCCGCAGGACGAATTTGGCAGCAAGGGGTTCGGCTGCTCTTTTTTATTCGCGGCTGTGCCCGCGGCCTATTTTTGTCATAGGGAGGGGGTGGCCAAGGTCTCGGCCCATTCCGAGGAAGGCGGACGAAGTGCCCCGGCCCCACGCCCAAAGGCTATAGCACACCCCTTTTTTGGGAATTTTTCGGCAGGACGAACTTGGCGCCAAGGGGTTCGGCTGCTCTTTTTTGGGCGCGGCTGTGCTCGCGGCCTATTTTTGTCGCGGGGAGGGGGTGGCCAATGTCTCGGCCCATTCTGAGTCCGGTGGACGAAGTTCGCAGGCCCCACGCCCCCAAGGCTATAGCCCACCCCCTTTTTGGGCATTTTTCCGCAGGACGAACTTGGCGCCAAGGGTTTCGGCTGCTCTTTTTTAGGCGCGGCTGTGCCCGCGGCTTATTTTTGGCGCGGGGCGGGGGTGGGCAAAGTCTCGGCCAATTCTGAGGAAGGCGGATGAACTTTGCCGGCCGACGCCAAAAGGCTATAGCACACCCCTTTTTTGGGCATTTTGCCACAGGACGAGCTTGGTACCAAGGGGTTCGGCTGCTCTTATTTGGGCGCGGCTTTGCCCGCAGCCTATTTTTGTCGCGGGGAGGCGGTGGCAAAGTCTTGGCCCATTCTGAGTCCGGCGGAAGAAGTTCGCCGGCCCCACGCCCCAAGGCCATAGCCCACCCCCTTTTTGGGCATTTTTCCGCAGGACGAACTTGGCGCCAAGGGGTTCGGCTGCTCTTTTTTGGGCGCGGCTGTGCTCGCGGCCTATTTTTGTCGCGGGGAGGGGGTGGCCAATGTCTCGGCCCATTCTGAGTCCGGTGGACGAAGTTCGCAGGCCCCACGCCCCCAAGGCTATAGCCCACCCCCTTTTTGGGCATTTTTCCGCAGGACGAACTTGGCGCCAAGGGATTCGGCCGCTCTTTTTTGGGCGCGGCTGTGCCCGCGGCCTATTTTTGGTGAGGGGAGGGGGTGGGCAAAGTCTCGGCCCATTCCGAGGAAGGTGTACGAAGTTCGCTGGCCCCACGCACAAAGGCTATAGCACACCCCTTTTTTGGGAATTTTTCCGCAGGACGAACTTGGCGCCAAGGGGTTCGGCTGCTCTTTTTTGGGCGCGGCTGTGCCCGCGGCCTATTTTTGGCACGGGGAGGGGGTGGGCAAAGTCTCGGCCCATTCCGAGGAAGGGGGAAGAACTTTGCCGGCCCCATGCCCAAAGGCTATAGCACACCCATTTTTTGGGCATTTTGCCGCAGGACAAACTTGGGGCGAAGGGTTCGGCTGCTCTTTTTTGGACGCGGCTGTGCCCGTGGCCTATTTTTGTCGCGGGGAGGGGGTGGCCAAAGTCTCGGCCCATTCCGAGGAAGGTGTACGAAGTTCGCCGGCCCCACGGCCAAAGGCTATAGCACACCCCTTTTTTGGGCATTTTTCCGCAGCACGAGGTTGGAACCAAGGGGTTCTGCTGCTCTTATTTGGGCGCGGCTGTGCCCGCAGCCTATTTTTGTCGCGGGGATGCGGTGTCCAAAGTCTCGGCCCATTCCGAGTCCGGCGGATGAAGTGCGCCGGCCCCACGCCCTAAGGGTATAGCCCACCCCCTTTTTGGGCATTTTTCCGCAGGACGAACTTGGCGCCAAGGGATTCGGCTCCTCTTTTTTTGGCGCGGCTGTGCCCGCGGCTTATTTTTTTCGTGGGAAGGGGGTGGCCAAAGTCTCGGCCCATTCTGAGGAAGGCGGACGATGTTCGTCGGCCCCACGCCCAAAGGCTATAGCACACCCCTTTTTTGGGCATTTTTCCGCAGGATGAACTTGGCGCCAAGGGGTTCGGCTGCTCTTTTTTGGGCGCGGCTGTGCCCGCGGCCTATTTTTGTCGCGGGGAGGGGCTGGCCAATGTCTCGGCCCATTCTGAGTCCGGCGTACAAAGTTCGCTGGCCCCACGGCCCTAGGCTATAGCCAACCCCCTTTCTGGGCATTTGTCCGCAGGAGGAACTTGGCGCCAAGGGGTTCGGCTGCTCTTTTTTAGGCGCGGCTGTGCCCGCGGCCTATTTTGGTCGCGGGGAGGTGGTGGGCAAAGTCTCTGCCCATTCCGAGTCCGGCGGACTAAGTTCGCACGCCCCACGTCCCAAGGCTATAGCCAACCCCTTTTTGGGCATTTTTCCGCAAGACGAACTTGGCGGCATGGGGTTCGGCTGCTCTTTTTTGGACGCGGCTGTGCCCGCGGCCTATTTTTGGTGAGGGGAGGGGGTGGGCAAAGTCTCGGCCCATTCCGAGGAAGGTGTACGAAGTTCGCCGGCCCCACGCCCAAAGGCTATAGCACACCCCTTTTTTTGGAATTTTTCCGCAGGACGAACTTGCCGCCAAGGGGTTCGGCTGCTCTTTTTTTGGCACGGCTGTGCCCGCGGCCTATTTTTGGCACGGGGAGGGGGTGGGCAAAGTCTCGGCCCATTCCGAGGAAGGGGGAAGAACTTTGCCGGCCCCATGCCCAAAGGCTATAGCACACCCATTTTTTGGGCATTTTGCCGCAGGACAAACTTGGCGCGAAGGGTTCGGCTGCTCTTTTTTGGACGCGGCTGTGCCCGTGGCCTATTTTTGTCGCGGGGAGGGGGTGGCCAAAGTCTCGGCCCATTCCGAGGAAGGTGTACGAAGTTCGCCGGCCCCACGCCCAAAGGCTATAGCACACCCCTTTTTTGGGAATTTTTCCGCAGGACGAACTTGGCGCCAAGGGGTTCGGCTGCTCTTTTTTTGGCGCGGCTGTGCCCGCGGCCTATTTTTGGCACGGGGAGGGGGTGGGCAAAGTCTCGGCCCATTCCGAGGAAGGGGGAAGAACTTTGCCGGCCCCATGCCCAAAGGCTATAGCACACCCATTTTTTGGGCATTTTCCCGCAGGACAAACTTGGGGCGAAGGGTTCGGCTGCTCTTTTTTGGACGCGGCTGTGCCCGTGGCCTATTTTTGTCGCGGGGAGGGGGTGGCCAAAGTCTCGGCCCATTCCGAGGAAGGTGTACGAAGTTCGCCGGCCCCACGCCCAAAGGCTATAGCACACCCCTTTTTTGGGCATTTTTCCGCAGGACGAACTTGGCGCCAAGGGATTCGGCAGCTCTTTTTTGTGCGCGGCTGTGCCCGCGGCCTATTTTTGTCGCAGGGAGGCGGTGCCCAACGTTTCGGCCCATTCCGAGTCCGGCGGATGAAGTACGCCGGCCCCACGCCCCAAGGCTATAGCCCACCCCCTTTTTGGGCATTTTTCCGCAGGACGAACTTGGCGCCAAGGGGTTCGGCTCCTCTTTTTTGGGCGCGGCTGTGCCCGCGGCTTATTTTTGTCGTGGGAAGGGGGTGGCCAAAGTCTCGGCCCATTCTGAGGAAGGCGGACGATGTTCGCCGGCCCCACGCCCAAAGGCTATAGCACACCCCTTTTTTGGGCATTTTTCCGCAGGACGAACTTGGCGCCAAGGGGTTCGGCGGCTCCTTTTTGGGCGCGGCTGTGCCCGCGGCCTAATTTTGTCGCGGGGAGGGGGTGGGCCAATGTCTCGGCCTATTCTGAGTCCGGCGTACAAAGTTCGCTGGCCCCAAGGCCCTAGGCTATAGCCCACCCCCTTTCTGGGCATTTGTCCGCAGGACGAACTTGGCGCCAAGGGGTTCGGCTGCTCTTTTTTAGGCGCGGCTGTGCCCGCGGCCTATTTTTGGCGCGGGGAGGGGGTGGGCAAAGTCTCGGCCCATTCTGAGGAAGGCGGATGAACTTTGCCGGCCGACGCCCAAAGGCTATAGCACACCCCCTTTTTGAGGATTTTGCCACAGGACGAGCTTGGCACCAAGGGGTTCGGCTGCGTTTTTTTAGGCGCGGCTGTGCCCGCGACCTATTTTTGGCGTGGGGAGGCGGTGGGCAATGTCTCGGCCCATTCTGAGGAAGGCGGATGAACTTTGCCGGCCGACGCCCAAAGGCTATAGCACACCCCTTTTTTGGGCATTTTGCCGCAGGACGAACTTGGCACCAAGGGGTTCGGTTGCTCTTTTTTGGCCGCGGCTGTGCCCGCGGCCTATTTTTGCCACAGGGAGGGGGTGGCCAATGTCTCGGCCCATTCCAAGGAAGGCGGACGAAGTGCGCCGGCGCCACGCCCAAAGGCTATAGCACACCCCTTTTTTGAGAATTTTTGCGCAGGACGAACTTGGCGCCAAGGGGCTCGGCTGCTCTTTTTTGGGCGCGGCTGTGCCCGCGGCCTATTTTTGTCACGTGGAGGGCGCGGCCAATGTCTCGGCCCATTCCCAGGAAGGTGTACGAAGTTCGCCGGCCCCACGCCCAAAGGCTATAGCACACCCCTTTTTTGGGCATTTTTCCGCAGGACGAACTTGGCACCAAGGGGTTCGGCTGCTCTTGGTTAGGCGCGGCTGTGCCCGCGGCCTGTTTTTGGCCCGGGGAGGGGGTGGGCGAACTCTCGGCCAATTCTGAGGAAGGCGGATGAACTTTGCCGGCCGACGCCCAAAGGCTATAGCACACCCGTTTTTCGGGCTTTTTGCCACAGGACGAGCTTGGCACCAAGGGGTTCGGCTGCTCTTTTTTGGGCGCGGCTGTGCCCGCGGCCTATTTTTGTCACGGGGAGGGGGTGTCCAATGTCTCGGCCCATTCTGAGTCCGGTGGACGAAGTTCGCTGGCCCCACGCCCCAAGGCTATAGCCCACCCCCTTTTTGGGTATTTTTCCGCGGGACAAACTTGGCGCCAAGGGGTTCAGCTGCTCTTTTTTGGGCGCGGCTGTGCCCGCGGCCTATTTTTGGCGCGGGGCGGGGGTGAGCATAGTCTCGGCCTTTTCTGAGGAAGGCGGATGAACTTTGCCGGCCGACGCCCAAAGGCTATCGCACACCCCTTTTTTGGGCGTTTTGCCGCAGGACGAACTTCGTACCAAGGGGTTCGGCTGCTCTTTTTTGTGTGCGTCTGTGGCCGCGGCCTATTTTTGTCGCAGGGAGGGGGTGTCCAATGTCTCGGCCCATTCTGAGTCCGGCGGACGAAGTCCGCTGGCTCCACGCCCCAAGGCTATAGCCCACCCCCTTTTTGGGCATTTTTCCGCGGGACAAACTTGGCGCCAAGGGGTTCGGCTGCTCTTTTTTGGGCGCGGCTGTGCCCGCGGCCTATTTTTGGCGCGGGGCGGGGGTGAGCGAAGTCTCGGCCCATTCTGAGGAAGGCGGATGAACTTTGCCGGCCGACGCCCAAAGGCTATCGCACACCCCTTTTTTGGGCATTTTGCCGCAGGACGAACTTGGCGCCAGGGGGTTCGGCTGCTCTTTTTTGGGCGCGGCTGTGCCGGTGGCCTATTTTTGTCGCAGGGAGGGGGTGGCGAATGTCTCGGCCCATTCTGAGTCCGGCGGACGAAGTTCGCTGGCCCCACGCCCCAAGGCTATAGCCCACTCCCTTTTTGGGCATTTTTCCGCAGGACAAACTTGGCGTCAAGGGGTTCGGCTGCTCTTTTTTGGGCGCGGCTGTGCCCGCGGCCTATTTTTGTCGCGGGGAGGCGGTGGCCAAAGTGTCGGCCCATTCTGAGTCCGGCGGACGAAGTTCGCTGGCCCCACGCCCCAAGGCTATAGCCCACCCCCTTTTTGGGCATTTTTCCGCAGGACGAGCTTGGCGCCAAGGGGTTCGGCTGCTCTTCTTTAGGCGCGGCTGTGCCCGTGGCCTATTTTTGGCACGGGGAGGGGTGGGTAAAGTCTCGGCCCATTCTGAGGAAGGCGGATGAACTTTGCCGGCGCACGCCCAAAGGCTATAGCACACCCTTTTTTGGGTGTTTTGCCGCTGGACGAACTTCGTACCAAGAGGTTCGGCTGCTCTTTTTTGGGCGCGTCTGTGGCCGCGGCCTATTTTTGGCGCGGGGCGGGGGTGAGCAAAGTCTCGGCCCATTTTGAGGAAGGCAGATGAACTTTGCCGGCCGACGCCCAAAAGCTATCGCACACCCCTTTTTTGGGCATTTTGCCGCAGGACGAACTTGGCACCAAGGGGTTCGGCTGCTCTTTTTTGGGCACGCCTGTGCCCGCGGCCTATTTTTGTCGCAGGAAGGGGGTGGCCAATGTCTCGGCCCATTCCGAGTCCGGCGGATGAAGTTCGCTGGCCCCACGCCCCAAGGCTATAGCCCACCCCCTTTTTGGGTATTTTTCCGCGGGACAAACTTGGCGCCAAGGGGTTTGGCTGCTCTTTTTTGGGCGCGGCTGTGCCCGCGGCCTATTTTTGGTGCGGGCGGGGGTGAGCATAGTCTCGGCCCTTTCTGAGGAAGGCGGATGAACTTTGCCGGCGCACGCCCAAAGGCTATAGCACACCCCTTTTTGGGCATTTTTCCGCAGGACGAACTTGGCGCCAAGGGGTTCGGCTGCTCTCTTTTGGGCGCGGCTGTGCCTGCGGCCAATTTTTGTCGCAGGGAGGGGGTGGCCAAAGTATCGGCCCATTCCGAGGAAGGCGGACGAAGTGCGCCGGCCCCACGCCCAAAGGCTATAGTACACCCCTTTTTTGGGAATTTTTCCGCTGGACTAACTTGGCGCCAAGGTGTTCGGCTGCTCTTTTTTGGACGCGGCTGTGCCTGCGGCCGATTGTTGTCGCGGGGAGGGGGTGGCCAATGTCTCGGCCCATTCCAAGTCCGGCGGATGAAGTTCGCCGGCCCCACGCCCCAAGGCTATAGCCCACCTCCTTTTTGGGCATTTTTCCGCAGGACGAACTTGGAGCCAAGGGGTTCGGCTGCTCTTTTTTGGGTACGGCTGTGCCCGCGGCCTATTTTTGGCACGGGGAGGGGGTGGGCAAAGTCTCGGCCCATTCCGAACCCGGCGGACGAACTTCGCCAGCTCCACGCCCCAAGGCTATAGCCCACCCATTTTTTGGGCATTTTTCCGCAGGACGAACTTGGCGCCAAGGGGTTCGGCTGCTCTTTTCTGGACGCGGCTGTTCCCGCGGCCTATTTTTGTTGCGGGGAGGGGGTGGCCAAAGTCTCGGCCCATTCCGAGGAAGGCGGACGAAGTTCGCCGGCCCCACGCCCAAAGGCTATAGCACACCCCTTTTTTGGGCATTTTTCCGCAGGACGAACTTGGCACCAAGGGGTTCGGCTGCTCTTGGTTAGGCGCGGCTGTGCCCGCGGCCTGTTTTTGGCCCGGGGAGGGGGTGGGCGAACTCTCGGCCAATTCTGAGGAAGGCGGATGAACTTTGCCGGCCGACGCCCAAAGGCTATAGCACACCCGTTTTTCGGGCTTTTTGCCACAGGACGAGCTTGGCACCAAGGGGTTCGGCTGCTCTTTTTTGGGCGCGGCTGTGCCCGCGGCCTATTTTTGTCACGGGGAGGGGGTGTCCAATGTCTCGGCCCATTCTGAGTCCGGTGGACGAAGTTCGCTGGCCCCACGCCCCAAGGCTATAGCCCACCCCCTTTTTGGGTATTTTTCCGCGGGACAAACTTGGCGCCAAGGGGTTCAGCTGCTCTTTTTTGGGCGCGGCTGTGCCCGCGGCCTATTTTTGGCGCGGGGCGGGGGTGAGCATAGTCTCGGCCCTTTCTGAGGAAGGCGGATGAACTTTGCCGGCCGACGCCCAAAGGCTATCGCACACCCCTTTTTTGGGCGTTTTGCCGCAGGACGAACTTCGTACCAAGGGGTTCGGCTGCTCTTTTTTGTGTGCGTCTGTGGCCGCGGCCTATTTTTGTCGCAGGGAGGGGGTGTCCAATGTCTCGGCCCATTCTGAGTCCGGCGGACGAAGTCCGCTGGCTCCACGCCCCAAGGCTATAGCCCACCCCCTTTTTGGGCATTTTTCCGCGGGACAAACTTGGCGCCAAGGGGTTCGGCTGCTCTTTTTTGGGCGCGGCTGTGCCCGCGGCCTATTTTTGGCGCGGGGCGGGGGTGAGCGAAGTCTCGGCCCATTCTGAGGAAGGCGGATGAACTTTGCCGGCCGACGCCCAAAGGCTATCGCACACCCCTTTTTTGGGCATTTTGCCGCAGGACGAACTTGGCGCCAGGGGGTTCGGCTGCTCTTTTTTGGGCGCGGCTGTGCCCGCGGCCTATTTTTGTCGCAGGGAGGGGGTGGCGAATGTCTCGGCCCATTCTGAGTCCGGCGGACGAAGTTCGCTGGCCCCACGCCCCAAGGCTATAGCCCACCCCCTTTTTGGGCATTTTTCCGCAGGACAAACTTGGCGTCAAGGGGTTCGGCTGCTCTTTTTTGGGCGCGGCTGTGCCCGCGGCCTATTTTTGTCGCGGGGAGGCGGTGGCCAAAGTGTCGGCCCATTCTGAGTCCGGCGGACGAAGTTCGCTGGCCCCACGCCCCAAGGCTATAGCCCACCCCCTTTTTGGGCATTTTTCCGCAGGACGAGCTTGGCGCCAAGGGGTTCGGCTGCTCTTCTTTAGGCGCGGCTGTGCCCGTGGCCTATTTTTGGCACGGGGAGGGGTGGGTAAAGTCTCGGCCCATTCTGAGGAAGGCGGATGAACTTTGCCGGCGCACGCCCAAAGGCTATAGCACACCCTTTTTTGGGTGTTTTGCCGCTGGACGAACTTCGTACCAAGAGGTTCGGCTGCTCTTTTTTGGGCGCGTCTGTGGCCGCGGCCTATTTTTGGCGCGGGGCGGGGGTGAGCAAAGTCTCGGCCCATTTTGAGGAAGGCAGATGAACTTTGCCGGCCGACGCCCAAAAGCTATCGCACACCCCTTTTTTGGGCATTTTGCCGCAGGACGAACTTGGCACCAAGGGGTTCGGCTGCTCTTTTTTGGGCACGCCTGTGCCCGCGGCCTATTTTTGTCGCAGGAAGGGGGTGGCCAATGTCTCGGCCCATTCCGAGTCCGGCGGATGAAGTTCGCTGGCCCCACGCCCCAAGGCTATAGCCCACCCCCTTTTTGGGTATTTTTCCGCGGGACAAACTTGGCGCCAAGGGGTTTGGCTGCTCTTTTTTGGGCGCGGCTGTGCCCGCGGCCTATTTTTGGTGCGGGCGGGGGTGAGCATAGTCTCGGCCCTTTCTGAGGAAGGCGGATGAACTTTGCCGGCGCACGCCCAAAGGCTATAGCACACCCCTTTTTGGGCATTTTTCCGCAGGACGAACTTGGCGCCAAGGGGTTCGGCTGCTCTCTTTTCGGCGCGGCTGTGCCTGCGGCCAATTTTTGTCGCAGGGAGGGGGTGGCCAAAGTATCGGCCCATTCCGAGGAAGGCGGACGAAGTGCGCCGGCCCCACGCCCAAAGGCTATAGTACACCCCTTTTTTGGGAATTTTTCCGCTGGACTAACTTGGCGCCAAGGTGTTCGGCTGCTCTTTTTTGGACGCGGCTGTGCCTGCGGCCGATTGTTGTCGCGGGGAGGGGGTGGCCAATGTCTCGGCCCATTCCAAGTCCGGCGGATGAAGTTCGCCGGCCCCACGCCCCAAGGCTATAGCCCACCCCCTTTTGGGGCATTTTTCCGCAGGACGAACTTGGCACCAAGGGGTTCGGCTGCTCTTTTTTGGGCGCGGCTGTGCCCGCGGCCTATTTTTTATCGCAGGGAGGGGGTGACCAATGTCTCGGCCCATTCCGAGGAAGGTGTACGAAGTTCGCCGGCCCCACGCCCAAAGGCTATAGCACACCCCTTTTTTGGGCGTTTTGCCGCAGGACGAACTTCGTACCAAGGGGTTCGGCTGCTCTTTTTTGTGTGCGTCTGTGGCCGCGGCCTATTTTTGTCGCAGGGAGGGGGTGTCCAATGTCTCGGCCCATTCTGAGTCCGGCGGACGAAGTTCGCTGGCCCCACGCCCCAAGGCTATAGCCCACCCCCTTTTTGGGCATTTTTCCGCGGGACAAACTTGGGGCCAAGGGGTTCGGCTGCTCTTTTTTGGGCGCGGCTGTGCCCGCGGCCTATTTTTGTCGCAGGGAGGAGGTGGCCAATGTCTCGGCCCATTCTGAGTCCGGCGGACGAAGTTCGCTGGCCCCACGCCCCAAGGCAGTAGCCCACCCCCTTTTTGGGCATTTTTCCGCGGGACAAACTTGGCGTCAAGGGGTTCGGCTGCTCTTTTTTGGGCACGGCTGTGCCCGCGGCCTATTTTTATCTCGGGCAGGCGGTGGCCAAAGTCTCAGCCCATTCCGAGTCCGGCGGATGAAGTTTGCCGGCCCCACGCCCCAAGGCTATAGCCCACCCCCTTTTTGTGCATTTTTCCGCAGGACGAACTTGGCGAAAAGGGGTTCGGCTGCTCTTTTTTGGGCGCGGCGGTGCCCGCGGCCTATTTTTGTCGCAGGGAGGGGGTGGCCAAATTTTCGGCCCATTCCGAGGAAGGCGGACGAAGTGCGCCGGCCCCACCCCCAAAGGCTATAGCATACCCCTTTTTTGGGAATTTTTCCGCTGGACGAACTTGGCGCCAAGGTGTTCGGCTGCTCTTTTTTGGGCGCGGCTGTGCCCGCGTCCGATTTTTGTCGCGGGGAGGGGGTGGCCAATGTCTCGGCCCATCATGAGTCCGGCGGACGAAGTTCGCTGGCCCCACGCCCCAAGGCTATAGCCCACCCCCAATTTGGGCATTTTTCCGCAGGACGAACTTGGCCCCAAGGGGTTCGGCTGCTCTTTTTTAGGTGCGGCTGTGCCCGCGGCCTATTTTTGGCGCGGGACGGGGATGGGCAAAGTCTCGGCCCATTCTGAGTAAGGCGGATGAACTTTGCCGGCCGACGCCCAAAGGCTATAGCACACCGCTTTTTTGGGCGTTTTGCCGCAGGACGAACTTCGTACCAAGAGGTTCGGCTGCTCTTTTTTGGGCGCGTCTGTGGCCGCGGCCTATTTTTGGCGCGGGGCGGGGGTGAGCAAAGTCTCGGCCCATTCTGAGGAAGGCAGATGAACTTTGCCGGCCGACGCCCAAAAGCTATCGCACACCCCTTTTTTGGGCATTTTGCCGCAGGACGAACTTGGCACCAAGGGGTTCGGCTGCTCTTTTTTGGGCACGCCTGTGCCCGCGGCCTATTTTTGTCGCAGGGAGGGGGTGGCCAATGTCTCGGCCCATTCCGAGTCCGGCAGATGAAGTTCGCCGGCCCCACGCCCCAAGGCTATAGCCCACCCCCCTTTTGGGCATTTTTCCGCAGGACGAACTTGGCGCCAAGGGGTTCGGCTGCTCTTTTTTGGGCGCGGCTGTGCCCGCGGCCTATTTTTGTCGCAGGGAGGGGGTGGCCAATGTCTCGGCCCATTCCGAGGAAGGTGTACGAAGTTCGCCGGCCCCACGCCCAAAGGCTATAGCACACCCCTTTTTTGGGCATTTTTCCGCAGGACGAACTTGGCGCCAAGGGGTTCGGCTGTTCTTTTTTGGGCGCGGCTGTGCCCGCGGCCTATTTTTGTCTCGGGGAGGCGGTGGCCAAAGTCTCAGCCCATTCCGTGTCCGGCGGATGAAGTACGTCGGCCCCACGCCCCAAGGCTATAGCCCACCCCCTTTTTGGGCATTTTTCCGCAGGACGAACTTGGCGCCAAGGGGTTCGGCTGCTCTCTTTTGGGCGCGGCTGTGCCTGTGGCCAATTTTTGTCGCAGGGAGGGGGTGGCCAAAGTCTCGGCCCATTCCGAGGCAGGCGGACGAAGTGCGCCGGCCCCACGCCCAAAGGCTATAGTACACCCCTTTTTTGGGAATTTTTCCGCTGGACTAACTTGGGGCCAAGGTGTTCGGCTGCTCTTTTTTGGACGCGGCTGTGCCCGCGGCCGATTTTTGTCGCGGGGAGGGGGTGGCCAATGTCTCGGCCCATTCCAAGTCCGGCGGATGAAGTTCGCCGGCCCCACGCCCCAAGGCTATAGCCCACCCCCTTTTGGGGCATTTTTCCGCAGGACGAACTTGGCGCCAAGGGGTTCGGCTGCTCTTTTTTGGGCGCGGCTGTGCCCGCGGCCTATTTTTTGTCGCAGGTAGGGGGTGGCCAATGTCTCGGCCCATTCCGAGGAAGGTGTACGAAGTTCGCCGGCCCCACGCCCAAAGGCTATAGCACACCCGTTTTTTGGGCATTTTTCCGCAGGACGAACTTGGCGCCAAGGGGTTCGGCTGCTCTTTTTTGGGTGCCCAATGTCTCGGCCGATTCTGAAGCCGGCGGACGAAGTTCGAGGGCCCCACGCACCATGGTTATAGCACACCCCTTTTTTGGGCATTTTGCCACAGGACGAGCTTGGCACCAAGGGGTTCGGCTTCTCTTATTTGGGCGCGGCTTTGCCCGCGGCCTATTTTTGGCACGATGAGGGGGTGGGTAAAGTCTCGCCCCATTCCGACACCGGCGGACGAAGTTCCCCAGCCCCACCCCCCAAGGCTATAGCCCACCCCTTTTTTGGGCATTTTTCCGCAGGACGAACTTGGCGCCAAGGGGTTCGGCTGCTTTTTTTTGGGCGCGGCTGAGCCCGCGGCCTATTTTTGTCGTGGGGAGGGGGTGGGAAAAGTCTTGGCCCATTCCGAGTCCGGGAGATGACGTTCGCCGGCCCCACGCCCCAAGGCTATATAGCCCACCCCTTTTTTGGGCATTTTTCCGCAGGACGAACTTGGCGCCAAGGGGGTCGGCTGCTCTTTTTTGGGCGCGGCTGTGCCCGCGGCCTATTTTTGGTGCGGGGAGGGGGTGGCCAAAGTCTCGGCCCATTCCGAGGAAGGCGGATGAATTTTGCCGGCCCGACGCCCAAAGGCTATAGCGCACCCCTTTTTTGGGCATTTTTGGCAGGACGAACTTGGCGCCATGGGGTTCGGCTGCTCTTTTTTCGGCGCGGCTGTCCCCGCGGCCTATTTTTATCGCGGGGAGGGGATAGGCAAAGTCTCGGCCCATTCTGAGTCCGGCGGACGTAGTGCGCCTGCCCCACGCTCCAAGGCTATAGCCCACCCCCTTTTTGGGCATTTTTCCGCAGGACGAACTTGGCGCCAAGGGACTCGGCTGCTCTTTTTTGTGCGCGGCTGTGCCCGCGGCCTATTTTTTGCACGGGGAGGGGGTGGGAAAAGTCTCGGCCCATTCCGAGTCCGGCGGACGAAGTGCGCCAGCCGCACGCCCCAAGGCTATAGCCCACCCCTTTTTTGGGCATTCTTCCGCAGGACGAACTTGGCGCCCAGGGGTTCGGCTGCTCTTTTTTGGGCGCGGTTGTGCCCACGGCCTATTTTTGTCGTGGGGAGGGGGTGGCCAATGTCTCGGCGCATTCCGAGTCCGGCGGACGAAGTTCGCCAGCCCCACGCCCCAAGGCTAATGCCCACCCCTTTTTTGGGTATTTTTCCCCAGGACGAACTTGGCACCAAGGGGTTCGGCTGCTCTTTTTTGGGCATGGCTGTGCCCGCGGCCTATTTTTTGTGCGGGGAGGGGGTGGGAAAAGTCTCGGCCCATTCCAAGTCCGGCGGACGAAGTTCGCCGGCCCCACGCCCCAAGGCTATAGCCCACCCCCTTTTTGGGCAGTTTTCCGCATGACGAACTTGGCGCCAAGGGGTTCGGCTATTGTTTTTTGTGGGCGGCTATGCCCATAGCCTATTTTTGGCGTGGGGAGGGGGTGGGAAAAGTCTTGGCCCATTCCGAGTCCGGCGGATGAACTTCGGCAGCCCCACGCCCCAAGGCTATAGCGCACTCCCTTTCTAGGTATTTTTCCGCGGGACGAACTTGACGCGAAGGGGTTCGCCTGCTCTTTTTTCGGCACGGCTGTGCCCGTGGCCTATTTTTGTCGCGGGTAGGGGGTGACCAAAATCGCGGCCCATTCCGAGGAAGGCGGATGAACATTGCAGGCCCCACGCCCAAAGGCTATAGCCCACCCCTTTTTTGGGCATTCTTCCGCAGGACGAACATGGTGCCTAGGGGTTCGGCTGCTCTTTTTTGGGCGCGGCTGTGGCCGCAGCCTATTTTTGTCGCGGGGAGGGGGTGGGAAAAGTCTCGGCCCATTCCGAGTCCGGCGGACGAAGTTCGCTAGCCCCACGCCCAAAGGCTATAGCACACCCCTGTTTTGGGCATTTTGCCGCAGGACGAACTTGGCGCCAAGGGCTTCGGCTGCTCCTTTTGCGTACGGCTGTACCCGCGGCCTATTTTTGTTGCGGGGAGGGGGTGACCAAAATCGCGGCCCATTCCGAGGAAGGCGGATGAACATTGCAGGCCCCACGCCCAAAGGCTATAGCCCACCCCTTTTTTGGGCATTCTTCCGCAGGACGAACATGGTGCCTAGGGGTTCGGCTGCTCTTTTTTGGGCGCGGCTGTGGCCGCAGCCTATTTTTGTCGCGGGGAGGGGGTGGGAAAAGTCTCGGCCCATTCCGAGTCCGGCGGACGAAGTTCGCTAGCCCCACGCCCAAAGGCTATAGCACACCCCTGTTTTGGGCATTTTGCCGCAGGACGAACTTGGCGCCAAGGGCTTCGGCTGCTCCTTTTGGGTGCGGCTGTGCCCGCGGCCTATTTTTGTTGCGGGGAGGGGCTGGTCAATGTCTAGGCCCATTCCGAGGAAGGCGGACGAAGTGCGCCGGCCCCACGCCCAAAGGCTATAGCACACCCCTTTTTTGGGCATTTTTCCGCAGGACGAACTTGGCGCCGAGGGGTTCGGCTGCTCTTTTTTGGGCGCGGCTGTGCCCGTGGCCTATTTTTGTCGTGGGGAGGGGGAGGCCAAAGTCTAGGCCCAATCCGAGGAAGGCGGATGAACTTTGCCGGCCCCACGCCCAAAGGCTATAGCACACCCCTTTTTTGGGCAATTTTCCGCAGGACGAACTTCACGCCAGGGGGTTCGGCTGCTCTTTTTTGGGCGCGGCTGTACCTGCGGCCTATTTTTGGCGCGGGGAGGGGGTAGCCAAAGTCTCGGCCCAATCCGAGGAAGGCGGATGAACTTTGCCGGCCCCACGCCCAAAGGCTATAGTACACCCCTTTTTTGGGCAATTTTCCGCAGGACGAACTTGGCGCCAAGGGGTTCGGTTGCTCTTTTTTGGACGCGGCTGTGCCCGAACCCATTTTTATCACGGGGAGGGGGTGGGCAAAGTCTCGGCCCATTCCGAGTCCGGCAGACGAACTTCACGCCAGGGGGTTCGACTTCTCTTTTTTGGGCGCGGCTGTACCTGCGGCCTATTTTTGGCGCGGGGAGGGGGTAGCCGAAGTCTCGGCCCAATCCGAGGAAGGCGGATGAACTTTGCCGGCCCCACGCCCAAAGGCTATAGTACACCCCTTTTTTGGGCAATTTTCCGCAGGACGAACTTGGCGCCGAGGGGTTCGGCATCTCGTTTTTGGGCTCGGCTGTGCCCGAACCCTATTTTTATCGCGGGGAGGGGGTGGGCAAAGTCTCGGCCCATTCCGAGTCCGGCGGACGAAGTGCGCCAGCCCCACGCCCCAAGGCTATAGCCCACCCCTTTTTTGGGCATTTTTCCGCAGGACGAACTTGGCGCCAAGGGGTTCGGCTGCTCTTTTTTGGGCGCGGCTGTGCCCGAACCCTATTTTTATCGTGGGGAGGGGGTGGGCAAAGTCTCGGCCCATTTCGAGTCCGGCGGACGAAGTTCGCCAGCCCCACGCCCAAAGGCTATAGCCCACACCTTTTTTGGGCATTTTTCCGCAGGACGAACTTGGCGCCAAGGGGTTCGGCTGCTCTTTTTTGGGCACGGCTGTGCCCGCGGCCTATTTTTGTCGTGGGGAGGGGGTGGCCAATGTCTCGGCCCATTCCGAGGAAGGCGGACGAAGTTCGCCGGCCCCACGCCCAAAGGCTATAGCACACTCCTTTTTTCTGCATTATTCCGCAGGACGAACTTGGCGCCGAGGGGTTCGGCTGCTCGTTTTTGGGCTCGGCTGTGCCCGAACCCTATTTTTATCGCGGGGAGGGGGTGGGCAAAGTCTCGGCCCATTCCGAGTCCGGCGGACGAAGTGCGCCAGCCCCACGCCCCAAGGCTATAGCCCACCCCTTTTTTGGGCATTTTTCCGCAGGACGAACTTGGCGCCAAGGGGTTCGGCTGATCTTTTGTTGGCGTGGCTGTGACCGCGGCATATTTTTGTCGCGGAGAGGGGGTGACAAAAGTCTCGGCCCATTCTGAGGAAGGCGGACGAATTGCGCCGGCCCCACGCCCCAAGGCTACAGCATACCCCTTTTTTGTGCATTTTTCCGCAGGATGAACTTGGCGCCAAGGGGTTCGGCTGCTCTTTTTTGGGCGCGGCTGTGCCCGCGGCCAATTTTTCTCACGGGGAGGGGGTGGGCAAAGTCTCGGCCCATTCCGAGTCCGGCGGACGAAGTTCGCCAGCCCCACGCCCAAAGGCTATAGCACACCCCTGTTTTGGGCATTTTGCCGCAGGACGAACTTGGCGCCAAGGGCTTCGGCTGCTCCTTTTTGGGTGCGGCTGTGCCCGCGGCCTATTTTTGTCGCGGGGAGGGGGTGGTCAATGTCTCGGCCCATTCCGAGGAAGGCGGACGAAGTTCGCCGGCCCCACGCCCAAAGGCTATAGCACACCCCTTTTTTGGGCATTTTTCCGCAGGATGAACTTGGTGCCGAGGGGTTCGGCTGCTCTTTTTTGGGGGCGGCTGTGCCCGTGGCCTATTTTTGTTGCGGGGAGGGGGAGGCCAAAGTCTAGGCCCAATCCGAGGATGGCGGACGAACTTTGCCGGCCCCACGCCAAAAGGCTATAGCACACCCCTTTTTTGGGCAATTTTCCGCAGGACGAACTTCGTGCCAGGGGGTTTGGCTGCTCTTTTTTGGGCACGGCTGTGCCCGAACCCTATTTTGGTCGCGGGGAGTGGGTGGGCAAAGTCTCGGCCCATTCCGAGTCCGGCGGACGAAGTTCGCCAGCCGCACGCTCAAAGGCTATAGCACACCCCTTTTTTGGGCATTTTGCCGCAGGACGAACTTGGCGCCAAGAGGTTCGGCTGCTCTTTTTTCGGCGCAGCTGTGCCCGCGACCTATTTTTGGCACGGGGAGGGGGTGGGCAAAGTCTCGGCCCATTCCGAGGAAGGGGGATTAACTTTGCCGGCCCCACGCCCAAAGGCTATAGCACACCCATTTTTTGGGCATTTTGCCGTAGGACGAACTTGGCGCCAAGGGGTTCGGCTGCTCTTTTTTGGGCGCGGTTGTGCCCGCAGCCTATTTTTTTTGCGGGGAGGGGGTGGGCAAAGTCTCGGCCCATTCCGAGTCCGGCGGACGAACTTCGCCAGCCCCACGCCCCAAGGCTATAGCACACCCCTTTTTTGGTCATTTTTCCCTAGGACAAACATTGCGCCAAGGGGTTCGGCTGCTCTTTTTGGGGGCGGCCGTGCCCGCGGCCTATTTCTGTCATGGGGAGGGGGTGGCCAAAGTCTCGGCCCATTCCGAGTTCGGCAGACGAAGTTCGCCAGCCCCACGCCCCAAGGCTATAGCCCACCCCTTTTTTGGGCATTTTGCCGCAGGGCGAACTTGGCGCCCAGGGGTTTGGCTGCTATTTTTTGGGCGCGGCTGTGCCCGCAGCCTATTTTTGTCGTGGGGAGGTGGGGGGTAAAGTCTCGGCCCATTCCGAGGGAGGCGGACGAAGTCCGCCGGCCCCACGCCCAAAGGCTATAGCACACCCCTTTTTTGGGCATTTTTCCGCAGGAGCAACTTGGCGCCTAGGGGTTCAGCTGCTCTTTTTGGGACGCGGCTGTGCCCGCAGCCTATTGTTATTGCTGGGAGTGGGCAAGTCTCGTTCCATTCCGAGTCCGGCGGACGAAGTTCGGCCGCCCCACGGCCCAAGGCTATAGCCCACCCCCTTTTTGGGCATTTTGCCGCAGGACGAACTTGGCGCCCAGGGGTTCGGCTGCTCTTTTTTGGGCGCGGCTCTGCCCGCAGCCTATTTTTGTCGCGGGGAGGGGGTGGGCAATGTCTCAGCCAATTCCGAGTCCGGCAGACGATGTTCGCCAGCCCCACGCCCCAAGGCTATAGCCCACCCCTTTTTTGGGCATTTTTCCGCAGTACGAACTTGGCGCCAAGGGGTTCGGCTGCTCTTTTTTGGGCGCGGCTGTGCCCGCGGCCTATTTCTGTCGTCGGGAGGGGGTGGCCAAAGTCTCGGCCCATTCCGAGTCCGGCAGACGAAGTTCGCCAGCCCCACGCCCCAAGGCTATAGCCCACCCCTTTTTTGGGCATTTTGCCGCAGGACGAACTTGGCGCCCAGGGGTTCGGCTGCTCTTTTTTGGGCGCGGCTGTGCCCGCAGCCTATTTTTGTCGCGGGGAGGGGGTGGGCAATGTCTCGGCCAATTCCGAGTCTGGCAGACGATGTTCGCCAGCCCCACGCCCCAAGGCTATAGCCCACCCCTTTTTTGGGCATTTTTCCGCAGGACGAACTTGGCGCCAAGGGGTTCGGTTGCTCTTTTTTGGGCATGGCTGTGCGCGTGGCCTATTTTTTGCGTGGGGAGGGGGTGGGAAAAGTCTCGGCCCATACTGAGGAAGGGGGAGGAACTCTGCCGGCCCCACGCCCAAAGGCTATAGCACACCCATTTTTTGGGCATTTTGCCGCAGGACGAACTTGGCGCCAAGGGAGTCGGCTATTCTTTTTTGGGCGAGGCTGTGCCCGCGGCCTATTTTTGTCGTGGGGAGGGGGTGGCCAAAGTCTCGGCCCATTCCAAGGAAGGGGGATTAAGTTCGCCGGCCCCACGCCCAAAGGCTATAGCACACCCCTTTTTTCGTCATTTTTCCGCATGACGAACTTGGCGCCGAGGGGTTCGGCTGTTCTTTTTTGGGCGCGGCTTTGCCCGTGGCCTATTTTTTGCGCGGGGAGGGGGTGGGAAAAGTCTCGGCCCATTCCGAGGAATGCGGACGAACTTTCCCGGCCCCACGCCCAAAGGCTATAGCACACCCCTTTTTTGGGCATTTTGCCGCAGGACGAACTTGGCGCCAAGGGGTTTGGCTGCTCTTTTTTGGGCGCAGCTGTGACCGCGGCCGATTTTTGTCGCGGGGAGGGCATGGCCAAAGTCTCGGCCCATTCCGAGGAAGGTGGACGAAGTGCGCCGGCCCCACGCCCAAAGGCTATAGCACACCCTTTTTTTGGGCATTTTTCCGCAGGACGAAGTTGGCGCCAAGGGGTTCGGCTGCTCTTTTTTGGGCATGGCTGTGCCCGTGGCCTATTTTTTGCGCGGGGAGGGGGTGGGAAAAGTCTCGGCCCATTCCGAGTCCGGCGGACGAAGTTGGCCAGCCAAGGGGTTCGGCTGCTCTTTTTTGGGCGCGGCTGTGCCCGCGGCCTATTTTTGCCACGGGGAGGGGGTGGGCAAAGTCTCTGCCCATTCTGAGGAAGGGGGATGAACTTTGCCGGCCCCACGCCCAAAGGCTATAGCACACCCATTTTTTGGGCATTTTGCCGCAGGACGAACTTGGCGCCGAGGGGTTCGGCTGCTCTTTTTTGGGCGAGGCTGTGCCCGCGGCCTATTTTGGTCGCTGGGAGGGGGTGGCCAAAGTCTCGGCCCATTCCAAGGAAGGCGGATTAAGTTTGCCGGCCCCACGCCCAAAGGCTATAGCACATCCCTTTTTTGGGCATTTTTCTGCAGGACGAACTTGGCGCCTAGGGGTTCGGCTGCTCTTTTTTCGGCGCGGCTGTGTCCGAGCCCTATTTTTGTCGCAGGGAGGGGGTGGGAAAAGTCTCGGCCCATTCCGAGTCCGGATGGACGAAGGTCGCCTGCCCCACGCCCCAAGGCTATAGCACACCACTATTTTGGGCATTTTTCCGCAGGAGGAACTTGGCGCCAAGGGTTTCGGCTGCTCTTATTTCGGCGCGACTGTGCCCGCGGCCTATTTTTGTCGCGGGGAGGTGGTGGCCAAAGTCTCAGCCCATTCCGAGGACGGAGGACGAAGTTCGCCAGCCCCACGCCCCAAGGCTACTGCCCACCCCTTTTTTGCGCATGTTTCCACCGGACGAACTTGGCGCCAAGGGATTCCGCTGCTCTTTTTTGCGCTCGGCCGTGCCCTCGGCCGATTTTTGGAGCGGGGAGTGGGTGGCCAAAGTCTCGGCCCATTCTGAGGAAGGCGGATGAACTTTGCCGGCCCCACACCCCAAGGCTATAGCACACCCCTTTTTTGGGCATTTTTCCGCAGGACGAACTTGGCGCCAAGGGGTTCGGCTGCTCTTTTTTGGGTGCGGCTTTTCCCGCGGACGAAGTGCGCCGGCCCCACGCCCAAAGGCTATAACCCACCCACTTTTTGGGCATTTTTCCGCAGGATGAACTTTGCGCCAAGGGGTTCGGCTGCTCTTTTTTGGGCGCGGCTGTGCTCGCGGCCTATTTTTGTCGCAGGGAGGGGGTGGTGGAAGTCTCGGCCCATTCCGAGTCCGGCGGACGAAGTTCGCCCGCCCCACGCCCCAAGGCTATAGCCCACCTCTTTTTTGGGCATTTTTCCGCAGGACGAACTTGGCGCCAAGGGGTTCGGCTGCTCTTTTTTGGGCGCGGCTGTGCCCACGGCCTATTTTTGGCGCGGGGAGGGGGTGGCCAAAGTGTCGGCCCATTCCGAGGAAGGCGGATGAACTTTGCCGGCCCCACGCCCCAAGGCTATAGCACACCCCTTTTTTGGGCATTTTTCCGCAGGATGAACTTAGCGCCAAGGGGTTCGGCTGCTCTTTTTTGGGTACGGCTGTGCCCGCGGCCTATTTTTGCCACGGGGAGGGGGTGGGCAAAGTCTCTGCCCATTCTGAGGAAGGGGGATGAACTTTGCCGGCCCCACGCCCAAAGGCTATAGCACACCCTTTTTTTGGGCATTTTTCCGCAGGACGAACTTGGCGCCAAGGGGCTCGGCTGCTCTTTTTTGGCCGCGGCCATGTCCGCGGCCTATTTTTGTTGCGGTGAGGGGGTGGGAAAAGTCTCGGCCCATTCCGAGTCCGGCGGACGAACTATGCTGGCCCCACGCCCCAAGGCTATAGCACACCCCTTTTTAAGGCATTTTTCCGCAGGACGACCATGGCGCCAAGCGGTTCGGCTGCTCTTTTTTGGGCGCGACTGCACCCGCGGCCTATTTTTGGCACGGGGAGGGGGTTGTCGAAGTCTCGGCCAATGCCGAGGAAGGCGGATGAACTTTGCTGGCCCCACGCCCAAAGGCTATAGCACACCCCTTTTTTGGGCATTTTTCTGCAGGACGAACTTGGCGCCAAGGGGTTCGGCTGCCCTTTTTTGGGCGCGGCTGAGCCCGCGGCCTATTTTTGGTGCGGGGAGGGGGTGGCCGAAGTCTCGGCCCATTCCGAGGAAGGCGGATGAACTTTGCCGGCCCAACGCCCAAAGGCTAGAGCCCACCTCCTTTTTGGGCATTTTTCCGCCGGGCGAACTTGGCGCCAAGGGGTTCAGCTGCTCTTTTTTGGGCGCGGCTGTGCCCGCGGCCTATTTTTGGCGTGGGGAGGGGGTGGCCAAAGTCTCGGCCCATTCCGAGGAAGGCGGATGAACTTTGCCGGCCCCACGCCCAAAGGCTATCGCACACCCCTTTTTTGGGCACTTTTCCGCAGGACGAACTTGGCGCGAAGGGGTTCGGCTGCTCTTTTTTGGGTGCGGCTGTGCCCGCGGCCTATTTTTGGTGCGGGGAGGGGGTGGCCGACGTCTTGGCCCATTCCGAGGAAGGCGGATGAACTTTGCCGGCCCCACGCCCAAAGGCTAGAGCCCACCTCCTTTTTGGGCATTATTCCGCCGGGCGAACTTGGCGCCAAGGGGTTCAGCTGCTCTTTTTTGGGCGCGGCTGTGCCCGCGGCCTATTTTTGATGCGGGGAGGGGGTTGGGCAAAGTCTCGGCCCATTCCGAGGAAGGCAGACGAAGTTCGCCAGCCCCACGCCCCAAGGCTATAGCCCACCCCTTTTTTGGTCATTTTTCCGCTGGACGAACTTGGCGCCAAGGGGTTCGGCTACTCTTTTTTGGGCGCGGCTGTGCCCGTGGCCTATTTTTGTCCCGCGGAGGGGGTGGGAAAAGTCTCGGCCCATTCCGAGTCCTGCGGACGAACTTTGCCGGCCCCACGCCCCAAGGCTATAGCACACCCCTTTTTTGGGCATTTCTCCGCAGGACGAACTTGGTGCCAAGGGGTTCGGCTGCCCTTTTTTGGGCGCGGCTGAGCCCGCGGCCTATTTTTGGTGCGGGAGGGGGTGGCCGAAGTCTCGGCCCATTCCGAGGAAGGCGGATGAACTTTGCCGGCCCCACGCCCAAAGGCTAGAGCCCACCTCCTTTTTGGGCATTTTTCCGCCGGGCGAACTTGGCGCCAAGGGGTTCAGCTGCTCTTTTTTGGGCGCGGCTGTGCCCGCGGCCTATTTTTCTCGCGGGGAGGGGGTGGCCAAAGTCTCGGCCCATTCCGAGTCCGGCGGACGAAGTTCGCTAGCCCCATGCCCCAAGGCTGTAGCCCACCTCTTTTTTGGGCATTTTTCCGCAGGACGAACTTGGCACCAAGGGGTTCGGCTGCTCTTTTTTGGGCGCGGCTGTGCCCGCAGCCTATTTTTGGCGTGGGGAGGGGGTGGCCAAAGTCTCGGCCCATTCCGAGGAAGGCGGATGAACTTTGCCGGCCCCACGCCCAAAGGCTATCACACACCCCTTTTTTGGGCACTTTTCCGCCGGACGAACTTGGCGCGAAGGGTTTCGGCTGCTCTTTTTTGGGCGCGGCTGTGCCCGCGGCCTATTTTTTTCATGGGTAGGGGTTGGGCAAAGTCTCGGCCCATTCCGAGGAAGGCGGACAAAGTTCGCCAGCCCCACGCCCCACGCCCCACGCCCCACGGCTATAGCCCACCCCTTTTTTGGTCATTTTTCCGCTGGACGAATTTGGAGCCAAGGGGTTCGGCTGCTCTTTTTTTGGCGCGGCTGTGCCCGAGGCCTATTTTTGTCCCGCGGAGGGGGTGGGAAAAGTCTCGGCCCATTCCGAGTCCAGCGGACGAACTTTGCCGGCCCCACGCCCCAAGGCTATAGCACACCCCTTTTTTGGGCATTTCTCCGCAGGACGAACTTGGTGCCAAGGGGTTCGGCTGCTCTTTTTTGGGCGCGGCTGAGCCCGCGGCCTATTTTTGGTGCGGGGAGGGGGTGGCCGAAGTCTCGGCCCATTCCGAGGAAGGCGGATGAACTTTGCCGGCCCCACGCCCAAAGGCTATAGCACACCCCTTTTTTGGGCATTTTTCTGCAGGACGAACTTGGGGCCAAGGGGTTCGGCTGCTTTTTTTTGGGCGCGGCTGAGTCCGCGGCCTATTTTTGTCTCGGGGAGGGGGTGGACAAAGTCTCTGCCCATTCCGAGTCCGGCTGGCGAACTTCGCCAGTCCCACGTCCCAAGGCTATAGCCCACCCCTTTTTTGGGCATTTTTCCGCCGGGCGAACTTGGCGCCAAGGGGTTCGGCTGCTCTTTTTTGGCGCGGCTGTGCCCGCTGCCTATTTTTATCGCGGGGAGGGGGTGGGAAAAGTCTCGGCCCATTCCGAGTCCGGCGAACGAAGTTCGCCCGCCCCATGCCCCAAGGTTATAGCCCACCGCCTTTCTGGTCATTTTTCCGCAGGACGAACTTGTCGCCAAGGGGTTCGGCTGCTCTTTTTTGGGCGCGACTGTGCCCGCGGCCTATTTTTGTCGCGGGGAGAGGGTGGGAAAAGTCTCCGCCCATTCCGAGTCAGGCGGACGAAGTTCGCCGGCCCCACGACCCACGGCTATAGCCCACCCCTTTTTTGGATATTTTTCCGCCGGGCGAACTTGGCGCCAAGGGGATCAGCTGCTCTTTTTTGGGCGAGGCTGTGCCCGCGGCCTATTTTTGTCACGGGGAGGGGGTGGCCAAAGTCTCGGCCCATTCCGAGTCCGGCGGACGAAGTTCGCGAGCCCCACGCCCCAAGGCTATAGCCCACCTCTTTTTTGGGCATTTTTCTGCAGGACGAACTTGTCACAAAGGGGTTCGGCTGCTCTTTTTTGGGTGCGGCTGTGCCCGCGGCCTATTTTTGGCATGGGGAGGGGGTGGCCAAAGTCTCGGCCCATTCCGAGGAAGGCGGATGAACTTTGCCGACCCCACGCCCAAAGGCTATCGCACACCCCTTTTTCGGCACTTTTCCGCAGGACGAACTTGGCGCCAAGGGGTTCGGCTGCTCTTTTTTGGGCGCGGCTGTGCCCGCGGCCTATTTCTTTCTTGGGGAGGGGTTGGGCAAAGTCTCGGCCCATTCCGAGGAAGGCGGATGAAGTTCGCCAGCCCCACGCCCCACGGCTATAGCGCACCCTTTTTTTGGGCATTTTTCCGTAGGACGAACTTGGCGCCAACGGGTTCGGCAGCTCTTTTTTGGGAACGGCTGTGCCCGCGGCCTATTTTTGTTGCGGGGAGGGGGTTGGGCAAAGTCTCGGCCCATTCCGAGGAAGGCAGACGAAGTTCGCCAGCCCCACGCCCCAAGGCTATAGCCCACCCCTTTTTTGGTCATTTTTCCGCTGGACGAACTTGGCGCCAAGGGGTTCGGCTGCTCTTTTTTGGGCGCGGCTGTGCCCGTGGCCTATTTTTGTCCCGCGGAGGGGGTGGGAGAAGTCTCAGCCCATTCCGAGTCCAGCGGACGAACTTTGCCGGCCCCACGCCCCAAGGCTATAGCACACCCCTTTTTTGGGCATTTCTCCGCAGGACGAACTTGGTGCCAAGGGGTTCGGCTGCTCTTTTTTGGGCGCGGCTGTGCCCGCAGCCTATTTTTTTCACGGGGAGGGGTTGGGCAAAGTCTCGGCCCATTCCGAGGAAGGCGGATGAACTTTGCCGGCCCCACGCCCAAAGGCTATAGACCACCCCTTTTTTGGGCATTTTTCCGCAGGACGAACTTGGCGCCAATGGGTTCGGCTGCTCTTTTTTGGGCGCGGCTGTGCCTTCGGCCTGGTTTTGTCGCGGGGAGGGTGTGGCCCAAGTCTCGGCACATTCCGAGTCCGACGGACGAAGTTCGCCGGCCCGACGCCCCAAGGATATAGCCCACCCTTTTTTTGGGCATTTTTCCGCAGGACGAACTTGGCGCCAAGGGGTTCGGCTGCTCTTTTTCGGGTGCGGCTGTGCCCGCAGCTTATTTTTAGTGCGGGGAGGGGGTAGGCAAAGTCTCGGCCCATTCCGAGGAAGGCAGATGAACTGTGCCGGCCCCACGCCCAAAGGCTATAGCACACCCCTTTTTTGGGTATTTTTCCGCAGGACGAACTTGGCGACAAGGGGTTCGGCTGCTCTTTTTTGGGCGCGGCTGGGCCCGCGGCCTATTTTTGTCACGGGGAGGAGGTGCGCAAAGTCTCGGCCCATTCCGAATCCGGCGGACGAAGCTCGCCAGCCCCACGCCCCAATGCGCCCACCCCTTTTTTGGGCATTTTTTCGCAGGACGAACTTGGCGCCAAGGGGTTCGGCTGCTCTTTTTTGGGCGCGGTCCTATTTTTGGCGCGGGGAGCGGGTGCACTAAGTCTCGGCCCATTCCGAGGAAGGCGGACAAACTTTGCCGGCCCCACGCCCCAAGGCTATAGCACACCCCTTTTTTGGGCATTTTTCCGCAGGACGAACATTGTGCCAAGGGGTTCGGCTGCACTTTTTTGGGCGCGGCTGTGCCCGCAGCCTATTTTTATCACGGGGAGGGGGTGGCCAAAGTCTCAGCCCATTCCGAGGAAGGAGGACGAAGTTCGCCAGCCCCATGCCCCAAGGCTACAGCCCACCCCTTTTTTGGGCATTTTTCCACAGGACGAACTTGGCGCCAAGGGATTCCGCTGCTCTTTTTTGGGCGCGGCTGTTTCCGCGGCCGATTTTTGGAGCGGGGAGTGGGTGGGCAAAGTCTCGGCCCATTCTGAGGAAGGCGGATGAAGTTTGCCGGCCCCGCGCCCCAATGCTATAGCACACCCCTTTTTTGGGCATTTTTCCGTAGGACGAACTTGGCGCCAAGGGGTTCGGCTGCTCTATTTTGGGCGCGGCTGTGCACACAGCTTATTTTTAGCACGGGGAGGGGGTGGGCAAAGTCTCGGCCCATTCTGAGGAAGGCGGATGAACTTGGCCGGCCCCACGCCCCAAGGCTATAGCACACCCCTTTTTTGGGCATTTTTCCGTAGGACGAACTTGGCGCCAAGGGGTTCGGCTGCTCTATTTTGGGCGCGGCTGTGCCCACAGCTTATTTTTAGCACGGGGAGGGGGTGGGCAAAGTCTCGGCCCATTCCGAGGAAGGCATATGAACTGTGCCGGCCCCACGCCCAAAGGCTATAGCACACCCCTTTTTTGGGTATTTTTCCGCAGGACGAACTTTGCGCCAAGGGGTTCGGCTGGGCCCGCGGCCTATTTTTGTCGCGGGGAGGGGGTACGCAAAGTCTTGGCTCATTCCGAATCCGGCAGACGATGCTCGCCAGCCCCACGCCCCAAGGCTATAGCCCACCCTTTTTTTGGGCATTTTTCCGCAGGACGAACTTGGCGCCAAGGGGTTCGGCTGCTCTTTTTTGGGCGCGGGCCTATTTTTGGCGCGGGGAGCGGGTAGAAAAAGTCTCGGCCCATTCCGAGGAAGGCGGATGAACTTTGCCGGCCCCACGCCCCAAAGCTATAGCACACCGCTTTTTTGGGCATTTTTCCGCAGGACGAACTTTGTGCCAAGGGGTTCGGCTGCTCTTTTTGGGGCGCGGCTGTGCCCGCGGCCTATTTTTGTCGCGGGAAGGGGGTGCGCAAAGTCTCGGCCCATTCCGAATCCAGCGGACGTAGCTCGCCAGCCCCACGCCCCAAGGCCATAGCCCACCCTTTTTTTGGGCATTTTTCCGCAGGACGAACTTGGCGCCAAGGGGTTCGGCTGCTCTTTTTTGGGCGCGGGCCTATTTTTGGCGTGGGGAGCGGGTGGACAAAGTCTCGGCCCATTCCGAGGAAGGCGGATGAACTTTGCCGGCCCCACGCCCCAAGGCTATAGCACACCGCTTTTTTGGGCATTTTTCCGCAGGACGAACTTTGTGCCAAGGGGTTCGGCTGCTCTTTTTGGGGCGCGGCTGTGCCCGCGGCCTATTTTTGTCGTGGGGAGAGGATGGGCAAAGTCTCGGCCCATCTCGAGTTCGGCGGACAGAGTGCGCCCGCCCCACGCCCCAAGTCTATAGCCCACCCCCTTTTTGGGCATTTTTCCGCAGGACGAACTTGGCGCCAAGGGGTTCGGCTGCTCTTTTTTGGGCGCAGCGGTGCCCGCGGCCTATTTTTGTCGCGGGGAAGGGGTGGGCAACGTCTCAGCCCATTCCGAGTCCGGCGGACGAAGTGCGCCCGGCCCACGCCCCAAGGCTGTAGCCCACCCCCTTTTTGAGCATTTTTTCGCAGGACGAATATGGCGCCAAGGGGTTCGGCTGCTCTTTTTTGGGCGCGGCTGTGCTCGCAGCTTATTTTTGGCACGGGGAGGGGTTGGGCAAAGTCTCGGCCCATTCCGAGGAAGGCGGATGCACTATGCCGGCCCCACGCCCAAAGGCTATAGCACACCCCTTTTTTGGGCATTTTTCCGCAAGACGAATATGGCGCGAAGGGGTTCGGCTTCTCTTTTTTGGGAGCGGTTGTGCACGCGGCCTATGTTTGTCGCAGGGAGGGGGTGGGAAAAGTCTCGGCCCATTCTGAGTCCGGCGGACAAAGTTCGCCCGCCCCACGCCCCAAGGCTATAGCCAACCCCTTTTTTGGGCATTTTTCCGCAGGACGAACTTGGCGCCAAGGGGTTCGGCTGCCCTTTTTTGGGCATGGGCCTATTTTTGGCGTGCGGAGCGGGTAGACTAAGTCTCGGCCCATTCCGAGGAAGGCGGACGAACTTTGCCGGCCCCACACCCCAAGGCTATAGCACACCCCTTTTTTGGGCATTTTTCCGCAGGACGAACTTTGTGCAAAGGGGTTTGGCTGCACTTTTCTGGGCGCGGCTGTGCCCGCAGCCTATTTTTGTCGTGGGGAGGGGGTGGCCAAAGTCTCGGCCCATTCCGAGGAAGGAGGACGAAGTTCGCCAGCCCCATGCCCCAAGGCTACAGCCCACCCCTTTTTTGGGCATTTTTCCGCAGGACGAAATTGGCGCCAAGGAGTTCGGCTGCTCTATTTTCGGCGCGGCTATGCCCGCGGCCTATTTTTGTAGCGGCGAGGGGGTGGGCAAAGTCTCGGCCCATTCCGAGTCCGGCGGACGAAGCTCGCCAGCCCCACGTCCAAAGGCTATAGCCCACCGCCTTTCTGGGCATTTTTCCGCAGGATGAAATTGGCGCCAAGGGGTTCGGCTGCTCTTTTTTGGGCGCGGCTGTGCCAGCGGCCTATTTGTGTTGATGGGAGCGGGTGGCAAAGTCTCGGCCCCTTCCGAGGAAGGCGGACGAAGTTCGCCAGCCCCACGCCCCAAGGCTATAGCCCACCCCCATTTTGGACATTTTTCCGCAGGACGAACTTGGCGCCAAGGGGTTCGGCTGCTCTTTTTTGGGCGCGGCTGTGCCCGCGGCCCATTTTTGTCGCGGGGAGGGGGTGGCCAAAGTCTCGGCCCATTCCGAGGATGGCGGAAGGAGTTCGCCAGCCCCACGCTCCAAGGCTATAGCCCACCCCTTTTTTGGGCATTTTTCCGCAGGACGAACTTGGCGGGAAGGGGTTCGGCTGCTCTTTTTTGGACGCGGTTGTGCCAGCGGCCTATTTTTGTCGCGGGGAGGGGGTGGGAAAAGTCTCGGCCCATTCCGAGTCCGGCGGACGAACTTCGCCAGCCCCACGCCCCAAGGCTATAGCCCACCCCTTTTTTGGGCATTTTTCCGCAGGACGAACTTGGCGCCAAGGGGTTCGGCTGCTCTTTTTTGGGCGCGGCTATGCCCGCGGCCTATTTTTGTGACGGGGAGGGGTGGGACAAAGTCTCGGCCTATTCCGAGTCCGGCAGATGAACTTCGCCAGCCCCACGCCCCAAGGCTATAGCCCACCCCTTTTTTGGACATTTTTCCGCAGGACGAACTTGGCGCCAAGGGGTTCGGCTGCTCTTTTTTGGGCGCGGCTATGCCCGCGGCCTATTTTTGTCACGGGGAGGGGGTGGGAAAATTCTCGGCCCATTCCGAGTCCGGCGGACGAACTTCGGCAGCCCCACGCCCCAAGGCTATAGCCCACACCCTTTTTGGGCATTTTTCCGCAGGACGAACTTGGCGCGAAGGGGTTCGGCTGCACTTTTCTGGGTGCGGCTGTGCCCGCGGCCCATTTTTGTTGTGGGGAGGCGGTGGCCAAAGTCTCGGCCCATTCCGAGGATGGCGGATTGAGTTCGCCAGCCCCACTCCCCAAGGCTATAGCCCATCGCTTTTTTGGGCATTTTTCCACAGCACGAACATGGCGGGAAGGGGTTCGGCTGCTCTTTTTTGGACGCGGCTGTGCCAGTGGCCTATTTTTGTCGCGGGGAGGGGGTGGGAAAAGTCTCGGCCCATTCCGAGTCCGGCGGACGAACTTCGCCAGCCCCACGCCCCAAGGCTATAACCCACCCCTTTTTTGGGCATTTTTCCGCAGGACGAACTTGGCGCCAAGGGGTTCGGCTGCTCTTTTTTGGGCGCGGCTATGCCTGCGGCCTATTTTTGTCACGGGGAGGGGTGGGACAAAGTCTCGGCCCATTCCGAGTTCGGCAGACGAACTTCGCCAGCCCCACGCCCCAAGGCTATAGCCCACCCCTTTTTTGGACATTTTTCCGCAGGACGAACTTGGCGCCAAGGGGTTCGGCTGCTCTTTTTTGGGCGCGGCTATGCCCGCGGCCTATTTTTGTCATGGGGAGGGGGTGGGAAAAGTCTCGGCCGATTCCGAGTCCGGCAGACGAACTTCGGCAGACCCACGCCCCGAGGCTATAGCCCACCCCCTTTTTGGGCATTTTTCCACAGGACGAACTTGGCGCCAAGGGGGTCGGCTGCACTTTTCTGGGTGCGGCTGTGCCCGCGGCCCATTTTTGTTGCGGGAAGGGGGTGGCCAAAGTCTCGGCCCATTCCGAGGATGGCGGATGGAGTTCGCCAGCCCCACTCCCCAAGGCTATAGCCCACCGCTTTTTTGGGCATTTTTCCACCGGACGAACATGGCGGGAAGGGGTTCGGCTGCTCTTTTTTGGACGCGGTTGTGCCAGCGGCCTATTTTTGTCGTGGGGAGGGGGTGGGGAAAGTCTCGGCCCATTCCGAGTCCGGCGGACGAACTTCGGCAGCCCCACGCCCCAAGGCTACAGCCCACCCCCTTTTTGGGCATTTTTCCGCAGGACGAACTTGCCACCAAGGGGTTCGGCTGCTATTTTTTGGCCGCGGCTGATCCCGCGGCCTATTTTTGTCACAGGGAGGGAGTGGACAAAGTCTCGGCCCATTCGGAGTCCGGCGGACGAAGTTCGCCAGCCCCATGCCCCAAGGCTATAGCCCACCCCCTTTTTGGGCATTTTTCCGCAGGACGAACTTGGCACCATGGGGTTCGGCTGCTATTTTTTGGGCGCGGCTGATCCCGCGGCCTATTTTTGTCACAGGGAGGGGGTGGGCAAAGTCTCGGCCCATTCGGAGTCCGGCGGACGAACTTCGGCAGCCCCACGCCCCAAGGCTATTGCCCACCCCCTTTTTGGGCATTTTTCCGCAGGACGAACTTCGCGCCAAGGGGTTCGGCTGCTCTTTTTTGGGCGCGGTTGATTCCGCGGCCTATTTTTGGCATGGGGAGGGGGTGGGCAAAGTCTCGGCCCATTCGGAGTCCGACGGACGAAGTTCGCCTGCCCCACGCCCCAAGGCTATAGCCCACCCCCTTTTTAGGCATTTTTCCGCAGGACGAACTTGACGCCAAGAGGTTCGGCTGCTCTTTTTTGGGCGCGGCTGTGCCCGCGGCCTATTTTTGTCACGGGGAGGGGTGGGACAAAGTCTCGGCCCATTCCGAGTTCGGCGGACGAACTTCGCCAGCCCCACGCCCCAAGGCTATTGCCCACCCCTTTTTTGGGCATTTTTCCGCAGGACGAACTTGGCGCCAAGGGGTTCGACTGCTCTTTTTTGGGCGCGGCAGTGCCCGCGGCCTATTTTTGTCACGGGGAGGGGTTGGAAAAAGTCTCGGCCCATTCCGAGTTCGGCGGACGAACTTCGCCAGCCCCACGCCCCAAGGCTATAGCCCACCCCTTTTTTGGGCATTTTTCCGCAGGACGAACTTGGCGCCAAGGTGTTCGACTGCTCTTTTCTGGGCGCGGCTGTGCCCGCGGCCGATTTTTGTTTCGGGGAGGGGGTGGGCAGAGTCTCGGCACATTCCGAGTCCGGCGGACGAAGTGCGCCAGCCCCAAGCCCCAAGGCTATAGCCCACCACTTTTTTGAGTATTTTTCCGCAGGACGAACTTGGCACCAAGGGGTTCGGCTGCTCTTTTTTGGGCGCGGCTGTGCCCGCAGGCTATTTTTGTCACGGGGAGGTGGTGGGAAAAGTCTCGGCCCGTTCTGAGTCCGGCGGACGAACTTCGGCTGCCCCACGCCCCAAGGCTATAGCCCACCCCCTTTTTGGGCATTTTTCCGCAGGACGAACTTGACGCCAAGGGGATCGGCTGCACTTTTTTGGGTGCGGCTGTGCCAGCGGCCCATTTTTGTCGTGGGGAGGGGGTGGCCAAAGTCTCGGCCCATTCCGAGGATGGCGGATGGAGTTCGCCAGCCCCACGCCCCAAGGCTATAGCCCACCGCTTTTTTGGGCATTTTTCCACAGGACGAACATGGCGGGAAGGGGTTCGGCTGCTCTTTTTTGGACGCGGTTGTGCCAGCGGCCTATTTTTGTCGCGGGGAAGGGGTGGGAAAAGTCTCGGCCCATTCCGAGTCCGGCGGACGAACTTCGCCAGCCCCACGCCCCAAGGCTATAGCCCACCCCTTTTTTGGGCATTTTTCCGCAGGACGAACTTGGCGCCATGGGGTTCGGCTGCTCTTTTTTGGGCGCGGCTCTGCCCGCGGCCTATTTTTGTCACGGGGAGGGGTGGGACAAAGTCTCGGCCAATTCCGAGTACGGCAGACGAACTTCGCCAGCCCAACGCCCCAAGGCTATAGCCCACCCCTTTTTTGGGCATTTTTTCGCAGGACGAACTTGGCGCCAAGGGGTTCGGCTGCTCTTTTTTGGGCGCGGATATGCCCGCGGCCTATTTTTGTCATGGGGAGGGGGTGGGAAAAGTCTCGGCCCATTCCGAGTCCGGTGGACGAACTTCGGCAGCCCCACGCCCCAAGGCTATAGCCCACCCCCTTTTTGGGCATTTTTCCGCAGGACGAACTTGGCGCGAAGGGGTTCGGCTGCACTTTTTTGGGTGCGGCTGTGCCCGCGGCCCATTTTTGTTGTGGGGAGGGGGTGGCCAAAGTCTCGGCCCATTCCGAGGATGGCGGATGGAGTTCGCCAGCCCCACTCCCCAAGGTTATAGCCCACCGCTTTTTTGGGCATTTTTCCACAGGACGAACAGGGCGGGAAGGGGTTCGGCTGCTCTTTTTTGGACGCGGTTGTGCCCGCGGCCTATTTTTGTCACGGGGAGGGGTGGGACAAAGTCTCGGCCAATTCCGAGTACGGCAGACGAACTTCGCCAGCCCAACGCCCCAAGGCTATAGCCCACCCCTTTTTTGGGCATTTTTCCGCAGGACGAACTTGGCGCCAAGGGGTTCGGCTGCTCTTTTTTGGGCGCGGATATGCCCGCGGCCTATTTTTGTCATGGGGAGGGGGTGGGAAAAGTCTCGGCCCATTCCGAGTCCGGTGGACGAACTTCGGCAGCCCCACGCCCCAAGGCTATAGCCCACCCCCTTTTTGGGCATTTTTCCGCAGGACGAACTTGGCGCGAAGGGGTTCGGCTGCACTTTTTTGGGTGCGGCTGTGCCCGCGGCCCATTTTTGTTGTGGGGAGGGGGTGGCCAAAGTCTCGGCCCATTCCGAGGATGGCGGATGGAGTTCGCCAGCCCCACTCCCCAAGGTTATAGCCCACCGCTTTTTTGGGCATTTTTCCACAGGACGAACAGGGCGGGAAGGGGTTCGGCTGCTCTTTTTTGGACGCGGTTGTGCCAGCGGCCTATCTTTGTCGCGGGGAGGGGGTGGGAAAAGTCTCGGCCCATTCCGAGTCCGGCGGACGAAGTTCGCCAGCCCCATGCCCCAAGGCTATAGGCCACCCCCTTTTTGGGCATTTTTCCGCAGGACGAACTTGCCACCAAGGGGTTCGGCTGCTATTTTTTGGGCGCGGCTGATGCCGCGGCCTATTTTTGTCACAGGGAGGGGGTGGGTAAAGTCTCGGCCCATTCGGAGTCCGGCGGACGAAGTTCGCCCGCCCCATGCCCCAAGGCTATAGCCCACCCCCTTATTGGGCATTTTTCCGCAGGACGAACTTGGCATCAAGGGGTTCGGCTGCTATTTTTTGGGCGCGGCTGATCCCGCGGCCTATTTTTGTCATAGGGAGGGGGTGGGCAAAGTCTCGGCCCATTCAGAGTCCGGCGGACGAACTTCTTTGCGGCCCCACGCCCAAAGGCTATAGCCCACCCCTTTTTTGGGCATTTTTCCGCAGGACGAACTTGGCGCCAAGGGGTTCGGCTGCTCTTTTTTGGGCGCGGATATGCCCGCGGCCTATTTTTGTCATGGGGAGGGGGTGGGAAAAGTCTCGGCCCATTCCGAGTCCGGTGGACGAACTTCGGCAGCCCCACGCCCCAAGGCTATAGCCCACCCCCTTTTTGGGCATTTTTCCGCAGGACGAACTTGGCGCGAAGGGGTTCGGCTGCACTTTTTTGGGTGCGGCTGTGCCCGCGGCCCATTTTTGTTGTGGGGAGGGGGTGGCCAAAGTCTCGGCCCATTCCGAGGATGGCGGATGGAGTTCGCCAGCCCCACTCCCCAAGGTTATAGCCCACTGCTTTTTTGGGCATTTTTCCACAGGACGAACAGGGCGGGAAGGGGTTCGGCTGCTCTTTTTTGGACGCGGTTGTGCCAGCGGCCTATCTTTGTCGCGGGGAGGGGGTGGGAAAAGTCTCGGCCCATTCCGAGTCCGGCGGACGAAGTTCGCCAGCCCCATGCCCCAAGGCTATAGGCCACCCCCTTTTTGGGCATTTTTCCGCAGGACGAACTTGCCACCAAGGGGTTCGGCTGCTATTTTTTGGGCGCGGCTGATGCCGCGGCCTATTTTTGTCACAGGGAGGGGGTGGGCAAAGTCTCGGCCCATTCGGAGTCCGGCGGACGAAGTTCGCCCGCCCCATGCCCCAAGGCTATAGGCCACCCCCTTATTGGGCATTTTTCCGCAGGACGAACTTGGCATCAAGGGGTTCGGCTGCTATTTTTTGGGCGCGGCTGATCCCGCGGCCTATTTTTGTCATAGGGAGGGGGTGGGCAAAGTCTCGGCCCATTCAGAGTCCGGCGGACGAACTTCTTTGCGGCCCCACGCCCAAAGGCTATAACCCACCCCTTTTTTGGGCATTTTTCCGCAGGACGAACTTGGCGGCAAGGGTTCGGATGCTATTTTTTGGGCGCGGCTGTGCCCGCGGCCTATTTTTGTCACGGGGAGGGGTGGGCAAAGTCTCGGCCCATTCCGAGGAAGGCGGAAGAACTTTGCCGGCCCCACGCCCAACGGCTATAGCCCACCCCTTTTTTGAGCATTTTTTCGCAAGACGAACTTGGCGCCAAGGGGTTCGGCTGCTCTTTTTTGGGCGCGGTTTTTCGCAGGACGAACTTGGCGCCAAGGGGTTCGGCTGCTCTTTTTTGGGCGCGGATATGCCCGCGGCCTATTTTTGTCATGGGGAGGGGGTGGGAAAAGTCTCGGCCCATTCCGAGTCCGGTGGACGAACTTCGGCAGCCCCACGCCCCAAGGCTATAGCCCACCCCCTTTTTGGGCATTTTTCCGCAGGACGAACTTGGCGCGAAGGGGTTCGGCTGCACTTTTTTGGGTGCGGCTGTGCCCGCGGCCCATTTTTGTTGTGGGGAGGGGGTGGCCAAAGTCTCGGCCCATTCCGAGGATGGCGGATGGAGTTCGCCAGCCCCACTCCCCAAGGTTATAGCCCACCGCTTTTTTGGGCATTTTTCCACAGGACGAACAGGGCGGGAAGGGGTTCGGCTGCTCTTTTTTGGACGCGGTTGTGCCCGCGGCCTATTTTTGTCACGGGGAGGGGTGGGACAAAGTCTCGGCCAATTCCGAGTACGGCAGACGAACTTCGCCAGCCCAACGCCCCAAGGCTATAGCCCACCCCTTTTTTGGGCATTTTTCCGCAGGACGAACTTGGCGCCAAGGGGTTCGGCTGCTCTTTTTTGGGCGCGGATATGCCCGCGGCCTATTTTTGTCATGGGGAGGGGGTGGGAAAAGTCTCGGCCCATTCCGAGTCCGGTGGACGAACTTCGGCAGCCCCACGCCCCAAGGCTATAGCCCACCCCCTTTTTGGGCATTTTTCCGCAGGACGAACTTGGCGCGAAGGGGTTCGGCTGCACTTTTTTGGGTGCGGCTGTGCCCGCGGCCCATTTTTGTTGTGGGGAGGGGGTGGCCAAAGTCTCGGCCCATTCCGAGGATGGCGGATGGAGTTCGCCAGCCCCACTCCCCAAGGTTATAGCCCACCGCTTTTTTGGGCATTTTTCCACAGGACGAACAGGGCGGGAAGGGGTTCGGCTGCTCTTTTTTGGACGCGGTTGTGCCAGCGGCCTATCTTTGTCGCGGGGAGGGGGTGGGAAAAGTCTCGGCCCATTCCGAGTCCGGCGGACGAAGTTCGCCAGCCCCATGCCCCAAGGCTATAGGCCACCCCCTTTTTGGGCATTTTTCCGCAGGACGAACTTGCCACCAAGGGGTTCGGCTGCTATTTTTTGGGCGCGGCTGATGCCGCGGCCTATTTTTGTCACAGGGAGGGGGTGGGTAAAGTCTCGGCCCATTCGGAGTCCGGCGGACGAAGTTCGCCCGCCCCATGCCCCAAGGCTATAGCCCACCCCCTTATTGGGCATTTTTCCGCAGGACGAACTTGGCATCAAGGGGTTCGGCTGCTATTTTTTGGGCGCGGCTGATCCCGCGGCCTATTTTTGTCATAGGGAGGGGGTGGGCAAAGTCTCGGCCCATTCAGAGTCCGGCGGACGAACTTCTTTGCGGCCCCACGCCCAAAGGCTATAGCCCACCCCTTTTTTGGGCATTTTTCCGCAGGACGAACTTGGCGCCAAGGGGTTCGGCTGCTCTTTTTTGGGCGCGGATATGCCCGCGGCCTATTTTTGTCATGGGGAGGGGGTGGGAAAAGTCTCGGCCCATTCCGAGTCCGGTGGACGAACTTCGGCAGCCCCACGCCCCAAGGCTATAGCCCACCCCCTTTTTGGGCATTTTTCCGCAGGACGAACTTGGCGCGAAGGGGTTCGGCTGCACTTTTTTGGGTGCGGCTGTGCCCGCGGCCCATTTTTGTTGTGGGGAGGGGGTGGCCAAAGTCTCGGCCCATTCCGAGGATGGCGGATGGAGTTCGCCAGCCCCACTCCCCAAGGTTATAGCCCACTGCTTTTTTGGGCATTTTTCCACAGGACGAACAGGGCGGGAAGGGGTTCGGCTGCTCTTTTTTGGACGCGGTTGTGCCAGCGGCCTATCTTTGTCGCGGGGAGGGGGTGGGAAAAGTCTCGGCCCATTCCGAGTCCGGCGGACGAAGTTCGCCAGCCCCATGCCCCAAGGCTATAGGCCACCCCCTTTTTGGGCATTTTTCCGCAGGACGAACTTGCCACCAAGGGGTTCGGCTGCTATTTTTTGGGCGCGGCTGATGCCGCGGCCTATTTTTGTCACAGGGAGGGGGTGGGCAAAGTCTCGGCCCATTCGGAGTCCGGCGGACGAAGTTCGCCCGCCCCATGCCCCAAGGCTATAGGCCACCCCCTTATTGGGCATTTTTCCGCAGGACGAACTTGGCATCAAGGGGTTCGGCTGCTATTTTTTGGGCGCGGCTGATCCCGCGGCCTATTTTTGTCATAGGGAGGGGGTGGGCAAAGTCTCGGCCCATTCAGAGTCCGGCGGACGAACTTCTTTGCGGCCCCACGCCCAAAGGCTATAACCCACCCCTTTTTTGGGCATTTTTCCGCAGGACGAACTTGGCGGCAAGGGTTCGGATGCTATTTTTTGGGCGCGGCTGTGCCCGCGGCCTATTTTTGTCACGGGGAGGGGTGGGCAAAGTCTCGGCCCATTCCGAGGAAGGCGGAAGAACTTTGCCGGCCCCACGCCCAACGGCTATAGCCCACCCCTTTTTTGAGCATTTTTTCGCAAGACGAACTTGGCGCCAAGGGGTTCGGCTGCTCTTTTTTGGGCGCGGCTTTGCCCGCGGCCTATTTTTGGTGCGGGGAGGGGGTGGCCAAAGTCTCGGCCCATTCCGAGGAAGGCGGATGAACTTTGGCGGCCCCACGCCCAAAGGCTATAGCCCACCCCTTTTTTGGGCATTTTTCCGCAGGACGAACTTGGCGCCAAGGGGTTCGGCGGCTCTTTTTTGGGCGTGGCTGTGCCCGCGGCCTATTTTTGTCACGGGGAGGGGTGGGCAAAGTCTCGGCCCATTCCGAGGAAGGCGGAAGAACTTTGCCGGCCCCACGCCCAACGGCTATAGCCCACCCCTTTTTTGAGCATTTTTTCGCAAGACGAACTTGGCGCCAAGGGGTTCGGCTGCTCTTTTTTTGGCTCGGCTTTGCCCGCGGCCTATTTTTGGCGCGGGGAGGGGGTGGCCAAAGTCTCGGCCCATTCCGATGAAGGCGGATGAAATTTGCCGGCCCCACGCCCAAAGGCTATAGCCCACCCCTTTTTTGGGCATTTTTCCGCAGGACGAACTTGGCGCCAAGGGATTCGGCAGCTCTTTTTTGGGCACGGCTGTGCCCGCGGCCTATTTTTAGAGCGGGGAGGGGGTGGGCAAAGTCTCGGCCCATTCCGAGGAAGGCGGATGAACTTTGCCGGCCCCACGCCTAAGGGCTATAGCCCACCCCTTTTTTGGGCATTTTTCCGCAGGACGAACTTGGCGCCAAGGGGTTCGGCTGCTCTTTTTTGGGCGCGGCTGTGCCCGCGGCCTATTTTTGTCGTGGGGAGGGGGTGGGAAAAGTCTCGGTCTAATCTGAGTCCGGCGGACGAAGTTCGCCAGCCCCACGCCCAAAGGCTATAGCACACCCCTTTTTTGGGCTTTTTGCCGCAGGACGAACTTGGCGCCAAGGGGTTCGGCTGCTCGTTTTTGGGCGCGGCTGTGCCCGCGGCTTATTTTTGGCGCGGGGAGGGGGTGGGCAAAGTGTCGGCCCATTCCGAGTCCGGCGGATGAACTTTGCCGGCCCCACGCCCAAAGGCTATAGCCCACCCCTTTTTTGGGCATTTTTCCGCAGGACGAACTTGGCGCCAAGGGGTTCGGAGGCTCTTTTTTTGGCGTGGCCGTGCCCGCGGCCTATTTTTGTCGCGGGGAGGGGTGGGCAAAGTCTCGGCCCATTCCGAGGAAGGCGGAAGAACTTTGCCGGCCCCACGCCCAAGGGCTATAGCCCACCCCTTTTTTGAGCATTTTTTCGCAAGACGAACTTGGCGCCAAGGGGTTCGGCTGCTCTTTTTTGGGCGCGGCTGTGCCCGTGGCCTATTTTTGTCGTGGGGAGCGGGTGGCCAAAGTCTCGGCCCATTCCGAGGAAGGCGGACGAAGTGCGCCGGCTCCACGCCCCAAGGCTATAGCGCACCCCCTTTTTGGGCATTTTTCCGCAGGACGAACTTGCCGTCGAGGGGTTCGGCAGCTCTTTTTTGGGCGCGGCTGTGGCCGCGGCCTATTTTTGGCGCGGGGAGGGGGTGGGCAAAGTCTCGGTCCATTCCGAGTCCGGCGGATGAACTTTGCCGGCCCCACGCCCAAAGGCTATAGCCCACCCCTTTTTTGGGCATTTTTCCGCAGGACGAACTTGGCGCCAAGGGGTTTGGCTGCTCTTTTTTGGGCGCGGATGTGCCCGCGGCCTATTTTTGTCGCGGGGAGGGGGTGGGCAAAGTCTCGGTCAATTCTGAGTCCGGCGGATGAACTATGCCGGCCCCACGCCCAAGGGCTATAGCACACTCATTTATTGGGCATTTTGCCGCAGGACGAACTTGGCGCCAAGGGGTTCGGCTGCTCTTTTTTGGGCGTGGCTGTGCCCGCGGCCTATTTTTGGCGCGGTGAGGGGGTGGCCAAAGTCTCGGCCCATTCCGAGGAAGCCGGATGAACTTTGCCGGCCCCACGCCCAAAGGCTATAGCACACCCATTTTTTGGGCATTTTCCCGCAGGACGAACTTGGCGTCCAGGGGTTCGGCTGCTCTTTTCTGGGCACGGCTGTGCCCGTGGCCTATTTTTGTTGTGGGGAGCGGGTGGCCAAAGTCTCGGCCCATTCCGAGTGCGGCGGACGAAGTTCGTCCGCCCCACGCCCCAAGGCTATAGCCCACCCCTTTTTTGGGCATTTTTCCTCAGGATGAACTTGGCGCCAAGGGGTTCGGCTGCTCTTTTTTGGGCGCGGCTGTGCCCGCGGCCTATTCTTCTTGCGGGGAGGGGGTGGGCAAAGTCTCGGTCGGCTATAGCCTTGGGGCATGGGGATGAAGTTCGCCAGCGCCACGCCCAAAGGCTATAGCACACCCGTTTTTTGGGCATTTTGCCGTACCACGAACTTGGCGCCAAGGGGTTCGGCTGCTCTTTTTTGGACGCGGCGGTGCCCGTGGCCTATTGTTATTGTGGGGTGGGGGTGGGCAAAGTCTCGGCCCATTCCGAGTCCGGCGGATGAACTTTGCCGGCCCCACGCCTAAAGGCTATAGCCCACCCCTCTTTTGGACATTTTTCCACAGGACGAACTTGGCGCCAAGGGGTTCGGTTGCTCTTTATTAGGCGCGGCTGTGCCCGCGGCTATTTTTGTCGCGGGGAGGGGGTGGGCAAACTCTCGGCCCATTTCGAGTCCGGCAGAAGTAGTTCGCCAGTCCCACGCCCCAAGGCTATAGCCCACCCCTTTTTTGGGCATTTTTCCGCAGGACGAACTTGGCGCCAAGGGGTTCGGCTGCTCTTTTTTGGGCGCGGCTGTGCCCGCGGCCTATTTTTGTCGCGAGGAGGGGGTGGGCAAAGTCTCGGTGGGCTATAGCCTTGGGGCGTGGGGATGAAGTTCGCCAGCGCCACGCCCAAAGGCTATAGCACACCCGTTTTTTGGGCATTTTGCCGTAGCACGAACTTGGCGCCGAGGGGTTCGGCTGCTCTTTTTTGGACGCGGCGGTGCCCGTGGCCTATTGTTATTGTGGGGTGGGGGTGGGCAAAGTCTCGGCCCATTCCGAGTCCGGCGGATGAACTTTGCCGGCCCCACGCCTAAAGGCTATAGCCCACCCCTTTTTTGGGCATTTTTCCGCAGGACGAACTTGGCGCCAAGGGGTTTGGTTGCTCTTAACTGGGCGCGGCTGTGCCCGCGGCTATTTTTGTCGCGGGGAGGGGGTGGGCAAACTCTCGGCCCATTCCGAGTCCGGCAGACGCAGTTCGCCAGTCCCACGCCCCAAGGCTATAGCCCACCCCTTTTTTGGGCATTTTTCCGCAGGACGAACTTGGCACCAAGGGGTTCGGCTGCTCTTTTTTGGGCGCGGCTGTGCCCACGGCCTATTTTTGTCGCTGGGAGGGGTGGGCAAAGTCTCGGCCCATTCCGAGGAAGGGGGATGAACTTTGCCGGCCCCACGCCCCAAGGCTATAGCCCACCCCCTTTTTGGCCATTTTTCCGCAGGACGAACTTGGCGCCAAGGGGTTTGGCTGCTCTTTTTTGGGCGCGGCTGTGCCCGCGGCCTATTTCTTTCGCGGGGAGGGGGTGGGCAAAGTCTCAGCCCATTCCGAGTCCGGCGGACGAAGTTCGCCAGCCCCTCGCCGCAAGGCTATAGCCCACCCCCTTTTTTGGCATTTTTCGGCTGGACGAACTTGGCACCAAGGGGTTCGCCAGCTCCTTTTTGGGCGTGGCTGTACCCGCGGCCTATTTTTGTCACGGGGAGGGGGTGGCCAAAGTCTCGGCCCATTCCGAGTGTGGCGGACGAAGTTCGCCTGCCCCACGCCCCAAGGCTATAGCCCACCCCTTTTTCGGGCATTTTTCCGCAAGACGAACTTGGCGCCAAGGGGTTCGGCTGCTCTTTTTTGGATGCGGCTGTGCCCGCGGCCTATTTTTCTTGCGGGGAGGGGGTGGGCAAAGTCTCGACCCATTCCGAGTCCGGCAGACGAAGTCTGCGCGCCCCACGCCCCAAGGCTATAGCCCACCCCTTTTTTGGGCATTTTTCCGCAGGACGAACTTGGCGCCAAGGGGTTCGGCTGCTCTTTTTTGGGCGCGGCTGTGCCCGCGGCCTATTTTTGACGCGGGGAGCGGGTGGGCAAAGTCTCGGCCCATTCCGAGGAAGGGGGATGAACATTGCCGGCCCCACGCCCAAATGCTATAGCACACCCATTTTTTGGGCATTTCGCCGCAGGACGAACTTGGCGCCAAGGTGTTCGGCTGCTCTTTTTTGGGCGAGGCTGTGCCCGCGGCCTATTTTTGTCATGAAGAGGGGGTGGGCAAAGTCTCGGCCCATTCCGAGGAAGGCGGATGAAGTTCGCCGGCCCCACGCCCAAAGGCTATAGCACACCCCTTTTTTGGGCATTTTTCCGCAGGACGAACTTGACGTCAAGGGGTTCGACTGCTCTTTTTTGGGCGAGGCTGTGCCCGCGGCCTATTTTTGTCACGGGGATGGGGTGGCCAAAATATCGGCCCATTCCGAGTCCGGCAGACGAAGTTCGCCCGCCCCACGCCCCAAGGCTATACCCCACCCCTTTTTTGGGCATTTTTCCGCAGGACGAACTTGACGCCAAGGGGTTCGGCTGCTATTTTTTCGACGCGGCTGTACCCACGGCCTATTTTTGTCGCGGCGAGGGGGTGGGCAAAGTCTCGGCCCATTCCTGGTCCGGCGGACGAAGTTCGCCCGCCGCCCGCCCCTAGGCTATAGCCCACCCCTTCTTGGGCATTTTTCCGCAGGATGAACTTGGCTCCAAGGGGTTCGGCTGCTCTTTTTTGGGCGCGGCCGTGCCCGCGGCCTATTTTTGTCGCGGGGAGGGGGTGGGCATAGTCTCGGCCCATTCCGAGGAAGGCGGACGATGTTCGCCAGCCCCACGCCCCAAGGCTGTAGCCCACCCATTTTTTGGGCATTTTTCCGCAGGACGAACTTGGCGCCAAGGGGTCGGCTGCCCTTTTTTGTGTGCGGCTGTGCCCGCGGCCTATTTTGTCGCGGGGAGGGGGTGGCCAAAGTCTCGGCCCATTCTGAGGAAGGCGGAAGAAGTTCGCCGGCCCCACGCCCCAAGGCTATAGCCCACCCCTTTTTTGGGCATTTTTTCGCAGGACGAATTTGGCGCCAAGGGGTCGGCCGCTCTTTTTTGTGCGCGGCTGCGCCCGCGGCCTATTTTTGTCACAGGGAGGGGGTGGCCAAAGTCTCAGCCCATTCCGAGTCCGGCGGACGAGGTTCGCCGGCCCTACGTCCCATGGGTATAGCCCACCACCTTTTTGGGGATTTTTCCGCAGGACGAACTTGGCGCCAAGGGGTTCGGCTGCGGCTGTGCCCGCAGCCTATTTTTGTCACGGGGAGGGGGTGGGAAATGTCTCGGCCCATTCCGAGTCCGGCGGACGAAGTTCGCCAGCCCCACGCCTCAAGGCTATGGCCCACCCCCTTTTTGGGCATTTTTCCGCGGGATTAACTTGGCGCGAAGGGGTTCGGCTGCTCTTTTTTGGGCGCACCTGTGTCCACGGCCTATTTCTGTCGTGGGGAAGGGGTGCACAAAGTGTGGGCATATTCCGAGTCCAGCGGACGAAGTTCGGCAGCCCCATGCCCCGAGGCTATAGCACACCCCTTTTTTGGGCATTTTTCCGCAGGACAAACTTGGCACCAAGGGGTTCGGCTGCTCTTTTCTGGGCGCAGCTGTGCCCGCGGCCTATTTTTGGCACGGGGAGGGGGTGGCCAAAGTCTCGGCCCATTCTGAGGAAGCCGGACGAAGTTCGCCGGCCCCACGCCCAAAGGGTATAGCACACACCTTTTTTGGGCATTTTTCTGCAGGACGAACTTGGCGGCAAGGGGTTCGGCTGTGCCCGCGGCCAATTTTGGTCACGGGGAGGGGGTGGGCAAAGCCTCGGCCCATTCCGAGTCCGGCGGACGAAGTTTGCCTGCCCCACGCCCCAGGGATATAGCCAATCTCCTTTTTGGGCATTTTTCCGCAGGGCGAACTTGGCGCCAATGGGTTCGGCTGCTTTTTTTTAGGTGCGGCTGTGCCCGCGAACTTTTTTTGTCACGGGGAGGGGGTGGGAAAAGTCTCGGCCCATTCCGAGTCCCGCGGACGAAGTACGCCGGCCCCATGCCCAATGGCTATAGCCCACCCCTTTTTTGGGCATTTTTCCCTAGGACGAACTTGGCGCCAAGGGGTTCGGCCGCTCTTTTTTAGGCGCGGCTGTGCCCGTGGCCTATTTTTGTCACGGGGAGGGGGTTGGCAAAGTCCCGGCCCATTCCGAGTCCGGCGGTCGATGTTCGCCAGCCCAACGCCCCAAGGCTATAGCCCACCACTTTTTTGGGCATTTTTCCGCAGGGCGAACTTGGCGCCAAGGTGTTCGGCTGCTCTTTTTTGGGCGTGGCTGCTCCCGCGGCCTATTTTTGTCGTGGGAGGGGGTATGCAAAGTCTCGGCACATTCCGAGCCCGGCGGACGAAGTTCGCCATCCCTACGCCCCAAGGCTATAGCCCACCCCTTTTTTGGGCATTTTTCCGCAGGACGAACTTGGCGCCAAGGGGTTCGGCTGCTCCTTTTTGGGCGCGGCTGTGCCCGCGGCCTATTTTTATTGCGGGGAGGGGGTGGTAAAAGTCTCGGCCCATTCCGAGGAAGGCGGACGAAGTTCGCCGGCCCCACGCCCAAATGCTATAGCACACCCCTTTTTTGGGCATTTTTCCGCAGGACGAACTTGGCGCCAAGGGGTTCGGCTGCTCTTTTTTGGGCGCGGCTGTGCCCGCGACCTATTTTTGTTGCAGGGAGGGGTTGGAAAAAGTCTCGGCCCATTCCGAGTCTGGCGGACGAAGCTCGCCAGCCCCACGCCCCAAGGCTAAAGCCCACCCCTTTTTTGGGCATTTTTCCGCAGGACGAACTTGGCGCCAAGGGGTTCGGCTGCTCCTTTTTGGGCGCGGCTGTGCCCGCGGCCTATTTTTATCGTAGGGAGGGGTTGGAAAAAGTCTCGGCCCATTCCGAGTACCGCGGACGAAGTTCGCCAGCCCAACGCCCCAAGGCTATAGCCCACCACTTTTTTGGGCATTTTTCCGCAGGGCGAACTTGGCGCCAAGGGGTTCGGCTGCTCTTTTTTGGGCGTGGCTGTGTCCGCGGCCTATTTTTGGCACGGGGAGGGGGTGGCGTAAGTCTCGACCCATTCCGAGTCCGGCGGACGAAGTTCGCCAGCCCCACGCCCCAAGGCTATAGCCCACCACTTTTTTGGGCATTTTTCCGCCGGACGAACTTTGCGCCAAGGGGTTCGGCTGTTATTTTTTTGGTGCGGCCGTGCCCGCGGCCTATTTTTGTCGCGGGGAGGGGGTGGCTAAAGTCTCGGCCCATTCCGAGTACCGCGGACGAAGTTCGCCAGCCCAACGCCCCAAGGCTATAGCCCACCACTTTTTTGGTCATTTTTCCGCAGGGCGAACTTGGCGCCAAGGGGTTCGGCTGCTCTTTTTTGGGCGTGGCTGCTCCCACGTCCTATTTTTGTCGCGGGAGGGGGTGTGCAAAGTCTCGGCCCATTCCGAGCCCGGCGGACGAAGTTCGCCATCCCTACGCCCCAAGGCTATAGCCCACCCCTTTTTTGGGCATTTTTGCGCAGGACGAACTTGGCGCCAAGGGGTTCGGCTGCTCCTTTTTGAGCGCGGCTGTGCCCGCGGAGTATTTTTATCGCGGGGAGGGGGTGGTAAAAGTCTCGGCCCATTCCGAGTCCGGCGGACGAAGTTCGTCAGCCCCAAGCCCCAAGGCTATAGCCCATCCCCTTTTTGGGCATTTTAACGCAGGACGAACTTCGCGCCAAGGGGTTCGGCCACTCTTTTTTGGGCGCGGCTGTGCCCGCGGCCTATTTTTGTCGCGGGGAGGGGGTGGGTAAAGTCTCGGCCCATTCCGAGTCCGGCGGACGAAGTTCGCCCGCCCCACGCCCCAAGGCTATAGCCCAGCCCTTTTTTGGGCATTTTTCCGCAAGACGAACTTGGTGCCAAGGGGTTCGGCTGCTCTTTTTTGGGCGCGGCTGTGCCCGCGGCCTATTTTTGGCACGGGGAGGGGGTGGCCATAGTCTCGGCCCATTCCGAGGAAGGCGGACGAAGTTCGTCCGGCCCACGCCCCAAGGCTATAGCTCACCCCCTTTTGGGCATTTTTCCGCAGGATGAACTAGGCTTTAAGCGGTTCGGCTGCTCTTCCTTGGGCGCGGTTGTGCCCGCAGCCTATTGTTGTCGCGGGGAGGTGGTGGGCAAAGTCTCGGCCCATTCCGAGGAAGGCGGACGAAGTGCGCCGGCCCCACGCCCAAAGGCTATAGCACACCCCTTTTTTGGGCATTTTTCCGCAGGACGAACTTGGCGCCAAGGGGTTCGGCTGTTATTTTTTGGGCGCGGCTGTGCCCGCGGCCAAATTTTGTCGCGGGGAGGGTTGGCCAAAGCCTCGGCCCATTCCGAGTCCGGCGGACGAAGTTTGCCTGCCCCACGCCCCAGGGATATAGCCAATCTCCTTTTTGGGCATTTTTCCGCAGGGCGAACTTGGCGCAAATTGGTTCGGCTGCTTTTTTTTAGGTGCGACTGTGCCCGCGAACTTTTTTTGTCACGGGGAGCGGGTGGGAAAAGTCTCGGCCCATTCCGAGTCCCGCGGACGAAGTACGCCGGCCCCATGCCCAATGGCTATAGCCCACCCCTTTTTTGGGCATTTTTCCCTAGGACGAACTTGGCGCCAAGGGGTTCGGCCGCTCTTTTTTAGGCGCGGCTGTGCCCGTGGCCTATTTTTGTCACGGGGAGGGGGTTGGCAAAGTCCCGGCCCATTCCGAGTCCGGCGGTCGAAGTTCGCCCGCCCCACGCCCCAAGGCTATTGCACACCCCTTTTTTGGGCATTTTTCCACGGGACGAAGTTGGCGCCAAGGGGTTCGGCAGTTATTTTTTGGGTACGGCCGTGCCCGCGGCCTATTTTTGTCGCGGGGAGGGGGTGGCCAAAGTCTCGGCCCATTCCGAGTACCGCGGACGAAGTTCGCCATCCCAACGCCCCAAGGCTATAGCCCACCCCTTTTTTCGGCATTTTTCCGCAGGGCGAACTTGACGCCAAGGGGTTCGGCTGCTCTTTTTTGGGCGCGGCCGTGCCCGCGGCCTATTTTTGTTACGGGGAGGGGGTGGGAAAAGTCTCGGCCCATTCCGAGTCCGGCGGACGAACTTCGGCAGCCCCACGCCCCAAGGCTATTGCACACCCCTTTTTTGGGCATTTTTCCACAGGACGAAGTTGGCGCCAAGGGGTTCGGCAGTTATTTTTTGGGTACGGCCGTGCCCGCGGCCTATTTTTGTCGCGGGGAGGGGGTGGCCAAAGTCTCGGCCCATTCCGAGTACCGCGGACGAAGTTCGCCATCCCAACGCCCCAAGGCTATAGCCCACCACTTTTTTGGGCATTTTTCCGCAGGGCGAACTTGGCGACAAGGGGTTCGGCTGCTCTTTTTTGGGCGTGGCTGATCCCGCGGCCTATTTTTGTCGTGGGAGGGGGTGTGCAAAGTCTCGGCACATTCCGAGCCCGGCGGACGAAGTTCGCCATCCCTACGCCCCAAGGCTATAGCCCACCCCTTTTTTGGGCATTTTTGCGCAGGACGAACGTGGCGCCAAGGGGTTCGGCTGCTCCTTTTTGGGCGCGGCTGTGCCCGCGGCCTATTTTTATCGCGGGGAGGGGGTGGTAAAAGTCTCGGCCCATTCCGAGTCCGGCGGACGAAGTTCGTCAGCCCCAAGCCCCAAGGCTATAGGCCATCCCCTTTTTGGGCATTTTTCCGCAGGACGAACTTCGCGCCAAGGGGTTCGGCCACTCTTTTTTGGGCGCGGCTGTGCCCGCGGCCTATTTTTGTCGCGGGGAGGGGGTGGGTAAAGTCTCGGCCCATTCTGAGTCCGGCGGACGAACTTCGGCAGCCCCACGCCCCAAGGCTATAGCAAACCCCTTTTTTGGGCATTTTTCCACAGGACGAACTTGGTGCCAAGGGGTTCGGCTGCTCTTTTTTGGGTGCGGCCGTGCCCGCGGCCTATTTTTGTCGCGGGGATGGGCTGGGAAAAGTCTCGGCCCATTCCGAGCCCGTGGACGAAGTTCGCCATCCCTACGCCCCAAGGCTATAGCCCACCCATTTTCGGGCATTTTTCCGCAGGACGAGCTTTGCGCCAAGGGGTTCGGCTGCTCCTTTTTGGGCGCGGCTGCTCCCGCGGCCTATTTTTGTCGCGGGGAGGGGGTGTGCAAAGTCTCGGCCCATTCCGAGCCCGGCGGACGAAGTTCGCCATCCTTACGCCCCAAGGCTATAGCCCACCCCTTTTTTGGGCATTTTTCCGCAGGACGAATTTGGCGCCAAGGGGTTCGGCTGCTCTTTTTTGAGCGCGGCCGTGCCCGCGGCCTATTTCTGTTACGGGGAGGGGGTGGGAAAAGTCTCGGCCCATTCCGAGTCCGGCGGACGAACTTCGGCAGCCCCACGCCCCAAGGCTATTGCACACCCCTTTTTTGGGCATTTTTCCACAGGACGAAGTTGGCGCCAAGGGGTTCGGCAGTTATTTTTTGGGTACGGCCGTGCCCGCGGCCTATTTTTGTCGCGGGGAGGGGGTGGCCAAAGTCTCGGCCCATTCCGAGTACCGCGGACGAAGTACGCCATCCCAACGCCCCAAGGCTATAGCCCATCCCTTTTTTCGGCATTTTTCCGCAGGGCGAACTTGGCGCCAAGGGGTTCGGCTGCTCTTTTTTGGCCGCGGCTGCTCCCGCGGCCTATTTTTATCACGGGCAGGGGATGTGCAAAGTCTCGGCCCATTCCGAGCCCGGCGGACGAAGTTCGCCATCCCTACGCCCCAAGGCTATAGCCCACCCCTTTTGTGGGCATTTTTCCGCCGGACGAACATGGCGCGAAGGGGTTCGGCTGCTCTTTTTTGGGCGCGGCTGTGTCCGCGGCCTATTTTTGGCACGGGGAGGGGGTGGCGTAAGTCTCGACCCATTCCGAGTCCGGCGGACGAAGTTCGCCAGCCCCACGCCCCAAGGCTATAGCCCACCACTTTTTTGGGCATTTTTCCGCCGGACGAACTTTGCGCCAAGGGGTTCGGCTGTTATTTTTTTGGTACGGCCGTGCCCGCGGCCTATTTTTGTCGCGGGGAGGGGGTGGCTAAAGTCTCGGCCCATTCGGAGTACCGCGGACGAAGTTCGCCAGCCCAACGCCCCAAGGCTATAGCCCACCACTTTTTTGGGCATTTTTCCGCAGGGCGAACTTGGCGCCAAGGGGTTCGGCTGCTCTTTTTTGGGCGTGGCTGTGTCCGCGGCCTATTTTTGGCACGGGGAGGGGGTGGCATAAGTCTCGACCCATTCCGAGTCCGGCGGACGAAGTTCGCCAGCCCCACGCCCCAAGGCTATAGCCCACCACTTTTTTGGGCATTTTTCCGCCGGACGAACTTTGCGCCAAGGGGTTCGGCTGTTATTATTTTGGTGCGGCCGTGCCCGCGGCCTATTTTTGCCGCGGGGAGGGGGTGGCTAAAGTCTCGGCCCATTCCGAGTACCGCGGACGAAGTTCGCCAGCCCAACGCCCCAAGGCTATAGCCCACCACTTTTTTGGGCATTTTTCCGCAGGGCGAACTTGGCGCCAAGGGGTTCGGCTGCTCTTTTTTGGGCGTGGCTGCTCCCGCGGCCTATTTTTGTCGCGGGAGGGGGTGTGCAAAGTCTCGGCCCATTCCGAGCCCGGCGGACGAAGTTCGCCATCCCTACGCCCCAAGGCTATAGCCCACCCCTTTTTTGGGCATTTTTGCGCAGGACGAACTTGGCGCCAAGGGGTTCGGCTACTCCTTTTTGGGCGCGGCTGTGCCCGCGGCCTATTTTTATCGCGGGGAGGGGGTGGTAGAAGTCTCGGCCCATTCCGAGTCCGGCGGACGAAGTTCGTCAGCCCCAAGCCCCAAGGCTATAGCCCATCCCCTTTTTGGGCATTTTTCCGCAGGACGAACTTCGCGCCAAGGGGTTCGGCCACTCTTTTTTGGGCGCGGCTGTGCCCGCAGCCTATTTTTGTCGCGGGGAGGGGGTGGGTAAAGTCTCGGCCCATTCCGAGTCCGGCGGACGAAGTTCGCCCGCCCCACGCCCCAAGGCTATAGCCCAGCCCTTTTTTGGGCATTTTTCCGCAAGACGAACTTGGTGCCAAGGGGTTCGGCTGCTCTTTTTTGGGCGCAGCTGTGCCCGCGGCCTATTTTTGGCACGGGGAGGGGGTGGCCATAGTCTCGGCCCATTCCGAGGAAGGCGGACGAAGTTCGTCCGGCCCACGCCCCAAGGCTATAGCTCACCCCCTTTTGGGCATTTTTCCGCAGGACGAACTTGGCGGCAAGGGGTTCGGCTGCTCTCTTTTGGGCGCGGCTATGCCCGCGGCCTATTTTTGTCGCGGGGAGGGGGTCGGCAAAGTCTCGGCCCATTCGCAGGAAGGCGGACGAAGTTCGCCAGCCCCACGCCCCAAGGCTGTAGACCACCCCCTTTTTGGGCAATTTTCCGCAGGACGAACTTGGCACCAAGGGGCTCGGCTGCTCTTTTTTGGGCGTGGCTGTGCCTGCAGCCTATTTTTGTCACGGGGAGGGGGTGGGCAAAGCCTCGGCCCATTCTGAGTCCGGCGGACGAACTTCGGCAGCCCCACGCCCCAAGGCTATAGCGAACCCCTTTTTTCAGCATTTTTCCACAGGACGAACTTGGGGCCAAGGGGTTCGGCTGCTCTTTTTTGGGTGCGGCCGTGCCCGCAGCCTATTTTTGTCGCGGGGAGGGGGTGGGTAAAGTCTCGGCCCATTCCGAGTCCGGCGGACGAAGTTCGCCCGCCCCACGCCCCAAGGCTATAGCCCACCCCTTTTTTGGGCATTTTTCCACAGGACGAACTTGGCGCCAAGGGGTTCGGCTGCTCTTTTTTGGGCGCGGCCGTGCCCGCGGCCTATTTTTGTTACGGGGAGGGGGTGGGAAAAGTCTCGGCCCATTCCGAGTCCGGCGGACGAACTTCGGCAGCCCCACGCCCCAAGGCTATTGCACACCCCTTTTTTGGGCATTTTTCCACAGGACGAAGTTGGCGCCAAGGGGTTCGGCAGTTATTTTTTGGGTACGGCCATGCCCGCGGCCTATTTTTATCGCGGGGAGGGGGTGGCCAAAGTCTCGGCCCATTCCGAGTACCGCGGACGAAGTTCGCCATCCCAACGCCCCAAGGCTATAGCCCACCACTTTTTTCTGCATTTTTCCGCAGGGCGAACTTGGCGCCAAGGGGTTCGGCTGCTCTTTTTTGGCCGCGGCTGCTCCCGCGGCCTATTTTTATCGCGGGGAGGGGATGTGCAAAGTCTCGGCCCATTCCGAGCCCGGCGGACGAAGTTCGCCATCCCTACGCCCCAAGGCTATAGCCCACCCCTTTTTTGGGCATTTTTCCGCAGGACGAACTTGGCGCCAAGGGGATCGGCTGCTCTTTTTTGGGCGCGGCTGTGTTCGCGGCCTATTTTTGGCACGGGGAGGGGGTGGCGTAAGTCTCGACCCATTCCGAGTCCGGCGGACGAAGTTCGCCAGCCCCACGCCCCAAGGCTATAGCCCACCACTTTTTTGGGCATTTTTCCGCCGGACGAACTTTGCGCCAAGGGGTTCGGCTGTTATTTTTTTGGTGCGGCTGTGCCCGCGGCCTATTTTTGTCGTGGGGAGGGGGTGGCTTAAGTCTCGGCCCATTCCGAGTACCGCGGACGAAGTTCGCCAGCCCAACGCCCCAAGGCTATAGCCCACCACTTTTTTGGGCATTTTTCCGCACGGCGAACTTGGCGCCAAGGGGTTCGGCTGCTCTTTTTTGGGCGTGGCTGCTCCCGCGGCCTATTTTTGTCGCGGGAGGGGGTGTGCAAAGTCTCGGCCCATTCCGAGCCCGGCGGACGAAGTTCGCCATCCCTACGCCCCAAGGCTATAGCCCACCCCTTTTTCGGGCATTTTTGCGCAGGACGAACTTGGCGCCAAGGGGTTCGGCTGCTCCTTTTTGGGCGTGGCTGTGCCCGCGGCATATTTTTATCGCGGGGAGGGGGTGGTAAAAGTATCGGCCCATTCCGAGTCCGGCGGACGAAGTTCGTCAGCCCCAAGCCCCAAGGCTATAGCCCATCCCCTTTTTGGGCATTTTTCCGCAGGACGAACTTCGCGCCAAGGGGTTCGGCCACTCTTTTTTGGGCGCGGCTGTGCCCGCGGCCTATTTTTGTCGCGGGGAGGGGGTGGGTAAAGTCTCGGCCCATTCCGAGTCCGGCGGACGAAGTTCGTCCGCCCCACGCCCCAAGGCTATAGCCCAGCCCTTTTTTGGGCATTTTTCCGCAAGACGAACTTGGTGCCAAGGGGTTCGGCTGCTCTTTTTTGGGCGCGGCTGTGCCCGCGGCCTATTTTTGGCACGGGGAGGGGGTGGCCATAGTCTCGGCCCATTCCGAGGAAGGCGGACGAAGTTCGTCCCGCCCACGCCCCAAGGCTATAGCTCACCCCCTTTTTGGGCATTTTTCCGCAGGACGAACTTGGCGGCAAGGGGTTCGGCAGTTATTTTTTGGGTACGGCCATGCCCGCGGCCTATTTTTGTTGCGGGGAGGGGGTGGCCAAAGTCTCGGCCCATTCCGAGTACCGCGGACGAAGTTCGCCATCCCAACGCCCCAAGGCTATAGCCCACCACTTTTTTCTGCATTTTTCCGCAGGGCGAACTTGGCGCCAAGGGGTTCGGCTGCTCTTTTTTGGCCGCGGCTGCTCCCGCGGCCTATTTTTATCGCGGGGAGGGGATGTGCAAAGTCTCGGCCCATTCCGAGCCCGGCGGACGAAGTTCGCCATCCCTACGCCCCAAGGCTATAGCACACCCCTTTTTTGGGCATTTTTCCGCAGGACGAACTTGGTGCCAAGGGGTTCGGCTGCTCTTTTTTGGGCGAGGCTGTGCCCGCGGCCTATTTTTGGCACGGGGAGGGGTCGGCCAAAGTCTCGACCCATTCCGAGTCCGGCGGACGAAGTTCGCCAGCCCCACGCCCCAAGGCTATAGCCCACCACTTTTTCGGGCATTTTTCCGCAGGACGAACTTTGCGCCAAGGGGTTCGGCTGCTCTTTTTTGGGATCGGTGGTGCCCGCGGCCTATTTTGGTCGTGGGGAGGTGGTGGGCAATGGCTCGGCCCATTCCGAGTCCGGCGGACGAAGTTCGCCCGCCCCACGCCCCAAGGCTATAGCACACCCCTTTTTGGGCATTTTTCCACAGGACGAACTTTGTGCCAAGGGGTTCGGCTGCTCTTTTTTGGGCGCGGCTGTGCCCGCGGCCTATTTTTGGCGCGGAGAGGGGGTGGGAAAAGTCTCGGCCCATTCCGAGTCCGGCGGACGAACTTCGGCAGCCCCACGCCCCAAGGCTATAGCACACCCCTTTTTTGGGCATTTTTCCGCAGGACGAACTTGGCGCCAAGGGGTTCGGCTGTTATTTTTTGCGCGCGGCCGTGCCCGCGGCCTATTTTTGTCGCGGGGAGGGGGTGGCCAAAGTCTCGGCCCATTCCGAGGAAGGGGGACGAAGTTCGTCAGGCCCACGCCCCAAGGCTATAGCTCACCCCCTTTTTGGGCATTTTTCTGCAGGACGAACTTGGCGGCAAGGGGTTCGGCTGCTCTCTTTTGGGCGCGGCTATGCCCGCGGCCTATTTTTATCGCGGGGAGGGGGTGGGCAAGGCCTCGGCCCATTCTGAGTCCGGCGGACGAACTTCGGCAGCCCCACGCCCCAAGGCTATAGCAAACCCCTTTTTTGGGCATTTTTCCACGGGACGAACTTGGTGCCAAGGGGTTCGGCTGCTCTTTTCTGGGTGCGGCCGTGCCCGCAATCTATTTTTGTCGCGGGGAGGGGTTGGGAAAAGTCTCGGCCCATTCCGAGCCCGTGGACGAAGTTCGCCATCCCTACGCCCCAAGGCTATAGACCACCCCCTTTTTGGGCAATTTTCCGCAGGACGAACTTGGCACCAAGTGGCTCGGCTGCTCTTTTTTGGGCGTGGCTGTGCCTGCGGCCTATTTTTATCGCGGGGAGGGGGTGGGCAAGGCCTCGGCCCATTCTGAGTCCGGCGGACGAACTTCGGCAGCCCCACGCCCCAAGGCTATAGCAAACCCCTTTTTTGGGCATTTTTCCACGGGACGAACTTGGTGCCAAGGGGTTCGGCTGCTCTTTTCTGGATGCGGCCGTGCCCGCAATCTATTTTTGTCGTGGGGAGGGGTTGGGAAAAGTCTCGGCCCATTCCGAGCTCGTGGACGAAATTCGCCATCCCTACGCCCCAAGGCTATAGCCCACCCCATTTTCGGGCATTTTTACGCAGGACGAGCTTTGCGCCAAGGGGTTCGGCTGCTCTTTTTTCGGCGCGGCTGCTCCCGCGGCCTATTTTTGTCGCGGGGAGGGGGTGTGCAAAGTCTCGGCCCATTCCGAGCCCGGCGGACGAAGTTCGCCATCCTTACGCCCCAAGGCTATAGCCCACCCCTTTTTTGGGCATTTTTCCGCAGGACGAACTTGGCCCCAAGGGGTTCGGCTGCTCTTTTTTGGGATCGGCTGTGCCCGCGGCCTATTTTGGTCATGGGGAGGTGGTGGGCAATGGTTCGGCCCATTCCGAGTCCGGTGGACGAAGTTCGCCCGCCCCACGCCCGAAGGCTATAGCACACCCCTTTTTTGGGCATTTTTCCGCAGGACGAACTTGGTGCCAAGGGGTTCGGCTGCTCTTTTTTGGGCGCGGCCGTGCCCGCGGCCTATTTTTGGCGCGGAGAGGGGGTGGGAAAAGTCTCGGCCCATTCCGAGTCCGGCGGACGAACTTCGGCAGCCCCACGCCCCAAGGCCATAGCACACCCCTTTTTTGGGCATTTTTCCGCAGGACGAACTTGGCGCCAAGGGGTTCGGCTGTTATTTTTTGGGTGCGGCCATGCCCGCGCCCTATTTTTGTCGTGGGGAGGGGGTGTGCAAAGTCTCGGCCCATTCCGAGCCCGGCGGACGAAGTTCACCGTCCCTACGCCCCAAGGCTATAGCCCACCCCTTTTTTAGGCATTTTTCCGCAGGACGAACTTGGCCCCAAGGGGTTCGGCTGCTCTTTTTTGGGCGCGGCTGTGCCTGCGGCCTATTTTTGTCACGGGGAGGGGGTGGGGAAGGTCTCGGCAAATTCCGAGTCCGGCGGTCGAAGTTCGCCAGCCGCACGCCGCAAGGCTATAGCCCACCCCTTTTTTGGGCATTTTTCCGCAGGACGAACTTGGCGCCAAGGGGTTCGGCTGCTCTTTTTTGTGTGCGGCTGTGCCCGCGGCCTATTTTTGTCGTGGAGAGGGGGTGGTCAATGTCTCGGCCCATTCCGAGGAAGGCGGACGATGTTCGCCAGCCCCACGCCCCCAGGCTTTAGCCCACCCCTTTTTTGGGCATTTTTCCGCGGGATGAACTTGGGGCCAAGGGGTTCGGCTGCTCTTTTTTGGGCGCAGCTGTGCCCGCGGCCTATTTTTGTTGCGGGGAGGGGGTGGACAAAGTCTCGGCTTATTCCGAGGAAGGCGGACGAAGTTCGCCAACACCACGCCCAAAGGCTATAGCACGCCCCTTTTTTGGGCATTTTTCCGCAGGATGAACTTGGCGCCAAGGGGTTCGGCCGCTCTTTTTTGGGCGCAGCTGTGCCCGCGGCCTATTTTTGTCTCGGGGAGGTGGTGGGCAAAGTCTCGGCCCTTTCCGAGTCCGGCGGACGAACTTCGGCAGCCCCACGCCCCAAGGCTATAGCGAACCCCTTTTTTCAGCATTTTTCCACAGGACGAACTTGGGGCCAAGGGGTTCGGCTGCTCTTTTTTGGGTGCGGCCGTGCCCGCAGCCTATTTTTGTCGCGGGGAGGGGGTGGGTAAAGTCTCGGCCCATTCCGAGTCCGGCGGACGAAGTTCGCCCGCCCCACGCCCCAAGGCTATAGCCCACCCCTTTTTTGGGCATTTTTCCACAGGACGAACTTGGCGCCAAGGGGTTCGGCTGCTCTTTTTTGGGCGCGGCCGTGCCCGCGGCCTATTTTTGTTACGGGGAGGGGGTGGGAAAAGTCTCGGCCCATTCCGAGTCCGGCGGACGAACTTCGGCAGCCCCACGCCCCAAGGCTATTGCACACCCCTTTTTTGGGCATTTTTCCACAGGACGAAGTTGGCGCCAAGGGGTTCGGCAGTTATTTTTTGGGTACGGCCATGCCCGCGGCCTATTTTTATCGCGGGGAGGGGGTGGCCAAAGTCTCGGCCCATTCCGAGTACCGCGGACGAAGTTCGCCATCCCAACGCCCCAAGGCTATAGCCCACCACTTTTTTCTGCATTTTTCCGCAGGGCGAACTTGGCGCCAAGGGGTTCGGCTGCTCTTTTTTGGCCGCGGCTGCTCCCGCGGCCTATTTTTATCGCGGGGAGGGGATGTGCAAAGTCTCGGCCCATTCCGAGCCCGGCGGACGAAGTTCGCCATCCCTACGCCCCAAGGCTATAGCCCACCCCTTTTTTGGGCATTTTTCCGCAGGACGAACTTGGCGCCAAGGGGATCGGCTGCTCTTTTTTGGGCGCGGCTGTGTTCGCGGCCTATTTTTGGCACGGGGAGGGGGTGGCGTAAGTCTCGACCCATTCCGAGTCCGGCGGACGAAGTTCGCCAGCCCCACGCCCCAAGGCTATAGCCCACCACTTTTTTGGGCATTTTTCCGCCGGACGAACTTTGCGCCAAGGGGTTCGGCTGTTATTTTTTTGGTGCGGCTGTGCCCGCGGCCTATTTTTGTCGTGGGGAGGGGGTGGCTTAAGTCTCGGCCCATTCCGAGTACCGCGGACGAAGTTCGCCAGCCCAACGCCCCAAGGCTATAGCCCACCACTTTTTTGGGCATTTTTCCGCACGGCGAACTTGGCGCCAAGGGGTTCGGCTGCTCTTTTTTGGGCGTGGCTGCTCCCGCGGCCTATTTTTGTCGCGGGAGGGGGTGTGCAAAGTCTCGGCCCATTCCGAGCCCGGCGGACGAAGTTCGCCATCCCTACGCCCCAAGGCTATAGCCCACCCCTTTTTCGGGCATTTTTGCGCAGGACGAACTTGGCGCCAAGGGGTTCGGCTGCTCCTTTTTGGGCGTGGCTGTGCCCGCGGCATATTTTTATCGCGGGGAGGGGGTGGTAAAAGTATCGGCCCATTCCGAGTCCGGCGGACGAAGTTCGTCAGCCCCAAGCCCCAAGGCTATAGCCCATCCCCTTTTTGGGCATTTTTCCGCAGGACGAACTTCGCGCCAAGGGGTTCGGCCACTCTTTTTTGGGCGCGGCTGTGCCCGCGGCCTATTTTTGTCGCGGGGAGGGGGTGGGTAAAGTCTCGGCCCATTCCGAGTCCGGCGGACGAAGTTCGTCCGCCCCACGCCCCAAGGCTATAGCCCAGCCCTTTTTTGGGCATTTTTCCGCAAGACGAACTTGGTGCCAAGGGGTTCGGCTGCTCTTTTTTGGGCGCGGCTGTGCCCGCGGCCTATTTTTGGCACGGGGAGGGGGTGGCCATAGTCTCGGCCCATTCCGAGGAAGGCGGACGAAGTTCGTCCCGCCCACGCCCCAAGGCTATAGCTCACCCCCTTTTTGGGCATTTTTCCGCAGGACGAACTTGGCGGCAAGGGGTTCGGCTGCTCTCTTTTGGGCGCGGCTATGCCCGCGGCCTATTTTTGTCGCGGGGAGGGGGTGGGCAAAGTCTCGGCCCATTCCCAGGAAGGCGGACGAAGTTCGCCAGCCCCACGCCCCAAGGCTATAGACCACCCCCTTTTTGGGCAATTTTCCGCAGGACGAACTTGGCACCAAGGGGTTCGGCTGCTCTTTTTTGGGTGCGGCCGTGCCCGCAGCCTATTTTTGTCGCGGGGAGGGGTTGGGCAAAGTCTCGGCCCATTCTGAGTCCGGCGGACGAAGTTCGCCCGCCCCACGCCCCAAGGCTATAGCACACCCCTTTTTTGGGCATTTTTCCGCAGGACGAACTTGGTGCCAAGGGGTTCGGCTGCTCTTTTTTGGGCGAGGCTGTGCCCGCGGCCTATTTTTGGCACGGGGAGGGGTCGGCCAAAGTCTCGACCCATTCCGAGTCCGGCGGACGAAGTTCGCCAGCCCCACGCCCCAAGGCTATAGCCCACCACTTTTTCGGGCATTTTTCCGCAGGACGAACTTTGCGCCAAGGGGTTCGGCTGCTCTTTTTTGGGATCGGTGGTGCCCGCGGCCTATTTTGGTCGTGGGGAGGTGGTGGGCAATGGCTCGGCCCATTCCGAGTCCGGCGGACGAAGTTCGCCCGCCCCACGCCCCAAGGCTATAGCACACCCCTTTTTGGGCATTTTTCCACAGGACGAACTTTGTGCCAAGGGGTTCGGCTGCTCTTTTTTGGGCGCGGCTGTGCCCGCGGCCTATTTTTGGCGCGGAGAGGGGGTGGGAAAAGTCTCGGCCCATTCCGAGTCCGGCGGACGAACTTCGGCAGCCCCACGCCCCAAGGCTATAGCACACCCCTTTTTTGGGCATTTTTCCGCAGGACGAACTTGGCGCCAAGGGGTTCGGCTGTTATTTTTTGCGCGCGGCCGTGCCCGCGGCCTATTTTTGTCGCGGGGAGGGGGTGGCCAAAGTCTCGGCCCATTCCGAGGAAGGGGGACGAAGTTCGTCAGGCCCACGCCCCAAGGCTATAGCTCACCCCCTTTTTGGGCATTTTTCTGCAGGACGAACTTGGCGGCAAGGGGTTCGGCTGCTCTCTTTTGGGCGCGGCTATGCCCGCGGCCTATTTTTATCGCGGGGAGGGGGTGGGCAAGGCCTCGGCCCATTCTGAGTCCGGCGGACGAACTTCGGCAGCCCCACGCCCCAAGGCTATAGCAAACCCCTTTTTTGGGCATTTTTCCACGGGACGAACTTGGTGCCAAGGGGTTCGGCTGCTCTTTTCTGGGTGCGGCCGTGCCCGCAATCTATTTTTGTCGCGGGGAGGGGTTGGGAAAAGTCTCGGCCCATTCCGAGCCCGTGGACGAAGTTCGCCATCCCTACGCCCCAAGGCTATAGACCACCCCCTTTTTGGGCAATTTTCCGCAGGACGAACTTGGCACCAAGTGGCTCGGCTGCTCTTTTTTGGGCGTGGCTGTGCCTGCGGCCTATTTTTATCGCGGGGAGGGGGTGGGCAAGGCCTCGGCCCATTCTGAGTCCGGCGGACGAACTTCGGCAGCCCCACGCCCCAAGGCTATAGCAAACCCCTTTTTTGGGCATTTTTCCACGGGACGAACTTGGTGCCAAGGGGTTCGGCTGCTCTTTTCTGGATGCGGCCGTGCCCGCAATCTATTTTTGTCGTGGGGAGGGGTTGGGAAAAGTCTCGGCCCATTCCGAGCTCGTGGACGAAATTCGCCATCCCTACGCCCCAAGGCTATAGCCCACCCCATTTTCGGGCATTTTTACGCAGGACGAGCTTTGCGCCAAGGGGTTCGGCTGCTCTTTCTTCGGCGCGGCTGCTCCCGCGGCCTATTTTTGTCGCGGGGAGGGGGTGTGCAAAGTCTCGGCCCATTCCGAGCCCGGCGGACGAAGTTCGCCATCCTTACGCCCCAAGGCTATAGCCCACCCCTTTTTTGGGCATTTTTCCGCAGGACGAACTTGGCCCCAAGGGGTTCGGCTGCTCTTTTTTGGGATCGGCGGTGCCCGCGGCCTATTTTGGTCATGGGGAGGTGGTGGGCAATGGTTCGGCCCATTCCGAGTCCGGTGGACGAAGTTCGCCCGCCCCACGCCCGAAGGCTATAGCACACCCCTTTTTTGGGCATTTTTCCGCAGGACGAACTTGGTGCCAAGGGGTTCGGCTGCTCTTTTTTGGGCGCGGCCGTGCCCGCGGCCTATTTTTGGCGCGGAGAGGGGGTGGGAAAAGTCTCGGCCCATTCCGAGTCCGGCGGACGAACTTCGGCAGCCCCACGCCCCAAGGCCATAGCACACCCCTTTTTTGGGCATTTTTCCGCAGGACGAACTTGGCGCCAAGGGGTTCGGCTGTTATTTTTTGGGTGCGGCCATGCCCGCGCCCTATTTTTGTCGTGGGGAGGGGGTGTGCAAAGTCTCGGCCCATTCCGAGCCCGGCGGACGAAGTTCACCGTCCCTACGCCCCAAGGCTATAGCCCACCCCTTTTTTAGGCATTTTTCCGCAGGACGAACTTGGCCCCAAGGGGTTCGGCTGCTCTTTTTTGGGCGCGGCTGTGCCCGCGGCCTATTTTTGTCGCGGGGAGGGGGTGGGCAAAGCCTCGGCCCCTTCCGAGTCTGGCGGACGAAGTGCGCCGGCCCCACGCGCCAAGGCTATAGCCCACCCCCTTTTTGGGCATTTTTCCGCAGGACGAACTTGGCACCAAAGCGTTCGGCAGCTCCTTTTTGGGCGCGGCTGTGCCTGCGGCCTACTTTTGTCACGGGGAGGGGGTGGGGAAGGTCTCGGCAAATTCCGAGTCCGGCGGTCGAAGTTCGCCAGCCGCACGCCGCAAGGCTATAGCCCACCCCTTTTTTGGGCATTTTTCCGCAGGACGAACTTGGCGCCAAGGGGTTCGGCTGCTCTTTTTTGTGTGCGGCTGTGCCCGCGGCCTATTTTTGTCGTGGAGAGGGGGTGGTCAATGTCTCGGCCCATTCCGAGGAAGGCGGACGATGTTCGCCAGCCCCACGCCCCCAGGCTTTAGCCCACCCCTTTTTTGGGCATTTTTCCGCGGGATGAACTTGGGGCCAAGGGGTTCGGCTGCTCTTTTTTGGGCGCAGCTGTGCCCGCGGCCTATTTTTGTTGCGGGGAGGGGGTGGACAAAGTCTCGGCTTATTCCGAGGAAGGCGGACGAAGTTCGCCAACACCACGCCCAAAGGCTATAGCACGCCCCTTTTTTGGGCATTTTTCCGCAGGATGAACTTGGCGCCAAGGGGTTCGGCCGCTCTTTTTTGGGCGCAGCTGTGCCCGCGGCCTATTTTTGTCTCGGGGAGGTGGTGGGCAAAGTCTCGGCCCTTTCCGAGTCCGGCGGACGAAGTTCGCCAGCCCCACGCCCCAAGGCTATAGCCAACCCCTTTTTTGGGCATTTTTCCGCAGGACGAACTTGGCGCCAAGGGGTTCGGCTGCTCTTTTTGGGGTACGGCTGTGCCCGTGGCCTATTTTTGTTGTGGGGAGGGGGTGGTCAATGTCTCGGTCCATTCCGAGGAAGGCGGATGATGTTCGCCAGCCCCACGCCCCTAGGCTATAGCCCACCCCTTTTTTGGGCATTTTTCCGCAGGACGAACTTGGCGCCAAGGGGTTCGGCTGCTCTTTTTTGGGTGCGGCTGTGCCCGCGCCCTATTTTTGTCGCGGGGAGGGGGTGGTCAATGTCTCGGTCCATTCCGAGGAAGGCGGACGATGTTCGCCAGCCCCAAGCCCCTAGGCTATAGCCCACCCCTTTTTTGGGCATTTTTCCGCTGGACGAACTTGCCGCCAAGGGGTTCGGCTGCTCTTTTTTGGGCGTGGCTGTGACCGCGGCCTATTTTTGTCACGGGAAGGGGGTGGGAAAAATCTCGGCCCATTCCGAGTCCGGCGGACGAAGTTCGCCAGCCCCACGCCCCAAGGATATAGCCCACCCCTTTTTTTGGCATTTTTTCGCAGGACGAACTTGGGGCCAACGGGTTCGGCTCCACTTTTTTGGGCGCGGCTGTGCCCGCGGCCTATTTTTGTCATGGGGAGGGGGTGGCCAAAGTCTCGGCCCATTCAAAGGAAGGTGGACGAAGTTCGCCCACCCCACGCCCGAAGGCTGTCGCCCACCCCCTTTTTGGGCATTTTTCCGCAGGACGAACTTGGCGCCAAGGGTTTCGGCTGCTCTTTTTTGGGCACGGCTTAGCCCGCGGCCTATTTTTGTCACGGCGAGGGGGTGTCCAAAGCCTCGGCCCATTCCGGGTCCGGCGGACGAAATTCGCCGGCCCCACGCCCCAAGGCTATGGCCCATCCCCTTTTTGGGCATTTTTCAGCAGGATGAACTTGGCGCCAACGGGATCGGCTGCTATTTTTTGGACGCGGTTGTCCCCGGGGCCTATTTTTGTCGCGGGGAGGGGGTGGTCAAAGTCTCGGCCCATTCCGAGCCCGGCGGACGAAGAGCGCCGGCCCCACGCCCCCTGGCTATAGCCCATCCCCTTTTTTAGCATTTTTCCGCAGGACGAACATGGCGCCAAAGGGTTCGGCTGCAATTTTTGGGCGCGGCTGCGCCCGCGGCCTATTTTTGCCATGGGGAGGGGGTGGGAAAAGTCTCGGCCCATTCCGAGTCCGGCGGACGATGATCGCCAGCCCAACGCCCCAAGGCTATAGCCCACCCCTTTTTTGGACATTTTTCCGCAGGACGAACTTGGCGCCAATGGGTTCGGCTGCTCTTTTTTGGGTGCGGCTGTGCCCGCGGCCTATATTTGTCGCGGGGAGGGGGTGGTCAATGTCTCGGCCCATTCCGAGGAAGGCGGACGATGTTCGCCGGGCCCACGCCCCCAGGCTATAGCCCACCCCTTTTTTGGGCATTTTTCCGCTGGACAAACTTGCCGCTAAGGGGTTCGGCTGCTCTTTTTGTGGCGTGGCTGTGCCCGCGGCCTATTTTTGTCGTGGGGAGGGGGTGGGAAAAATCTCGGCCAATTCCGAGTCCGGCGGACGAAGTTCGCCAGCCCCATGCCCCAAGGCTATAGCCCACCCCTTTTTTGGGCATTTTTCCGCAGGACGAACTTGGGGCCAAGGGATTCGGCTCCTCTTTTTTGGGCGCGGCTGTGCCCGTGGCCTATTTTTGTCGTGGGGAGGGGGTGGGAAAAGTCTCGGCCCATTTGGAGTCCGGCGGACGAACTTTGGCAGCCCCACGCCCCAAGGCTATACCACACCCCTTTTTCGGGCATTTTTCCGCAGGACGAACTTGGCGCCAAGGGGTTCGGCTGCTCTTTTTTTGGCGCGGCTCTGCCCGCGGCCTATTTTTGTCACGGGGAGGGGGTGGACACAGTCTCGGCCCATTCCGAGGAAGGCGGACGAAGTGCGCCGGCCCCACGCCCAAAGGCTATAGCACACCCCTTTTTTGGGCATTTTTCCGCAGGACGAACATGCCACCAAGGGGTTTGGCTACTCTTTTTTGGGCGCGGCTGTGCCCGCGGCCTAGTTTTGTCGCGGGGAGGGGGTGGGCAAAGTCTCGGCCCATTCCGAGTCCGGCGGACGAAGTTCGCCAGCCCCACGCCCCAAGGCTATAGCCCACCCCGTTTTTGGGCATTTTTCCGCTGGACGAACTTGGCGCCAAGTGGTTCGGCTGGTCTTTTTTGGGCGCGGCTGTGCCCGCGGCCTATGTTTATCGCGAGGAGGGGGTGGGAAAAGTGTCCGCCCATTCCGAGTCCGGCGGACGAAGTTCGCCAGCCCCACGCCCCAAGGCCATATCCCACCCCCTTTTTGGGCATTTTTCGGCAGGACGAACTTGCCGCCAAGGGGTTCGGCTACTCTTTTTTGGGCGCGGCTGTGCCCGTGGCCTATTTTTGTCGTGGGGATGGGGTGGGAAAAGTCTCGGCCCATTTGGAGTGCGGCGGACGAACTTTGGCAGCCCCACGCCCCAAGGCTATACCACACCCCTTTTTCGGGCATTTTTCCGCAGGACGAACTTGGCGCCAAGGGGTTCGGCTGCTCTTTTTTTGGCGCGGCTCTGCCCGCGGCCTATTTTTGTCACGGGGAGGGGGTGGACACAGTCTCGGCCCATTCCGAGGAAGGCGGATGAAGTGCGCCGGCCCCACGCCCAAAGGCTATAGCACACCCCTTTTTTGGGCATTTTTCCGCAGGACGAACATGCCACCAAGGGGTTTGGCTGCTCTTTTTTGGGCGCGGCTGTGCCCGCGGCCTAGTTTTGTCGCGGGGAGGGGGTGGGCAAAGTCTCGGCCCATTCCGAGTCCGGCGGACGAAGTTCGCCCGCCCCACGCCCCAAGGCTATAGCCCACCCCGTTTTTGGGCATTTTTCCGCTGGACGAACTTGGCGCCAAGTGGTTCGGCTGGTCTTTTTTGGGCGCGGCTGTGCCCGCGGCCTATGTTTATCGCGGGGAGGGGGTGGGAAAAGTGTCCGCCCATTCCGAGTCCGGCGGACGAAGTTCGCCAGCCCCACGCCCCAAGGCTATAGCCAACCCCTATTTTGGGCATTTTTCCGCAGGACGAACTTGGCGCCAAGGGGTTCGGCTGCTCTTTTTGGGGTACGGCTGTGCCCGTGGCCTATTTTTGTTGTGGGGAGGGGGTGGTCAATGTCTCGGTCCATTCCGAGGAAGGCGGATGATGTTCGCCAGCCCCACGCCCCTAGGCTATAGCCCACCCCTTTTTTGGGCATTTTTCCGCAGGACGAACTTGGCGCCAAGGGGTTCGGCTGCTCTTTTTTGGGTGCGGCTGTGCCCGCGCCCTATTTTTGTCGCGGGGAGGGGGTGGTCAATGTCTCGGTCCATTCCGAGGAAGGCGGACGATGTTCGCCAGCCCCAAGCCCCTAGGCTATAGCCCACCCCTTTTTTGGGCATTTTTCCGCTGGACGAACTTGCCGCCAAGGGGTTCGGCTGCGCTTTTTTGGGCGTGGCTGTGACCGCGGCCTATTTTTGTCACGGGAAGGGGGTGGGAAAAATCTAGGCCCATTCCGAGTCCGGCGGACGAAGTTCGCCAGCCCCACGCCCCAAGGATATAGCCCACCCCTTTTTTTGGCATTTTTTCGCAGGACGAACTTGGGGCCAAGGGGTTCGGCTCCACTTTTTTGGGCGCGGCTGTGCCCGCGGCCTATTTTTGTCATGGGGAGGGGGTGGCCAAAGTCTCGGCCCATTCAAAGGAAGGTGGACGAAGTTCGCCCACCCCACGCCCGAAGGCTGTCGCCCACCCCCTTTTTGGGCATTTTTCCGCAGGACGAACTTGGGGCCAAGGGATTCGGCTCCTCTTTTTTGGGCGCGGCTGTGCCCGTGGCCTATTTTTGTCGTGGGGAGGGGGTGGGAAAAGTCTCGGCCCATTCGGAGTCCGGCGGACGAACTTTGGCAGCCCCACGCCCCAAGGCTATACCACACCCCTTTTTCGGGCATTTTTCCGCAGGACGAACTTGGCGCCAAGGGGTTCGGCTGCTCTTTTTTTGGCGCGGCTCTGCCCGTGGCCTATTTTTGTCACGGGGAGGGGGTGGACACAGTCTCGGCCCATTCCGAGGAAGGCGGACGAAGTGCGCCGGCCCCACGCCCAAAGGCTATAGCACACCCCTTTTTTGGGCATTTTTCCGCAGGACGAACATGCCACCAAGGGGTTTGGCTGCTCTTTTTTGGGCGCGGCTGTGCCCGCGGCCTAGTTTTGTCGCGGGGAGGGGGTGGGCAAAATCTCGGCCCATTCCGAGTCCGGCGGACGAAGTTCGCCAGCCCCACGCCCCAAGGCTATAGCCCACCCCGTTTTTGGGCATTTTTCCGCTGGACGAACTTGGCGCCAAGTGGTTCGGCTGGTCTTTTTTGGGCGCGGCTGTGCCCGCGGCCTATGTTTATCGCGGGGAGGGGGTGGGAAAAGTGTCCGCCCATTCCGAGTCCGGCGGACGAAGTTCGCCAGCCCCACGCCCCAAGGCCATATCCCACCCCCTTTTTGGGCATTTTTCGGCAGGTCGAACTTGCCGCCAAGGGGTTCGGCTACTCTTTTTTGGGCGCGGCTGTGCCCGCGGCCTATTTTTGTCACGGCGGGGGGGTGGCCAAAGCTTCGGCCCATTCCGGGTCCGGCGGACGAAATTCGCCGGCCCCACGCCCCAAGGCTATAGCCCATCCCCTTTTTGGGCATTTTCCAGCCGGATGAACTTGGCGCCAACGGGATCGGCTGCTATTTTTTAGACGCGGTTGTCCCCGCGGCCTATTTTTGTCGCGGGGAGGGGGTGGTCAAAGTCTCGGCCCATTCCGAGTCCGGCGGACGAGGTTCGCCGGCCCCACGCCCCCTGGCTATCGCCCATCCCCTTTTTTAGCATTTTTCCGCAGGACGAACATGGCGCCAAAGGGTTCGGCTGCAATTTTTGGGCGCGGCTGCCCCCGCGGCCTATTTTTGCCGTGGGGAGGGGGTGGGAAAAATCTCGGCCCGTTCCGAGTCTGGCAGACGATGATCGCCAGCCCCACGCCCCAAGGCTATAGTCCACCCCCTTTTTGGGCATTTTTCAGCAGGACGAACTTGGCGCCAAGGGGATCGGCTGTTCTTTTTTGGGTGCAGCTGAGCCCGCGGCCTATTTTGCCACGGGGAGGGGGTGGGCAAAGTCTCGGCCCATTCCGAGTCCGGCGGACGATGTTCGTCCGCCCCACGCCCCAAGGCTATAGCACTCCCCTTTTTTGGGCATTTTTCCGCAGGACGAACTTGGCGCCAAGGGGTTCGGCTGCTCTTTTTTGGGCGCGGCTGTGCCCACTGCCTATTTTTGTCAAGGGGAGGGGGTGGGAAAAGTCTCAGCCCAGTCCGAGTCCAGCGGACGAAGTTCGCCCGCCCCACTCCCCAAGGCTATAGCCCACCCCTTTTTTCGGCATTTTTCCGCAGGACGAACTTGGCGCCAAGGGGTTTGGCTGCTCTTTTTTGGTCGCGGCTGTGCCCGCGGCCTATTTTTGTTGTGGAGAGGGGGTGGGCAAAGTCTCGGCCCATTCCGAGTCCGCTGGACGAAGTTCGCCTGCCATACACCCCAAGGCTATAGCCCACCCCCTTTTTGGGCATTTTTCCGCAGGACGAACTTGGCACCAAGGGGTTCGGCTGTTCTTTTTTTGGTGCGGCTGTGCCCGCGGCCTATCTTTGTCGCGGGGAGGGGGTGGCCAAAGTCTCGGCCCATTCCGACGAAGGCGGACGAAGTTCGCCGGCCCCACACCCAAAGGCTATAGCACACCCCTTTTTTGGACAGTTTTCCGCAGGTCGAACTTGGCGCCACGGGGTTCGGCTGCACTTTTTTTGGCGCGGCTCTGCCCGCGGCATATTTTTGTCGCGGGGAGGGTGTGGACACAGTCTCGGCCCATTCCGAGGAAGGCGGACGAAGTTCGGCAGCCCCACGCCCCAAGGCAATAGCCCACCCCTTTTTTGGGCATTTTTCCACAGGACGAACTTGGCGCCAAGGGGTTCGGCTGCTCTTTTTTGTGCGCGGCTGTGCCCGCGTCCTATTTTTGGCGTGGGGAGGGGGTGGCCAACGTCTCGGCCCATTCAAAGGAAGGTGGACGAACTTCGCCCACCCCACGCCCGAAGGCTGTAGCCCACCCCCTTTTTGGGCATTTTTCCGCAGGACGAACTTGGCGCCAAGGGTTTCGGCTGCTCTTTTTTGGGCGCAGCTGTGCCCGCGGTCTATTTTTGGCGCGGGGAGGGGGTGGGAAAAGTCTCGGCCCATTCCGACGAAGGCGGACGAAGTTCGCCGGCCCCACACCCAAAGGCTATAGCACACCCCTTTTTTGGACATTTTTCCGCAGGTCGAACTTGGCGCCACGGGGTTCGGCTGCTCTTTTTTTGGCGCGGCTCTGCCCGCGGCCTATTTTTGTCGCGAGGAGAGGGTGGACACAGTCTCGGCCCATTCCGAGGAAGGCGGACGAAGTTCAGCAGCCCCACGCCCCAAGGCAATAGCCCACCCCTTTTTTGGGCATTTTTCCGCAGAACGAACTTGGCGCCAAGGGGTTCGGCTGCTCTTTTTTGTGCGCGGCTGTGCCCGCGTCCTATTTTTGGCGTGGGGAGGGGGTTGTCAAAGTCTCGGCCCATTCAAAGGAAGGCGGACGAAGTTCGCCCACCCCACGCCCGAAGGCTGTAGCCCACCCCGTTTTTGGGCATTTTTCCGCAGGACGAATTTGGCGCCAAGGGTTTCGGCTGCTCTTTTTGGGGCGCAGCTGTGCCCGCGGCCTATTTTTGGCGCGGGGAGGGGGTGGGCAAAGTCTCGGCCCATTCCGAGTCCGGCGGACGATGTTCGTCCGCCCCACGCCCCAAGGCTATAGCACGCCCCTTTTTTGGGCATTTTTCCGCGGGACGAACTTGGCGCCAAGGGGTTCGGCTGCTCTTTTTTGGGCGCGGCTGTGCCCGCGGCCTATTTTTGTCTCAGGGAGGGGGTGGGAAAAGTCTCGGCGCATTCCGAGAAAGGCGGATGAACTTTACCGGCCCCACGCCCAAAGGCTATAGCACACCCCTTTTTTGGGCATTTTGCCGCAGGACGAACGTGGCACCAAGGGGTTCGGCTACTCGTTTTTGGGCGCGGCTGTGACCGCGGCCTATTTTTGTCGCGGGGAGGGGGTGGCCAAAGTCTCGGCCCATTCCGAGGAAGGCGGACGAACTTTGCCGGCCCCACGCCCAAAGGCTATAGCCCACCCCCTTTTTGGGCATTTTTCCGCAGGACGAACTTGGCGCCAAGGGGTTCGGCTGCTCTTTTTTCGGTGCGGCTGTGCCCGCATCCTATTTTTGTCGCGGGGAGGGGTGACCAAAGTCTCGGCCCATTCCGAGGAAGGCGGATGAACTTTGCCGGCCCCACGCCCAAAGGCTTTAGCACACCCCTTTTTTGGGCTTTTTTCCGCAGGACGAACTTGGCGCCAAGGGGTTCGGCTGCAGCCGCGCCCTATTCTTGTCGCGGGGAGGGGGTGGCCAAAGTCTCGGCCCATTCCGAGGAAGGCAGATGAAGTTCGCCCGCCCCACGCCCCAAGGTTATGGCCCACCCCTTTTTTGGGTATTTTTCCGCAGGACGAACTTTGCGCCAAGGGGTTCGGCTGCTCTTTTTTGGGCGCGGCTGTGCCCGCAGCCTATTTTTGTCACGGGGAGGGGGTGAGAAAAGTCTCGGCCTGTTCTGAGTCCGGCGGACAAACTTTGGCAGCCCCACGCCCCAAGGCTATCGCACACCCCTTTTTTGGGCACTTTTTCGCAGGACGAACTTGGCGCCAAGGGGTTCGGCTGATCTTTTTTGGGCGCGGCTGAGCCCGCGGCCTATTTTTGGCGTTGGGAGGGGGTGGCCAAAGTGTCGGCCCATTCCGAGGAAGGCGGATGAACTTTTCCGGCCCCACGCCCAAAGGCTATAGCACACCCCTTTTTTGGGCACTTTTCGGCAGGACGAACTTGGCGCCAAGGGGTTCGGCTGCTCTTTTTTGGGCGCGGCTGTGCCTGCGGCCTATTTTTTTCACGGTGAGGGGTTGGGCAAAGTATCGCCCATTCCGACGAAGGCAGACGAAGTTCGCCAGCCCCACGCCCCAAGGCTATAGCCCACCCATTTTTTGGGCGTTTTTCCGCAGGACGAACTTGGCGCCAATGGGTTGGGCCGCTCTTTTTTGGGCGCGGCTGTGCCCGCGGCCTATTTTTGTCATGGTGAGGGGGTGGGCAAATTCTCGGCCCATTCTGAGTCCGGCGGACGAAGTCCGCCCGCACCACGCCCCAAGGCTATAGCCCACCCCTTTTTTGGGCATTTTTCAGCAGGACGAACTTGGCCCCAAGGGGTTCGGCTGCTCTTTTTTGGGCGCGGCTGTACCCGCGGCCTATTTTTGTCGTGGGGAGGGGTTTGGGCAAAGTCTCGGCCCATTCTGAGGAAGGCAGACGAAGTTCGCCAGCCCCACGCCCCAAGGCTATAGCCCACCCCTTTTTTGGGCATTTTTCCGCAGGACGAACTTGGCGCCAACGGGTTCGGCTGCTCTTTTTTGGGCGCGGCTGTGCCCACGGCCTATTTTTGTCATGGGGAGGGGGTTAGAAAAGTCTTGGCCCATTCCGAGTCCGGCGGACGAACTTTGCCGGCCGCACGCCCCAAGGCTATAGCACACCACTAATTTGGTCATTTCTCCGCAGGACGAACTGGGCGCCAGGGGGTTCGGCTGTTTTTTTTTCGGCGCGGCAGTGCCCGTGTCCTATTTTTGTCACGGGGAGAGCGTGGGCAAAGTCTCGGCCCATTCCGAGACCGGCGGATAAAGTTCGCCAGCCCCACGCCCTAAGGCTATAGCCCACCCATTTTTTGGGCATTTTTCCACAGGATGAACTTGGCGCCAAGGGGTTCGGCTGATCCCTTTTGGGCGCGGCTGTACCCGCGCGCTACTTTTGTTGCGGAGAGGGGGTGGGCAAAGTCTCGGCACATTCCGAGTCCGGCGGACGAAGTGCGCCAGCCCCACGCCCCAAGGCTATAGCCCACCCCTTTTTTGGGTATTTTTCCACAGGACGAACACGCCGCCAACGGGTTCGGCTGCTCTTTTTTGGTGCGGCAGTGCCCGCGGCCTATTTTTGGTGCGGGGAGAGGGTGGCCGAAGTCTCGGCCCATTCCAAGGAAGGCGGATGAACTTTCCCGGCCCCACGCCCCAAGGCTATAGCCCACCCCCTTTTTGGGCATTTTTCCGCGGGACGAACTTGGCGCCAAGGGGTTCGGCTGCTCTTTTTTGGGCGCGGCTGTGCCCGCGGACTATTTTTGTCGCGAGGAGGGGGTTGGGCAAAGTCTCTGCCCATTCCGAGGAAGGCGGACGAAGTTCGCCAGCCCCACGACCCAAGGCTATAGCCCACCCCTTTTTTGGGCATTTTTCCACAGGACGAACTTGGCGCCAAGGGGTTCGGCTGATCTCTTATGGGCGCAGCTGTGCCCTCGGCCTATTTTTGTCGCGGGGACGGGGTGGGCAAAGTCTCGGCACATTCCGAGTCCGGCGGACAAAGTTCGCCAGCCCCACGCCCCAAGGCTATAGCCCACCCCTTTTTTGGGTATTTTTCCACAGGACGAACTTGGCACCAAGGGGTTCGGCTGTTCCTTTTTGGCTGCGGCTGTGCCCGCGGCCTATTTTTGTCGCGGGGAGGGGGTGGGAAAAGCCTCAGCCTGTTGTGAGTCCGGCAGACGAACTTCGGCAGCCCCACGCCCCAAGGCTATAGCACACCCCTTTTCTGGGCTTTTTTCCGCAGGACGAACTTGGTACAAAGGGTTCGGCTGCTCTTTTTTGGGCGCGGCTGTGCCCGCGGCCTATTTTTGGTGCGGGGAGGGGGTGGCCAAAGTCTAGGCCCATTCCGAGGAAGGCGGATGAACTTTGCCCGCCCCACGCCCCAAGGCTATAGCCCACCCCTTTTTTGGGCATTTTTCCGCAGGACGAACTTGGCGCCAAGGGGTTCGGCTGCTCTTTTTTAGGCGCGGATGTGCCCGCTGCCTATTTTTATCTTGGGGAGGTTGTGGGAAAAGTCTCGGCCCATTGCGAGTCCGGCGGACGAAGTTCGCCAGCCCCACGCCCCAAGGTTATAGCCCACCCCCTTTTTGGGCATTTTTCCGCAGGATGAACTTGGTGCCAAGGGGTTCGGCTGCTCTTTTTTGGGCGCAGTTGTGCGCGTGGCCTATTTTTGTTGTGGGCAGGGGGTGGGAAATGTCTCGGCCCATTCCGAGTCCGGCGGACGAAGTGCGCCAGCCCCACGCCCCAAGGCTATAGCCCACCCTTTTTTTGGGCAATTTTCCGCACGACGAACTTGGCGCCAAGGGGTTCGGCTACTCTTTTTTGGGCGCGGCTGTGCCCGCGGCCTATTTTTGTCGCAGGGAGGGGGTGGGCAAAGTCTCGGCCCATTCCGAGGAAGGCGGATGAACTTTGCCGGCCCCACGCCCCAAGGCTATAGCCCACCCTTTTTTTGGGCAATTTTCCGCAGGACGAACTTGGCGCCAAGGGGTTCGGCTGCTCTTTTTTGGGCGCGGCTGTGCCCGCGGCCTATTTTTGTCGCAGGGAGGGGGTGGGCAAAGTCTCGGCCCATTCCGAGGAAGGCGGATGAACTTTGCCGGCCCCACGCCCCAAGGCTATAGCCCACCCCCTTTTTGGGCATTTTTCCCCAGGACGAACTTGGCGCCAAGGGGTCGGCTGCTCTTTTTTGGGCGCGGCTGTACCCACGGCCTATTTTTTTGGCGGGGAGGGTGTGGGCAAAGTCTCGGCCAATTCCGAGGAGGGCGGACGGAGTTCGCCAGCCCCACGCCCCAAGGCTATAGCCCACCCCCTTTTTGGGCATTTTTCCGCTGGATGAACTTGGCGCCAAGGGGACCGGCTGCTCTTTTTTGGGCACGGCTATGCCCGCGGCCTATTTTTTTATACGGGGAGGGTGTGGGCAAAGTCTCGGCCCATTCCGAGTCTGGCGGACGAATTGCGCCAGCCCCACGCCCCAAGGCTATAGCCCACCCGTTTTTTGGGCATTTTTCCGCCGGACGAACTTGGCGTAAGGTGTTCGACTGATCTCTTTTGGGCGCGGCTGTGCCTGCGCGCTACTTTTGTAGCGGAGAGGGGGTGGGCAATGTCTCGGCACATTCCGAGTCCGGCGGACGAAGTTCGCCCGCCCCACACCCCAAGGCTATAGCCCACCCCTTTTTTGGGCATTTTTCCGCCGGAGGAACTTGGCGCCAAGGGGTTCGGCTGCTCTTTTTAGGGCGCGGCTGTGCCCGCGGCCTATTTTTGTCGCGGGGAGGGTGTGGCCACAGTCTCGGCCCATTCCGAGGAAGGAGGACGAAGTTCGCCCACCCCACTCCCAAAGGCTATAGCCCACCCCCTTCTTGGGCATTTTTCCGCAGGTCGAACTTGGCGCCAAGGGGTTAGGCTGCTCTTTTTTGGGCGCGGCTGTGCCCCCGGCCTATTTTTGTCGCGGGGAGGGTGTGGCCACAGTCTCGGCCCATTCCGAGGAAGGTGGACGAAGTGCGCCAACCCCACGCCCCAAGGCTATAGCCCACCCCCTTTTTGGGCATTTTTCCGCAGGACGAACTTGGCGCCAAGGGGTTCGGCTGCTCTTTTTTTGGGTGCGACGGTGCCAGCGGCCTATTTTTGTCGCGGGGAGGGTGTGGCCACAGTCTCGGCCCATTCCGAGGAAGGTGGACGAAGTGCGCCAACCCCACGCCCCAAGGCTATAGCCCACCCCCTTTTTGGGCATTTTTCCGCAGGACGAACTTGGCGCCAAGGGGTTCGGCTGCTCTTTTTTTGGGTGCGGCGGTGCCAGCGGCCTATTTTTGTCGCGGGTAGGGTGTGGCCACAGTCTCGGCCCATTCCGAGGAAGGTGGACGAAGTGCGCCAACCCACGCCCCAAGGCTATAGCCCACCCCCTTTTTGGGCATTTTTCCGCAGGACGAACTTGGCGCCAAGGGGTTCGGCTGCTCTTTTTTTGGGTGCGGCGGTGCCCGCGGCCTATTTTTGTCGCGGGGAGGGTGTCGCCACAGTCTCGGCCCATTCCGAGGAAGGTGGACGAAGTGCGCCAACCCCACGCCCCAAGGCTATAGCCCACCCCCTTTTTGGCATTTTTCCGCAGGACGAACTTGGCGCCAGGGGGTTCGGCTACTGTTTTTTTGGCGCGGCTGTCCCCGCGGCCTATTTTTTTCTTGGGGAGGGGGTGGGCAAAGTCTCGGCGCATTCCGAGTCCGGCGGACGAAGTTCGCCAGCCCCACGCCCCAAGGCTATAGCCCACCCCTTTTTTCGGCATTTTTCGACAGGATGAACTTGGCGCCAAGGGGTTCGGCTGCTCTTTTTTGGGCGCGGCTGTGCCCGCCGCCTATTTTTGGCGAGGGGAGGGGGTGGGCAAAGTCTCGACCATTTCAGAGTCCGGCGGACGAAGTTCGCCCGCCCCACGCCCAATGGCAGTAGCATAATCCTTTTTTGGGCATTTTTCCGCAGGACGAACTTGGCGCCAAGGGGTTCGGCTGCTCTTTTTTGTGCGCGGCTGTGCCCGCGGCCTATTTTTGTCGCGGGGAGGGGGTGGGAAAGGTCTTGGCCCATTCCGAGCCCGGCGGACGATGTTCGCCCGCCCCATGCCCGAAGGCTATCGCCCACCTCTATTTTGGGCATTTTCCCGCAGGACGAACTTGGCGCCCAGGGGTTCGGCTGCTCTTTTTTGGGCGCGGATGTGCACGCGGTCTATTTTTGGCACGGGAAGGGGGTGGCCAAAGTCTCAGCCCATTCCGAGGAAGGCGGACGACGTTCACCGGCCCCACGCCCATAGGCTATAGCACACCCCTTTTTCGGGCATTTTTCCGCAGGAGAACTTGGCGCCAAGGGGTTCGGCTGCGCTTTTTTGGGCGCGACTGTGCCCATGGCCTATTTTTGACGTGGGGAGGGGGTGGTAAAAGTCTCAGCCCATTCCGAGTCCGGCGGACGAATTTCGCCCGCCCACGCCCCAAGGCTATATAGCCCACCCCCTTTTTGGGCATTTTTCCGCAGGATGAACTTGGCGCCTAGGGGATCGGCTGCTCTTTTTTGGGCGCGGCGGTGCCCGCGGCCTATTTTTGTCACGGGGAGGGGGTGGGAAAAGTCTTGGCCCATTCCGAGTCCGGCGGACGAGGTTCGCCAGCCCCACGCCCAAAGGCTATAGCACACCCCTTTTTGGCATTTTTCCGCAGCACGAACTTGGCGCCAAGGGGTTCGGCTGCTCTTTCTTGGGCACGGCTGTGCCCTCGGCCTATTTTTGTCGCAGGAGGGGGTGGGAAAACTCTCGGCCCATTCCGAGTCCGGTGGACGAAGTTCGCCAGCCCCACGCCCCAACGTCATAGCCGATCCCCTTTTTGGGCATTTTTCCGCAGGACGAACTTGGCGCCCAGGGGTTCGGCTGCTCTTTTTTGGGCGCGGCTGAGCCCGTAGTCTATTTTTGTCACGGGAAGGGGGTGGGAAAAGTCTCGGCCCATTCCGAGACCGGCGGACGAAGTGCGCCAGCCCCACGCCGCAAGGCTATAGCCCACCCCCTTTTTGGGCATTATTCCGCAGGCCGAACTTGGCGCCAAGGGGTTCGGCTGCTCTTTTTTGGGCGCGGCTGTGGCCGTGGCCTATTTTTGTCGCGGGGAGGGGGTGGGCAATGTCTCGGCCCATTCCGAGGAAGGCGGACGAAGTGCGCCAGCCCCACGCCCCAAGGCTATAGCACACCCCTTTTTTGGGCATTTTCCCGCAGGACGAACTAGGCGCCAAGGGGTTCGGCTGCTCTTCTTTGGGCGTGGCTGTGTCGGCGGCCGGTTTTTGTCGCGGGGAGGGGGTGGGAAAAGTCTCTGCCCATTCCGAGGAACGCGGACGAAGTGCGCCAGCCCCACGCCCCAAGGCAATAGCCCACCCCCTTTTTCGGCATTTTTCCGCAGGACGAACTTGGCGCCAAGAGGTTCGGCTGCTCTTTTTTGGGTGCGGCTGTTCCCGCAGCCTATTTATGTCGCGGGGAGGGGGTGGGCAAAGTCTCGGCACATTCCAAGTCCGGCGGACGAAGTCCGCCTGCCCCACGCCCCAAGGCTATAGCCCACCCCTTTTTTGGGCATTTTTGCGCAGGACGAACTGGGCGCCAAGTAGTTCGGCTGCTCTTTTTTGGGGCGCGCCTGTGCCCGCAGTCTATTTTTGTCGTGGGGAGGGGGTGGGAGAAGTCTCGGCCCATTCCGAGTCCGGCGGACGAAGTCCGCCCACCCCACACCCCAAGGCTATAGCCCACCCCCTTTTTGGGCATTTTTCCGCAGGACGAGCTTGGCGCCAAAGGGTTCGGCTGCTCTTTTTTGGGCGCGGCTGAGCCCGCGGCCTATTTTTGTCGCGGGGAGGGGATGGGTAGAGTCTCGGCCCATTCCAAGTCCGGCGGACGAAGTCCGCCTGCCCCACGCCCCAAGGCTATAGCACACCACTTTTTTGGGCATTTTTCCGCAGGACGAACTTGGCGCCAAGGGGATCGGCTGCTCTTTTTTGGGCGCGGCTGTGCTCGCGGCCTATTTTTGTCGCGGGGAGGGGGTGGGCAAAGTCTCCGCGCATTCCGAGTCCGGCGGACGAAGTTCCCCAGCCCCACGCCCCAAGGCTATAGCCCGCCCCTTTTTTGCGCATTTTTCCGCAGGACGAACATGGCGCCAACGGGTTCGGCTGCTCTTTTGTGGGCGCGGCTGTGCCCGTGGCGTATTTTCGTCACGGGGATGGCGTGGAAAAATTCTCGGCCCATTCCGAGTCCGCGCGGACGAAGTTCGCCAGCCTCACCCCCCAAGGCTATAGCCCACCCCCTTTTTGGGCATTTTTCCGCAGGACGAACATGGCGCCAAGGGGTTCGGTTGCTCTTTTTTGGGCGCGGCTATGCCCGCGGCCTATATTTATCGCGGGGAGGGGGTGGACAAAGTCTCCGCGCATTCCGAGTCCGGCGGACGAAGTTCGCTAGCCCCACGCCCCAAGGCTATAGCCCACCCCCTTTTTTGGCATTTTTCCGCAGGACGAACATGGCGCCAAGGGGTTGGGCTGCTCTTTTTTGGGCGCGGCTGTGCCCGCGGCCTATTTTTATCGTGGGGAGGGAGTGGGCAAAGTCTCGGCCCATTCCGAGTCCGGCGGACGAATTTCGCCAGCCCCACACCCCAAGGCTATAGCACACCCCTTTTTTGGGTGCGGCTGTGCCCGCGGCCTATAGTTGTTGCGGGGAGGGGGTGGGAAAATGCTCGGCCCATTACGAGGAAGGCAGACGAAGTTCCCCAGCCCCACGTCCCAAGGCTATAGCCCGCCCCTTTTTTGCGCATTTTTCCGCAGGACGAACATGGCGCCAACGGGTTCGGCTGCTCTTTTTTGGGCGCGGCTGTGCCCGCGGCGTATTTTTGTCGCGGGGAGGGCGTGGGAAAATTCTCGGCCCATTCCGAGTCCGCGCGGACGAAGTTTGCCAGCCCCACCCCCCAAGGCTATAGCCCTCCCCCTTTTTGGGCATTTTTCCGCAGGACGAACATGGCGCCAAGGGGTTGGGTTATTCTTTTTTGGGCGCGGCTATGCCCGCGGCCTATTTTTATCGCGGGGAGGGGGTGGGCAAAGTCTCCGTGCATTCCGAGTCCGGCGGACGAAGTTCGCTAGCCCCACGCCCCAAGGCTATAGCACACCCCTTTTTTGGGCATTTTTCCGCAGGACGAACTTGGCGCCAAGGTGTTCGGCAGCTATTTTTGGGCTCGGCTGTGCCCGCGGCCTATTTTTGACACGAGGAGGGGGTGGGCAATGACTCGGCCCATTCCGAGGAAGGCGGCAGAAGTTCGCTAGCCCCACGCCCCAAGGCAATAGCCCACCCCATTTTTGGGCATTTTTCAGCAGGACGAATTTGGCGCCAAGGGGTTCAGCTGCTCCTTTTTGGACGCGGCTGTGCCCGCGGCCTATTTTTGTCGTGGGGAGGGGGTGGGAAAAGTCTCGGCCCATTCCGAGTCTGGCGGACGAGGTTCGACAGCCCCACGCCCCAAGGCTATAGCCCACCCCCATTTTGGGCATTTTTCCGCAGGACGAACTTGGCGCCGCGGGGTTCGGCTGCTCTTTTTTGGGCGGGGCTGTGCCCGCGGCCTATTGTTGTCTCGGGGAGGGGGTGGGAAAATTCTCGGCTCATTCCGAGTCCGGCGGACGAAGTGCGCCAGCACCACGCGCCAAGGCTATAGCCCACCACCTTTTTGGGCATTTTTCCGCAGGACGAACTTGGCGCCAAGGGGTTCAGCTGCACTTTTTGTGGCGCGGCTGTGCCCGGGGCCTATTTTTGTTGCGGGGTGGGGGTGGGAAAAGTCTCGGCCCACTCCGACGAAGGCGGACGAATTTCGCCAGCCCCACGCCCCAGGGCTATAGCCCACCCCTTTTTTGGGCATGTTTCCGCAGGACAAACTTGGCGCCAAGGGGATCGGCTGCTCCTTTTTGGGTGCGGCTGTGCCCGCGGCCTATTTTTGTCGCGGGGAGGGGGTGGGAAAAGTCTCGGCCCATTCCGAGTCCGGCGGACGAGGTTCGACAGCCCCACGCCCCAAGGCTATAGCCCACCCTCTTTTTGGGCATTTTTCCGCAGGACGAACTTGGCGCCACGGGGTTCAGCTGCTCTTTTTTGGGCGCGGCTGTTCCCGCGGCCTATTTTTGTCTCGGGGAGGTGGTGGGAAAATTCTCGGCTCATTCCGAGTCCGGCTGACGAAGTGCGCCAGCACCACGCGCCAAGACTATAGCCCACCCCCTTTTTGGGCATTTTTCCGCAGGACGAACATGGCGCCAAGGGGTTCGGCTGCACTTTTTGGGGCGCGGCTGTGCCCGGGGCCTATTTTTGTTGCGGGGTGGGGGTGGGAAAAGTCTCGGCCCACTCCGAAGAAGGCGGACAAAGTTCGCCAGCCCCACGCCCAAAGGCTATAGCACACCCTTTTTTGGGCATTTTTCCGCAGGACGAACATGGCGCCAAGGGGTTCCGCTGCTCTTTTTTGGGCGCGGCTGTGCCCGCGGCCTATTTTTTTCGCGGGGAGGGGGTGGGAAAAGTCTCGGCCCATTCCGAGTCCAGCGGACGAACTTCGGCAGCCCCACGCCCCAAGACTATAGTACACCCCTTTTTTGGGCATTTTTCCGCAGGACGAACTTGGCGCCAGGGGGTTCGCCTGCCCTTTTTTTGGCGCGGCTATGCCCGCGGCCTACTTTTGGCACGGGGAGGGAGTTGGCAATGTCTCGGCCCATTCCGAGGAAGGCGGATAAACTTTGGCGGCCCCACGCCCAAAGGCTATAGCACACCCCTTTTTTGGGCATTTTTCCGCAGGATGAACTTGGCGCCAAGGGGTTGGGCTGCTCTTTTTTGGGCGCGGCTGTGCCCGCGGCCTATTTTTGTCACGGGGAAGGGGTGGGCAAAGTCTCAGCCCATTCCGAGGAAGGCGGACGAAGTTCGCCAGCCCCACGTCCCAAGGCTATAGCCCACCCCCTTTTTGGGCATTTTTCCGCAGGACGAACTTTGCGCCCAGGGGTTCGGCTGCTCTTTTTTGGGCGCGGCTGTGCCCACGGCCTATTTTTGTCGCGGGGAGGGGGTGGGAAAAGTCTCGGCCCATTCCTAGTCCAGCGGACGAATTTCGGCAGCCCCACGCCCCAAGGCTATAGCACACCTCTTTTTTAGGCATTTTTCCGCAGGACGAACTTGGCGCCAAGGGGTTCGGCTGTTCTTTTTTGGGCGAGGCTGTGACCGCGGCCTATTTCTGTCGTGGGGAGGGGATGACCAAGGTGTCAGCCCATTCCGAGGTAGGCGGACGAAGTGCGCCGGCCCCACGCCCAAAGGCTATAGCACACGCCTTTTTTGGGCATTTTTCTGCCGGACGAACTTGGTACCAAGTGGTTCGGCAGCTCTTTTTTGGGCGCGGCTGACCCCACGGCCTATTTTTGTCGCGGGGAGGCGGTGGGCAATGTCTCGGCCCATTCCGAGTCCAGCGGACGAAGTTTGCCAGCCCCACGCCCCAAGGCTATAGCCCACCCCTTTTTTGGGTATTTTTCCGCAGGACGAACTTGGCGCCAAGGGGTTCGGCTGCTCTTTTTTGGGCGCGGCTGTGTCCGCGTCCTATTTCTATCACGGGGAGGGGGTGGTCAATGCCTCGGCCCATTCTGAGTTCAGCGGACATAGTTCGCCCACCCCACGCCCCAAGGCTATATCACACCCCTTTTTTGGGCATTTTTCCGCAGGACGAACTTGGCGCCAAGGGGTTCGGCTGCTCTTCTTTGGGTACAGCTGTGCCCGCGGCCTATGTTTGTCGTGGGGAGGGGGTGGGCAAAGTCACCGCACATTCCGAGTCCGGCGGATGAAGTTCGCCAGCCCCACGCCCCAAGGCTATAGCCCACCCCTTTTTTTGGCATTTTTCCGCAGGACGAACTTGGCGCCACGGGGTTCGGCTGCTCTTTTTTGGGCGCGGCTGTTCCCGCGGCCTATTTTTGTCTCGGGGAGGTGGTGGGAAAATTCTCGGCTCATTCCGAGTCCGGCGGACGAAGTGCGCCAGCACCACGCGCCAAGACTATAGCCCACCCCCTTTTTGGGCATTTTTCCGCAGGACGAACATGGCGCCAATGGGTTCGGCTGCACTTTTTGGGGCGCGGCTGTGCCCGGGGCCTATTTTTGTTGCGGGGTGGGGGTGGGAAAAGTCTCGGCCCACTCCGAAGAAGGCGGACAAAGTTCGCCAGCCCCACGCCCAAAGGCTATAGCACACCCCTTTTTTGGGCATTTTTCCGCAGGACGAACATGGCGCCAAGGGGTTCCGCTGCTCTTTTTTGGGCGCGGCTGTGCCCGCGGCCTATTTTTGTTGGGGGGAGGGGGTGGGCAAAATCTCGGTCCACTCCGAAGAAGGCGGACGAAGTTCGCCAGCCCCACGCCCCAAGGCTATAGCGCACCCCTTTTTTGGGCATTTTTCCGCAGGACGAACTTGGCGCCAAGGGGTTCGGCTGCTCTTTTTTGGGCGCGGTTGTGCCCGTAGCCTATTTTGGTCGCGGGGAGGGGGTGGGAAAAGTCTCGGCTCATTCCGAGTCCGGCGGACGAAGTTCGCCTGCCCCACGCCCCAAGGCTATAACCCACTCCTTTTTTGGGCATTTGTCCGCTGGGCGAACTTGGCGCCACGGGGTTCGGCTGCTCTTTTTTGGGCGCGGCTGTTCCCGCGGCCTATTTTTGTCTCGGGGAGGTGGTGGGAAAATTCTCGGCTCATTCCGAGTCCGGCGGACGAAGTGCGCCAGCACCACGCGCCAAGACTATAGCCCACTCCCTTTTTGGGCATTTTTCCGCAGGACGAACATGGCGCCAAGGGGTTCGGCTGCACTTTTTGGGGCGCGGCTGTGCCCGGGGCCTATTTTTGTTGCGGGGTGGGGGTGGGAAAAGTCTCGGCCCACTCCGAAGAAGGCGGACAAAGTTCGCCAGCCCCACGCCCAAAGGCTATAGCACACCCCTTTTTTGGGCATTTTTCCGCAGGACGAACATGGCGCCAAGGGGTTCCGCTGCTCTTTTTTGGGCGCGGCTGTGCCCGCGGCCTATTTTTGTTGGGGGGAGGGGGTGGGCAAAATCTCGGTCCACTCCGAAGAAGGCGGACGAAGTTCGCCAGCCCCACGCCCCAAGGCTATAGCGCACCCCTTTTTTGGGCATTTTTCCGCAGGACGAACTTGGCGCCAAGGGGTTCGGCTGCTCTTTTTTGGGCGCGGTTGTGCCCGCAGCCTATTTTGGTTGCGGGGAGGGGGTGGGAAAAGTCTCGGCTCATTCCGAGTCCGGCAGACGAAGTTCGCCTGCCCCACGCCCCAAGGCTATAACCCACCCCTTTTTTGGGCATTTGTCCGCTGGGCGAACTTGGCGCCACGGGGTTCGGCTGCTCTTTTTTGGGCGCGGCTGTTCCCGCGGCCTATTTTTGTCTCGGGGAGGTGGTGGGAAAATTCTCGGCTCATTCCGAGTCCGGCGGACGAAGTGCGCCAGCACCACGCGCCAAGACTATAGCCCACCCCCTTTTTGTGCATTTTTCCGCAGGACGAACATGGCGCCAAGGGGTTCCGCTGCCCTTTTTTGGGCGCGGCTGTGCCCGCGGCCTATTTTTGTTGGGGGGAGGGGGTGGGCAAAATCTCGGTCCACTCCGAAGAAGGCGGACGAAGTTCGCCAGCCCCACGCCCCAAGGCTATAGCGCACCCCTTTTTTGGGCATTTTTCCGCAGGACGAACTTGGCGCCAAGGGGTTCGGCTGCTCTTTTTTGGGCGCGGTTGTGCCCGCAGCCTATTTTGGTTGCGGGGAGGGGGTGGGAAAAGTCTCGGCTCATTCCGAGTCCGGCGGACGAAGTTCGCCTGCCCCACGCCCCAAGGCTATAACCCACCCCTTTTTTGGGCATTTGTCCGCTGGGCGAACTTGGCGCCACGGGGTTCGGCTGCTCTTTTTTGGGCGTGGCTGTTCCCGCGGCCTATTTTTGTCTCGGGGAGGTGGTGGGAAAATTCTCGGCTCATTCCGAGTCCGGCGGACGAAGTGCGCCAGCACCACGCGCCAAGACTATAGCCCACCCCCTTTTTGTGCATTTTTCCGCAGGACGAACATGGCGCCAAGGGGTTCGGCTGCACTTTTTGGGGCACGGCTGTGCCCGGGGCCTATTTTTGTTGCGGGGTGGGGGTGGGAAAAGTCTCGGCCCACTCCGAAGAAGGCGGACAAAGTTCGCCAGCCCCACGCCCAAAGGCTATAGCACACCCCTTTTTTGGGCATTTTTCCGCAGGACGAACATGGCGCCAAGGGGTTCCGCTGCTCTTTTTTGGGCGCGGCTGTGCCCGCGGCCTATTTTTGTTGGGGGGAGGGGGTGGGCAAAATCTCGGTCCACTCCGAAGAAGGCGGACGAAGTTCGCCAGCCCCACGCCCCAAGGCTATAGCGCACCCGTTTTTTGGGCATTTTTCCGCAGGACGAACTTGGCGCCAAGGGGTTCGGCTGCTCTTTTTTGGGCGCGGTTGTGCCCGCAGCCTATTTTGGTCGCGGGGAGGGGGTGGGAAAAGTCTCGGCTCATTCCCAGTCCGGCAGACGAAGTTCGCCTGCCCCACGCCCCAAGGCTATAACCCACCCCTTTTTTGGGCATTTGTCCGCTGGGCGAACTTGGCGCCAAGGGGTTCGGCTGCTCTTTTTTGGGCGCGGTGGTGCCCGCGGCCTATTTTTGTCGCGGGGAGCGGGTGGGAAAAGTCTCGGCCCATTCCGAGTCCGGCGGACGAACTTCGCCAGCCCCACGGCCTACTGCTGTAGCACACCCCTTTTTTGGGCACTTTTCCGCAGGACGAACTTGGCGCCAAGGGCTTCGGCTGCTCTTTTTTGGTCGCGGGGAGGGGGTGGGCAAAGTCTCGGCCCATTCCGAGGCCAGCGGACGAACTTCGCCAGCCCCCCGCCCCAAGGCTACAGCCCACCCCTTTTTTGGGCATTTGTCCGCGGGGCGAACTTGGCGCCACGGGGTTCGGCTGCTCTTTTTTGGGCGCGGCTGTGCCCGCGGCCTATTTTTGTCGCGGGGACGGGGTGGGAAAAGTCGCGGCCCATTCCGAGTCCGGTGGACGAACTTCGGCAGCCCCACGGCCTACCGCTGCAGCACACCGCTTTTGGGGCACTTTTCCGCAGGACGAACTTGGCGCCAAGGGGTTCGGCTCCTCTTTTTTGGTCGCGGCTGTGCCCGCGGCCTATTTTTGTCACGGGGAGGGGGTGGGCAAAGTCTCGGCCCATTCCGAGTCCGGCGGACGAAGTTCGCCAGCCCCACGCCCCAAGGCTATAGCCCACCCCCTTTTTGGGCATTTTTCCGCAGGACGAACTTGGCGCCAAGGGGTTCGGCTGCTCTTTTTTGGGCGCGGCTGTGCCCGCGGCCTATTTTTATCGCAGGGAGGGGGTGGGCAAAGTCTCGGCCCATTCCGAGTCCGTCGGACGAACTTCGCCAGCCCCACGCCCCAGGGCTACAGCCCACCCCTTTTTTTGGTATTTGTCCGCAGGGCGAACTTGGCGCCAAGGGTTCGGCTGCTCTTTTTTGGGCGCGGCAGTATCCGCGGCCTATTTTTGTCGCGGGGAGGGGGTGGGCAAAGTCTCGGCCCATTCCGAGTCCGGCGGACGAACTTCGCCCGCCCCACGCCCCAGGGCTACAGCCCACCCCTTTTTTGGGCATTTGTCCGCAGGGCGAACTTGGCGCCAAGGGGTTCGGCTGCTCTTTTTTGTGCGCGGTGGTGCCCGCGGCCTATTTTAGTCGCGGGGAGGGGGTGGGTAAAGTCTCGGCCCATTCCGAGTCCGGCGGACGAACTTCGGCTTCCCCACGGCCGACTGCTGTAGCACACCCCTTTTTTTGGCACTTTTCCGCAGGACGAACTTGGCGCCAAGGGGTTCGGCTGCTCTTTTTTGGTCGCGGCTGTGCCCGCGGCCTATTTTTGTCGCGGGGAGGGGGTGTGCAAAGTCTCGGCCCATTCCGAGGCCAGCGGACGAACTTCGCCAGCCCCACGTCCCAAGGCTACAGCCCACCCCTTTTTTGGGCATTTGTCCGCAGGGCGAACTTGGCGTCAAGGGGTTCGGCTGCTTTTTTTTGGGCGCGGCTGTGCCCGCGGCCTTTTTTTGTCGCGGGGAGGGGTTGGAAAAGTCTCGGCCGATTCCGAGTCCGGCGGACGAACTTCGGCAGCCCCACGGCCTACCGCTGCAGCACACCGCTTTTTTGGGCACTTTTCCGCAGGGCGAACTTGGCGCCAAGCGGTTCGGCTCCTCTTTTTTGGGCGCGGCGGTGTCCGCGGCCAAAAAAGAGTTGCAGGGAGGGGGTAGGCAAAGGGTCGGCTCATTCGGAGTCCAGCGGACAAACTTCGCCAGCCCCACGGCCTACTGCTGTAGCACACCCCTTTTTTGGGCACTTTTCCGTAGGACGAACTTGGCGCCAAGGGGTTCGGCTACTCTTTTTTGGTCGCGGCTGTGCCCGCGGCCTATTTTTGTCGCGGGGAGGGGGTGGACAAAGTCTCGGCCCATTCCGAGGCCAGCGGACGAACTTCGCCAGCCCCACGTCCCAAGGCTACAGCCCACCCCTTTTTTGGGCATTTGTCCGCAGGGCGAACTTGGCGCCAAGGGGTTCGGCTGCTCTTTTTTGGGCGCGGCTGTGCCCGCGGCCTTTTTTTGTCGCGGGGAGGGGGTGGGAAAAGTCTCGGCCGATTCCGAGTCCGGCGGACGAACTTCGGCAGCCCCACGGCCTACCGCTGCAGCACACCGCTTTTTTGGGCACTTTTCCGCAGGACGAACTTGGCGCCAAGGGGTTCGGCTGCTCTTTTTTGGTCGCGGCTGTGCCCGCGGCCTATTTTTGTCGCGGGGAGGGGGTGGGCAAAGTCTCGGCCCATTCCGAGTCCGGCGGACGAACTTCGCCAGCCCCACGGCCCAAGGCTATAGCCCACCCCCTTTTTGGGCATTTTTCCGCAGGACGAACTTGGTGCCAAGGGGTTCGGCTGCTCTTTTTTGGGCGCGGCTGTGCCCACGGCCTATTTTTGTCACGGGGAGGGGGTGGGCAAAGTCTCGGCCCATTCAGAGTCCGGCGGACGAACTTCGCCAGCCCCACGCCCTAGGGTTACAGCCCACCCCTTTTTTGGGTATTTGTCCGCAGGGCGAACTTGGCGCCAAGGGGTTCGGCTGCTCTTTTTTGGGCGCGGCGGTGTCCGCGGCCTATTTTTGTCGCGGGGTGGGGGTGGGCAAACACTCGGCCCATTCCGAGTCCAGCGGACGAACTTCGCTAGCCCCACGCCCCAAGGCTATAGCCCACCCTCCTTTTGGGCATTTTTCCGCAGGATGAACTTGGCGCCAAGGGGTTCGGCTGCTCTTTTTTGGATGCGGCTGTGCCCGCTGCCTATTTTTGTCGTGGGGACGGGGAGGGTAAAGTCTCGGCCCATTCCGAGGAAGGCGGACGAAGTGCGCCAGCCCCACGCCCCAAGGCTGTAGCCCACCCCTTTTTTGGGCATTTTGCCGCAGGACGAATTTGGCGCCAAGGGGTTCGGCTGCTCTTTTTTGGGCGCGGCTGTGCCCGCGGCCTATTTTTGTCGCGGGGAGGGGTGGCCAAAGTCTCGGACCAAGGAAAACGAAGTTCGCCGTCCCCACGCCCAAAGGCTATAGCACACCCATTTTTTGGGCATTTTGCCGCAAGACGAACTTGGCGCCAAGGGGTTCGGCTGCTCTTTTTTGGGAGCTGCTGTGCCCGCGGCCTATTTTTGTCGCGGGGAGGGGGTGGGAAAACTCTTGGTCCATTCCGAGTCCGGCGGACGATGTGCGCCGGCCCCACGCCCCAAGGGTATAGCCCACCCCCTTTTTGGGCATTTTTCTGCAGGACGAACTTGGCGCCAAGGGGTTCGGCTGCTCTTTTTTGGGCGCGGCTGTGCCCGCGGCCTATTTTTGTCGCGGGGAGGGGGTGGCCAATGTCTCGGCCCATTCCGAGGAAGCCGGACGAAGTGCGCCGGCCCCACGCCCAAAGGCTATAGCACACCCTTTTTTGGGCATTTTTCCGCAGGACGAACTTGGCGCCGTGGGGTGCGGCTGCTCTTTTTTCGGTGCGGCTGTGCCCGCAGCCTATTTTTGTCGCAGGGAGGGTGTGGGAAAAGTCTCGGCCCATTCCGAGTCCGGCGGACGAAGTTCGCCAGCCCCACGCCCCAAGGCTATAGCCCACACTCCTTTTGGCCATTTTTCCGCAGGATAAACTTGGCGCCAAGGGGTTCGGCTGCTCTTTTTTGGATGCGGCTGTGCCCGCTACCTATTTTTGTCGTGGGGACGGGGTGGGTAAAGTCTCGGCCCATTCCGAGGAAGGCGGACGAAGTGCGCCAGCACCACGCCCCAAGGCTATAGCCCACCCCTTTTTTGGGCATTTTTCTGCAGGACGAACTTGATGCCAAGGCGTTCGGCTGCTATTTTTTGGGCGCGGCTGTGCCCGCGGCCTATTTTTGTCAAGGGGAGGGGGTGGGCAAAGTCTCAGCCCATTCGGAGGGAGGGGGATGAACTTTGCCGGCCCCACGCCCAAAGGCTATAGCACACCCATTTTTTGGGCATTTTGCCGCAGGACGAACTTGGCGCCAAGGGGTTCGGCTGCTCTTTTTTGGGCATGGCTGTGCCCACGGCCTATTTTTGTCCCGGCGAGGGGGTGGACAAAGTCACGGCCCATTCTGAGTCCGGCGGACGAACTTCGCCCTCCCCACGCCCCGAGGCTATAGCCCACCCCCTTTTTGGGCATTTTTCCGCAGGACGAACTTGGCGGCAAGGGGTTCGGCTGCCCTTTTTTGGGCGTGGCTGTGCCCGGGGCCAATTTATGTTGCGCGGAGGGGGTGGGCAAAGTGTCAGCACATTCCGAGTCTTGCGGACGAAGTTCGCCAGCCCCACACTCCAAGGCTATAGCCCACCCCTTTTTTGGGTATTTTTCCGCAGCACGAACTTGGCGCCAAGGGGTTCGGCTGCTCTTTTTTGGGCGAGGCTGTGCCCGCGACTATTTTTATCATGGGGAGGGGGTGGGAAAAGTCTCGGCCCGTTCTGAGTACGGCGGACGAACTTCGGCTGCCCCACGCCCCAAGGCTATAGCACACCCATTTTTTGGGCATTTTTCTACAGGACGAACTTGGCGCCAAGGGGTTCGGCTGCTCTTTTGTGGGCGCGGCTGTGCCCGCGGCCCTTTTTTGTCGTGGGGAGGGGGTGGGCAAAGCCTTGGCCCATTCCGAGTCCAGCGGACGAAGTTCGCCAGCCCCACGCGCCAAGGATATAGCCCACCCCCTTTTTGGGCATTTTTCCGCAGGACGAACTTGGCGCCAAGGGGTTCGGCAGCTCTTTTTTTGGCGCGGCAGTGCCCGCAGCCTATTTTTGTCGTGGGGAGGGGGTGGGAAAAGTCTCGGCCCATTCCGAGTCCGGCGGAAGAAGTTCACCAGCCCCACGTGCCAAGGCTATAGCCCACCCCCTTTTTGGGCATTTTTCCGCGGGACGAACTTGGCGCCAAGGGGTTCGGCAGCTCTTTTTTTGGAGCAGCAGTGCCCGCGGCCCATTTTTGTCATGGGGAGGGGGTGGGAAACGTCTCGGCCCATTCCGAGTCCGGCGGACGAACTTCGCCTGCCCCACGCCCCAAGGCTATAGCCCACCGCCTTTTTGGGCATTTTTCCGCAGGACGAACTTGACGCCAAGGGGTTCGTCTGCTCTTTTTTGGGCACACTTGTGCCCGCGGTCTATTTTTGTCGCTGGGAGGGGGTGGACAAAGTCTCGGCCCATTCCCAGTCCGGTGGACGAAGTTCGCCAGCCCCACGCCCCAAGGCTATAGCAGACCCCTTTTTTTGGCATTTTTCCGCAGGACGAACTTGGCGCCAAGGGGTTCGGCTGCTCTTTTTTGGGCGCGGCTGTGCCCGCGGCCTATTTTTGTCACGGGGAGGGGGAGGGAAAAGTCTCGGCCCATTCCGAGTCCGGCGGACGAGCTTAGCCGGCCCCACTCCCCAAGGCTATAGCACACCCCTTTTTTGGGCATTTTTCCGCAGGACGAACATGGCGGCAAGGGGTTCGGCTGCCCTTTTTTGGCCGTGGCTGTGCCCGGGGCCAATTTATGTTACGCGGAGGGGGTGGGCAAAGTGTCAGCACATTCCGAGTCTTGCGGACAAAGTTCGCCAGCCCCACACTCCAAGGCTATAGCCCACCCCTTTTTTGGGTATTTTTCCGCAGCACGAACTTGGCGCCAAGGGGTTCGGCTGCTCTTTTTTGGGCGAGGCTGTGCCCGCGACTATTTTTATCATGGGGAGGGGGTGGGCAAAGTCTCGGCCCATTCCGAGTCCGGCGGACGAGCTTAGCCGGCCCCACGCTCCAAGGCTATAGCACACCCCTTTTTTGGGCATTTTTCCGCAGGACGAACTTGGCGCCAAGGGGTTCGGCTGCTCTTTTGTGGGCGCGGCTGTGCCCGCGGCCCTTTTTTGTCGTGGGGAGGGGGTGGGCAAAGCCTTGGCCCATTCCGAGTCCAGCGGACAAAGTTCGCCAGCCCCACGCGCCAAGGATATAGCCCACCCCCTTTTTGGGCATTTTTCCGCAGGACGAACTTGGCGCCAAGGGGTTCGGCAGCTCTTTTTTTGGCGCGGCAGTGCCCGCAGCCTATTTTTGTCGCGGGGAGGGGGTGGGAAAAGTCTCGGCCCATTCCGAGTCCGGCGGAAGAAGTTCACCAGCCCCACGTGCCAAGGCTATAGCCCACCCCCTTTTTGGGCATTTTTCCGCAGGACGAACTTGGCGCCAAGGGGTTCGGCAGCTCTTTTTTTGGCGCGGCAGTGCCCGCGGCCCATTTTTGTCATGGGGAGGGGGTGGGAAAAGTCTCGGCCCATTCCGAGTCCGGCGGACGAACTTCGCCTGCCCCACGCCCCAAGGCTATAGCCCACCGCGTTTTTGGGCATTTTTCCGCAGGACGAACTTGACGCCAAGGGGTTCGTCTGCTCTTTTTTGGGCACACTTGTGCCCGCGGTCTATTTTTGTCGCGGGGAGGGGGTGGACAATGTCTCGGCCCATTCCCAGTCCAGTGGACGAAGTTCGCCTGCCCCACGCCCCAAGGCTATAGCACACCCCTTTTTTTGGCATTTTTCCGCAGGACGAACTTGGCGCCAGGGGGTTCGGCTGCTCTTTTTTGGGCGCGGCTGTGCCCGCGGCCTATTTTTGTCGCGGGGAGGGGGTGGGAAAAGTCTCGGCCCATTCCGAGTCCCGCGGACGAGCTTAGCCGGCCCCACGCCCCAAGGATATAGCACACCCCTTTTTTGGGCATTTTTCCGCAGGACGAACTTGGTGCCAAGCGGTTCGGCTGCTCTTTTTTGGGCGCGGCTGTGCCCGCGGCCTACTGTTGTCGTGGGGAGGGGGTTGGCAAAGTCCCGGCCGATTCCGAGGAAGGCGGACGAAGTTCACCTGCCCCACGCCCAAAGGCTATAGCACACCCCTTTTTTGGGCATTTTCCGCAGGACGAACCTGGCGCCAACGGGTTCGGCTACTCTTTTTTGGGCACGGCTGTGCCCGCGGCCTATTTTTGTCACGGGGAGGGGGAGGGAAAAGTCTCGGCCCATTCCGAGTCCGGCGGACGAGCTTAGCCGGCCCCACGCTCCAAGGCTATAGCACACCCCTTTTTTGGGCATTTTTCCGCAGGACGAACTTGGCGCCAAGCGGTTCGGCTGCTCTTTTTTGGGCGCGGCTGTGCCCGCGGCGTATTTTTGTCGCGGGGAGGGGGTGGGAAAAGTCTCGGCCCATTCCGAGTCCGGCGGATGAGCTTAGCCGGCCCCACGCCCCAAGGCTATAGCACACCCCTTTTTTGGGCATTTTTCCGCAGGACGAACTTGGCGCCAAGGGGTTCGGCTGCTCTTTCTTGGGCGCGGCTGTGTCCGCGGCCTACTTTTGGCGCGGGGAGGGAGTTGGCAATGTCTCGGCCCATTCCGAGGAAGGCGGATGAACTTTGGCGGCCCCACGCCCAAAGGCTATAGCACACCCCTTTTTTGGCCATTTTTCCGCAGGACGAAATTGGGGCCAAGGGGTTCGGCGGCTCTTTTTTGGGCGAGGCTGTTCCCGCGGCCTTTTTTGTCGCGGGGAGGGGTTGGGAAAATTCTCGGCCCATTCCGAGTCCAGCGGACGAACTTCGGCAGCCCCACGCCCCAAGGCTATCGTACACCCCTTTTTTGGGCTTTTTTCCGCAGGACGAATTTGGCGCCATGGGATTTGACTGCTCTTTTTTGGGCGCGGCTGTGCCCGCGGCCTTTTATTGGCATGGGGAGGGGGTGGGCCATGTCTCAGCCCATTCCGAGTTCGGCGGACGAAGTTCGGAAGCCCCACGCCCCAAGGCTATAGCCCACCCCCTTTTTGGGCATTTTTCCGCAGGACGAACTTGGCGCCAATTGGTTCGGCTGCTGTTTTATTGGGCGCAGCTCTGCCCACGGCCTATTTTTGTCGCGGGGAGGCGGTGGGCAAAGTCTCGGCCCATTCCGAGTCCAGCGGACGAAGTTCGCCAGCCCCACGCCCCAAGGCTATAGCCCACCCCTTTTTTGGGCATTTTTCCGCAGGACGAACTTGGCACCAAGGGGTTCGCCTACTCTTTTTTGGGTGCGGCTGTGCCCGCGGCGTATTTTTGTCGTGGTGAGGGGTTGGGCAATGTCTCGGCCCTTTCTGAGTCCGTCGGACGAACTTCACCAGCCCCACGCCCAAAGGCTATAGCACATCCGTTTTTTGGGCATTTTTCCGCAGGACGAACTTGGCGCCAAGGGGTTCGCCTGCTCTTTTTTGGGTGCGGCTGTGCCCGCGGCGTATTTTTGTCGTGGTGAGGGGTTGGGCAATGTCTCGGCCCTTTCTGAGTCCGTCGGACGAACTTCACCAGCCCCACGCCCAAAGGCTATAGCACATCCGTTTTTTGGGCATTTTTCCGCAGGACGAAGTTGGCGCCAAGGGGTTCGGCTGCTCTTTTTTGGGCATGGCTGTGCCCGCGGCCTATTTTTTGCGCGGGGAGGGGGTGGGAAAAGTCTCGGCCCATTTCGAGTCTGGGGGACGAAGTTCGCCGGCCCCACGCCCCAAGGCTATAGCCCACCCCCTTTTTGGGCAGTTTTTCGCATGACGAACTTGGCGCCGAGGGGTTCGGCTGCTCTTTTTTGTGCGCGGCTGGGCCCGCGACCTATGTTTGGCGCGGGGAGGGGGTGGGAAAAGTCTCGGCCCATTCCGAGTCCGGCGGACGAAGTTCGCCAGCCCCACGCCCCAAGGCTATAGCCCACCCCTTTTTTGGGCTTTCTTCCGCAGGACGAACTTGGCGCCGAGGGGTTCGGCTGCTCTTTTTTGGGCGCGGCTGTGCCCGTGGCCTTGTTTTGTCGTGGGGAGGGGGCGGCCAAAGTCTCGGCCCATTCCAAGGAAGGCGGACGAAGTTTACCGGCCCCACGCCCAAAGGCTATAGCACACCCCTTTTTTGGGCATTTTCCGCAGGACGAACTTAGTGCCTAGGGGATCGGCTGCTCTTTTTTGGGCGCGGCTGTGCCCGAGGCCTATTTTTGTCGCGGGGAGGGGGTGGGAAAAGTCTCGGCCCATTCCGAGTCCGGCAGACAAGCTTCGGCAGCCCCACGCCCCAAGGATATAGTGCACCCCTTTTTTGGGCATTTTTCCAGAGGACGAACTTGGCGCCAAGTGGTTCGGCTGCTCTTTTTTGGGCGCGGCTGTGCCCGCGGAAATTTTTGGTGTGGGGAGGGGGTGGGCATAGTCTCGGCACATTCCAAGTCCTGCGGAAGAAGTTCGCCAGCCCCACGCCCCAAGGCTATAGCACACCCCTTTTTTGGGCATTTTTCCACAGGACGAAGTTGGCGCCAAGGGGTTCGGCTGCTCTTTTTTGGGCATGGCTGTGCCCGCGTCCTATTTTTTGCGCGGGGAGGGGATGGGAAAAGTCTCGGCCCATTTCGAGTCTGGGGGACGAAGTTCGCCGGCCCCACGCCCCAAGGCTATAGCCCACCCCCTTTTTGGGCAGTTTTTCGCATGACGAACTTGGCGCCAAGGGGTTCGGCTGCTCTTTTTTGTGCGCGGCTGGGCCCGCGACCTATATTTGGCGCGGGGAGGGGGTGGGAAAAGTCTCGACCCATTCCGAGTCCGGCGGACGAAGTTCGCCAGCCCCACGCCCCAAGGCTATAGCCCACCCCTTTTTTGGGCTTTCTTCCGCAGGACGAACTTGGCGCCGAGGGGTTCGGCTGCTCTTTTTTGGGCGCGGCTGTGCCCGTGGCCTTGTTTTGTTGTGGGGAGGGGGCGGCCAAAGTCTCGGCCCATTCCAAGGAAGGCGGACGAAGTTTACCGGCCCCACGCCCAAAGGCTATAGCACACCCCTTTTTTGGGCATTTTCCGCAGGACGAACTTAGTGCCTAGGGGATCGGCTGCTCTTTTTTGGGCGCGGCTGTGCCCGAGGCCTATTTTTGTCGCGGGGAGGGGGTGGGAAAAGTCTCGGCCCATTCCGAGTCCGGCAGACAAGCTTCGGCAGCCCCACGCCCCAAGGATATAGTGCACCCCTTTTTTGGGCATTTTTCCAGAGGACGAACTTGGCGCCAACGGGTTCGGCTGCTCTTTTTTGGGTGCGGCTGTGCCCGCGGAATTTTTTGTCGTGGGGAGGGGGTGGGCAAAGTCTCGGCTCATTCCGAGTCCGGCGGAAGAAGTTCGCCAGCCCCACGCCCCAAGGCTATAGCACACACCTTTTTTGGGCATTTTTCCGCAGGATGAACTTGACGCCCACGGGTTCGGCTGCTCTTTTTTGAGTGCGGCTGTGCCCATGGCCTGTTTTTGGCGCGGGGAGGGGGTGGAAAAAGTCTCGGCCCATTTGGAGTCCGGCAGATGAACTTCGGCAGCCCCACGCCCCAAGGCTATAGCACACCCCTTTTTTGGGCATTTTTCCGCAGCACGAACTTGGCGCCAAGGGGTTCGGCTGCTCTTTTTTGGGCGCGGCTGTGCCCATGGCCTAGTTTTGTCGTGGGGAGGGGGCGGCCAAAGTCTCGGCCTATTCCGAGGAAGGCGGACGAAGTTTACCGGCCCCACGCCCAAAGGCTATAGCACACCCCTTTTTTCGGCATTTTCCGAAGGACGAACTTAGTGCCTAGGAGATCGGCTGCTCTTTTTTGGGCGCGGCTGTGCCCGAGGCCTATTTTTGTCATGGGGAGGGGGTGGGAAAAGTCTCGGCCCATTCCGTGTCCGGCAGACAAGCTTCGGCAGCCCCACGCCCTAAGGCTATAGTGCACCCCTTTTTTGGGCAATTTTCCGCAGGTCGAACTTGGCGCCAAGGGGTTCGGCTCCTATTTTTTGGGCAAGGCTGTGCCCGCGGCATTTTTTGCTGTGGGGAGGGGGTGGGCAAAGTCTCGGCTCATTCCGAGTCCGGCGGACGAAGTTCGCCAGCCCCACGCCCCAAGGCTATAGCACACCCCTTTTTTGGGCATTTTTCCACAGGACGAACTTGGCGCCAAGGGGTTCGGCTGCTCTTTTTTGGGCGCGGCTGTGCCCGCGGCCTATTTTTGTCACGGGGAGGAGGTGGGAAAAAATTCGGCCCATTCCGAGTCCGGCGGACGAACTTCGGCAGCCCCACGCGCCAAGGCTATAGCACACCCCTTTTTTGGGCATTTTTCCGCAGCACGAACTTGGCGCCAAGGGGTTCGCTTGCTCTTTTTTGGGTGCGGCTGTGTCCGTGGCCTATTTGTTTCGTGGGGAGAGGGTGGGCAATGTGTCCGCCCATTCCGAGGAAGGCGGACGAAGTTCGCCAGCCCCACGCCCCAAGGCTATAGCCCACCCCTTTTTTGGGCATTTTTTCGCAGGACGAACTTGGCGCCAAGGGGTTCGGCTGCTCTTTTTTGGGCGCGGCTGTGCCCGTGGCCTTGTTTTGTCGTGGGGAGGGGGCGGCCAAAGTCTCGGCCCATTCCAAGGAAGACGGACGAAGTTTACCGGCCCCACGCCCAAAGGCTATAGCACACCCCTTTTTTGGGCATTTTCCGCAGGACGAACATAGTGCCTAGGGGATCGGCTTCTCTTTTTTGGGCGCTGCTGTGCCCGAGGCATATTTTTGTCGCGGGGAGGGGGTGGGAAATGTCTCGGCCCATTCCGTGTCCGGCAGACAAGCTTCGGCAGCCCCACGCCCCAAGGCTATAGTGCACCCCTTTTTTGGGCATTTTTCCGCAGGTCGAACTTGGCGCCAAGGGGTTCGGCTCCTATTTTTTGGGCAAGGCTGTGCCCGCGGCATTTTTTGCTGTGGGGAGGGGGTGGGCAAAGTCTCGGCTCATTCCGAGTCCGGCGGACGAAGTTCGCCAGCCCCACGCCCCAAGGCTATAGCACACCCCTTTTTTGGGCATTTTTCCGCAGGACGAACTTGGCGCCAAGGGGTTCGGCTGCTCTTTTTTGGGCGCGGCTGTGCCCGCGGCCTATTTTTGTCACGGGGAGGGGGTGGGAAAAAATTCGGCCCATTCCGAGTCCGGCGGACGAACTTCGGCAGCCCCACGCCCCAAGGCTATAGCACACCCCTTTTTTGGCCATTTTTCCGCAGCACGAACTTGGCGCCAAGGGGTTCGCCTGCTCTTTTTTGGGCGCGGCTGTGTCCGTGGCCTATTTTTTTCGTGGGAAGGGGGTGGGCAATGTGTCCGCCCATTCCGAGGAAGGCGGACGAAGTTCGCCAGCCCCACGCCCCAAGGCTATAGCCCACCCCTTTTTTGGGCATTTTTTCGCAGGACGAACTTGGCGCCAAGGGGTTCGGCTGCTCTTTTTTGGGCGCGGCTGTGCCCGTGGCCTTGTTTTGTCGTGGGGAGGGGGCGGCCAAAGTCTCGGCCCATTCCAAGGAAGGCGGACGAAGTTTACCGGCCCCACGCCCAAAGGCTATAGCACACCCCTTTTTTGGGCATTTTCCGCAGGACGAACATAGTGCCTAGGGGATCGGCTTCTCTTTTTTGGGCGCTGCTGTGCCCGAGGCATATTTTTGTCGCGGGGAGGGGGTGGGAAAAGTCTCGGCCCATTCCGAGTCCGGCAGACAAGCTTCGGCAGCCCCACGCCCCAAGGCTATAGTGCACCCCTTTTTTGGGCATTTTTCCGCAGGTCGAACTTGGCGCCAAGGGGTTCGGCTCCTATTTTTTGGGCAAGGCTGTGCCCGCGGCATTTTTTGCCGTGGGGAGGGGGTGGGCATAGTCTCGGCTCATTCCGAGTCCGGCGGACGAAGTTCGCCAGCCCCACGCCCCAAGGCTATAGCACACCCCTTTTTTGGGCATTTTTCCACAGGACGAACTTGGCGCCAAGGGGTTCGGCTGCTCTTTTTTGGGCGCGGCTGTGCCCGCGGCCTATTTTTGTCACGGGGAGGGGGTGGGAAAAAATTCGGCCCATTCCGAGTCCGGCGGACGAACTTCGGCAGCCCCACGCCCCAAGGCCATAGCACACCCCTTTTTTGGCCATTTTTCCGCAGCACAAACTTGGCGCCAAGGGGTTCGCCTGCTCTTTTTTGGGCGCAGCTGTGTCCGTGGCCTATTTTGTTCGTGGGAAGGGGGTGGGCAATGTCTCTGCCCATTCCGAGGAAGGCGGACGAAGTTCGCCAGCCCCACGCCCCAAGGCTATAGCCCACCCCTTTTTTGGGCATTTTTTCGCAGGACGAACTTGGCGCCAACGGGTTCGGCTGCTCTTTTTTCGGCGCGGCGGTGCCCGCGGCCTATTTTTGTCATGGGGAGGGGGTGGGAAAAAATTCAGCCCATTCCGAGTCCGGCGGACGAACTTCGGCAGCCCCACGCGCCAAGGCTATAGCACACCCCTTTTTTGGGCATTTTTCCGCAGCACGAACTTGGCGCCAAGGGGTTCGCTTGCTCTTTTTTGGGTGCGGCTGTGTCCGTGGCCTATTTGTTTCGTGGGGAGGGGGTGGGCAACGTCTCCGCCCATTCTGAGGAAGGCGAACGAAGTGCGCCAGTCCAACGCCCCAAGGCTATAGCCCACCCTTTTTTGAGCATTTTTCCGCAGGACGAACTTGGGGCCAAGGGGTTCGGCTGCCCTTTTTTGGGCGTGGCTGTGCCCACAGCCTATTTTTGGCGCGGGGAGGGGGTGGCCAAAGTCTCGGCCCATTCCGAGTCCGGCGGATGAACTTTGCCGGCCCCATGCCCAAAGGCTATAGCACACCCCTTTTTTGGGCATTTTTCCGCAGGATGAATTTTGCGCCAAGGGGTTCTCCAGCTCTTTTTTGGGCGCGGCTGTGCCCGCGGCATATTTTTGTCACGGGGAGGGGGTGGGAAAAGTCTCGGCCCATTGCGAGTCCGGCGGACGAACTTTGCCAGCCCCACGCCCCAAGGCTATAGCCCACCCCTTTTTTGAGCATTTTTCCGCAGGATGAACTTGGTGCCAAGGGGTTCGGCTGCTCTTTTTTGGGCGCGGCTGGGCCCGTGACCTATTTTTTTCGCGGGGAGGGGGTGGTCAGTGTCTCGCCCCATTCCGAGTCCGGCGGACGAAGTTCGCCTGCCCCACGCCCCAAGGCTATAGGCCACCCCCTTTTTGGGCATTTTTCCGCAGGACGAACTTGGCGCCAAGGGGTTCGGCTGCTCGTTTTTCGGCGCGGCTGTGCCCGCGGCCTATTTTTGTCGTAGGGAGTGGCTGGGAAAAGTTTTGGCCCATTCTGAGTCCGGCGGACGATGTTTGCCAGCCCCACGCCCCAAGGCTATAGCCCACCCCTTTTTTGGGCATTTTTCCGCAGGACGAACTTGGCGCCAAGGGGGTCGGCTGCTCTTTTTTGTACGCGGTTGTGCCCGCTGCCTATTTTTGGCACAGGGAGGTGGTGGGAAAAGTCTCGGCCCATTCCGAGTCCGGCGGACGAAGTTCGCCAGCCCCACGCCCCAAGGATATAGCCCACCCCTTTTTTGGGCATTCTTCCGCAGGACGAACTTGGCGCCAAGGGGTTCGGCTGCTCTTTTTTGGGCGCGGTTGTGCCCGCCACCTATTTTTGTCGCGGGGAGGGGGTGGTCAATGTCTCGGCCCATTCCAAGTCCGGCGGACGAAGTTCGCCAGCCCCACGCCCCAAGGCTGTAGCCCACCCCTTTTTTGGGCATTTTTCCACAGGACGAGCTTGGCACCAAGGGGTTCGGCTGCTCTTTTTTGGACATGGCTGTGCCCGTGGCCTATTTTTTGTGCGGGGAGGGGGTGGTAAAAGTCTCGGCCCATTCCGAGTCCGGCGGACGAAGTGCGCCGGCCCCACGCCCCAAGGCTATAGCCCACCCCCTTTTTGGGCAGTTTTCCGCATGACGAACTTCGCGCCAAGGGGTTCGGCTGTTCTTTTTTGAGTGCGGCTGTGCCCATGGCCTGTTTTTGGCGCGGGGAGGGGGTGGAAAAAGTCTCGGCCCATTTGGAGTCCGGCAGATGAACTTCGGCAGCCCCACGCCCCAAGGCTATAGCACACCCCTTTTTTGGGCATTTTTCCGCAGGACGAACTTGACAACAATGGGTTCGCCTGCTCTTTTATGGGCGCAGCTGTGCCCGCAGGCTATTTTTGGCGCAGGTAGGGGGTGAACAAAATCGCGGCCCATTCCGAGGAAGACGGATGAACTTTGCCGGCCCCACGCCCAAAGGCTATATAGCACACCCCTTTTTTGGGCATTTTCCCGCAGGACGAACATGGTGCCAAGTGGTTCGGCTGCTCTTTTCTGGGCGCGGCTGTGCCCGCGGCCTATTTTTGTCGTGGGGAGGGGGTGGCCAAAGTCTCGGCTCATTCCGGCGATGGCGGACGAAGTTCGCCCGCCCCACGCCCCTAGGCTATAGCCCACCCCTTTTTTGGGCATTTTTACGCAGGACGAACTTGGCGCCAAGGGGTTCGGCTGCTCTTTTTTGGGGGGAGCTGTGCCCGTGGCCTATTTTTGTCGCGGGGAAGGGGTGGGCAAAGTCTCGGCTCATTCCGAATCCGGCGGACGAAGTGCGCCAGCCCCACGCCCCAAGGCTACAGCACACCCCTTTTTTGGGCATTTTTTCGCAGGACGAACTTTGCGCGAAGGGGTTCGCCTGCTCTTTTTTGTGCGCGGCTGTGCCCGCGGCCTATTTTTGTCGTGGGAAGGGGGTGGCCAAAGTCTCGGCCCATTCCGAGGAAGGCGGACGAAGTGCGCCAGCCACACGCCCAAAGGCTATAGCACACCCCTTTTTTGGGCATTTTTCCACAGGACGAACTTGGCGCCAAGGGGTTCGGCTGCTCTTTTTTGGGCGCGGATGTGCCCGCAGCCTATTTTTGCTGCGGGGAGGGGGTGGGAAATGTCCCGGCCCATTCCGAGTCCGGCGGACGATGTTCACCAGCCCCACGCCCCAAGGCTATAGCCCACCCCTTTTTTGGGCATTTTTCCGCAGGACGAACTTGGCGCCAAGGGGTTCAGCTGTTCTTTTTTTGGCGCGGCTGTACCCGCGGCGTATTTTTGTCGCGGGGAGGGGGTGGCCAAAGTCTCGGCCCATTCCGAGTCCAGCGGACGAAGTTCGCCAGCCCCACGCCCCAAGGCTATAGCACACCCCTTTTTTGGTCATTTTTCCCCAGGACGAACATGGCGCCAAGGGGTTCGGCTACTCATTTTTGGGCGCGGCTGTGCCCGCAGCCTATTTTTGTCGCGGGGAGGGGGTGGGCAAAGTCTAGGTCATTTCTGAGTCCGGCGGACGAAGTTCGCCAGCCCCACGCCCAAAGGCTATAGCACACCCCGTTTTTGGGCATTTTGCCGCCGGACGAACTTGGCGCCAAGATGTTCGGCTGCTCTGTTTTGGCGCGGCTGTGGCCGCGGCCTATTTTTGTCGCGGGGAGGGGGTGGGCAGTGTCTCGGCACATTCCGAGGAAGGCGGATGAAGTTCGCCGGCCCTACGCCCAAAGGCTATAGCACACCCCTTTTTCGGGGATTTTGCCGGAGGACGAACTTGGCGCCAAGGGGTTCGGCTGCTCTTTTTTGGGCACGGCTGTGCCCGCGGCCTATTTTAGTCATGGGGAGGGGGTGGGCAAAGTCTCGGCCCATTCCGAGTCCGGCAGACGATGTTCGCCCGCCCCACGCCCCAAGGCTATAGCCCACCCCTTTTTTGGGCATTTTTCCGCAGGATGAACTTGGCGCCAAGGGGTTCGGCTGCTCTTTTTTGGGCACGGCTGTGCCCGCGGCCTATTTTTGTCGCGGGGAGGGGGTGGGCAAAGTCTCGGTCCATTCCGAGGAAGGGGGATGAACTTTGCCGGCCCCACGCCCAAAGGCTATAGCACACCCATTTTTTGGGCATTTTGACGCAGGACGAACTTGGCGCCAAGGGGTTCGGCTGCTCTTTTTTGGGCGAGGCTGTGCCCGCGTCCTATTTTTGACGCGGGGAGGGGGTGGGCAAAGTCTCGGCCTATTCCGAGGAAGGGGGATGAACTTTGCCGGCCCCACGCCCAAAGGCTATAGCACACCCATTTTTTAGGCATTTTGCCGCCGGACGAACTTGGCGCCAAGGGGTTCGGCTGCTCTTTTTTCGGCGAGGCTGTGCCCGCGGCCTATTTTTGTCCCGGGGAGGGGGTGGGCAATGTCACGGCCCATTCCGAGTCCGGCAGACGAAGTTGGCCAGCCCCACGCCCCAAGGCTATAGCCAACCCCTTTTTTGGGCATTTTTCCGCAGGACGTACTTGGCGCCAAGGGTTTCGGCTACTCTTTTTTGGGCGCGGCTGTGCCCGCAGCCTATTTTTGCCGTGGGGAGGGGATGGGCAATGTCTCGGCCCATTCCGAGGAAGGGGGATGAACTATTCTGGCCCCACGCCCGAAGGCTATAGCACGCCCATTTTTTGGGCATTTTTCCGCGCGACGAACTTGGCGCCAAGGGGTTCGGCTGCTCTTTTTTGGGCGAGGCTGTGCCCGCGGCCTATGTTTGTCGCGGGGATGGGGTGGCCAAAGTCTCGGCCCATTCCGAGTCCGGCAGATGAAGTTCGCCAGCCCCACGCCCCAAGGCTATAGCCCACCCCTTTTTTGGGCATTTTTCCGTAGGACGAACTTGGCGCCAAGGGGTTCTGCTGTTCTTTTTTTGGCGCGGCTATGCCCGCGGCCTATTTTTGTCGTGGGAGGGGGTGGCCAAAGTCTCGGCCCATTCCGAGTCCGGCGGACGAAGTTCGCCAGCCCGACGCCCCAAGGCTATAGCGCACCCCTTTTTTGGTCATTTTTCCCCAGGACGAACTTGGCGCCAAGGGGTTCGGCTGCTCATTTTTGGGCGCGGTTGTGCCCGCGGCCATTTTTTACCGCGGGGAGGGGGTGGCCAAAGTCTCGGCCCATTCTGAGGAAGGGGGATGAACTATTCCGGCCCCACCCCCAAAGGCTATAGCACGCCCATTTTTTGGGAATTTTTCCGCAGGACGAACTTGGCGCCATGGGGTTCGGCGGCTCTTTTTTGGCGCGGCTGTGCCCGCGGCCTATTTTTGTCACGGGGAGGGGGTGCGCAAAGTCTCGGCCCATTCCGAGGAAGGCGGATGAACTTTGCCGGCCCCACGCCCAAAGGCTATAGCACACCCCTTTTTTGGGGATTTTTCCGCAGGACGAACTAAGCGCTATGAGGTTCGGCTGCTCATTTTTAGGCGCGGCTGTGGCCACGGCTTATTTTTGTCGTGGGGAGGCGGTGGGAAAAGTCTCGGCCCATTCCGAGTCCGGCGGACGAAGTTCGCCAGCCCCACGCCCCAAGGCTATAGCCCACCCCCTTTTTGGGCATTTTTCCGCCGGACGAACTTGGCGCCAAGGGGTTCGGCTGTTCTTTTTTCGGCGCGGCTGTGCCTGCGGCCTATTTTTGTCACGGGGAAGGGGTGGGCAAAGTCTCGGCCCATTCCGAGGAAGGCGGATGAATTTACCAGCCCCACGCCCAAAGGCTATAGCACACCCCTTTTTTGGGCATTTTTCCGCAGGACGAACTTGGCGCCAAGGGGTTCGGCTGCTCTTTTTTCGGCGCGGCTGTGCCCGCGGCCTATTTTTTTTGTGGGGAGGGGGCGGGCAAAGTCTCTGCCCATTCCGAGGATGGCGGACGAAGTTCGCCCGCCCCACGCCCCAAGGCTATAGCCCACCCCCTTTTTGGGCATTTATCCGCAGGATGAACCTGGCGCCAAGGGGTTCGGCTGCTCTTTTTTGGGTGCGGCTGTTCCCACGGCCTATTTTTGTCGTGGGGAGGGGGTGGGCAATGTCTCGGCCCATTCCGAGTCCGGCGGACGAAGTTCGCCAGCCCCACACCCAAAGTCTATAGCCCACCCTTTTTTTGGGCATTTTTCCGCAGGACGAACTTGGCCCCAAGGGGTTCGGCTGCTCTTTTTTGGGCACGGCTGTGCCCGCGGCCTATTTTTGTTGCGGGGAGGAGGTGGGAAAAGTCTCGGCGCATTCCGAGTCCGGCGGACGAACTTCGCCAGCCCCACGCCCCAAGGCTATAGCACAAAACTTTTTTAGGCATTTTTCCGCAGAACGAACTTGGCGCCAAGGGGTTCGGCTGCTCTTTTATGGGCGAGGCTGTGTCCGCGGCCCATTTTTGTCGCGGGGAGGGGGTGGCAAAAGTCTCGGCCCTTTCCGAGTCCGGCGGACGAACTTCGGCAGCCCCACGCCGCAAGGCTATAGCACACAACTTTTTTAGGCATTTTTCCGCAGGACGAACTTTGTGCCAAGGTGTTCAGCTGCTCTTTTTTGGGTGCGGCTGTGCTCACGGCCTATTTTTGTCACAGGGAGGGGGTGGGTAAATTCTCGACCTATTCCGAGGAAGGCGGACGAAGTGCGCCAGCCCCACGCCCCAAGGCTATAGCCCACCCCCTTTTTGGGCATTTTTCCGCCGGACGAACTTGGCGCCAAGGGGTTCGGCTGTTCTTTTTTCGGCGCGGCTGTGCCTGCGGCCTATTTTTGTCACGGGGAAGGGGTGGGCAAAGTCTCGGCCCATTCCGAGGAAGGCGGATGAATTTACCAGCCCCACGCCCAAAGGCTATAGCACACCCCTTTTTTGGGCATTTTTCCGCAGGACGAACTTGGCGCCAAGGGGTTCGGCTGCTCTTTTTTGGGCACGGCTGTGCCCGCGGCCTATTATTGTCGCGGGGAGGGGGTGGGCAAAGTCTCGGCCCATTCCCAGGAATGCGGACGAAGTGCGCCAGCCCCACGCCCCAAGGCTATAGCCCACCGCCTTTTTGGGCATTTTTCTGCAGGACGAACTTGGCGCCAAGGGGTTCGGCTGCTCTTTTTTGTGCGCGGCTGTGCCCGCGGCCTATTTTTGTTGTTGGGAGGGGGTGGGCAAGGCCCATTCCGAGGAACGCGGATGAACTTTGCCGGCCCCATGCCCAAAGGCTATAGCACACCCCTTTTTTGGGCATTTTTCCGCAGGACGAACTTGGCGCCGGGGGGTTCAGCTGCTCTTTTTTGGGCACGGCTGTGCCCGCGGCCTATTTTTCTCGCGGGGAGGGGCTGGGCAAAGTCTCAGCCCACACCGAAGAAGGCGGACGAAGTTCGCCAACCCCACGCCCAAAGGCTATAGCACACCCCTTTTTTGGGCATTTTTCCGCACAGGACAAACTTGGCGCCAAGGGGTCCCGCTGCACTTTTTTGGGCGCGGCTGTGCCCGCTGCCTATTTTTGTTGTGGGGAGGGGGTGGGCAAGGCCCATTCCGAGTCCGGCAGACGAAGTTTGCCAGCCCCACGCCCCAAGGCTATAGCCCACCCACTTTTTGGGCATTTTTCCGCAGGACGAACTTCGCGCCAAGGGGCTCGGCTGCTCTTTTTTCGGCGCGGCTGTGCCCGCTGCCTATTTTTTTCGCGGGGAGGGGTTGTCAACCTCTCGGCCCATTCCGAGTCCAGCGGACGAAGTGCGCCAGCCCCACGCCCCAAGGCTATAGCCCACCCCCTTTTTGGGCATTTTTCCGCAGGACGAACATGGCGCCAAGGGGTTTGGCTGCTCTTTTGTGGGCGCGGCTGTGCCCGCGGCCTATTTTTGTTGTGGGGAGGGGGTGGCCAAGGCCCATTCCGAGGAACGCGGATGAACTTTGCCGGCCCCATGCCCAAACGCTATAGCACACCCCTTTTTTGGGCATTTTTCCGCAGGGCGAACTTGGCGCCAGGGGGTTCGGCTGCTCTTATTTGGGCACGGCTGTGCCCGCGGCCTATTTTTGTCGCGGGGAGGGGCTGGGTAAAGTCTCGGCCCACACCGAAGAAGGCGGACGAAGTTCGCCAACCCCACGCCCAAAGGCTACAGCACACCCCTTTTTTGGGCATTTTTGCACTGGACAAACTTGGCGCCAAGGTGTTCCGCTGCTCTTTTTTGGGCGCGGCTGTGCCCGCTGCCTATTTTGTTGTGGGGTGGGGGTGGGCAGGGCCCATTCCGAGTCCGGCGGAGGAAGTTAGCCCGCCCCACGCCCCAAGGCTATAGCCCACCCCTTTTTTGGGCATTTTTCCGCAGGACGAACATGGCACCAGGGGGTTCGGCTGCTCTTTTTTCGGCGCTGCTGTGCCCGCGGCCTATTTTTGTCGCTGGGAGGGGGTGGGCAAACTTTCGGCCCATTCCGAGGAAGGCGGAAGAAGTTCGCCTGCCCCACGCCCCAAGGCTATAGCCCACCCCCTTTTTCGCCATTTTTCAGCAGGACGAACTTGGTGCCAAGGGGTTCGGATGCTCTTTTTTCGGCGCGGCTGTGCCCGTGGCCTATTTCTGGTGCGGGGAGGGGGTGGCCAAAGTCACAGCCCATTCCGAGGAAGGCTGACGAATTTCGCCGGCCCCACGCCCAATGGCTATAGCACACCCCTTTTTTGGGCATTTTTCTGCAGGACGAACTTGGCGCCAAGGGGTTCGGCTGCTCTTTTTGGGGCGCGGCTGTGCCCGCGGCCTATTTTTGTGGCGGGGAGGGGGTGGGTGTAGCCTCGGCGTATTCCGAGTCCGGCGGACGAAGTGCGCCGGCCCCACGCCCCAAGGCTATAGCCCATCCCCTTTTTGGGCATTTTTCCGCAGGACGAACTTGGCGACAATGGGTTCGGGTGCTATTTTTTGGGCACGGCTATGCCCGTGGCCTATTTTTGTCGCGGGGAGGCGGTGGGAAAAGTCTCGGCTCATTCCGAGTCCGGCGGACGAAGTTCGCCAGCCCCACGACCCAAGGCTATAGCCCACCCCTTTTTTGGGCATTTTTCCGCTGGACGAACTTGGCGCCAAGGGGTTCCGCTGCTCTTTTTTGGGCGCGGCTGTGCCCGCGGCCTATTTTTGTCACGGGGAGGGGGTGGGCTAAGTCCCGGCCCCTTCCGAGTCAGGCGGACGAAGTTCGCCAGCCCCAAGCCCCAAGGCTATAGCCCACCTCTTCTTTGGGCATTTTTCCGCAGGACGAACATGGCACCAAGGGGTTTGGCTGCTCTTTTTTGGGCACGGCTGTGCCCGCAGCCTATATTTGTCGCGGGGAGGGGGTGGGCAAAGTCTCGGCACACTCCGAAGAAGGTGGACGAAGTTCGCCAGCCCCACGCCCAAAGGCTATAGCACACCCCTTTTTTGGGCATTTTTCCGCAGGACGAACTTGGCGCCAAGGGGATCGGCTGCTCTTTTTTGGTCACGGCTATGCCCGCGGCCTATATTTGTCACGGGGAGGGGGTGGGCAAAGTCTCGGCCCATTCCGAGTCTGGCATACGAAGTTCGCCAGCCCCACGCCCCAAGGCTATGGCCCACCCCTTTTTTGGGCATTTTTTCGCAGGACGAACATGGCGCCAAGGGGTTCGGCTGCTCGTTTTTGGGCGCGGATGTGTCCGTGGCCTATTTTTGTCGTGGGGCGGGGGTGGCCGAGGTCTCGGCCCATTCCGAAGAAGGCGGACGAAATTCGCCAGCCCCACTCCCCAAGGCTATAGCCCACCCCTTTTTTGGGCATTTTTCCGCAGGACGAACTAGGCGACAAGGGGTTCGGCTGCTCTTTTTTGGCGCGGCTGTGCCCGCTACCTATTTTTGTCGCGGGGAGGGGGTGGGAAAAGTCTCGGCTCATTCGGAGTCTGGCGGACGAAGTGCGCCAGCCCCACGCCCCAAGGCTATTGCCCACCCACTTTTTGGGCATTTTTCCGCAGGGCGAACTTGGCGCCAAGGGGTTCGGCTGCTCTTATTTGGGCGCGGCTCTGCCCGCGGCCTTTTTTTGTCGTGGGGAGGGGTTGGCCAAAGTCTCGGTCCATTCCGAGTCCGGCGGACAAAATTCGCCCGCCCCACGCCCCAAGGTTATAGCCCACCCCTTTTTTGGGCATTTTTCCACAGGACGAAGTTGGCGCCAAGGGGTTCGGCTGCTCTTTTTTGGACGCGGCTGTGCCCGCGGCCTATTTTCTTTGCGGGGAGGAGGTGGGAAAAGCCTCGGCCCATTCCGAGTCCGGCGGATGAAGTTCACCGGCCCCACGCCCCAAGGCTATAGCCCACCCCCTTTTTGGACATTTTTCCGCAGGACGAACATGGGGCCAAGGGGTTCGGCTGCTCTTTTTTGGGCGCGGCTGTGCCCGCGGCCTATTTTTGTCGCGGGGAGAGGGGCCAATGTCTCGGCCCATTCCGAGTCCGGCGGACGAAGTTCGCCCGCCCCACGCCCAAAGGCTATAGCCCACCCCTTTTTTGGGTATTTTCCGCAGGACGAACTTGGCGCCAAGGGGTTCGGCTGCTCTTTTTTTGGCGCGGCCGTGTCCGCGGCCTATTTCTGGCACGGGGAGGCGGTGGGCAAAGTCTCGGCCCATTCCAAGTCCGGCGGACGAAGTTCCCCAACCCCACGCTCCAAGGCTATAGCCTACCCCCTTTTTGGGCATTTTTCCGTAGGACGAATTTGGCGCCAAGGGGCTCGGCTGCTCTATTTTGGGCGCGGCTTTGCCCGCGGCCTATTTTCATTGCGGGGAGGGGGTGGGAAAATTCTCGGCCCATTCCGAGTCCGGCGGACGAAGTTCGCCCGCCCCACGCCCCAAGGCTATAGCCCACCTCTTTTTTGGGCATTTTTCTGCAGGACGAACATGGCATCAAGGGGTTCGGCTGCTCTTTTTTGGGCACGGCTGTGCCCGCGGCCTATTTTTGTCGCGGGGAGGTGGTGGGAAAAGTCTCGGCCCATTCCGAGTCCGGCGGACGAAGTTCCCCAACCCCACGCTCCAAGGCTATGGCCTACCCCCTTTTTGGGCATTTTTCCGTAGGACGAACTTGGCGCCAAGGGGCTCGGCTGCTCTTTTTTGGGCGCGGCTTTGTCCGTGGCCTATTTTCGTTGCGGGGAGGGGGTGGGAAAATTCTCGGCCCATCCGAGTCCGGCGGACGAAGTTCGCCTGCCCCACGCCCCAAGGCTATAGCCCACCTCTTTTTTGGGCATTTTTCTGCAGGACGAACATGGCACCAAGGGGTTCGGCTGCTCTTTTTTGGGCACGGCTGTGCCCGCGGCCTATTTTTGTCGCGGGGAGGGGGTGGCCAAAGTCTCGGCCCATTCCGAGTCCGGCGGACGAAGTTCGCCCTCCCCACGCCCCAGGGCTATAGCAGACAACTTTTTTGGGCATTTTTCCGCAGGACGAACTTGGCGCCAAGGGGTTCGGCTGCTCTTTTTTGGGCGCGGCTGTGCCCGCGGCCTATTTTTGTCGCGGGGAGGGGATGGGAAAAGTCTCGGCCCATTCCGAGACCCGCGGACGAAGTTCACCAGCCGCACGCTCCAAGGCTATAGCCTACCCCCTTTTTGGGCATTGTTCCGTAGGACGAACTTGGCGCCAAGGGCCTCGGCTGCTCTTTTTTGGGCGCAGCTGTGCCTGCGGCCTATTTTTGTCGCGGGCAGGGGGTGGTCAAAGTCTCGGCCCATTCCAAGTCCGGCGGACGAAGTTCGTCCGCCCCACGCCCCAAGGCTATTGCCCACCCACTTTTTGGGCATTTTTCCGCAGGACGAACTTGGTGCCAAGGGGTTCGGCTGCTCTTTTTTGGGTCCAGCTGTCCCGCGGCCTATTTTTGTCGCGGGGAGGGGGTGGGAAAAGTGTCGGCCCATTCCGAGTCTGGCGGACGAAGTGCGCCCGACCCACGCCCCAAGGCTGTAGCCTACCCACTTTTTGGGCATTTTTCCGTAGGACGAATTTGGCGCCAAGGGGCTCGGCTGCTCTTTTTTGGGTGCGGCTTTGCCCGCGGCCTATTTTTGTTGCGGGGAGGGGGTGGGAAAATTCTCGGCCCATTCCGAGTCCGGCGGACGAAGTTCCCCAACCCCACGCTCCAAGGCTATAGCCTACCCCATTTTTGGGCATTTTTCCGTAGGACGAATTTGGCGCCAAGGGGCTCGGCAGCTCTTTTTTGGGCGCAGCTTTGCCCGCGGCCTATTTTCATTGCGGGGAGGGGGTGGGAAAATTGTCGGCCCATTCCGAGTCCGGCGGACGAAGTTCGCCCGCCCCACGCCCCAAGGCTATAGCCCACCTCTTTTTTGGGCATTTTTCCGCAGGACGAACATGGCACCAAGGGGTTCGGCTGCCCTTTTTTGGGCACGGCTGTGCCCGCGGCCTATTTTTGTCGCGGGGAGGAGGTGGGAAAAGTCTCGGCCCATTCCAAGTCCGGCGGACGAAGTTCCCCAACCCCACGCCCCAAGGCTATAGCCCGCCCCTTTTTTGGTCATTTTTCCGCAGGATGAACTTGAAGCCAAGGGGTTCGGCTGCTCTTTTTTGGGTGCGGCTGTGCCCGCGGCCTATTTTTGTCGCGGGGAGGGGGTGGGAAAAGTGTCGGCCCATTCCGAGTCCGGCGGACGAAGTTCGCCCGCCCCACGCCCCAAGGCTGTAGCCCGCCCCTTTTTTGGTCATTTTTCCGCAGGATGAACTTGAAGCCAAGGGGTTCGGCTGCTCTTTTTTGGGTGCGGCTGTCCCGCGGCCTATTTTTGTCGCGGGGAGGGGGTGGGAAAAGTGTCGGCCCATTCCGAGTCCGGCGGACGAAGTTCGCCCGACCCACGCCCCAAGGCTGTAGCCTACCCACTTTTTGGGCATTTTTCCGTAGGACGAACTTGGTGCCAAGGGGCTCAGCTGCTCTTCTTTGGGCGCCGCTGTGCCCGTGGCCTATTTTTGTCGCGGGCAGGGGGTGGTCAAAGTCTCGGCACATTCCGAGTCCGGCGGACGAAGTTCGCCCGCCCCACGCCCCAAGGCTATAGCCCACCCCCTTTTTGGGCATTTTTCCGCAGGACGAACTTGGCGCCAAGGGGTTCGACTGCTCTTTTTTGGGCGCGGCTGTGCCCGCGGCCTATTTTTGTCGTGGGGAGGGGATGGGAAAAGTCTCGGCCCATTCCGAGACCGGCGGACGAAGTTCACCAGCCGCACGCTCCAAGGCTATAGCCTACCCCCTTTTTGGGCATTGTTCCGTAGGACGAACTTGGCGCCAAGGGCCTCGGCTGCTCTTTTTTGTACACAGCTGTGCCTGCGGCCTATTTTTGTCGCGGGTAGGGGGTGGTCAAATTCTCGGCCCATTCCGAGTCCGGCGGACGAACTTCGTCCGCCCCACGCCCCAAGGCTATAGCCCACCCCTTTTTTGGGCATTTTTCCGAAGGACAAACTTGGCGCCAAGGGGTTCGGCTGCTCTTTTTTGGGCGCGGCTGTGCCCGCGGCCTATTTTTGTCATGGGGAGGGGGTGGCCAAAGTCACGGGCGATTCTGAGTCCGGCGGACGAAGTTCGCCCCCCCCACGCCCCAAGGCTATAGCCAACCCCTCTTTTGGGCATTTTTCCGCAGGACAAACTTGGCGCCAAGGGGTTCGGCTGCTCTTTTTTGGGCGTGGCTGTGCCCGTTGCCTATTTTTGATGTGGGGAGGGGGTGGGCAATGTCTTGGCCCATTCCAAGGAAGGCGGACAAAGTTTGCCAGCCCCACGCCCCAAGGCTATAGCCCACCCCCTTTTTGGGCATTTTCCGCAGGACGAACTTTGCGTCAAGGGGGTTCGGCTGCTCTTGTTTGGGCGCGGCTGTGCCCGCGGCCTATTTTTGTCGCGGGGAGGGGGTGGGCAAAGTCTCGGGCCATTCCGGGTCCGGCGGACGAAGTTCGACCGCCCCACGCCCCAAGGCTATAGCCCACCCCGTTTTTCGGCATTTTTTTGCAGGACGAACTTGGCGCCAAGGGGTTCGGCTGCTCTTTTTTGGGAGCGTCTGTGCCCGGGGCCTATTTTTGTCACGGGGAGGGGGTGGCCAAAGTCTCGGCCCATTCCGAGTCCGGCGAACGAAGTTCGCCCGCCCCACGCCCCAAGGCTATAGCAGACAATTTTTTTGGGCATTTTTCCGCAGGACGAACTTGGCGCCAAGGGGTTCGGCTGCTCTTTTTTGGGCGCGGCTGTGCCCGCGGCCTATTTTTGTCGTGGGGAGGGGATAGGAAAAGTCTCGGCCCATTCCGAGACCGGCGGACGAAGTTCACCAGCCGCACGCTCCAAGGCTATAGCCTACCCCTTTCTTGGGCATTGTTCCGTAGGACGAACTTGGCGGCAAGGGCCTCGGCTGCTCTTTTTTGGGCGCAGCTGTGCCTGCAGCCTATTTTTGTCGCGGGCAGGGGGTGGTCAATGTCTCGGCCCATTCCGAGGCCGGCGGACGAAGTTCGTCAGCCCCACGCCCCAAGGCTATAGCCCACCCCTTTTTTGGGCATTTTTCCGCATGACAAAGTTGGCGCCAAGGGGTTCGGCTGCTCTTTTTTGGGCGCGGCTGTGCCCACGGCCTATTTTTGTCGTGGTGAGGGGGTGCACAAAGTTTTGGCCCATTCCGAGGAAGAGTGACGAAGTTCACCGGCCCCACGTCCCAAGGCTATAGCCCACCCCTTTTTGGGCATTTTTCCGCAGGACGAACTAGGCGACAAGGGGTTCGGCTGCTCTTTTTTGGCGCGGCTGTGCCCGCTACCTATTTTTGTCACGGGGAGGGGGTGGGAAAAGTCTCGGCTCATTTGGAGTCTGGCGGATGAAGTGCGCCAGCCCCACGCCCGAAGGCTATAGCCCACCCCCTTTTTGGGCATTTTCCGCAGGACGAACTTGGCGCCAAGGGGGTTCGACTGCTCTTTTTTGGGCGCGGCTCTGCCCGCGGCCTATTTTTGTCGCGGGGAGGGGGTGGCCAAAGTCTCGGGCGATTCCGAGTCCGGCGGACAAAGTTCGCCCGCCCCACGCCCCAAGGCTATAGCCCACCCCTTTTTTCGGCATTTTTTCGCAGGACGAACTTGGCGCCAAGGGATTCGGCTGCTCTTTTTTGGGCGTGGCTGTGCCCGTTGCCTATTTTTGATGCGGGGAGGGGGTGGGCAATGTCTTGGCCCATTCCGAGGAAGGCGGACGAAGTTTGCCAGCCCCACGCCCCAAGGCTATAGCCCACCACCTTTTTGGGCATTTTCCGCAGGACGAACTTGGCGTCAAGGGGGTTCGGCTGCTCTTTTTTGGGTGCGGCTGTGCCCGCGGCCTATTTTTGTCGCGGGGAGGGGGTGGGCAAAGTCTCGGCCCATTCCGAGTCCGGTGGACGAAGTTCGTCAGCCCCACGCCCCAAGGCTATAGCCCACCCCGTTTTTCGGCATTTTTTCGCAGGACGAACTTGGCGCCAAGGGGTTCGGCTGCTCTTTTTTGGGAGCGTTTGTGCCCACGGCATATTTTTATCACGGGGAAGGGGTGGCCAAAGTCTCGGCCCATTCTGAGTCTGGCGGACGAAGTTCGCCCGCCCCACGCCCCAAGGCTATAGCCCACCACCTTTTTGGGCATTTTTCCGCAGGACGAACTTGGCGCCAAGGGGTTCGGCTGCTCTTTTTTGGGCGCGGCTGTGCCCGCGGCCTATTTTTGTCATGGGGAGGGGATGGGAAAAGTCTTGGCCGATTCCGAGACCGGCGGACGAAGTTCACCAGCCGCACGCTCCAAGGCCATAGCCTACCCCCTTTTTGGGCATTTTTCCGCAGGACGAACTTGGCGCCAAGGGGTTCAGCTGCTCTTTTTTGGGCGCGGCTGTGCCCGTTGCCTATTTTTTATGCAGGGAGGGGGTGGGCAATGTCTTGGCCCATTCCGAGGAAGGCGGACGAAGTTCACCAGCCCCACGCCCCAAGGCTATAGCCCACCCCCTTTTTGGGCATTTTCCGCTGGACGAACTTGGCGCCAAGGGGGTTCGGCTGCTCTTTTTTGGGCGCGGCTGTGCCCGCGGCCTATTTTTGTCGCGGGGAGGGGGTGGGCAAAGTCTCGGGCCATTCCGAGTCCGGCGGATGAAGTTCACCAGCCCCACGCCCCAAGGCTATAGCCCACCCCCTTTTTGGGCATTTTCCGCAGGACGAACTTGGCGCCAAGGGGGTTCGGCTGCTCTTTCTTGGGCGCGGCTGTGGCCGCGGCCTATTTTTATCGTGGGGCGCGGGTGGGCAAAGTCTCGGGCCATTCCGAGTCCGGCAGACGAAGTTCGCCCGCCCCACGCCCCAAGGCTATAGCCCACCCCCTTTTTGGGCATTTTTCCGCAGGACGAACTTGGCGCCCAGGGGTTAGGCTGCTCTTTTATGGGCGCGGCTGTGCCCGCAGCCTATTTTTGTCGCGGGGAGGTGGGGGGTAAAGTCTCGGCCCATTCCGAGGGAGGCGGACGAAGTCCGCCGGCCCCACGCCCAAAGGCTATAGCACACCCCTTTTTTGGGCATTTTTCCGCAGGACGAACTTGGCGCCTAGGGGTTCAGCTGCTCTTTTTTGGACGCGGCTGTGCCCACAGCCCATTGTTATTGCTGGACGGGGGTGGGCAAGTCTCGGCCCATTCTGAGTCCGGCGGACGAACTTCACTGGCCCCACCCCCAACGGCTATAGCACACCCTTTTTTTGGGCATTTTTCCACGGGACGAAGTTGGCGCCAAGGGGTTCGGCTGCTCTTTTTTGGGCATGGCTGTGCCCGTGGCCTATTTTTTGCGCGGGGAGGGGGTGGGAAAAGTCTCGGCCCATTCCGAGTCCGGCGGACGAAGTTGGCCAGCCCCACGCCCCAAGGCTATAGCCTACCCCCTTTTTGGGCAGTTTTCCGCATGACGAACATGGCGCCAAGGGGTTCGGCTGTTCTTTTTTGGGCGCGACTTTGCCCATGGCCTATTTTTTGTGCGGGGAGGGGGTGGGAAAAGTCTCCGCCCATTCCGAGGAAGGCGGACGAACTTTACCGGCCCCACGCCCAGAGGCTATAGCACACCCCTTTTTTGGGCATTTTGCCGCAGGACGAACTTGGCGCCAAGGGGTTTCGCTGCTCTTTTTTGGGTGCGGCTGTGACCGCAGCCGATTTTTGTCACGGGGAGGGCGAGGCCAAAGTCTCGGCCCATTCCGAGGAAGGCGGACGAAGTTCGCCGGCCCCACGCCCAATGGCTATAGCACACCCTTTTTTTGGGCATTTTTCCGCAGGACGAAGTTGGCGCCAAGGGGTTCGGCTGCTCTTTTTTGGGCATGGCTGTGCCCGTGGCCTATTTTTTGCGCGGGGAGGGGGTGGGAAAAGTCTCGGCCCATTCCGAGTCCGGCGGACGAAGTTGGCCAGCCCCACGCCCCAAGGCTATAGCGCACCCCTTTTTTGGGCATTATTCCGTAGGACGAACTTGGCGCCAAGGGGTTCGGCTGCTCTTTTTTGGGCGCGGCTGTGCCCACGGCATATTTTTTTCGCGGGGAGGGGGTGGGCAAAGTCTCCGCCCATTCCGCGGAAGGCGGACAGATTTCGCCAGCCCCACGCCCCAAGGCTGTAGCCCACCCCTTTTTTGGGCATTTTTCCGCAGGACCAACTTGGCGCCAAGGGGTTCGGCTGCTCTTTTTTGGGCGAGGCTGTGCCCGCGGCCTATTTTTGTCGTGGGGAGGGGGTGGCCAAAGTCTCGGCCCATTCCAAGGAAGGCGGATTAAGTTCGCCGGCCCCACGCCCAAAGGCTATAGCACATCCCTTTTTTGGGCATTTTTCTGCAGGACGAACTTGGCGCCAAGGGGTTCGGCTGCTCTTTTTTCGGCGCGGCTGTGCCCTCGGACTATTTTTGTCGCAGGGAGGGGGTGGGAAAAGTCTCGGCCCATTCCGAGTCCGGGCGGACGAAGGTCGCCCGCCCCACGCCCCAAGCCTATAGCACAGCACTATTTTGGGCATTTTTCCGCAGGAGGAACTTGGCGCCAAGGGGTTCGGCTGCTCTTATTTCGGTGCGACTGTGCCCGCGGCCTATTTTTGGCGCGGGGAGGGGGTGGGCAAAGTCTCAGCCCATTCCGAGGAAGGGGACGAAGTTCGCCGACCCCACACCCAAAGGCTATAGCACACTCCTTTTTTGGGCATTTTTCCGCAAGACGAACTTGGCGCCAAGGGGTTCGGCTGCTCTTTTTTGGGCGCGGCTGTGCCCGCGGCCTATTTTTGTCGTGGGGACGGTTGGCTAAAGTCTCGGCCATTCCGAGTCCGGCGGACGAAATTCGCCCGCCCCACGCCTCAAGGCTATAGCACACTCCTTTTTTGGCCATTTTTGCTCAGGACGAACTTGGCGCCAAGGGGTTCGGCTGCTCTTTTTTGGGCATGGCTGTGCCCGCGGCCTATTTTTTGCGCGGGGAGGGGGTGGGAAAAGTCTCGGCCCATTCGGAGCCCGGCGGACGAAGTTCGCCGGCCCCACGCCCCAAGGCTATAGCCCACCCCCTTTTTGGCAGTTTTCCGCATGACAAACTTGGCGCCAAATGGTTCGGCTGTTCTTTTTTGGGTGCGGCTTTGTCCATGGCCTATTTTTGGCGCGGGGAGGGGGTGGGAAAAGTCTCGGCCCATTCCGAGGAAGGCGGACGAACTTTACCGGCCCCACGCCCAAAGGCTATAGCACACCCCTTTTTTGGGCATTTTGCCGCAGGACGAACTTGGCACCAAGGGGTTTGGCTGCTCTTTTTTGGGCGCGGCTATGACCGCGGCCGATTTTTGTCGCGGGAAGGACGTGGCCAATGTCTCGGCCCATTCCGAGCAAGGCGGACGAAGTTCGCCGGCCCCACGCCCAAAGGCTATAGCACACCCTTTTTTTGGGCATTTTTCCGCAGGACGAAGTTGGCGCCAAGGGGTTCGGCTGCTCTTTTTTGGGCATGGCTGTGCCCGTGGCCTATTTTTTGCGCGGGAAGGGGGTGGGAAAAGTCTCGGCCCATTCCGAGTCCGGCGGACGAAGTTGGCCAGCCCCACGCCCCAAGGCTATAGCCCACCCCTTTTTTGGGCATTATTCCGCAGGACGAACTTGGCGCCAAGGGGTTCGGCTGCTCTTTTTTGGGCGCGGCTGTGCCCGCGGCCTTTTTTTGCCACAGGGAGGGGGTGGGCAAAGTCTCGGCCCATTCTGAGGAAGGGGGATGAACTTTGCCGGCCCCACGCCCAAAGGCTATAGCACACCCATTTTTTGGGCATTTTGCTGCAGGACGAACTTGGCGCCAAGGGGTTCGGCTGCTCTTTTTTGGGCGAGGCTGTGCCCGCGGCCTATTTTTGTCGCGGGGAGGGGGTGGCCAAAGTCTCGGCCCATTCCAAGGAAGGCAGATTAAGTTCGCCGGCCCCACGCCCAAAGGCTATACCACATCCCTTTTTGGGCATTTTTCTGCAGGACGAACTTGGCGCCAAGGGGTTCGGCTGCTCTTTTTTCGGCGCGGCTGTGCCCGTGGCCTATTTTTGTCACAGGGAGGGGGTGGGAAAAGTCTCGGCCCATTCCGAGACCGGGCGGACGAAGGTCGCCCTCCCCACGCCCCAAGGCTATAGCACAACACTATTTTGGGCATTTTTCCGCAGGAGGAACTTGGCGCCAAGGGGTTCGGCTGCTCTTATTTCGGCGCGACTGTGCCCACGGCCTATTTTTGGCGCGGGGAGGGGGTGGGCAAATTCTCCGCCCATTCCGAGGAAGGGGACGAAGTTCGCCGACCCCACACCCAATGGCTATAGCACACTCCTTTTTTGGGCATTTTTCCGCAAGACGAACTTGGCGCCAAGGGGTTCGGCTGCTCTTTTTTGGGCGCGGCTGTGCCCGCAGCCTATTTTTGTCATGGTGAGGGTTGGCTAAAGTCTCGGCCATTCCGAGTCCGGCGGACGAAATTCGCCCGCCCCACGCCTCAAGGCTATAGCACACTCCTTTTTTGGCCATTTTTGCTCAGGACGAACTTGGCGCCCAGGGGTTCGGCTGCTCTTTTTTGGGCATGGCTGTGCCCGTGGCCTATTTTTTGCGCGGGGAGGGGGTGGGAAAAGTCTCGGCCCATTCCGAGTCCGGCGGACGAAGTTGGCCAGCCCCACGCCCCAAGGCTATAGCGCACCCCTTTTTTGGGCATTATTCCGCAGGACGAACTTGGCGCCAAGGGGTTCGGCTGCTCTTTTTTGGGCGCGGCTGTGCCCACGGCCTATTTTTTTCGCGGGGAGGGGGTGGGCAAAGTCTCCGCCCATTCCGGGGAAGGCGGACAGATTTCGCCAGCCCCACGCCCCAAGGCTGTAGCCCACCCCTTTTTTGGGCATTTTTCCGCAGGACCAACTTGGCGCCAAGGGGTTCGGCTGCTCTTTTTTGGGCGAGGCTGTGCCCGCGGCCTATTTTTGTCGTGGGGAGGGGGTGGGAAAAGTCTTGGCTCATTCCAAGGAAGGCGGATTAAGTTCGCCGGCCCCACGCCCAAAGGCTATAGCACATCCCTTTTTTGGGCATTTTTCCGCAGGACGAACTTGGCGCCAAGGGGTTCGGCTGCTCTTTTTTGGGCACGGCTATGGCCGAGGCCTATTTTATTAGCGGCGAGGGGGTGGGCAAATTCTCGGCCCATTCCGAGTCCGGCGGACGAAGCTCGCCTGCCCCACGCCCAAAGGCTATAGCCCACCGCCTTTCTGGGCATTTTTCCGCGGGACGAACAAGGCCCAAAGGGGTTCGGCTGCTCTTTTTTGGGCGCGGCTGTGCCCGCGGCCTATTTTTGTCCCGGGGAGGGGGTTGGGCAAAGTCTCTGCCCATTCCGAGGAAGGCGGATGAACTTTGCCAGCCCCACGCCCCAAGGCTATAGCCCACCCCTTTTTTGGGCATTTTTCCGCAGGACGAACTTGGCGCCAAGGGGTTCGGCTGATCTCTTTTGGGCGCGGCTGTGCCCGCGCGCTACTTTTGTCGCGGGGAGGGGGTGGGCAAAGTCTCAGCCCATTCCGGGTCCGGTGGACGAAGTGCGCCAGCCCCACGCCCTAAGGCTACAGCCCACCGCTTTTTTGGGCATTTTTCCACGGGACGAACTTGGTGCCAAGGGGTTCCGCTGCTCTTTTTTGGGCGCGGCTGTGGCCGCGGCCGATTTTTGGAGCGGGGAGCGGGTGGGCAAAGTCTCAGCCCATTCTGAGGAAGGCGGATGAACTTTGCCGGCCCCACGCCCCAAGGCTATAGCACACCCCTTTTGAGGGCATTTTTCCGTAGGACGAACTTGGCGCCAAGGGGTTCGGCTGCTCTTTTTCGGCCGCGGCTGTGCCCGTGGCCTATTTTTGGAGCGGGGAGCGGGTGGGCAAAGTCTCGGCCCATTCTGAGGAAGGCGGATGAACTTTGCCGGCCCCACGCCCCAAGGCTATAGCACACCCCTTTTTTGGGATTTTTCCGCAGGACGAACTTGGCCCATAAGGGTTCGGTTGCTCTTTTTTGGGAGCGGCTGTGCCCGCGGCCTATTTTTGGAGCGAGGAGCGGGTGGGCAATGTCTCGGCCCATTCTGAGGAAGGCGGATGAACTTTGCCGGCCCCACGTCCCAAGGCTATAGCACACCCCTTTTTTGGGCATTTTTCCGTAGGACGAACTTGGCGCCAAGGGGTTCGGCTGCTCTTTTTTGGGCGCGGCTGTCCCCGCAGCTTATTTTTAGCGCGGCGAGGGGGTGGGCAAAGTCTCGGCCCATTCCGAGGAAGGCAGATGAACTGTGCCGGCCCCACGCCCAAAGGCTATAGCACACCCCTTTTTTGGGTATTTTTCCACAGGACGAACTTTGCGCCAAGGGGTTCGGCTGCTCTTTTTTGGGCGCGGCTGGGCCCGCGGCCTATTTTTGTCGCGGGGAGGGGGTGCGCAAAGTCTCGGCCCATTCCGAATCCGGCGGACGAAGCTCGCCAGCCCCACGCCCCAAGGCTATAGCCCACCCGTTATTTGGGCATTTTTCCGCTGGACGAACTTGGCGCCAAGGGGTTCGGCTGCTCTTTTTTGGGCGCGGGCCTATTTTTGGCGAGGGGAGCGGGTGGACAAAGTCTCGGCCCATTCCGAGGAAGGCGGATGAACTTTGCCGGCCCCACGCCCCAAGGCTATCGCACACCCCTTTTTTGGGCATTTTTCCGCAGGACGAACTTGGCGTCAAGGGGTTCCGCTGCTCTTTTTTGGGTGCGGCTGGGCCCGCGGCCTATTTTTGTCACGGGGAGGGGGTGCGCAAAGTCTCGGCCCATTCCGAATCTGGCGGACGAAGCTCGCCAGCCCCACGGCCCAAGGCTATAGCCCACCCCTTTTTTGGGCTTTTTTCCGCAGGACGAACTTGGCGCCAAGGGGTTCGGCTGCTCTTTTTTGGGCGCGGGCCTATTTTTGGCGCGGGGAGCGGGTGGACTAAGTCTCGGCCCATTCCGAGGAAGGCAGACGAACTTTGCCGGCCCCACGCCCCAAGGCTATAGCACACCCCTTTTTTGGGCATTTTTCCGCAGGACGAACTTTGTGCCAAGGGGTTCGGCTGCACTTTTTTGGGCACGGCTGTGCCCGCAGCCTATTTTTGTCGCAGGGAGGGGGTGACCAAAGTCTCGGCCCATTCCGAGGAAGGAGGACGAAGTTCGCCAGCCCCATGCCCCAAGGCTACAGCCCACCCCTTTTTTGGGCATTTTTCCACGGGACGAACTTGGCGCCAAGGGATTCCGCTGCTCTTTTTTGGGCACGGCTGTTTCCGCGGCCGATTTTTGGAGCGGGGAGCGGGTGGGCAAAGTCTCGGCCCATTCTGAGGAAGGCGGATGAACTTTGCCGGCCCCCCGCCCCAATGCTATAGCACACCCCTTTTTTGGGCATTTTTCCGTAGGACGAACTTGGCGCCAAGGGGTTCGGCTGCACTTTTTCGCGTGCGGCTGTGCCCGCGGCCTATTTTTGGAGCGGGGAGCGGGTGGGCAAAGTCTCGGCCCATTCTGAGGAAGGCGGATTAACTTGGCCGGCCCCACGCCCCAAGGCTATAGCACACCCCTTTTTTGGGCATTTTTCCGTAGGACGAACTTGGCGCCAAGGGGATCGGCTGCTCTTTTTTGGGCGCGGCTGTGCCCACAGCTTATTTTTAGCGTGGGGAGGGGGTCGGCAAAGTCTCGGCCCATTCCGAGGAAGGCAGATGAACTGTGCCGGCCCCACGCCCAAAGGCTATAGCACACCCCTTTTTTGGGTATTTTTCCACAGGACGAACTTTGCGCCAAGGGGTTCGGCTGCTCTTTTTTGGGCGCGGCTGGGCCCACGGCCTATTTTTGTCGCGGGGAGGGGGTGCGCAAAGTCTCGGCCCATTCTGAATCCGGCGGACGAAGCTCGCCAGCCCCACGCCCCAAGGCTATAGCCCACCCGTTATTTGGGCATTTTTCCGCAGGACGAACTTGGCGCCAAGGGGTTCGGCTGCTCTTTCTTGGGCGCGGGCCTATTTTTGGCGAGGGGAGCGGGTGGACAAAGTCTCGGCCCATTCCGAGGAAGGCGGATGAACTTTGCCGGCCCCACGCCCCAAGGCTATCGCACACCCCTTTTTTGGGCATTTTTCCGCAGGGCGAACTTTGTGCGAAGGGGTTCGGCTGCTCTTTTTGGGGCGCGGCTGTGCCCGCGGCCTATTTTTGTCATGGGGAGGGGGTGGCCAAAGTCTCGGCCCATCCCGAGTTCGGCGGACATAGTTCGCCCGCCCCACGCCCCAAGTCTATAGCCCACCCCCTTTTTGGGCATTTTTCCGCAGGACGAACTTGGCGCCAAGGGGTTCGGCTGCTCTTTTTTGGGTGCGGCTGTGCCCGTGGCCTATTTTTGTCGTGGGGAAGGGGTGGGCAACGACTCGGCCCATTCCGAGTCCGGCGGACGAAGTGCGCCCGGCCCACGTCCCAAGGCTGTAGCCCACCCCCTTTTTGAGCATTTTTTCGCAGGACGAACATGGCGCCAAGGGGTTCGGCTGCTCTTTTTTGGGCGCGGCTGTGCTCGCAGCTTATTTTTGGCACGGGGAGGGGGTGGGCAAAGTCTCGGCCCATTCCGAGGAAGGCGGATGCACTATGCTGGCCCCACGCCCAAAGGCTATAGCACACCCCTTTTTTGGGCATTTTTCCGCAGGACGAATATGGCGCGAAGGGGTTCGGCTGCTCTTTTTTGGGCGCGGCTGTTTCCGCGGCCGATTTTTGGAGCGGGGAGCGGGTGGGCAAAGTCTCGGCCCATTCCGAGGAAGGCGGACGAACTTTGCCGGCCCCACGCCCCAAGGCTATAGCACGCCCCTTTTTTGGGCATTTTTCCGCAGGACGAACTTTGTGCCAAGGTGTTCGGCTACACGTTTTTGGGCGCGGCTGTGCCCGCAGCCTATTTTTGTTGCGGGGAGGGGATGGCCAAAGTCTCGGCCCATTCCGAGGAAGGAGGACGAAGTTCGCTAGCCCCATGCCCCAAGGCTACAGCGCACCCCTTTTTTGGGCATTTTTCCACAGGATGAACTTGGCGCCAAGGGATTCCGCTGCTCTTTTTTGGGCGCGGCTGTGCCCGCGGCCTATTTTTGTCGCTGGGAGGGGGTGGGAAAGTCTCGGCCCATTCCGAGTCTGGCGGACGAAGATCGCCAGCCCCACGCCCCAAGGCTATAGCCCACCACCTTTTTTGGCATTTTTCCGCCGGACGAACTTGGCGCCAAGGGCTTCGGCTGCTCATTTTTTGGCGCGGCCTTCCCCGCGGCCTATTTTTGTCGCGGGGAGGGGGTGGTCAAAGTCTCGGCCGATTCCGAGTCCGGCGGACGAAGTGCGCCAGCCCCAAGCCCCAAGGCTATAGCCCACCCTTTTTTTGGGCATTTTTCCGCAGGACGAACTTGGCGCCAAGGGGTTCGGCTGCACTTTTTAGGTCGCGGCTGTGCCCGCAACCTATTTTTGTCACGGGGAGGGGGTTGGCAATGTCTCAGCCCATTCCGAGTCCGGCAGAAGAAGTTCGCCAGCCCCACGCCCCAAGGCTATAGACCACCCATTTTTTGGGAATTTTTCCGCAGCCGAACTTGGCGCCAAGGGGTTCGGCTGCTCTTTTTTGGGCGCGGCTGTGACCGCGGCCTATGTTTGTCGTGGGGAGGGGTTGGGGAATGTCTCGGCCCATTCCGAGTCCGGCGGACGAAGTTCGCCAGCCCCACGCCCCAAGGCTTTAGCCCACCCCTTTTTTGGGCTTTTTTCCGCAGGACGAACTTGGCGCCAAGGGGTTCGGCAGCTCTTTTTTGGGCGTGGCTGTGCCCGTGGCCTATTTTTGTCGCAGGGAGGGCGTGGACAAAGCCTCGGCCCATTCCGAGTCCGGCGGACGAAGTGCGCCGTCCCCACGCCCCAAGGCTATAGCCCACCCCCTTTTTGGGCATTTTTCCGTTGGACGAACTTGGCGCCAAAGGGTTCGGCTGCTCTTTTTTGGACACGGCTGTGCCCGCGGCCTATTTTTGTCGTGGGGAGGGGGTGGGGAAAGTCTCAGCCCATTCCGAGTCCGGCAAACGAAGTTCGCCAGCCCCATGCCCCAAGGCTATAGCTCACCCCTTTTTTGGGCATTTTTCCGCAGGACGAACTTGGCGCCTAGGGGTTCAGCTGCTCTTAAAAAGAGCGGCTGTGCCCGCGGCCTATTTTTGTCGCGGGGAGGGGGTGGGAAAAGTCTCGGCCCATTCCGAGTCCGGCGGACGAAGATCGCCAGCCCCACGTCCCAAGGCTATAACCCACCCCTTTTTTGGGCATTTTTCCGCAGGACGAACTTGGCGCCAAGGGGTTCGGCTGCTCTTTTTTGGGCGCGGCTGTGCCCATGGCCTATTTTGGTCACGGGGAGGGGGTGGGCAAAGCCTCGGCCCATTCCGAGTCCGGCGGACAAAATTCGCCAGCCCCACGCCCCAAGGCTATAGCCCACCCCCTTTTTGGGCATTTTTTCGCAGGACGAACTTGGCGCCAAGTGGTTCGCCTGCTCTTTTTTGGACGCGGCTGTCCCCGCGGCCTATTTTTGTCGCGGGGAGGGGGTGGGCAAAGTCTCGGCCCATTCTGAGTCCGGCGGACGATGTTCGCCAGCCCCACGCCCCAAGGCTATAGCCCACCCCTTTTTTGGGCATTTTTCTGCAGGGCGAACATGGCACCAAGGGGTTCGGCTGTTCTTTTTTGGGCGTGGGTGTAACCGCTGCCTATTTTTGTCACGGGGAGGGGGTGGACAAAGCCTCGTCCCATTCCGAGTCCGGTGGACGAGGTTCGCCAGCCCCACGCCCGAAGGCTATAGCCCACCCCTTTTTTGGGCATTTTTCCGCAGGACGAACTTGGCGCCAAGTGGTTTGGCTGCTCTTTTTTGGGCGCGGCTGCGCCGGCGGCCTGTTTTTGCTGTGGGGAGGGGGTGGGAAAAGTCTCGGCCCCTTCCGAGTCCGGCGGACGAAGTTCGACGGCCCCACACCCCAAGGCTATAGCCCACCCCTTTTTGGGCATTTTTTCGCAGGACGAACTTGGCGCCAAGGGGTTCGGCTGCTCTTTTTTGGGCGCGGCTATGCCTGCGGCCTATTTTTGTTGCAGTGAGGGGGTGGGCAAAGCCTCGGCCCATTCTGAGTCCGGTGGACGAAGTTCGCCAGCCCCACGCCCCAAGGCTATAGCCCACCCCCTTTTTGGGCATTTTTCCGAATGACGAACTTGGCGCCAAGGGGTTCGGCTGCTCCTTTTTGGGCGCAGCTGTACCCGCGGCCTATTTTTGTCGCGGGGAGGGGGTGGGGAAAGTCTTGGTTTATTCCGAGTCCGACAGACGAAGTTCGCCAGCCCCACGCCCCAAGGCTATAGCTGACCCCGTTTTGGGCATTTTTCTGCAGGACGAACTTGGCACTAAGGGGTTCAGCTGCTCCTTTTCGGCCGCGGCTGTGCCCTCGGCCTATTTTTGTCACGGGGACGGGGTTGGCTAAGTCTCGGCACATTTCTAGACCGGTGGACAAAGTTCGCCCGCCCCACGCCCCAAGGCTACAGCCCAATCCTTTTTTGGGCATTTTTCCGCAGGACGAACTTGGCGCCAAGGGATTCGGCTGCTCTCTTTTGGGCGCGGCTGTGCCCGCGGCCTATTTTTGTTGCACTGAGGGGGTGGGCAAAGGCTCAGCCCATTCCGAGTCCGGTGGACGAAGTTCGCCACCCCCACGCCCCAAGGCTATAGCCCACCCTCTTTTTGGGCATTTTTCCGCAGGATGAACCGGGCGCCAAGGGGTTCGGCTGCTCCTTTTTGGGCGCGGCTGTGCCTGCGTCCTATTTTTGACGCGGGGAGGGGGTGCGCAAAGTCTCAGCACATTCCGAGTCCGACGGACGATGTTCGCCCGCCCCACGCCCCAAGGCTATAGCACACCCCTTTTTTGGGCATTTTTCCGCTGGACGAACTTGGCGCCAAGGGGTTCGATTGCTGTTTTTTGGGTGCGGCTGTGCCCGCAGCCTGTTTTTTGCGCGGGGAGGGGGTGGGATAAGCCTCGGCCCATTCCGAGTCCGGCGGATGAAGTTCGCCCGCCCCACGCCCCAAGGCTATAGCCCACCCCTTTTTTGGGCATTTTTCCGCAGGACGAACTTGGCGCCAAGGGGTTCGGCTGCTCTTTTTTGGGCGCGGCTGTGCCCTCGGCATATTTTTGTCATGGGGAGGGGGTGGTCGAAGTCTCGGCCCACTCCGAGTCCGGCGGACGAAGTTCGCCAGCCCCACGCCCCAAGGCTATAGCCCATCCCCTTTTTGGGCATTTTTCCCCAGGACGAACTTGGCGCCAAGGGGTTCGGCTGATCTTTTTTGGGCGTGGCTGTGCCCGCGGCCTATTGTTGTCGCGGTAAGGGGGTGGGCAAAGCCTCGGCCCATTCTGAGCCCGGTGGACGGAGTTCGCCAGCCCCACGCCCCAAGGCTATAGCCCACCCCCCTTTTGGGCATTTTTCCGCAGGACGAACTTGGCGCCATGGGGTTCGGCTGCCCCTTTTTGGGCGCGGCTGTGCCCGCGGCCTATTTTTGTCACGGGGAGGGGGTGGGGAAAGTCTTGGCTTATTCCGAGTCCGGCGGACGAAGTTCGCCCGGCCCACGCCCCAAGGCCTTAGCCCACCCCTTTTTGGGCATTTTTCCGCAGGACGAACTTGGCGCCAAGGGTTCAGCTGCTCTTTTTTGGGCGCGGTAGTGCCCGCGGCCTATTTTTGTTGCGGGGAGGGGGTGGGAATATCCTCGGCCCATTTCGAGTCCGGCGGACGAAGTTCGCCCGCCCCACGCCCCAAGGCTATCGCCCACCCCCTTTTTGGGCATTTTTCCGCAAGACGGACTTGGCGCCAAGGGGTTCGGCTGCTCTTTTTTGGGCGCAGCTGTGCCGGCGGCCTCTTTTTGTTGTGGGGAGGGGGTGGGAAAAGTCTCGGCCTATTCCGAGTCCGGCGGACGAAGTTCGACGGCCCCACACCCCAAGGCTATTGCCCACCCCTTTTTGGGCATTTTTCCGCAGGACGAACTTGGCGCCAAGGGGTTCGGCTGCTCTTTTTTGGGCGTGCTTGTGCCCGCTGCCTATTTTTGTCGTGGGGAGGGGGTGGGAATATCCTCGGCCCATTCCGAGTCCGGCGGACGAAGTTCGCCAGCCCCACGCCCCAAGGCTATAGCCCACCCCCTTTTCGGGCATTTTTCCGCAGGATGAACCTGGCGCCAAGGGGTTCGGCTGCTCCTTTTTAGGCGCGGCTGTGCCCGCGTCCTATTTTTGTCGCGGGGAGGGGGTGGGGAAAGTCTTGGCTTATTCCGAGTCCGACGGACGAAGTTCGCCAGCCCCACGCCCCTAGGCTATGGCCGACCCCTTTTTGGGCATTTTTCCGCAGGACGAACTTGGCGCCAAGGGGTTCGGCTGCTCTTTTTTGGGCGCGGCTGCGCCCGCGGCCTATTTTTCTCGTGGGGGGGTGGCCAATGTCTCGGCACATTCCGAGTCCGGCGGACGAAGTTCGCCCGCCCCACGCCCCGAGGCTATAGCACACCCATTTTTTGGGCATTTTTCCGCCAGACGAACTTGGCGCCAAGGGGCTCGACTGCTGTTTTTTGGGCGCGGCTGTGCCCGCAGCCTGTATTTTGCGCGGGGAGGGGGTGGGAAAAGCCTCGGCCCATTCCGAGTCCGGCGGATGAAGTTCGCCCGCCCCACGCCCCAAGGCTATAGCCCACCCCTTTTTTGGGCATTTTTCCGCAGGACGAACTTGGCGCCAAGGGGTTCGGCTGCTCTTTTTTGGGCGCGGCTGTGCCCTCGGCATATTTTTGTCATGGGGAGGGGGTGGTCGAAGTCTCGGCCCACTCCGAGTCCGGCGGACGAAGTTCGCCAGCCCCACGCCCCAAGGCTATAGCCCATCCCCTTTTTGGGCATTTTTCCCCAGGACGAACTTGGCGCCAAGGGGTTCGGCTGATCTTTTTTGGGCGTGGCTGTGCTCGCGGCCTATTGTTGTCGCGGTAAGGGGGTGGGCAAAGCCTCGGCCCATTCTGAGCCCGGTGGACGGAGTTCGCCAGCCCCACGCCCCAAGGCTATAGCCCACCCCCCTTTTGGGCATTTTTCCACAGGACGAACTTGGCGCCATGGGGTTCGGCTGCCCCTTTTTGGGCGCGGCTGTGCCCGCGGCCTATTTTTGTCACGGGGAGGGGGTGGGGAAAGTCTTGGCTTATTCCGAGTCCGGCGGACGAAGTTCGCCCGGCCCACGCCCCAAGGCCTTAGCCCACCCCTTTTTGGGCATTTTTCCGCAGGACGAACTTGGCGCCAAGGGTTCAGCTGCTCTTTTTTGGGCGCGGTAGTGCCCGCGGCCTATTTTTGTTGCGGGGAGGGGGTGGGAATATCCTCGGCCCATTTCGAGTCCGGCGGACGAAGTTCGCCCGCCCCACGCCCCAAGGCTATCGCCCACCCCCTTTTTGGGCATTTTTCCGCAAGACGAACGTGGCGCCAAGGGGTTCGCCTACTCTTTTTGGGGCTCGGCTGTGCCCGTGGCCTATTTGTGTCGTGGGGATGGGGTGGACAAAGTGTCGGCCCATTCCGAGTCCGGCGGACAAATTCGCCAGCCCCAAGCCCCAAGGCTATAGCCCACCCCCTTTTTGGGCATTTTTCTGCAGGACGAACGTGGCGCCAAGGGGTTCGGCAGCTCTTTTTTGGGAACAGCTGTGCCCGTGGCCTATTTTTGTCGCGGGGAGGGGGTGGGCAAAGTCTCGGCACATTCCGACTCCGGCGGACGAAGTTCGCCAGCCCCACGCCCCAAGCCTATAGCCCACCCCCTTTTTGGGCATTTTTCCGCAGGACGAACTTGGCGCCAAGGGGTTTGGCTTCTCTTTTTTGGGCGCGGTTGTGCCCGCTGCCTATTTTTGTCGCGGGGAGGGGGTGGGAATATCCTCGGCCCATTCCGAGTCCGGCGGACGAAGTTCGCCAGCCTCACGCCCCAAGGCTATAGCCCACCCCCTTTTTGGGCATTTTTCCGCAGGATGAACCTGGAGCCAAGGGGTTCTGCTGCTCCTTTTTAGGCGCGGCCGTGCCCGCGTCCTATTTTTGTCCGGGGAGGGGGTGCGCAAAGTCTCGGCACACACGCCCCAAGGCTATAGCACACCCCTTTTTTGGGCATTTTTCCGCAGGACGAACTTGGCGCCAAGGGGTTCGGCTGCTCTTTTTTGGGCGCAGCTGTTCCGGCGGCCTCTTTTTGTTGTGGGGAGGGGGTGGGAAAAGTCTCGGCCTATTCCGAGTCCGGCGGACAAAGTTCGACGGCCCCACACCCCAAGGCTATTGCCCACCCCTTTTTGGGCATTTTTCCGCAGGACGAACTTGGCGCCAAGGGGTTCGGCTGCTCTTTTTTGGGCGTGCTTGTGCCCGCTGCCTATTTTTGTCGTGGGGAGGGGGTGGGAATATCCTCGGCCCATTCCGAGTCCGGCGGACGAAGTTCGCCAGCCCCACGCCCCAAGGCTATAGCCCACCCCCTTTTCGGGCATTTTTCCGCAGGATGAACCTGGCGCCAAGGGGTTCGGCTGCTCCTTTTTAGGCGCGGCTGTGCCCGCGTCCTATTTTTGTCGCGGGGAGGGGGTGGGGAAAGTCTTGGCTTATTCCGAGTCCGACGGACGAAGTTCGCCAGCCCCACGCCCCTAGGCTATGGCCGACCCCTTTTTGGGCATTTTTCCGCAGGACGAACTTGGCGCCAAGGGGTTCGGCTGCTCTTTTTTGGGCGCGGCTGCGCCCGCGGCCTATTTTTCTCGTGGGGGGGTGGCCAATGTCTCGGCACATTCCGAGTCCGGCGGACGAAGTTCGCCCGCCCCACGCCCCGAGGCTATAGCACACCCATTTTTTGGGCATTTTTCCGCCAGACGAACTTGGCGCCAAGGGGTTCGACTGCTGTTTTTTGGGCGCGGCTGTGCCCGCAGCCTGTATTTTGCGCGGGGAGGGGGTGGGAAAAGCCTCGGCCCATTCCGAGTCCGGCGGATGAAGTTCGCCCGCCCCACGCCCCAAGGCTATAGTCCACCCCGTTTTTGGGCATTTTTCCGCAGGACGAACTTGGCGCCAAGGGGTTCGGCTGCTCTTTTTTGGGCGCGGCTGTGCCCACTGCCTATTTTTGTCACGGGGAGGGGGTGGGAAAAGTCTCGGCCCTGTCCGAGTCCAGCGGACGAAGTTCGCCCGCCCCACTCCCCAAGGCTATAGCCCACCCCTTTTTTCGGCATTTTTCCGCAGGACGAACTTGGCACCAAGGGGTTCGGCTGCTCTTTTTTTGCTGCGGCTGTGCCCGCGGCCTATTTTTGTCGCGGGGAGGGGGTGGCCAAAGTCTCGGCCCATTCCGACGAAGGTGGACGAAGTTCGCCGGCCCCACACCCAAAGGCTATAGCACACCCCTTTTTTGGACATTTTTCCGCAGGTCGAACTTGGCGCCATGGGGTTCGGCTGCTCTTTTTTTAGCGCGGCTCTGCCCGCGGCCTATTTTTGTCGCGGGGAGGGGGTGGACACAGTCTCGGCCCATTCCGAGGAAGGCGGACGAAGTTCGCCGGCCCCACGCCCAAAGGCTATAGCACACCCCTTTTTTGGGCATTTTTCCGCAGGACGAACTTGCCGCCAAGGGGTTTGGCTGCTCTTTTTTGGGCGCGGCTGTGCCCGCGGCCTATTTTTGTCGCGGGGACGGGGTGGGCAAAGTCTCAGCCCATTCCGAGTCCGGCGGACGAAGTTCGGCAGCCCCACGCCCCAAGGCAATAGCCCACCCCTTTTTTGGGCATTTTTCCGCAGGACGAACTTGGCGCCAAGGGGTTCGGCTGCTCTTTTTTGTGTGCGGCTGTGCCCGCGTCCTATTTTTGGCATGGGGAGGGGGTGGCCAAAGTCTCGGCCCATTCAAAGGAAGGCGGACGAAGTTCGCCCACGCCACGCCCGAAGGCTGTAGCCCACCCCCTTTTTGGGCATTTTTCCGCAGGATGAACTTGGCGCCATGGTGTTCGGCTTCTCTTTTTTGGGTACGGCTGTGCCCGCGGTCTATTTTTGGCACGGGGAGGGGGTGGGAAAAGTCTCGGCCCATTCCGAGGAAGGCGGATGAACTTTACCGGCCGCACGCCCAAAGGCTATAGCACACCCCTTTTTTGGGCATTTTGCCGCAGGACGAACTTGGCGCCAAGGGGTTCGGCTGCTCTTTTTTGGGCGCGGCTGTGTCCGCGGCCGATTTTTGGTGCGGGGAGGGGGTGGGAAAAGTCTCGGCCCATTCCGAGGAAGGCGGATGAACTTTACCGGCCCCACGCCCAAAGGCACACCCCTTTTTTGGGCATTTTGCCGCAGGACGAATTGGCGCCAAGGGGTTCGGCTGCTCTTTTTTGTGTGCGGCTGTGCCCGCATCCTATTTTTGGCGTGGGGAGGGGGTGGCCAAAGTCTCGGCCCATTCAAAGGAAGGCGGACGAAGTTCGCCCACGCCACGCCTGAAGGCTGTAGCCCACCCTCTTTTTGGGCATTTTTCTGCAGGACGAACTTGGCGCCAAGGTGTTCAGCTGCACTTTTTTGGGCGCGGCTGTGCCCGCGGCCTATTTTTGTCGTGGGGAGGGGTTGGCCAAAGTCTCGGCCCATTCCGAGGAAGGCTGACGAAGTTCGCCGGCCCCACGCCCAAAGCCTATAGCACACCCCTTTTTTGGGCATTTTTCTGCGGGACGAACTTGGCGCCAAGGTGTTCAGCTGCACTTTTTTGGGCGCGGCTGTGCCCGCGGCCTATTTTTGTGGTGGGGAGGGGGTGGGCATTGCCTCGGCCCATTCCGAGTCCGGCGGACGAAGTTCGCCCGCCCCACGCCCCAAGGATATAGCCCACCCCCTTTTTTGGGCATTTTTGCATAGGATGAACTTGGCGCCAAGGGGTTCCGCTGCTCTTTTTTGGGCGCGGCAGTGCCCGCGGCCTATTTTTGTTGCAGTGAGGGGGTGGGTATTGTCTCGGCCCACTCCAAAGAAGGCGGACGATGTTCGCCAGCCCCACGCCCCAAGGCTATAGCCCACCCCTTTTTTGGGCATTTTTCCGCAGGACGAACTTGGCGCCAAGGGGTTATGCTGCTCTTTTTTTGGCGCGGCTGTACCCGCGGCCTATTTTTGTCATGGGGAAAGGGTGCGAAAAGTCTCGGCTCATTCCGAGTCCGGCGGACGAAGTGCGGCAGCCCCACGCCCCAAGGCTATAGCACACCCCTTTTTTGGGTATTTTTCCGCAGGGCGAACTTGGCGCCAAGGGGTTCAACTGCTCTTTTTTGGGCCCGGCAGTGCCCGCGGCCAATTTTTGTTGAGGGGAGGGGGTGGGCAAAGTGTCGGCACATTCCGAGTCCGGCGGACGAAGTGCGCCCGCCCCAAGCCCCGAGGCTATAGCCCACCACTTTTTTGGGTATTTTTCCGCAGGACGAACTTGACGCCAAGGGGTTCGGCTGCTCTTTTTTGGGCGCGGCTGTGCCCGCGGCCTATGTTTGTCGCGGGGAGGTGGTGGGAAAAGTCTCGGCCCGTTCTGAGTCCGGCGGACGAACTTCGGCAGCCCCACGCCCCAAGGCTATAGCACACCCCTTTTTTGGGCATTTTTCCGCAGGACGAACTTGGCGCCAAGGGGTTCGGCTGCTCTTTTTTGGGCGCGGCTGTGCCCGCGGCCTATTTTTGTCGTGGGGAGGGGGTGGGAAAAGTCTCAGCCCATTCTGAGTCCGGCGGATGAAGTTCGCCGGCCCCACGCCCCAAGGCCAGCCCCACCCCTTTTTTGGGCATTTTTCCCCAGGACGAACATGGCGCCAAGGGGTTCGGCTGCTCTTTTTTGGGTGCGGTTGTGCCCGCGGCCTATTTTTGTCGTGGAGAGGGGGTGGGAAAAGTCTCGGCCCATTCCGAGTCCGGCGGACGAAGTGCGCCCGCCCCACGCCCCAAGGCTATAGCCCACCCCCTTTTTGAGCATTTTTCCGCAGGACGAACTTGGCGCCAAGGGGTTCGGCAGCTCTTTTTTGGGCGCGGCTGTGCCCGCGGCCTATTTTTGTCGCGGGGAGGTGGTGGGAAAAGTCTCGGCCCGTTCTGAGTCCGGCGGACGAAGTTCGCCAGCCCAACGCCCCAAGGCTATAGCCCACCCCCTTGTTTGGACATTTTTCCGCAGGACGAACTTGGCGCCAAGGGGTTCGGCTGCTCTTTTTTGGGTGCGGTTGTGCCCGCGGCCTATTTTTGTCGTGGAGAGGGGGTGGGAAAAGTCTCGGCCCGTTCTGAGTCCGGCGGACGAAGTTCGCCAGCCCCACGCCCCAAGGCTATAGCCCACTCCCTTTTTGGGCATTTTTCCGCAGGACGAACTTGGCGCCAAGGGGTTTGGGTGCTCTTTCTTGGGCGCGGCTGTGCCAACGGCCTATTTCTGGTGCGGGGAGGGGGTGGCCAAAGTCTCGGCCCATTCTGAGTCCGGCGGACGAAGTTCGGCAGCCCCACGGCCCAAGGCTATAGCCCACCCCCTTTTTGGGCATTTTTCCGCAGGACGAACTTGGCGCCAAGGGGTGCGGCTGCTCTTTCTTCGGCACAGCTGTGCCCGCGGCCTATTTTTGTCGCGGGGAGGGGGTGGGCAAATTCTCGGCCCATTCCAAGTCCGGCGGATGAAGTTCGCCAGCCCCACGCCCCAAGGCTATGGCCCACCCCCTTTTTGGGCATTTTTCCGCAGGATGAACTTCGCGCCAAGGGGTTCGGCTGCTCTTTATTGGGCGCGGCTGATCCCGCGGCCTATTTTTGTCACGGGGAGGGGGTAGGCAAAGTCTCGGCCCATTCGGAGTCCGGCGGACGAAGTTCGCCTGCCCCACGCCCCAATGCTTTAGCCCACCCCCTTTTTTGGGCATTTTTCCGCAGGACGAACTTGGCGCCAAGGGGTTCGGCTGCTCTTTTTTGGGTGCGGTTGTGCCCGCGGCCTATTTTTGTCGTGGAGAGGGGGTGGGAAAAGTCTCGGCCCGTTCTGAGTCCGGCGGACGAAGTTCGCCAGCCCCACGCCCCAAGGCTATGGCCCACCCCCTTTTTGGGCATTTTTCCGCAGGATGAACTTCGCGCCAAGGGGTTCGGCTGCTCTTTATTGGGCGCGGCTGATCCCGCGGCCTATTTTTGTCACGGGGAGGGGGTAGGCAAAGTCTCGGCCCATTCGGAGTCCGGCGGACGAAGTTCGCCTGCCCCACGCCCCAAGGCTTTAGCCCACCCCCTTTTTTGGGCATTTTTCCGCAGGACGAACTTGGCGCCAAGGGGTTCGGCAGCACATTTTTGGGCGCGGCTGTGCCCGCGGCCAATTTTTATCGTGGAGAGGGGGTGGGAAAAGTCTCGGCCCATTCCGAGTCCGGCGGACGAAGTTCGCCCGCCCCACGCCCCAAGGCTATAGCCCACCCCCTTTTTGAGCATTTTTCCGCAGGACGAACTTGGCGCCAAGGGGTTCGGCTGCTCTTTTTTGGGCGCGGCTGTGCCCGCGGCCTGTTTTGGTCGCGGGGAGGTGGTGGGAAAAGTCTCGGCCCGTTCTAAGTCCGGCGGATGAACTTCGGCAGCCGCACGCCATAGCACACCCCTTTTGTGGGCATTTTTCCGCAGGACGAACTTGGCGCCAAGGGGTTCGGCTGCTCTTTTTTGGGCGTGGCTGAGCCCGGGGCCTATTTTTGTAGCGGGGAGGGGATGGGAAAAGTCTTGGCCCATTCCGAGTCCGGGGGACGAAGTTCGCCGGCCCCACGCCCCAAGGCTATATAGCCCACCCCTTTTTTGGGCATTTTTCCGCAGCTCGAACTTGTCGCCAAGGGGTTCGGCTGCTCTTTTTTGGGCGGGGCTGTGCCCGCGGCCTATTTTTATCGTGGGGAGGGGGTGGGAAAAGTCTCGGCCCTTTCTGTGTACGGCGGACGAACTTCGGCGGCCCCACGCCCCAAGGCTATAGCACACTCCTTTTTGGGCATTTTTCCGCATGACGAACGTGGCGCCAAGGGGTTCGGCAGCACCTTTTTGGGCGCGGCTGTACAAGCGGCCTATTTTTGTCGCGGGGAGGGGGTGGGCAAAGTCTCGGCACATTCCGAGTGCGGTGGACGAAGTTCGCCAGCCCCACGCCCCAAGGCAGTAGCACACCCCTTTTTTGGGCTTTTTTCTGCTGGACGAACTTGGCGCCAAGGGGTTCGGCTGCTCTTTTTTGGGCGTGGCTGTGCCCGCGGCCTATTTTTGGCGCGGGGAGGGGGTGGCCAAAGTCTCGGCCCATGCCGAGGAAGGCGGATAAACTTTGCCAGCCCCACGCCCCAAGGCTATAGCCCACCCCTTTTTTGGGCATTTTTCCGCAGGACGAACTTGGCGCAAGGTGTTCGGCTGCTCTTTACTGGGCGCGGCTGTGCCCGCGGCCTATTTTTGTCGCATGGAGGGGGTGGGAAAAGTCTCGGCCCATTCCGAGTCCAGCGGACGAACTTGGCGCCAAGGGGGTGGGAAAAGTCCGGTGGACGAAGTTCGCCATCCCCACGCCCTTTTTTGGGCATTTTTCCGCAGGACGAACTTGGCGCCAAGGGGTTCGACTGCTCTTTTTTGGGCGCGGCTGTGCCCGAGGCCTATTTTTACCGTGGGGAGGGGGTGGGAAAAGTCTCGGCCCATTCTGTGTACGGCGGACGAACGTCGGCTGCCCCACGCCCCAAGGCTATATAGCCCACCCCTTTTTTGGGCATTTTTCCGCAGGTCGAACTTGGCGCCAAGGGGTTCGCCTGCTCTTTTTTGGGCGCGGCTATGCCCGTGGCCTATTTTTGTCGAGGGGAAAGGGTGGGCAAAGTCTCGGCCCATTCCGAGTCCGGCAGACGAAGTTCGCCCGCCCCACGCCCCAAGGTTATATCCCACCCCTTTTTTGGGCATTTTTCCGCAGGACGAACTTGGCGCCAAGGGGTTCGGCTGCTCTTTTTTGGGCGCGGCTGTGCCCGCGGCCTATTTTTGCCACGGGGAGGGCGTGGGAAAAGTCTTGGCCTATTCCGAGGCCGGCGGACGAACTTCGGCAGCCCCACGCCCCAAGGCTATTGCACACCCCTTTTTTGGGCATTTTTCCGCAGGACGAACTTGGTCAAGGGGTTCGACTGCTGTTTTTTGGGCGCGGCTGTGCCCGCGGCCTATTTTTATCATGGGGAGGGGGTGGGAAAAGTCTCGGCCCGTTCTGTGTACGGCGGACGAACTTCGGCTGCCCCACGCCCCAAGGCTATAGCACACCCCTTTTTGGGCATTTTTCCGCAGGACGAACTTGGCTCCAAGGGGTTCGGCTTCTCTTCATTTTCGCGCGGCTGTGCCAGTGGCCTATTTTTGTCGCGGGGAGGGGGTGGGCAAAGTCTCGGGACATTCCGAGTGCGGCGGACGAAGTTCGCCAGCCCCACGCCGCAAGGCTATAGCCCACCCCTTTTTTGGGCATTTTTCCGCAGGACGAACTTGGAGCCAATGGGTTCGGCTCCGCTTTTTTGGGCGCGGCTGTGCCTGCGGCCTATTTTTGTCGCGGGGACAGGGTGGGGAAAATCTCTGCCCATTCCGAGTCCGGCGGACGAACTTCGGCAGCCCCACGCCCCAAGGCAATAGCACACCCCTTTTTTGGGCTTTTTTCTGCTGGACGAACTTGGCGCCAAGGGGTTCGGCAGCTCTTTTTTGGTGCGGCTGTGCCCGCGGCCTATCTTTGTCGCGGGGAGAGGGTGGGTAATGTCTCGGCCCATTCCGAGTCCGGCGGATGAAGTTCGCCAGCCCCACGCCCCAAGGATATAGCCCACCCCTTTTTTGGGCATTTTTCCGCAGGACGAACTTGGTGCAATGGGGTTCGGCTGCTCTTTATTGGGCGCGGCTGTGGCCGCGGCCTATTTTTTTCGCGGGGAGGGGGTGGGAAAAGTCTCGGCCCATTCCGAGTCCGGCGGACGAATTTCGGCAGCCCCAAGCCCCAAGGCTATAGTACACCCCTTTTTTGGGCTTTTTTCCACAGGACGAACTTGGCGCCAAGGGGTTCGACTGCTCTTTTTTGGGCGAGGCTGTGCCCTCGGCCTATTTCTGTCATGGGGAGGGGGTGGCCAGAGTCTCAGCCCATTCCGAGGAAGGCGGACGAAGTGCGCCGGCCCCATGCCCAAAGCCTATAGCATGCCCCTTTTTTGGGCATTTTTCCGCAGGACGAACTTGGCGCCAAGGGGTTCGGCTGCTCTTTTTTGGGTGTGGCTGTGCCCGCGGCCTATTTTTGGTGCGGGGAAGGGGTGGCCAAAGTCTCAGCCCATTCCGAGTCCGGCGGACGAAGTTCGCCAGCCCCACGCTCCAAGGCTATAGCCCACCCCTTTTTTGGGCATTTTTCCGCAGGACGAACTTGGCGCCAAGGTGTTCGGCTGCTCTTTACTGGGCGCGGCTGTGCCCGCGGCCTATTTTTGTCGTATGGAGTGGGTGGGAAATGTCTCGGCCCATTCCGAGTCCAGCTGACGAATTTCGGCAGCCCCACGCCCCAAGGCTATAGCATACCCCTTTTTTGGGCATTTTTCCGCAGGACGAACTTGCCGCCATGGGGGTCGACAGCTCTTTTTTGGGCGCCCTGTGCCCGCGGCCTATTTTTGGTGTGGGGAAGGGGTGGGCAAAGTCTCGGCCCATTTCGAGTCCGGCGGACGAAGTTCGCCAGCCACACACCCCAAGGCTATAGCCCATCCCTTTTTTGGGCATTTTTCCGCAGGACGAACTTGGCGCCAAGGGGTTCGGCTGCTCTTTTTTGGGCGTGGCTGTGCCCGCGGCCTATTTTTGTCGCGGGGAGGGGGTGGGCAGAGTCTCGGCCCATTCCGAGGAAGGCGGAGGAACTTTGCCGGCCCCACGCCCAAAGGCTATAGCACACCCCTTTTTTGGGCATTTTTCCGCAGGACGAACTTGGCGCCAAGGGGTTCGGCAGCTCTTTTTTGGTGCGGCTGTGCCCGCGGCCTATCTTTGTCGCGGGGAGAGGGTGGGTAATGTCTCGGCCCATTCCGAGTCCGGCGGATGAAGTTCGCCAGCCCCACGCCCCAAGGATATAGCCCACCCCTTTTTTGGGCATTTTTCTGCAGGACGAACTTGGTGCAATGGGGTTCGGCTGCTCTTTATTGGGCGCGGCTGTGGCCGCGGCCTATTTTTGTCGTGGGGAGGGGGTGAGAAAAGTCTCGGCCCATTCCGAGTCCGGCGGACGAATTTCGGCAGCCCCAAGCCCCAAGGCTATAGTACACCCCTTTTTTGGGCTTTTTTCCACAGGACGAACTCGGCGCCAAGGGGTTCGACTGCTGTTTGTTGGGCGAGGCTGTGCCCTCGGCCTATTTCTGTCGTGGGGAGCGGGTGGCCAGAGTCTCAGCCCATTCCGAGGAAGGCGGACGAAGTGCGCCGGCCCCACGCCCAAAGCCTATAGCACGCCCCTTTTTTGGGCATTTTTCCGCAGGACGAACTTGGCGCCAAGGGGTTTGGCTGCTCTTTTTTGGGCGTGGCTGTGCCCGCGGCCTATTTTTGGTATGGGGAAGGGGTGGGCAAAGTCTCGGACCATTCCGAGTCCGGCGGACGAAGTTCGCCAGCCCCACGCTCCAAGGCTATAGCCCACCCCTTTTTTGGGCATTTTTCCGCAAGACGAACTTGGCGCCAAGGGTTTCGGCTGCTTTTTTTTGGATGCGGCTGAGCCCGCGGCCTATTTTTGGCGTGGGGAGGGGGTGGCCAAAGTCTCGGCCCATTCTGAGGAAGGGGGATGAACTTTGCCGGCCCCATGCCCAAAGGCTATAGCACACCCCTTTTTTGGGCATTTTTCCGCAGGACGAACTTGGCACCACGGGGTTCGGCTGCTCTGTTTTGGGCGCGGCTGTGCCCGCGGCTTATTTTAGTCGCGTGGAGGGGGTGTACGAAGTCTCGGCCCATTCCGAGCCCGGCGGACGTAGTTCGCCCCGCCCAACAAACCAAGGCTATAGCCCACCCCTTTTTTGGGCGTTTTTCCGCAGGACGAACTTGGCAACTTGGGGTTTGGCTGCTCTGTTTTGGGCGCGGCTGTGCCCGCGGCTTATTTTTGTCGCGTGGAGGGGGTGTACGAAGTCTCGGCCCATTCCGAGTCCGGTCGCCCGCCCAACGGCTATAGCACACCCCTTTTTTGGGCATTTTTCCGCAGGACGAACTTGGCGCCATGGGGTTCGGCTGCTCTTTTTTGGGCGCGGCTGTGCCCGCGGCCTATTTTTATCGTGGGGAGGGGGTGGGCAAAGTACGGGCCCATTCCAAGTCCGGCGGACGATGTTCGCCAGCCCCACGCACCAAGGCTATAGCCCACCCCCTTTTTGGGCATTTTTTCGCAGGACGAACTTGGCGCCAAGGGGTTCGGCTGCCCTTTTTCGGGCGCAGCAGACCACGCGGCCTATTTTTGTCGCGGGGAGGAGGTGGGCAAAGTCTCGGCCCATTCCGAGCCCGGCGGACGAAGGGCACCCGCCCCACGCCCCAAGGCTATAGCCCACCCCCTTTTTGGGCGTTTTTCCGCAGGACGAACTTGGCACCATGGGGTTCGGCTGCTCTGTTTTGGGCGCGGCTGTGCCCGCGGCTTATTTTTTTCGCGTGGAGGGGGTGTACGAAGTTTCGGCCCATTCCGAGTCCGGCAGACGTAGTTCGCCCGCCCAACATACCAAGGCTATAGCCCACCCCTTTTTTGGGCATTTTTCCGCAGGACGAACTTGGCGCCAAGCGGTTCGGCTGCTCTTTTTTGGGCGCGGCTGAGCCCGCGGCCTATTTTTGGCGTGGGGAGGAGGTGGCCAAAGTCTCGGCCCATTCTGAGGAAGGGGGATGAACTTTGCCGGCCCCACGCCCAAAGGCTATAGCACACCCCTTTTTTGGGCATTTTTCCGCAGGACGAACTTGGCGCCATGGGGTTCGGCTGCTCTTTTTTGGGCGCGGCTGTGTCCGCGGCCTATTTTTATCGCGGGGAGGGGGTGGGCAAAGTGCGGGCCCATTCCAAGTCCGGCGGACGATGTTCGCCAGCCCCACGCCCCAAGGCTATAGCCCACCCCTTTTTTGCACTTTTTTCCGCAGGACGAACTTGGCGCCAAGGGGTTCGGCTGCTCTTTTTTGGGGGCGGCCGAGCCCGCGGCCTATTTTTGTCGCGTGGAGGGGGTGGGAAAAGTCTCGACCCATTGCGAGTCCGGCGGACGAACTTCAGCAACCCCACGCCCCAAGGCTATGGCCCACCCCCTATTTGGGCATTTTTCCGCAGGACGAACTTGGCGCCAAGGGGTTCAGCTGCTCTTTTTTGTGCGCGCCTGTACCCGCGGCCTATTTTTGTCGCGGGGAAGGGGTGGTCAATGTCTCGGCCCATTCCGAGTCCGGCGGACGAAGTTCGCCAGCCCCACGCACCAAGGCTATAGCCCACCCCCTTTTTGGGCATTTTTTCGCAGGACGAACTTGGCGCCAAGGGGTTCGGCTGCTCTTTTTCGGCCGCAGCAGACCACGTGGCCTATTTTTGTCGCGGGGAGGAGGTGGGCAAAGTCTCGGCCCATTCTGAGCCCGGCGGACGAAGGGCGCCCGCCCCACGCCCCAAGGCTATAGCCCACCACCTTTTTGGGCGTTTTTTCCGCAGGACGAACTTGGCACCATGGGGTTCGGCTGCTCTGTTTTGGGCGCGGCTGTGCCCGCGGCTTATTTTTGTCGCGTGGAGGGGGTGTACGAAGTCTCGGCCCATTCCGAGTCCGGCGGACGTCGTTCGCCCGCCCAACATACCAAGGCTATAGCCCATCCCTTTTTTGGGCATTTTTCCGCAGGACGAACTTGGCGCCAAGCGGTTCGGCTGCTCTTTTTTGGGCGCGGCTGTGCCCGCGGCCTATTTTTATTGCGGGGAGGGGGTGGGCAAAGTACGGGCCCATTCCAAGTCCGGCGGACGATGTTCGCCAGCCCCACGCCCCAAGGCTATAGCCCACCCCTTTTTTGGACATTTTTCCGCAGGACGAACTTGGCGCCAAGGGGTTCGGCTGCCCTTTTTTGGGGGCGGCCGAGCCCACGGCCTATTTTTGTCGCGGGAAGGGGGTGGGAAAACTCTCGACCCATTCCGAGTCTGGCGGACGAACTTCGGCAACCCCACGCCCCAAGGCTATGGCCCACCCCCTATTTGGGCATTTTTCCGCAGGACGAACTTGGCGCCAAGGGGTTCGGCTGCTCTTTTTTGTACGCGGCTGTGCCCGCGGCCTATTTTTGTCACGGGGAAGGGGTGGTCAATGTCTCGGCCCATTCCGAGTCCGGCGGACGAAGTTCGCCAGCCCCACGCACCAAGGCTATAGCCCACCCCCTTTTTGGGCATTTTTTCGCAGGACGAACTTGGCGCCAAGGGGTTCGGCTGCTCTTTTTTGGGAGCGGCTCTGCCCGCGGCCTATTTTTGTCGCCGGGAGGGGGTGGGAAAAGTCTCAGCCCATTCGGAGTCCGGCCGACGAAGTTCGCCCGCCCCACGCCCCAAGGCTGTAGCCCACCCTTTTTTGGGCATTTTTCCACAGGACGAACCTGGCGTTAATGGGTTCGGCTGCTCTTTTTTGGGCGCGGCTGTGCCCGCGGCCTATTTTTGTCGTGTGGAGGGGGTGGGAAAAGTCTCGGCCCATTCCGAGTCCGGCGGACGAAGTGCGCCGGCCCCACGCTCAAAGGCTACAGCCCACCCGCTTTTTGGGCATTTTTCCGCAGGACGAAGTTGGCGCCACGGGGTTTGGCAGCTCTTTTTTCTGAGCGGCTGTGCCCGCGGCCTATTTTTGTCGCAGGGAGGGGGTGTGGAAAGTCTCGTCCCATTCCAAGTCCGGCGGACGAAGTTCGCCCGCCCCACGCGCCATGGCTATAGCCCACCCCCTTTTTGGGCGTTTTTCCGCAGGACGAACTTGGCGCCAAGGGTTCCGGCTGCTCTTTTTTGGGCGCGGCTCTTCCCGCGGCCTATTTTTGTCGCCGGGAGGGGGTGGGAAAAGTCTCAGCCCATTCGGAGTCCGGCGGACGAAGTTCGTCCGCCCCACGCCCCAAGGCTGTAGCCCACCCCCTTTTTGGGCATTTTTCCGCAGGACGAACTATGCGCCGAGGGGTTTGACTGCTCTTTTTTGGGCGCAGCTGTGCCCGCGGCCTATTTTTGTCATGGGGAGGGGGTGCGGAAAGTCTCGGCCCATTCCGAGTCCGGCGGATAATGTTCGCCAGCCCCACGCCCCAAGGCTACAGCCCACCCCTTTTTTGGGCATTTCTCCGCAGGACGAACTTGGCGCCAAGGGGTTTGGCTGCTCTTTTTTGGGTACGGCTGTGCCCGCGCCCTATTTTTGTCGTGGGGTGGGGAAAGTCTCGGCCCATTCCGAGTCCGGCGGATTAAGTTCGCCCGCCCCACGCCACAAGGCTATAGCCCTCCCCCTTTTTGGGCATTTTTCTGCAGGACGAACTTGACGCCAAGGGGTTCGGCTGCTCTTTTTTCGGCGCAGCTGTGCCCGCAGCCTATTTTTGTCGCGGGGAGGGGGTGGGCAAAGTCTTGGCCCATTCCAAGTCCGGCGGGCGAAATTCGCGAGCCCCACGCCCCAAGGCTATAGCCCACCCCCTTTTTGGGCTTTTTTCCGCAGGACGAACTTGGCGCCAAGGGGTTCGGCTGCTCTTTTTTGGGCACGGCTGTGCCCGCGGCCTATTTTTGTCGCGGGGAGGGGGTGGACAAATTCTCGACCCATTCCGAGGAAGGCGAACGAAGTTCGCCCGCCCCACGCCCCAAGGCTATAGCCCACACTTTTTTTGGGGATTTTTCCACAGGACGAACTTGGCGCCAAGGGGTTCGCCTGCTCTTTTTTGGGCGCGGCGGTGCCCGCAGCCTATTTTTGTTGTGGGGAGGAGGTGGGAAAAGTCCCGGCCCATTCCGAGTCCGACGGACGAAGTTCGCCAGCCCCACGCCCCAAGGCTATAGGCCACCCCTTTTTTGGGCATTTTTCCGCAGGACGAACTTGGCGCCAAGGGGTTCGGCTGCTCTTTTTTGGGCGCGGCTGTGCCCGCAGCCTATTTTTGTCGCGGGGAGGGGGTGGGAAAAGTCTCGGCCCGTTCTGAGGCCGGCGGACGAACTTCGCCAGCCCCACGCCCGAAGGCTATAGCACACCCCTTTTTTGGTAATTTTTCCGCAGGACGAACTTGGCGCCAAGGGGTTCGGCTGCTCTTTTTTGGGCGCAGCTGTGCCCGCGGCCTATTTTTGTCGTGTGGAGGGGGTGGGAAAAGTCTCGGCCCATTCCGAGTCCGGCGGACGAAGTGCGTCGGCCCCACGCCCCAAGGCTACAGCCCACACGCTTTTTGGGCATTTTTCCGCAGGACGAAGTTGGCGCCACGGGGTTTGGCGGCTCTTTTTTCGGAGCGGCTGTGCCCGCGGCCTATTTTTGTCGCGGGGAGGGGGTGTGGAAAGTCTCGTCCCATTCCAAGTCCGGCGGACAAAGTTTGCCCGCCCCACGCGCCATGGCTATAGCCCACCCCCTTTTTGGGCATTTTTCCGCAGGACGAACTTGGCGCCAAGGGTTCCGGCTGCTCTTTTTTGGGAGCGGCTCTGCCCGCGGCCTATTTTTGTCGCCGGGAGGGGGTGGGAAAAGTCTCAGCCCATTCGGAGTCCGGCGGACGGAGTTCGCCCGCCCCACGCCCCAAGGCTGTAGCCCACCCCCTTTTTGGGCATTTTTCCGCAGGACGAACTATGCGCAAAGGGGTTTGACTGCTCTTTTTTGGGCGCAGCTGTGCCCGCGGCCTATTTTTGTCATGGGGAGGGGGTGCGGAAAGTCTCGGCCCATTCCGAGTCCGGCGGACGATGTTCGCCAGCCCCACGCCCCAAGGCTACAGCCCACCCCTTTTTTGGGCATTTCTCCGCAGGACGAACTTGGCGCCAAGGGGTTTGGCTGCACTTTTTTGGGTGCGGCTGTGCCCGCGGCCTATTTTTGTCGTGTGGAGGGGGTGGGAAAAGTCTCGGCCCATTCCGAGTCCGGCGGACGAAGTGCGTCGGCCCCACGCCCCAAGGCTACAGCCCACCCGCTTTTTGGGCATTTTTCCGCAGGACGAAGTTGGCGCCACGGGGTTTGGCAGCTCTTTTTTCGGAGCGGCTGTGCCCGCGGCCTATTTTTGTCGCGGAGAGGGGGTGTGGAAAGTCTCGTCCCATTCCAAGTCCGGCGGACGAAGTTCGCCCGCCCCACGCGCCATGGCTATTGCCCACCCCCTTTTTGGGCATTTTTCCGCAGGACGAACTTGGCGCCAAGGGTTCCGGCTGCTCTTTTTTGGGAGCGGCTCTTCCCGCGGCCTATTTTTGTCGCCGGGAGGGGGTGGGAAAAGTCTCAGCCCATTCGGAGTCCGGCGGACGAAGTTCGCCCGCCCCACGCCCCAAGGCTGTGGCCCACCCCCTTTTTGGGCATTTTTCCGCAGGACGAACTATGCGCCAAGGGGTATGACTGCTCTTTTTTGGGCGCAGCTGTGCCCGTGGCCTATTTTTGTCATGGGGAGGGGGTGCGGAAAGTCTCGGCCCATTCCGAGTCCGGCGGACGATGTTCGCCAGCCCCACGCCCCAAGGCTACAGCCCACCCCTTTTTTGGGCATTTCTCCGCAGGACGAACTTGGCGCCAAGGGGTTTGGCTGCTCTTTTTTGGGTGCGGCTGTGCCCGCGGCCTATTTTTGTCGCGGGGTGGGGAAAGTCTCGGCCCATTCCGAGTCCGGCGGATGAAGTTCGCCCGCCCCACGCCACAAGGCTATAGCCCACCCCCTTTTTGGGCATTTTTCTGCAGGACGAACTTGACGCCAAGGGGTTCGGCTGCTCTTTTTTCGGCGCAGTTGTGCCCGCGGCCTATTTTTGTCGCGGGGAGGGGGTGGGCAAATTGTCGGCCCATTCCGAGGAAGGCGAACGAAGTTCGCCCGCCCCACGCCCCAAGACTATAGCCCACACTTTTTTTGGGGATTTTTCCACAGGACGAACTTGGCGCCAAGGGGTTTGCCTGCTCTTTTTTGGGCGCGGCGGTGGCCGCAGCCTATTTTTGTTGCGGGGAGGAGGTGGGAAAAGTCTCGGACCATTCCGAGTCCGACGGACGAAGTTCGCCCGCCCCAGGCGCCATGGCTATAGCCCACCCCCTTTTTGGGCATTTTTCCGCAGGACGAACTTGGCGCCAAGGGTTCCGGCTGCTCTTTTTTGGGAGCGGCTCTGCCCGCGGCCTATTTTTGTCGCCGGGAGGGGGTGGGAAAAGTCTCAGCCCATTCGGAGTCCGGCGGACGAAGTTCGCCCGCCCCACGCCCCAAGGCTGTAGCCCACCCCCTTTTTGGGCATTTTTCCGCAGGACGAACTATGCGCCAAGGGGTTTGACTGCTCTTTTTTGGGCGCAGCTATGCCCGCGGCCTATTTTTGTCATGGGGAGGGGGTGCGGAAAGTCTCGGCCCATTCCGAGTCCGGCGGACGATGTTCGCCAGCCCCACGCCCCAAGGCTACAGCCCACCCCTTTTTTGGGCATTTCTCCGCAGGACGAACTTGGCGCCAAGGGGTTTGGCTGCTCTTTTTTGGGTGCGGCTGTGCCCGCGGCCTATTTTTGTCGCGGGGTGGGGAAAGTCTCGGCCCATTCCGAGTCCGGCGGATGAAGTTCGCCCGCCCCACGCCACAAGGCTATAGCCCACCCCCTTTTTGGGCATTTTTCTGCAGGACGAACTTGACGCCAAGGGGTTCGGCTGCTCTTTTTTCGGCACAGCTGTGCCCGTGGCCTATTTTTGTCGCGGGGAGGGGTTGGGCAAATTCTCGGCCCATTCCGAGGAAGGCGAACGAAGTTCGCCCGCCCCACGCCCCAAGACTATAGCCCACACTTTTTTTGGGGATTTTTCCACAGGACGAACTTGGCGCCAAGGGGTTCGCATGCTCTTTTTTGGGCGCGGCGGTGCCCGCAGCCTATTTTTCTTGCGGGGAGGAGGTGGGAAAAGTCTCGGCCCATTCCGAGTCCGACAGACGAAGTTCGCCAGCCCCACGCCCCGAGGCTATAGGCCACCCCTTTTTTGGGCATTTTTCCGCAGGATGAACTTGGCGCCAAGGGGTTCGGCTGCTCTTTTTAGGGCACGGCTGTGCCCGCGGCCTATGTTTGTCGCGGGGAGGGGGTGGGAAAAGTCTCGGCCCATTCCGAGTCCGGTGGACGAAGTTGGCTAGCCCCACGCCCCAAGGCTATAGCCCACCCCTTTTCTGGGCATTTTTCCACAGGACGAACATGGCGTTAAGGGGTTCGGCTGCTCTTTTTTGGGTGCGGCTGTGCCCGCAGCTTACTTTTAGTGCGGGGAGGGGGTGGGCAAAGACTCGGCCCATTCCAAGGAAGGCGGACGAAGTTCACCGGCCCCACGCCGAAAGGCTATAGCACACCCCTTTTTTGGGAATTTTTCCGCAGGACGAACTTGGCGCCAAGGGGTTAGGCTGCTCTTTTTTGCGCGCGGCTGGGCCCGCGGCCTATTTTTGTCGCAGGGAGGGGGTGGGAAAAGTCTCGGCCCATTCCAACTCCGGCGTACGAACTTCGGCAGCCCCACGCCCCAAGGCTATAGCACACCCCTTTTTTGGGCATTTTTCCGCAGGACGAACTAGGCGCAATGGGGTTCGGCTGCTCTTTTTTGGGAGCGGCGGTGCCCGCGGCCTATTTTTGTCGCGGGGAGGGGGTGGGCAAAGTCTCGGTTCATTCCGAGTCCAGCGGACGAAGTTCGCCAGCCCCACGACTCGAGGCTATAGCCCACCCTTTTTTGGGCATTTTTCCACAGGACGAACATGGCGCCAAGGGGTTCGGCTGCTCTTTTTTGGGCGCGGTTGTGCCCGCGGCCTATTGTTGTCGTGCGGAGGGGGTGGGAAAAGTCTCGGCCCATTCGGAGTCCGGCGGACGAATTTCGCCCGCCCCACGCCCCAAGGCTATAGCCCACCCCCTTTTTGAGCATTTTTCCGCAGGACGAACGTGGCGCCAAGGGGTTCGGCTGCTCTTTTTTGGGCGCGGCTGTGCCCGCAGCTTATTTTTAGTGCGGGGAGGGGGTGGGCAAAGTCTCGGCCCATTCCGAGGAAGGCGGACGAAGTTCGCCGGCCCCACGCCCGAAGGCTATAGCACACCCCGTTTTTGGGCATTTTTCCGCAGGACGAACTTGGCGCCAAGGGGTTCGGCTGCTCTTTTTTGGGCGAGGCTGTGCCCGCGGACTATTTTTGTCGCGGGGAGAGGGTGGGCAAAGTCTCGACCCATTCCAAGGAAGGCGGATGAAGTTCGCCGGCCCCACGCCCCAAGGCTATAGCCCACCCCCTTGTTGGGCATTTTTCCGCAGGACGAACCTGGCGCCAAGGGGTTCGGCTGCTCTTTTTTGGGCGCGGCTGTGCCCGCAGCTTACTTTTAGTGCGGGGAGGGGGTGGGCAAAGACTCGGCCCATTCCGAGGAAAGCGGACGAAGTTCGCCGACCCCACGTCCAAAGGCTATAGCACACCCCTTTTTTGGGAATTTTTCCGCAGGACGAACTTGGCGCCAAGGGGTTCGGCTGCTCTTTTTTGCGTGCGGCTGGGCCCGCGGCCTATTTTTGTCGTGGGGAGGGGGTGGGAAAAGTCTCGGCCCATTCCGAGGAAGGCGGACGAAGTTCGCCGGCCCCACGCCCCAAGGCTATAGCCCACCCCCTTTTTGAGCATTTTTCCACAGGACGAACTTGGCACCAAGGGGTTTGGCTGCTCTTTTTTGGATGCGGCTGTGCCCGCAGCCGATTTTTGTCGCGGGGAGGGGGTGGGAAAAGTCTCGTCCCATTCCAAGTCCGGCGGACGATCTTCGGCAGCCCCACGGCCCAAGGCTATAGTACACCCCTTTTTTGGGCATTTTTCCGCAGGACGAACATGGCACCAAGGGGTTCGGCTGCTCTTTTTTGGGCGAGGCTGTGCCCGCGGACTATTTTTGTCGCGGCGAGAGGGTGGGCAAAGTCTCGGCCCATTCCAAGGAAGGCGGATGAAGTTCGCCGGCCCCACGCCCCAAGGCTATAGCCCACCCCCTTTTTGGGCATTTTTCCGCAGGACGAACCTGGCGCCAAGGGGTTCGGCTGCTCTTTTTTGGGCGCGGCTGTGCCCGCAGCTTACTTTTAGTGCGGGGAGGGGGTGGGCAAAGACTCGGCCCATTCCGAGGAAAGCGGATGAAGTTCGCCGACCCCACGTCCAAAGGCTATAGCACACCCCTTTTTTGGGAATTTTTCCGCAGGACGAACTTGGCGCCAAGGGGTTCGGCTGCTCTTTTTTGCGTGCGGCTGGGCCCACGGCCTACTTTTGTCGTGGGGAGGGGGTGGGAAAAGTCTCGGCCCATTCCGAGGAAGGCGGACGAAGTTCGCCGGCCCCACGCCCCAAGGCTATAGCCCACCCCCTTTTTGAGCATTTTTCCACAGGACGAACTTGGCACCAAGGGGTTTGGCTGCTCTTTTTTGGATGCGGCTGTGCCCGCGGCCTATTTTTGTCGTGGGGAGGGGGTGGGCAACCTCTCGGCTCATTCCGAGTCCGGCGGACGAAGTTCGCCAGCCCCACGACCCAAGGCTATAGCCCACCCTTTTTTGGGCATTTTTCCACAGGACGAACCTGGCGTTAATGGGTTCGGCTGCTCTTTTTTGGGCGCGGCTGTGCCCGCAGCTTACTTTTATTGCGGGGAGGGGGTGGGCAAATTCCCGGCCCATTCCGAGGAAGGCGGACGAAGTTCGCCGGCCCCGCGCCCAAAGGCTATAGCACACCCCTTTTTTGGGGATTTTTCCGCAGGACGAACTTGGCGCCAAGGGGTTCGCCTGCACTTTTTTGGGCGCGGCTGGGCCCGCAGCCTATTTTTGTCACGGGAGGCGGTGGGAAAAGTCTCGGCCCATTCCGAGGAAGGCGGACGAAGTTCGCCGGCCCCACGCCCAAAGGCTATAGCACACCCCTTTTTTGGGCATTTTTCCGCAAGACGAACTTGGCGCCAAGGGGTTCAGCTGCTCTTTTTTGGGCGCGGTTGTGCCCGCGGCCTATTTTTGTCCTGGGGAGGGGGTGGCCAAACGCTCGGCCCATTCCGAGTCCCGCGGACGAAGTTCGCCCGCCCCACGCCCAAAGGCTATAGCGCACCCCTTTTTTGGGCATTTTTCCGCAGGACGACCTTGGCGCCAAGCGGTTCGGCTGCTCTTTTTTGCACGTGGCTGTGCCCGCGGCCTATTTTTGTCGTGGGGAGGGGGTGGGCAAAGTCTCGGCCCGTTCTGTGGAAGGCGGACGAAGTTCGCCCGCCCCACACCCCAAGGCTATAGCCCACCCCTTTTTTGAGCATTTTTCCGCAGGACGAACCTGGCGCCAAGGGGTTCGGCTGCTCTTTTTTGGGCGCGGCTGTGCCCATAGCTTATTTTTGTCGCGGGGAGGGGGTTGGAAAGGTCTCGGCCCATTCCGAGGAAGGCGGACGAACTTTGCCGGCCCCACGCCCAATGGCTAAAGCACACCCCTGTTTTGGGCATTTTCCCGCAGTACGAACTTGGCGCCAAGGGGGTCGACTGCTCTTTATTGGGCGCGGCTATGCCCGTGGCCTATTTTTGGCACGGCAAGGGGGTGGGCAAAGTCTCGCCCCATTCCGAGATCGGCGGACGAAGTTCGCCAGCCCCACCCCCCAAGGCTATAGCCCACCCCTTTTTTGGGCATTTTTCTGCAGCACGAACTTGGCGCCAATGTGTTCGGATGCTTTTTTTTGGGCGCGGCCGAGCCCGTGGCCAATTTTTGTTGAGGGGAGGGGGTGGGAAAAGTCTCGGCCCATTCCGAGTCCGGGGGACGAAGTTCGCCTGCCCCACGCCCCGAGGCTATATAGCCCACCCCTTTTTTGGGCATTTTTCCGCAAGTCGAACTTGGCGCCAAGGGGTTCGGCTGATCTTTTTTGGACGCGGCTGTGCCCGCGGCTGATTTTTGTCGCGGGGAGGAGGTGGGCAAAGTCTCGGCCCATTCGGAGAACGGCGGACGAAGTTCGCCCGCCCCACGCCCCAAGGCTATAGCCCACCCCTTTTTTGGGCATTTTTCCGCCGGACGAACTTGGCGCGAAGGGGTTCGGCTGCTCTTTTTGGGTGCGGCTGTGGCCGCGGCCTATTTTTGTCGTGGGGAGGGGGTGGGAAAAGTCTCGTCCCATTCCAAGTCCGGCGGACGATCTTCGGCAGCCCCACGGCCCAAGGCTATAGTACACCCCTTTTTTGGGCATTTTTCCGCAGGACGAACATGGCACCAAGGGGTTCGGCTGCTCTTTTTTGGGCGCGGCTGTGCCCGCGGCCTATTTTTGTCACAGGGAGGGGGTGGGCAAAGTCTCGGCCCATTCCGAGTCCGGCGGACGAAGTTCGCCCGCCCCACGCCCCAAGGCTATAGCCCACCCCTTTTTTGGGCATTTTTCCGCAGGACGAACTTGGCGCGAAGGGGTTCGGCTGCTCTTTTTGGGTGCGGATGTGCCCGCGGCCTATTTATGTCGAGGGGAGGGGGTGGGGAAAGTCTCGGCCCATTCCGAGTCCGGGGGACGACGTTCGCCTGCCCCACACCCCAAGGCTATATAGCCCACCCCTTTTTTGGGCATTTTTGCGCAAGTCGAACTTGGCGCCAAGGGGTTCGGCTGCTCTTTTTTGGGCGCGGCTGTGCCCGCGGCCTATTTTTGTCACAGGGAGGGGGTGGGCAAAGTCTCGGCCCATTCCGAGTCCGGCGGACGAAGTTCGCCCGCCCCACGCCCCAAGGCTATAGCCCACCCCTTTTTTGGGCATTTTTCCGCAGGACGAACTTGGCGCGAAGGGGTTCGGCTGCTCTTTTTGGGTGCGGATGTGCCCGCGGCCTATTTATGTCGAGGGGAGGGGGTGGGGAAAGTCTCGGCCCATTCCGAGTCCGGGGGACGACGTTCGCCTGCCCCACACCCCAAGGCTATATAGCCCACCCCTTTTTTGGGCATTTTTGCGCAAGTCGAACTTGGCGCCAAGGGGTTCGGCTGCTCTTTTTTGGGCGCGGCTGTGCCCGCGGCCTATTTTTGTCACAGGGAGGGGGTGGGCAAAGTCTCGGCCCATTCCGAGTCCGGCGGACGAAGTTCGCCCGCCCCACGCCCCAAGGCTATAGCCCACCCCTTTTTTGGGCATTTTTCCGCAGGACGAACTTGGCGCCAAGGGGTTCGGCTGCTCTTTTTGGGTGCGGCTGTGCCCGCGGCCTATTTTTGTCGTGGGGAGGGGGTGGGAAAAGTCTCGCACCATTCCGAGTCCGGCGGACGAACTTCGGCAGCCCCACGGCCCAAGGCTATAGTACACCCCTTTTTTGGGCATTTTTCCGCAGGACGAACTTGGCGCCAAGCGGTTCGACTGCTCTTTTTTTGGCGCGGCTGTGGCCGCGGGCTATTTTTGGCGCGGGGAGGGGGTGGGAAAAGTCTCGGCCCATTCCGAGTCCGGGGGATGAAGTTCGCCGGCCCCACGCCCCAAGGCTTTATAGCCCACCCCTTTTTTGGGCATTTTTCCGCAGGACGAACTTGGTGCCAAGGGGGTCGGCAGCTCTTTTTTGGGCGCGGCTGTGCCCACGGCCTATTTTTGTCGTGGGGAGGGGGTGGACAAAGCCTTGGCCCATTCCGAGTCCGGTGGACGAAGTTCGCCTGCCCCACGCCCCAAGGCTATAGCCCACCTCTTTTTTAGACATTTTTCCGCTGGACAAACTAGGCGCCAAGGGGTTCGGCGGCTATTTTTTGGGCGCGGCTGTGCCCGCAGCCAATTTTTGTCGTGGGGAGGGGGTGGTCAAAGTCTCGGCCCATTCCGTGTCCGGCGGACGAAGTGCGCCAGTCCGACGCCCCAAGGTTATAGCCCACCCCTTTTTTGGGCATTTTTCCGCAGGACGAACTTGGCGCCAAGGGGTTCGGCTGCTCGTTTTTGGGCGCGTCTGTGCCCGTGGCCTATTTTTGTCGTGGGGAGGGGGTGGCCAAAGTCTCGGCCCATACCGAGTCCGGCGGACGAAGTTCGCCAGCCCCATGCCCCAAGGCTATAGCCCACCCCTTTTTCAGGCATTTTTCCGCAGGACGAACTTGGTGCCAAGAGGTTCGGCTGCTTTTTTTTGGCGCGGCCTATTTTTGTCAGGGGGAGGGGGTGTGCAAAGTCTCGGCACATTCCGAGTCCGGCGGACGAAGTTCGCCAGCCCCACGCCCCAAGGCTATAGCCCACTCCTTTTTTGGGCTTTTTTCCGCCGGACGAACCTGGCGCCAAGGGGTTCGACAACGCTTTTTTGGACGTGGCTGTGCCCGCAGCCTATTTTTGACGCGGGGAGGGGGTGGTCAAAGTCTCGGCCCATTCCTTGTCCGGCGGACGAAGTGCGCCAGCCCCAAGCCCCAAGGTTATAGCACACCTCTTTTTTGGGCATTTTTCCGCAGGACGAACTTGGCGCCGAGGGGTTCGGCTGCTCTTTTTTGGGCACGGCTGTGCCCGTGGCCTATTTTTGTCACGGGGAGAGGGTGGGAAATATCTTGGCCCATTCCAAGTCCGGCGGACGAACTTCGGCAGCCCCTTGCCCCAAGGCTATAGCATACCCCTTTTTTGGCCATTTTTCCGCAGGACGAACTTGGCGCCATGGGGGTCGACAGCTCTTTTGGGCGCGGCTGCGCCCGCGGCCTATTTTTGTCGCGGGGAGGGGGTGGGCAAAGTCTGGTCCCACTCCGAGACCGGCGGACGAAGTTCGCCCGGCCCACGCTCCGAGGCTATAGCGCACCCCTTTGTTGGGCATTTTTCAGCAGGACGAACATGGCGCCAAGGAGTTCGGCTGCTCTTTTTGGGGCGCGGCTGTGCCCGCGGCCTATTTTTGTCGCGGGGAGGGGGTGGGCAATGGCTCGGCCCATTCCGAGTCCGGCGGACGAAGTGCGCCCCTCCCCCCACGCCCCAGGGCTATAGCTCACCCCTTATTTGGGCATTTTTCCGCAGGACGAACTTGGCGCCAAGGGGTTCGTCAGCTCTTTTTCGGACGCGGCTGCGCCCGCGGCCTATTTTTGTCACGGGGAGGGGGTGGTCAAAGTCTCGGTCCATTCCGAGTACGGCGGACGAAGTTCGCCAGCCCCACGCCCCAAGGCTATAGCCCACTCCCTTTTTGGGCATTGTTCCGCAGGACGAACTTGGCGCCAAGGGGTTCGGCTGCTCTTTTTGGGGCGCGGCTGTGCCCGCGGCCTATTTTTGTCGTGGGGAGGGGGTGGGCAATGTCTCGGCCCATTCCAAGTCCGGCGGACGAAGTGCGCCCCCCCCCCCCCACGCCCCAGGGCTATAGCTCACCCCTTTTTTGGGCATTTTCCCGCAGGACAAACTTGGCGCCAAGGGGTTCGGCTACTCTTTTTTGGGCGCGGCTGTGCCCGCGGCCTATTTCTGTCGCGGGGAGGGGGTGGGAAAAGTTTTGGCCCATTCTGAGTCCGGCGGACGTAGTTCGCCAGCCCCACGCCCCAAGGCTATAGCCCACGCCCTTTTTGCGCATTTTTTCCGCGGGAGGAACTTGTTGCCAAGGGGTTCGGCTGCTCTTTTTTGGGCGCAGCTGTGCCCGTGACCTATTTTTGTCATGGGGAGGGGGTGGGCGAAGTCTCGGCCCATTCCGAGTCCGGCGGACGTAGTTCGCCTGGCCCACGCCCCACGCCCCACGCCCCAAGGCTATACCCCACCCCCTTTTTGGGCATTTTTCCGCAAGACGAACTTGGCGCCAAGGGGTTCGGCTGCTATTTTTTGGGCAAGGCTGTGCCCGCGGCCTATTTCTGTCGTGGGGAGGGGGTGGCCAAAGTCTCAGCCCATTCCGAGGAAGGCGGACGAAGTGCGCCGGCCCCACGCCCAAAGCCTATAGCACGCCCCTTTTTTGGGCATTTTTCCGCAGGACGAACTTGGCGCCAAGGGGTTCGGCTGCTCTTTTTTGGGCGAGGCTGTGCCCGCAGCCTATTTCTGTCGTGGGGAGGGGGTGGCCAAAGTCTCTGCCCATTCCGTGGAAGGCGGACGAAGTGCGCCGGCCCCACGCCCAAAGGCTATAGCCCACCCCTTTTTTGGGCATTTTTCCGCAGGACGAACTTGGCGCCAAGGGGTTCGGCTGCTTGTTTTTGGGCGCGTCTGCGCCCGTGGCCTATTTTTGTCGCGGGGAGGGGGTGGGCAACGCCTCGGCCCATTCCGAGTTTGGCGGACGAAGTTCGCCAGCCTGATGCCCCAACGCTATAGCCCACCCCCTTTTTGGGCATTTTTCCGCAGAACGAATTTGGCGCCAAGGGGTTCGTCTGCTCCTTTTCAGGCGCGGCTGCGCCCGCAGCCTATTTTTATCGCGGGGAGAGGGTGGTCAATGTCTCAGCCCATTCCGAGTCCGGCGGACGTAGTTCGCCTGCCCCACGCCCCAAGGCTGTAGCCCACCCCCTTTTTGGGCATTTTTCCGCAGGACGAACTTGGCGCCAAGGGGTTCGGCTGCTCTTTTTTGGGCGAGGCTACGCCCGCGGCCTATTTTTGTCGCGGGGAGGGGGTGGCCAAAGTCTCTGCCCATTCCGACGAAGTGCGCCGGCCCCACGCCCAAACGCTATGGCACACGCCTTTTTTGGGCATTTTTCCGCAGGACGAACTTGGCGTAAAGGGGTTCGGCTGCTCTTTTTTGGGCGCGGCTGTGGCCGCGGCATATTTTTGTCACGGGGAGGGGGTGGGAAAAGTCTCGGGCCATTCCGAGTCCGGCGGACAAAGTTCGCCAGCCCCACGCCCCAAGGCTATAGCCCACCCCTTTTTTGGGCATTTTTCCACAGGACGAACTTGGCGCCAAGGGGTTCGGCTGCTCTTTTTTGTGCGCGGCCTTGCCCGCGGCCTATTTTTTTCGCGGGGAGGGGGTGGCCAAAGTCTCGGCCCATTCCGAGGAAGGCGGACGAAGTTCGCCGGCCCCACGCCCCAAGGCTATAGCACACCGCTTTTTTGGGCAGTTTTCCGCAGGACGAACTTGGCGCCAGGGGGTTCGGCTGCTCTTTTTTGGGCGCGGCTGTGCCCGCAGCTTATTTTTAGTGCGGGGAGGGGGTGGGCAAAGTCTCGGCACATTCCGAGGAAGGCGGACGAAGTTCGCCTGCCCCACGCCCCAAGGCTATATAGCCCACCCCTTTTTTGGGCATTTTTGCGCAAGTCGAACTTGGCGCCAAGGGGTCCGGCTGCTCTTTTTTGGGCGCGGCTGTGCCCGCGGCCTATTTTTGTCACAGGGAGGGGGTGGGCAAAGTCTCGGCCCATTCCGTGTCCGGCGGACGAAGTTCGCCCGCCCCACGCCCCAAGGCTATAGCCCACCCCTTTTTTGGGCATTTTTCCGCAGGACGAACTTGGCGCCAAGGGGTTCGGCTGCTCTTTTTGGGTGCGGCTGTGCCCGCGGCCTATTTTTGTCGTGGGGAGGGGGTGGGAAATGTCTCGCCCCATTCCGAGTCCGGCGGACGAACTTCGGCAGCCCCACGGCCCAAGGCTATAGTACACCCCTTTTTTGGGCATTTTTCCGCAGGACGAACTTGGCGCCAAGCCGTTCGACTCCTCTTTTTTAGGCGCGGCTGTGGCCGCGGGCTATTTTTTGCGCGGGAAGGGGGTGGGAAAAGGCTCGGCCCATACCGAGTCCGGCGTACGAAGTTCGCCAGCCCCATGCCCCAAGGCTATAGCCCACCCCTTTTTTAGGCATTTTTCCGCAGGACGAACTTGGCGCCAAGGGGTTCGGCTGCTTTTTTTGGGCGCGGCCTATTTTTGTTGCGGGGAGGGGGTCGACAACGTCTCGGCACATTCCGAGTCCGGCGGACGAAGTTCACCAGCCCCACGCCACAACGCTATAACCCACCCCCTTTTTGGGCATTTTTCCGCAGGACGAACATGGCGCCAAGGGGTTCGGCTGCTCTTTTTTGGACGCGGCTGTGCCCGCGGTCTATTTTTGTCTCGGGGAGGGGGTGGGCAAACTCTTGGCACATTCCGAGTCGGGCGGACGAAGTGCGCCACCCCCACGCCCCATGGCTGTAGCCCACCCCTTTTTTTGGCATTTTTCCGCAGGACGAACTTGGCGCCGAGGGGTTCGGCTGCTCTTTTTTGGGCGCGGCTGTGCCCGCGGCCTATTTTTGGTGCAGGGAGGGGGTGGGAAAAGTCTTGGCCCATTCTGAGTCCGGCGGACGAAGTGCGCCGGCCCCACGCCCGAAGGCTCTAGCCAACCCCTTTTTTAGGCATTTTTCCGCAGGACGAACTTGGCGCCAAGGGGTTCGGCTGCTCGTTTTTGGGCGCGTCTGTGCCCGTGGCCTATTTTTGTCGCGGGGAGGGGGTGGGCAACGCCTCGGCGCATTCTGAGTCTGGCGGACGAAGTTCGCCAGCCCGATGCCCCAACGCTATAGCCCACCCCCTTTTTGGGCATTTTTCCGCAGAACGAATTTGGCGCCAAGGGGTTCGTCTGCTCTTTTTCAGGCGCGGCTGCGCCCGCAGCCTATTTTTGTCGCGGGGAGAGGGTGGTCAATGTCTCCGCCCATTCCGAGTCTGGCGGACGTAGTTCGCCTGCCCCACGCCCCAAGGCTATAGCCCACCCCCTTTTTGGGCATTTTTCCGCCGGACGAACTTGGCGCCAAGGGGTTCGGCTGCTCTTTTTTGTGCGCGGCCGTGCCCGCAGCTTATTTTTTGCGCAGGGAGGGGGTGGGAAAAGTCTCGGCCCATTCCAAGTCCGGCGGATGATGTTCGCCTGCCCCACGCCTCAAGGCTATAGCCCACCCCTTTTTTGGGCATTTTTCCGTAGGACGAACTTGGCGCCAAGGGGTTCGGCTGCTCTTTTTTCGGCGCGGCTGGGCCCGAGGCCTATTTTTGTCGCGGGGAGGGGGTGGGCAACGACTCGGCCAATTCGGAGTCCGGCGGATGAAGTTCGCCAGCCCCACGCCCCAAGGCTATAGCCCACCTCTTTTTTCGGCATTTTTCAGCAGGGCGAACATGGCGCCAAGGGGTTCGGCTGCTCTTTTTGGGACGCGGCTGTCCCCGTGGCCTATTTTTGTCGCGGGGAGGGGTTGGCCAAAGTCTAGGCCCAATCCGAGGAAGGCGGATGAACTTTCCGGCCCCACGCCCAAAGGCTATAGCACACCCCTTTTTTAGGCAATTTTCCGCTGGACGAACTTGGCGCCAAGGGGTTCGGCTGCTCTTTTTTGGGCGCGGCTGTCCCCGTGGCCTATTTTTGTCGCGGGGAGGGGGTGGCCAATGTCTCAGCCCATTCCGAGGAAGGCGGACGAAGTTCGCCGGCCCCACGCCCAAAGGCTATAGCACACCCCTTTTTTGGGCATTTTTCCGCAGGATGAACTTGGTGCCAAGGGGTTCGGGTGCTCTTTTTTGGGCGAGGCTGTGCCTGCAGCCTATTTCTATCGTGGGGAGGGGGTGGCCAAAGTCTCAGCCCATTCCGAGGAAGGCGGACGAAGTGCGCTGGCCCCACGCCCCAAGGCTATAGCACACCCCTTTTTTGGGCATTTTTCCGCAGGACGAACTTGGTGCCAAGGGGTTCGGCTGCTCTTTTTTGGGCGAGGCTGCGCCCGCGGCCTATTTTTGTTGCGGGGAGGCTGTGGTCAATGTCTCGGCCCATTCCGAGTCCGGCGGACGTAGTTCGCCTGCCCCACACCCCAAGGCTATAGCCCACACACTTTTTTTGGGGATTTTTCCACAGGACGAACTTGGCGCCAAGGGGTTCGCATGCTCTTTTTTGGGCGCGGCGGTGCCCGCAGCCTATTTTTGTTGCGGGGAGGAGGTGGGAAAAGTCTCGGCCCATTCCGAGTCCGACAGACGAAGTTCGCCAGCCCCACGCCCCGAGGCTATAGGCCACCCCTTTTTTGGGCATTTTTCCGCAGGACGAACTTGGCGCCAAGGGGTTCGGCTGCTCTTTTTAGGGCACGGCTGTGCCCGCGGCCTATGTTTGTCGCGGGGAGGGGGTGGGAAAAGTCTCGGCCCATTCCGAGTCCGGTGGACGAAGTTGGCTAGCCCCACGCCCCAAGGCTATAGCCCACCCCTTTTCTGGGCATTTTTCCACAGGACGAACCTGGCGCCAAGGGGTTCGGCTGCTCTTTTTTTGGCGCGGCTGTGCCCGCGGCCTATTTTTGTCGTGGGGAGGGGGTGGGCAAAGTCTCGGCACGTTCCGAGTCCGGCGGACGAAGTTCGCCTGCCCCACGCCCCAAGGCTATAGCCAACCCCATTTTTGGGCATTTTTCCACAGGACGGACTTGGCGCCAAGGGGTTCGGCTGCTCTTTTTTGCGCGCGGCTGTGCCCGGGGCCTATTGTGGTCGCGGGGAGGGGGCGGGCAAAGTCTCGGCCCATTTCGAGTCCAGCGGACGAAGTTCACCAGCCCCATGCCCCAAGGCTATAGCCCACCCCCTTTTTGGGCATTTTTCTGCAGGACGAACTTGGTGCCAAGGGGTTCGACTGCTATTTTTTGGGCGCGGCTATGCCCGCAGCCTATTTTTGGTGCGGGGAGGGGTTGGCCAAAGTCTAGGCCCAAGCCGAGGAAGGCGGATGAACTTTGCCGGCCCCACGCCCAAAGGCTATAGCACACCCCTTTTTTAGGCAATTTTCCGCTGGACGAACTTGGCGCCAAGGGGTTCGGCTGCTCTTTTTTGGGCGCGGCTGTCCCCGTGGCCTATTTTTGTCGCGGGGAGGGGGTCGCCAATGTCTCAGCCCATTCCGCGGAAGGCGGACGAAGTTCGCCGGCCCCACGCCCAAAGGCTATAGCACACCCCTTTTTTGGGCATTTTTTCGCAGGACGAACTTGGCGCCAAGGGGTTCGGCTGCTCTTTTTTGGGCGCGGCTGTGTCCGTGGCCTATTTTTGTCACGGGGAGGGGGTGGCCAAAGTCTCGGCCCATTCCGTGGAAGGCGGACGAAGTGCACTGGCCCCACGCCCAAATGCTATAGCACACCCCTTTTTTGGGCATTTTTCCGCAGGACGAACTTGGCGCCAAGGGGCTCGGCTGCTCTTTTATGGGCGCGGCTGTGCCCGCGACCTAGTTTTTGCATGGGGAGGGGGTGGGCAAAGTCTCGGCCCATTCCGAGGAAGGGGGATGAACTTTACCGGCCCCGCGCCCAAAGGCTATAGCACACCCATTTTTTGGGCATATTGCCGCAGGACGATCTTGGCGCCAAGGGGTTCGGCTGCACTTTTTTTGGGCGCGGCTGTGTCCGCGGCCTATTTTTTTTTGGCGGGGGGAGGGGGTGGCCAAGGTCTCGCCCCATTCGGAGGAAGGCAAACAAAGTTCGCCGGCCCCACGCCCAAAGGATATAGCACACCCCTTTTTTGGGCATTTTTCCGCAGGACGAACTTGGTGCCAAGGGGTTCGGCTGCTCTTTTTTGGGCGCGGCTGTGCCCGCGGCCTATTTTTGTCGCGGGGAGGGGGTGGCCAAAGTCTCGGCCCATTCCGAGTACGGCGGACGAAGTTCGCCAGCCCGACGCCCAAAGGCTATAGCACACCCCTTTTTTGGGCATTTAGCCGCAGGACGAACTTGGCGCCAAGGGGTTCGGCTGCTCTTTTTTGGGTGCGGCTATGCCCGCGGCCAATTTTTGTTGCGGGGAGGGGGTGGCCAATGTCTCGGCCCATTCCGAGGGAGGCGGATGATTTTTGCCGGCCCCACGCCCAACGGCTATAGCACACCCCTTTTTTGGGCATTTTTCCGCGGGACGAACTTGGCGCCAAGGGGTTCGGCTGCTCTTTTTTGCGCGCGGCTGTGGCCGTGGCCTTGATTTGTCGTGGGGAGGGGGTGGCCAAAGTCTCGGCCCATTCCGAGGAAGGCGGACGAAGTTCGCCAGCCCCACGCCCCAAGGCTATAGCCCACCCCCTTTTTGGGCATTTTTCCGGAGGACGAACCTGGCGCCAAGGGGTTCGGCTGCTCTTTTTTTGGCGCGGCTGTGCCCGCGGCCTATTTTTGTCGTGGGGAGGGGGTGGGCAAAGTCTCGGCACGTTCCGAGTCCGGCGGATGAAGTTCGCCTGCCCCACGCCCCAAGGCTATAGCCAACCCCATTTTTGGGCATTTTTCCACAGGACGGACTTGGCGCCAAGGGGTTCGGCTGCTCTTTTTTGCGCGCGGCTGTGCCCGGGGCCTATTGTGGTCGCGGGGAGGGGGCGGGCAAAGTCTCGGCCCATTTTGAGTCCAGCGGACGAAGTTCACCAGCCCCATGCCCCAAGGCTATAGCCCACCCCCTTTTTGGGCATTTTTCTGCAGGACGAACTTGGTGCCAAGGGGTTCGACTGCTATTTTTTGGGCGCGGCTATGCCCGCAGCCTATTTTTGGTGCGGGGAGGGGTTGGCCAAAGTCTAGGCCCAAGCCGAGGAAGGCGGATGAACTTTGCCGGCCCCACGCCCAAAGGCTATAGCACACCCCTTTTTTAGGCAATTTTCCGCTGGACGAACTTGGCGCCAAGGGGTTCGGCTGCTCTTTTTTGGGCGCGGCTGTCCCCGTGGCCTATTTTTGTCGCGGGGAGGGGGTGGCCAATGTCTCAGCCCATTCCGCGGAAGGCGGACGAAGTTCGCCGGCCCCACGCCCAAAGGCTATAGCACACCCCTTTTTTGGGCATTTTTTCGCAGGACGAACTTGGCGCCAAGGGGTTCGGCTGCTCTTTTTTGGGCGCGGCTGTGTCCGTGGCCTATTTTTGTCACGGGGAGGGGGTGGCCAAAGTCTCGGCCCATTCCGTGGAAGGCGGACGAAGTGCACTGGCCCCACGCCCAAATGCTATAGCACACCCCTTTTTTGGGCATTTTTCCGCAGGACGAACTTGGCGCCAAGGGGCTCGGCTGCTCTTTTATGGGCGCGGCTGTGCCCGCGACCTAGTTTTTGCATGGGGAGGGGGTGGGCAAAGTCTCGGCCCATTCCGAGGAAGGGGGATGAACTTTACCGGCCCCGCGCCCAAAGGCTATAGCACACCCATTTTTTGGGCATATTGCCGCAGGACGATCTTGGCGCCAAGGGGTTCGGCTGCACTTTTTTTGGGCGCGGCTGTGTCCGCGGCCTATTTTTTTTTGGCGGGGGGAGGGGGTGGCCAAGGTCTCGCCCCATTCGGAGGAAGGCAAACAAAGTTCGCCGGCCCCACGCCCAAAGGATATAGCACACCCCTTTTTTGGGCATTTTTCCGCAGGACGAACTTGGTGCCAAGGGGTTCGGCTGCTCTTTTTTGGGCGCGGCTGTGCCCGCGGCCTATTTTTGTCGCGGGGAGGGGGTGGCCAAAGTCTCGGCCCATTCCGAGTACGGCGGACGAAGTTCGCCAGCCCGACGCCCAAAGGCTATAGCACACCCCTTTTTTGGGCATTTAGCCGCAGGACGAACTTGGCGCCAAGGGGTTCGGCTGCTCTTTTTTGGGTGCGGCTATGCCCGCGGCCAATTTTTGTTGCGGGGAGGGGGTGGCCAATGTCTCGGCCCATTCCGAGGAAGGCGGACGAAGTTTGCCGGCCCCACGCCCAAAGGCTATAGCACACCCCTTTTTTGGGCATTTTTCCGCAGGACGAACTTGGCACAGAGGGGTTCGCCTGCTCTTTTTTGGGCGCGGCTGTGTCCGCGGTCTATTTTTGCCCCGAGGTGGGGGTGGACAAAGTCTCGGCCCATTCTGAGGAAGGCAGACGAAGTGCGCCGGCCCCACGCCCAAAGGCTATAGCACACCCCTTTTGGGCATTTTTCCGCAGGACGAACTTGGCGCCAAGTGGTTCGGCTGCTCTTTTTTGGGCGCGGCTGTGCCCGCGGCCTATTTTTGTGGCGGGGAGAGGGTGGGCATAGTCTCTGCCCATTCTGAGTCTGGCAGACGAAGTTCGCCAGCCCCACGCCCAAAGGCTATAGCACACCCCTTTTTTGGGCATTTTGCCGCAGGACGAACTTGGCGCCAAGGGGTTCGGCTGCTCTTTTTTGGGTGCAGCTGTGTCCGCGGCCTATTGTTGTCACGGGGAGGGGGTGGCCAAGGTCTCGGCCCATTCCGAGGATGGCAAACGAAGTTCACCGGCCCCACGCCCAAAGGCTATAGCACACCCCTTTTTTGGGCATTTTTCCGCAGGACGAACTTGGTGGCAAAGGGTTCGGCTGCTCTTTTTTGGGCGAGGCTGTGTCCGCGGCCTATTGTTGTCACGGGGAGGGGGTGGCCAAGGTCTCGGCCCATTCCGAGGATGGCAAACGAAGTTCGCCGGCCCCACGCCCAAAGGCTATAGCACACCCCTTTTTTAGGCATTTTTCCGCAGGACGAACTTGGTGCCAAGGGGTTCGGCTGCTCTTTTTTGGGCGAGGCTGCGCCCGCGGCCTATTTTTGTCGTGGGGAGGGCGTGGCCAAAGTCTCGGCCCATTCCGAGTGCGGCAGACGAAGTTCGCCTGCCCCACGCCCCAAGGCTATAGCCCACCCCTTTTTTGGGCATTTTTCCGCATGACGAACTTGACGCCAAGGGGTTCGGCTGCTATTTTTTGGGCGTGGCTGTGCCCGCGGCCTATTTTTGTCGCGGGGAGGGGGTGGGCAAAGTCTCGGCCCATTCGGAGTCTGGCGGACGAAGTGCGCCAGCCCCAAGCCCCAAGGCTATAGCCCACCCCTTTTTTGGGAATTTTTCCGCACGACGAACTTGGGGCCAAGGGGTTCGGCTGTTCTTTTTTTGGCACGGACGAACTTGGCACCAAGGGGTCGGCTGCTCTTTTTTGGGCGCAGCTGTGCCCGCGGCCTATTTTTGTCGCAGGGAGGGGGGGGGGAAGTCTCGGCCCATTCCGAGTCAGGCGGACGAAGTTCGCCAGCCCCACGCCCCAAGGCTATAGCCAACCCCCCTTTTGGGCATTTTTCCGCAGGACGAACTTGGCGCCAAGGGGTTCGGCTGCTCGTTTTTGGGCACGGCTGTGCCCGCGACCTATTTTTGTCATGGGGAGGGGGTGGGCAAAGTCTCGGCCCATTCCGAGTCCGGCGGACGAAGTTCGCCAGCCCCACGCCCCAAGGCTATAGCACACCCCTTTTTTGGTCATTTTTCCCCAGGAGGAACTTGGCGCCGAGGGATTCGGCTGCTCTTTTTTGGGGACGGCTGTGTCCGCGGCCTATTTTTGTTACGGGGAGGGGGTAGGAAAAGTCTCGGCCCATTCCGAGTCAGTCGGACGAAGTTAGCCAGCTCCACGCCCCAAGGCTATAGCCAACCCCCCTTTGGGGCATTTTTCCGCAGGACGAACTTGGCGCCAAGGGGGTCGGCTGCTATTTTCTGGGCGCGGCTGTGCCGCGTACTATTTTTGTCACCGGGACGAGGTGGGCAAAGTCTCGGCCCATTCCGAGGAAGGCGGACGAAGTTCGCCAGCCCCACGCCCCAAGGCTATGGCCCTCCCCCTTTTTGGGCATTTTTCCGCAGGACGAACTTGGCGTCAAGGGGTTCGGATGCTCTTTTTTGGGCGCGGCTATGCCCGCGGCCTATTTTTGGTGCGGGGAGGGGGTGGGCAAAGTCTTGACCCATTCCGAGGAAGGCTGATGAACTTTGCCGTCCCCACGCCCCAAGGCTATAGCCAACCCCCCTTTTGGGCATTTTTCCGCAGGACGAACTTGGCGCCAAGGGGTTCGGCTGCTCGTTTTTGGGCACGGCTGTGCCCGCGACCTATTTTTGTCATGGGGAGGGGGTGGGCAAAGTCTCGGCCCATTCCGAGTCCGGCGCACGAAGTTCGCCAGCCCCACGCCCCAAGGCTATAGCACACCCCTTTTTTTGTCATTTTTCCCCAGGAGGAACTTGGCGCCGAGGGATTCGGCTGCTCTTTTTTGGGTGTGGCTGTGCCCGCGGCCTATTTTTGTCATGGGGGTGGGGGTGGGAAAAGTCTCGGCCCATTCCGAGTCCGGCGGACGAAGTTCGCCCGCCCCACGCCCCAAGGCTATAGCCCACCCCTTTTTTGGGCATTTTTCCGCCAGACGAACTTGCCGCCAAGGGGTTCGGCTGCTCTTTTTTGGGCACGGCTGTGTCCGCGGCCTATTTTTGTCGCAGGGAGGGGGTAGGAAAAGTCTCGGCCCATTCCGCGTCAGGCGGACGAAGTTCGCCAGCTCCACGCCCCAAGGCTATAGCCAACCCCGCTTTGGGGCATTTTTCCGCAGGACGAACTTGGCGCCAAGGGGGTCGGCTGCTATTTTCTGGGCGCGGCTGTGCCGCGTACTATTTTTGTCACCGGGACGAGGTGGGCAAAGTCTCGGCCCATTCCGAGGAAGGCGGACGAAGTTCGCCAGCCCCACGCCCCAAGGCTATGGCCCTCCCCCTTTTTGGGCATTTTTCCGCAGGACGAACTTGGCGCCAAGGGGTTCGGATGCTCTTTTTTGGGCGCGGCTATGCCCGCGTCCTATTTTTGGTGCGGGGAGGGGGTGGGCAAAGTCTTGACCCATTCCGAGGAAGGCTGATGAACTTTGCCGTCCCCACGCCCAAAGGCTATAGCACACCCCTTTTTTGGGCATTTTGCCGCAGGACGAACTTGGCGCCAAGGGGTTCGGCTGCTCTTTTTTGGGCGCGGCTGTGCCCGCAGCCTATTTTTGTCGTGGGGAGGGGGTGGCCAAAGTCTCGGCCCATTCCGAGGAAGGCGGACAAAGTTCGCCGGCCCCACGCCCAAGGGCTATAGCACCCCCTTTTTGGGCATTTTGCCCCAGGACGAACTTGGCGCCAAGGGGTTCGGCTGCTCTTTTTTGGGCGCGGCTGTGCCCGCGGCCTATTTTTGGTGCGGGGAGGGGGTGGGCAAAGTCTTGACCCATTCCGAGGAAGGCTGATGAACTTTGCCGTCCCCACGCCCAAAGGCTATAGCACACCCCTTTTTTGGGCATTTTACCGCAGGACGAACTTGGCTCCAAGGGGTTCGGCTGCTCTTTTTTGGGCGCGGCTGTGCCAGTCGCCTATTTCTGTCATGGGGAGCGGGTGGCCAAAGTCTCGGCCCATTCCGAGGAAGGTGAAGGAAGTGCGCCGGCCCCACGCCCAAGGGCTATAGCACCCCCTTTTTGTGCATTTTGCCGCAGGACGAACTTGGCGCCAAGGGGTTCGGCTGCTCTTTTTTGGGCGCGGCTGTGCCCGTGGTCTATTTTTGGTGCGGGGAGGGGGTGGGCAAAGTCTTGACCCATTCCGAGGAAGGCTGATGAACTTTGCCGTCCCCACGCCCAAAGGCTATAGCACACCCCTTTTTTGGGCATTTTGCCGCAGGACGAACTTGGCTCCAAGGGGTTCGGCTGCTCTTTTTTGGGCGCGGCTGTGCCAGTCGCCTATTTCTGTCATGGGGAGCGGGTGGCCAAAGTCTCGGCCCATTCCGAGGAAGGTGAAGGAAGTGCGCCGGCTCCACGCCCCAAGGCTATAGCCCACCCCCTTTTTGGGCATTTTGCCGCAGGACGAACTTGGCGCCAAGGGGTTCGGCTGCTCTTTTTTGGGCGCGGCTGTGCCCGCGGCCTATTTTTGTCGTGGGGAGGGGGTGGCCAAAGTCTCGGCCCATTCCGAGGAAGGCGGACAAAGTTCGCCGGCCCCACGCCCAAGGGCTATAGCACCCCCTTTTTGGGCATTTTGCCGCAGGACGAACTTGGCGCCAAGGGGTTCGGCTGCTTTTTTTTGGGCGCGGCTGTGCCCGCGGCCTATTTTTGTCGCGGAGAGGGGGTGGGCAAAGCCTCGGCCCATTCTGAGTCCGGCGGACGAACTTCGGCAGCCCCACGCCCAAGGGCTATAGCACCCCCTTTTTTGGGCATTTTGCCGCAGGACGAACTTGGCGCCAAGGGGTTCGGCGGCTCTTTTATGGTTGCGGCTGTGCCCGTGGCCTAGTTTTGTCGTGGGGAGCGGGTGGCCAAAGTCTCGGCCCATTCCGAGGAAGGCGAAGGAAGTGCGCCAGCTCCACGCGCCAAGGCTATAGCCCACCCCCTTTTTGGGCATTTTGCTGCAGGACGAACTTGGCGCCAAGGGGTTCGGCTGCTCTCTTTTGGGGGCGGCTGTGCCCGCGGCCTATTTGTGTCGCGGGGAGGGGGTGGCCAAAGTCTCGGCCCATTCCGAGGAAGGCGGACGAAGTTCGCCGGCCCCACGCCCCAAGGCTATAGCCCACCTCCTTTTTGGGCATTTTTCCGCAGGACGAACTTGGAGCCAAGGGGTTCGGCTGCTCTTTTTTGGGTACGGCTGTGCCCGCGGCCTATTTTTGGCACGGGGAGGGGGTGGGCAAAGTCTCGGCCCATTCCGAACCCGGCGGACGAACTTCGCCAGCTCCACGCCCCAAGGCTATAGCCCACCCATTTTTTGGGCATTTTTCCGCAGGACGAACTTGGCGCCAAGGGGTTCGGCTGCTCTTTTCTGGACGCAGCTGTTCCCGCGGCCTATTTTTGTTGCGGGGAGGGGGTGGCCAAAGTCTCGGCCCATTCCGAGGAAGGCGGACGAAGTTCGCCGGCCCCACGCCCAAAGGCTATAGCACACCCCTTTTTTGGGCATTTTTCCGCAGGACGAACTTGGCACCAACGGGTTCGGCTGCTCTTTTTTGGGTGCGGCGGTGCCCGTGGCCTATTTTTGTCACGGGGAGGGGGTGGGCAACGTCTCGGCCCATTCTGAGCAATGCGGAGGAACTTTGCCCGCCCCACGCCCAAAGGCTATAGCACACCCCTTTTTTGAGCATTTTGCCGCAGGACGAACTTGGCGGCAGGGGGTTCGGCTGTTCTTTTTTGGGCGCGGCTGTGCCCGCGGCCTATTTTTGGTGCGGGGATGGTAGGCAAAGTCTCGGCCCTGTCCGAGGAAGGCGGATGAACTTTGCCGGCCCCACGCCCAAAGGCTACAGAACACCCCTTTTTTGGGCATTTTGCCGCAGGACGAACTTGGCGCCACGGGGTTTTGCTGCTCTTTTTTGGGCGCGGCTGTGCCCACGGCCTATTTTTGTCGCGGGGGGTGGGTGGCCAAAGTCTCGGCCCATTCCGAGGAAGGCCGACGAACCCACTCCCAAAGGCTATAGCAAACCCCTTTTTTGGGCATTTTTCTGCAGGACGAACTTGGCGCCAAGGGGTTTGGCTGCTCTTTTTTGGGGCGGCTATGCCCGCGGCCTATTTTTGTCACGGGGAGGGGATGGGAAAAGTCTGGCCCCATTCCGAGTCCGGCGGACAAAGTTCGCCGGCCCCACGCCCGAAGGCTATAGGCCACCCCCTTTTTGGGCATTTTTCTGCAGGACGAACTTGGCGCCAAGGGGTTCGGCTGCTTTTTTTTGGGCGCGGCTGTGCCCGCGGCCAATTTTTGTCACGGGGAGGGGGTGGGCAAAGTCTTGGCCCATTCCGAGGAGGGCGGACGATGTTCGCCGGCCCCACGCCCAGAGGCTATAGCACACCCCTTCTTTGGGCATTTTTCCGCAGGACGAACTTGTCGCCAAGGGGTTCGGCTGCTCTTTTTTGGGCGCGGCTGTGCCCGCGGCCATTTTTTGTCATGGGGAGGGGGTGGGCAAAGTCTCGGCCCATTCCGAGGAGGGCGGACGATGTTCGCCGGCCCCACGCCCAGAGGCTATAGCACACCCCTTTTTTGGGCATTTTTCCGCAGGACGAACTTGGTGCCAAGGGGTTCGGCTGCACTTTTTTGGGCGCGGCTGTTCCCGCGGCCTATTTTTGTCGCGGGGAGGGGGTGGCCAATGTCTCGGCCCATTCCGAGGAAGGCGGACGAAGTTCGCTGGCCTCACGCCCAAACGCTATAGCACACCCCTTTTTGGGCATTTTTCCGCAGGACGAACTTGGCGCTAAGGGGTTCGGCGGCTCTTTTTTGGGTGCGGCTCTGCCCGCGGCCTATTTTCATCATGGGGAGTGGGTTGGCAAAGTCTCGGCCCATTCCCAGGAAGGCGGACGAAGTTCGCCAGCCCCACGCCCCAAGGCTATAGCCCAACCCCTTTTCAGGCATTTTTCCGCAGGACGTACTTGGCACAAAGGGGTTCGGCGCCTTTTTTTTTGGCGCGGCTGTGCCCGTGGCCTACTTTTGTCACGGGGAGGAGGTGGGCAAAGTCTGGCACCTTCCGAGTCCGGCGGACGAAGTTCGCCAGCCCCACGCCCCAAGGCTATAGCCCACCCCTTTTTTGGGCATTTTTCCGCCGGACGAACTTGGCGCCAAGGGGTTAGGCTGTTCTTTTTTCGGCGCGGCTGTGCCGGCGGCCTATTTTTGTCGCGGGGAGGGGGTGGGCAAAGTCTCGGCCCATTCCGAGGAAGGCAGACGAAGTTCGCCAACCCCACACCCCAAGGCTATAGCCCACCCTTTTTTTGGGTATTTTTCCGCAGAACGAACTTGGCCCCAAGGGGTTCGGCTGCTCTTTTTTGGGCGCGGCTGTGCCCGCGGCCTATTTTTGTTGCGGGGAGGGGGTGGGAAAAGTCTCGGCCCATTCCGAGTCCGGCGGACGAAGTTCGCCCGCCCCACGCCCCAAGGCTATAGCCCACCCCTTTTTTCGTCATTTTTCGGCCGGACGAACTTGGCGCCAAGGGGTTCGGCTGCTCTTTTTTGGGCGCGGCTGTGCCCGCGGCCTATTTTTTTCGCAGGGAGGGGGTTGGAAAAGTCTCGGCCCCTTCGGAGTCCGGCGGACGAAGTTCGCCGGCCCCACGCCCCAAGGCTATAGCCCACCCCCTTTTTGGGCATTTTTCCGCAGGACGAACTTGGCGCCAAGGGGTTTGGCTCCTCTTTTTTGGGCGCGGCTGTGCCCGCGGCTTATTTATGCCGCGTGGAGGGGGTGGGAAAATTCTCAGCCCATTCCAGGACGGCGGATGAACTTTGCCCGCCCCACTCCCAAAGGCTATAGCACACAGCTTTTTTGGGCATTTTTCCGCAGGACAAACTTGTCGCCAAGGGGTTCGGCTGCTCTTTTTTGGGCGCGGCTGTGCCCGCGGCCTATTTTTGTCGCGGGGAGGGGGTCGGAAAAGTCTCGGCCCATTCTGTGTCCGGCGGACGAAGTTCGCCCGCCCCACGCCCCAAGGCTATAGCCCACCCCCTTTTTGGGCATTTTTCCGCAGGACGAACTTGGCGCCAAGGGGTTTGGCTCCTCTTTTTTGGGCGCGGCTCTGCCCGCGGCTTATTTATACCGCGGGGAGGGGGTGGGCAAATTCTCAGCCCATTCCGAGGACGGCGGATGAACTTTGCCCGCCCCACTCCCAAAGGCTATAGCACACAGCTTTTTTGGGCACTTTTCCGCAGGACGAACTTGGCGCCAAGGGGTTTGGCTCCTCTTTATTGGGCGCGGCTGTGCCCGCGGCCTATTTATGGTGCTGGGAGGGGGTGGGCAAATTCTCAGCCCATTCCGAGGACGGCGGTTGAACTTTGCCGGCCCCACTCCCAAAGGCTATAGCACACAGCTTTTTTGGGCATTTTTCCGCAGGACGAACTTGGCGCCAAGGGGTTCGGCTGCCCTTTTTTGGGCGCGGCTGTGTCCGCGGACTATTTTTGTTGCAGGGAGGGGGTGGGCAAACTCTCGGCCCATTCCGAGTCCGGCGGACGAACTTCGCCAGCCCCATGCCCCAAGGCTACAGCCCACCCCTTTTTTGGGCATTTTTCCGCAGGGCGAACTTGGCGTCAAGGGGTTCGGCTGCTCTTTTTTGGGCGCGGCTGTGCCTGCGGCCTATTTCTGTCGCGGGGAGGGGGTGGGCAAAGTCTCGGCGCATTCCGCGTCCGGCGGACGAACTTCGGGAGCCCCACGCCCCAAGGCTATAGCACACCCCTTTTTTGTGCATTTTTCCACAGGACGAACTTGGCGCCAAGGGGTTCGGCTTCTCTTTTTTGGGCGCGGCTGTGCCCGCTTCCTATTTTTGTCGTGGGGAGGGGGTGGGCATAGTTTCGGCCCATTCCGAGTCCGGCGGACGAAGTTCGCCCGCCCCACGCCCGAAGGCTATAACCCACCCCTTTTTTGGGCATTTTTCCGCAGGATGAACTTGGCGCCAAGGGGTTTGGCTGTTCTTTTTTGGGCGCGGCTGTGCCCTCGGTCTATTTTTGTCGCGGGGAGGGGGTGGGCAAAGTCTCGGCCCATTCCGAGTCCGGCGGACGAAGTTCGCCAGCCCCACGCCCCAAGGCTATAGCCCACCTCTTTTTCCGTCATTTTTCGGCAGGACGAACATGGCGCCAAGGGGTTCAGCTGCTCTTTTCTGGGCGCGGCTGTGCCCGCGGCCTATTTTTGTCGCCGGGAGGGGGTAGGAAAAGTCTCGGCCCCTTCGGAGTCCGGTGGACGAAGTACGCCAGCCCCACGCCCCAAGGCTATAGCGCACCCCCATTTTGGGCATTTTTCCGCAGGACGAACTTGGGGCCACGGGGTTCGGCTGCTCTTTTTTGAGCGCAGCGGTGCCCGCGGCCTATTTTTGTCGCGGGGAGGGGGTGGGAAAAGTCTCGGCCCATTCTTTGTCCGGTGGACGAAGTTCGCCAGCCCCACGCCCCAAGGCTATAGCCCACCCTCTTTTTGGGCATTTTTCCGCAGGACGAACTTGGCGCCAAGGGGTTTGGCTCCTCTTTTAGGGGCGCGGCTGTGCCCGCAGCCTATTTATGGCGCGGGGAGGGGGTGGGCAAATTCCCAGCCCATTCCGAGGACGGCGCATGAACTTTGCCGGCCCTACTCCCAAAGGCTATAGCACACAGGTTTTTTGGGATTTTTCCGCAGGACGAACTTGGCGCCAAGGGGTTCGGCTGCTCTTTTTTGGGCGCGGCTGGGCCCGCGGCCTTTTTTTGACGCGGGGAGTGGGTAGGCAAAGTCTCGGCCCATTCCGAGGAAGGCGGATGAACTTTGCCGGCCCCACGCCCAAAGGCTATAGCACACAGCTTTTTTGGGCATTTTTCCGCAGGACGAACTTGGCGCCAAGGGGTTCGGCTGCCCTTTTTTGGGCGCGGCTGTGCCCGCGGCCTATTTTTGTCGCCGGGAACCGATGGGCAAAGTCTCGGCCCATTCCGAGTCCGGCCGACGAAGTTCGCCCTCCCCACGCCCCAAGTCCATATCCCACCCCTTTTTTGGGCATTTTTCCGCAGGACGAACTTGGCGCCAAGGGGTTCGGCAGCTCTTTTTTTGGCGCGGCTATGCCCGCGGCCTATTTTTGTCGTGTAGAGGGGGTGGACAAAGTCTTGGCCCATTCGGAGTCCGGCGGACGAAGTTCGCCCTGCCCACGCCCCAAGGCTATATCCCACCCCTTTTTTGGGCATTTTTCGGCAGGACGAACTTGGCGCCAAGGGGTTCGGCGGCTCTTTTTTGGGCGCGGCTGTGCCCGCGGCCTATTTTTGTCGTGGGGAGGGGGTGGACAAAGTCTTGGCCCATTCGGAGTCCGGCGGACGAAGTTCGACCTGCCCACGCCCCAAGGCTATATCCCACCCCTTTTTTGGGCATTTTTCTGCAGGACGAACTTGGCGCCAAGGGGTTCGGCGGCTCTTTTTTGGGCGCGGCTGTGCCCGCAGCCTATTTTTGTCGCGGGGAGGGGGTGCGAAAAGTCTCGGCCCATTCCGAGTCCGGCGGACGAAGTTCGTCAGCCCCATGCCCCAAGGCTATTGCCCACCCCCTTTTTGGGCATTTTTCCGCAGGACGACCTTGGGGCCAAGGGGTTCGGCTACTCTTTTTTGGGTGCGGCTGTGCCCGGGGCCTATTTTTGTCGCGGGGAGGGGGTGGGCAATGTCTCGGCCCATTCCGAGTCCGGTGGACAAACTTCGCCAGCCCCACGCCCCAAGGCTACAGCCCACCCCTTTTTTGGGCATTTTTCCGCAGGGCGAACTTGGAGCCAAGGGGTTCGGCTATTCTTTTTTGGGCCCGGCTGACGACACGGCTTATTTTTGTCGTGGGGAGGGGGTGGACAAAGTCTTGGCCCATTCGGAGTCCGGCAGACGAAGTTCGCCCTGCCCACGCCCCAAGGCTATATCCCACCCCTTTTTTGGGCATTTTTCTGCAGGACGAACTTGGCGCCAAGGGGTTCGGCGGCTCTTTTTTGGGCGCGGCTGTGCCCGCAGCCTATTTTTGTCGCGGGGAGGGGGTGCGAAAAGTCTCGGCCCATTCCGAGTCCGGCGGACGAAGTTCGTCAGCCCCATGCCCCAAGGCTATTGCCCGCCCCCTTTTTGGGCATTTTTCCGCAGGACGACCTTGGGGCCAAGGGGTTCGGCTACTCTTTTTTGGGTGCGGCTGTGCCCGGGGCCTATTTTTGTCGCGGGGAGGGCGTGGGCAATGTCTCGGCCCATTCCGAGTCCGGTGAACAAACTTCGCCAGCCCCACGCCCCAAGGCTACAGCCCACCCCTTTTTTGGGCATTTTTCCGCAGGGCGAACTTGGAGCCAAGGGGTTCGGCTATTCTTTTTTGGGCCCGGCTGACGACACGGCTTATTTTTGTCGTGGGGAGGGGGTGGACAAAGTCTTGGCCCATTCGGAGTCCGGCAGACGAAGTTCGCCCTGCCCACGCCCCAAGGCTATATCCCACCCCTTTTTTGGGCATTTTTCTGCAGGACGAACTTGGCGCCAAGGGGTTCGGCGGCTCTTTTTTGGGCGCGGCTGTGCCCGCGGCCTATTTTTGTCGCGGGGAGGGGGTGCGAAAAGTCTCGGCCCATTCCGAGTCCGGCGGACGAAGTTCGTCAGCCCCATGCCCCAAGGCTATTGCCCCCCCCCCTTTTTGGGCATTTTTCCGTAGGACGACCTTGGGGCCAAGGGGTTCGGCTACTCTTTTTTGCGTGCGGCTGTGCCGGGGGCCTATTTTTGTCGCGGGGAGGGGGTGGGCAATGTCTCGGCCCATTCCGAGTCCGGTGGACAAACTTCGCCAGCCCCACGCCCCAAGGCTATAGCACACCCCTTTTTTGGGCATTTTTCCACAGGACGAACTTGGCGCCAAGGGGTTCGGCTTCTCTTTTTTGGTCGCGGCTGTGCCCGCGGCCTATTTTAGTGGTGGGGAGGGGTCGGGCATAGTCTCGGCCCATTCCGAGTCCGGCGGATGAAGTTCGCCCGCCCCACACCCCAAGGCTATAGCCCACCCTTTTTTTGGGCATTTTTCCGCAGGACGAACTTGGCCCCAAGGGGTTCGGCAGCTCTTTTTTGGGCGTGGCTGTGCCCGCGGCCTATTTTTGTGGTGGGGAGGGGGTGGGAAAAGTCTCGGCCCATTCCGAGTCCGGCGGACGAACTTTGCCGGCCCCACGCCCGAAGGCTATAGCACAACGCTTTTTTGGGCATTTTTCCGCAGGACGAACTTGGCGCCTGGGGGTTCGGCTGTGCCCGCTGCCTATTTTTGTCGCGGGGAGGGGGTGGCCAAAGTTTTTGCCCTTTCCACGGACGGCGGATGAACTTTGCCGGCCCCACGCCCAAAGGCTATAGCACACCCCTTTTTTGGGCATTTTTCCGCAGGACGAACTTGGCGCCAAGGGGTTCGGCTGCTCTTTTTTGGGCGCGGCTGTGCCCGCGGCCCATTTATGGCGCGGGGAGTGGGTGGGCAAAGTCTCGGCCCATTCCGAGGTAGGCGGATGAACTTTGCCGGCCCTACACCCAAAGGCTATAGCACACCCCTTTTTTGGGCATTTTACCGCAGGATGAACTTGGCGCTAAGCGGTTCGGCTGCTCTTTTTTGGGCGCGGCTGTGCCCGCGGCCTATTTTTGTCGTGGGGAGGGGGTGGACAAGGTCTCGGCCCATTCCGAGCCCGGCGGACGAAGTTCGCCCGCTCCACGCCCCAAGGCTATAGCCCACCCCTTTTTTGGGCATTTTTCCGTAGGACGAACTTGTCGCCAAGGGGTTCGGCTCCTCTTTTTTGGGCGCGGCTGTGTCCGTGGAGTATTTTTGTCACGGGGAGAGGGTGGGAAAAGTCTCGGCCCATTCCGAGTCTGGCGGACGAAGTTCGCCAGCCCCATGCCCCAAGGCTATAGCCCACCCCCTTTTTGGGCATTTTTCTGCAGGATGAACTTGGTGCCAAGGGGTTTGGCAGCTCTTTTTTGGGTGCGGCTGTGCCCGCGGCCTATTTTTGTCGCGGGGAGGGGGTGGGCAAAGTCTCGGCCCATTCCGAGTCCGGCAGACGAAGTTCGCCCGCCCCACGCCCTAAGGGTATAGCCCACCCCTTTTTTCGGCATTTTTCCGCAGGACGAACTTGGCGCCAAGGGGTTCGGCTGTTCTTTTTTGGGCGCGGCTGTGCCCGCGGCCTATTTTTGTTGCGGTGAGGGTGTGGGCAAAGTCTCGGCCCATTCCGAGTCCGGCGGACGTAGTTCGCTAGCCCCACGCCCCAAGGCTATAGCCCACCCCTTTTTTGGGCATTTTTCCGCAGGATGAACTTGGCGCCAAGGGGTTCGGCGGCTCTTTTTTGGGCGGGCTGTGCCCGCGGCCTATTTCTGTCACGGGGAGGGGGTGGTAAAAGTCTACGCCCATTTCGAGTCCGGCAGACGAACTTCGCCAGCCCCACGCCCCAAGGCTATAGCCCACCCCCTTTTTGGGCATTTTTCCGCAGGACGAACTCGGCGCCAAGGGGTTCGGCTGCTCTTTTTTGAACGGGGCTGTGCCCGTGGCCTATTTTTGTCATGGGGAGTGGGTGGGCAAAGTCTCGGCACATTCTGAGTCCGGCAGACGAAGTTCGCCAGCCCCACGCCCCAAGGCTATAGCCCACCCCTTTTTTGGGCATTTTTCCGCCGAACGAACTTGGTGCCACGGGGTTCGTCTGCTCTTTTTTGGGTGCGTCCTATTTTTGTCATGGGCAGGGGGTGGGAAAAGTCTCGGCCCATTCCGAGTTCGGCGGACGAAGTCCGCCAGCCCCACGCCCAAAGGCTATAGCCCACCCCCTTTTTGGGCATTTTTCCGAAGGACGAACTCGGAGCCAAGGGGTTTGGCTGCTCTTTTTTGGGCGCGGCCGTGCCCGCCGACTATTTTTGTCGTGGGGAGGGGGTGGGAAAAGTCTAGGCCCATTCCGAGCCCGGGAGACGAAGTTCGCCAGCCCCATGCCCCTAGGCTGTAGCCCACCCCCTTTTTAGGCATTTTTCCGCAGGACGAACTTGGTGCCAAGGGGTTCGGCCGCTCTTTTTTGGGCGCGGCTGTGCCCACGGCCTATTTTTGTCGCGGGGAGGGGGTGGGCAAAGTCTCGGCACATTCCGAGTCCGGCGGACGACGTTCGCCAGCCCCACGCCCCAAGGCTATAGCCCACCCCTTTTTTGGGCATTTTTCCGTACGACGAACTTGGTGCCGAGGCGATCGTCTGCTCTTTTTTGGGCTCGGCTATGCCCGTGGCCTAATTTTGTCATGGGGAGGGGGTGGGGAAAGTCTCGGCCCATTCCGTGTCCGGCAGACGAACTTCGGCATCCCCATGCCCCAAGGCTATAGCACACCCCTTTTTTGGGCATTTTTCCGCAGGACGAACATGGCGACAAGGGGTTCCGCTGCTTTTTTTTGGGCGCGGGTGTTCCTGCGGCCTATTTTTGTTGCGGGGAGGGGGTGGGTAAAGTATAGGCCCATTCCGAGTCCGGCGGATGAAGTTCACCAGCCCCACGCCCCAAGGTTATAGCCCACCCCTTTTTTCGGCATTTTCCCGCAGGACGAACTTGGGGCCAAGGGGTTCGGCTGCTCTTTTTTGGACGCGGCTGTACCTGTGGCCTACTTTTGTCGCGGGGAGGGGGTGGGAAAAGTCTCGGCCTATTCTGAGTCCGGCGGACAATGTCCGCCCGCCGCACGCCCCAAGGCTATATAGCCCACTCCCTTTTTGGGCATTTTTCCGCAGGACAAACACGGCGCCGAGGGGTTCGGCCGCTCTTTTTTCGGCGCGGATGTGCCCGCGGCCTATTTTTGTTGAGGGGAGGGGGTGGACAAAGTCTCGGCCCATTCTGAGCCCGGCGGACGAAGTTAACGAGCCCCACCCCCCAAGGCTATAGCCCACCCCTTTTTTGGGCATTTTTCCGCAGGATGAACTTGGCGCCAAGGGGTTCGGCTGCTCTTTTTTGGCCGCGGCTGTGACCGCGGCCTATTTTTGTTGCGGGGAGGGGGTGGACAAAGTCTCGGCCCGCTCCGAGCCCGGCGGACCAAGTTAACCAGCCCCACGCCCAATGGCTATAGCCCACCCCCTTTTTGGGCTTTTTTCCGCGGGACGAACTTGGCGCCAAGGGGTTTGGCTGTTCTTTTTTGGCCGCGGCTGTGCCCGTGGCCTATTTTTGTCGCGGGGAGGGGGTGGACAAAGTCTCGGCCCATTCCGAGCCCGGCGGACGAAGTTAACAAGCCCCACCCCCCAAGGCTATAGCCCACCCCCTTTTTGGGCATTTTTCCACAGGACGAACTTGGCGCCAAAGGGTTCGGCTGCACTTTTTTGGGCGCGGCTGTGCCCGCGGCCTATTTTTGTCGCGGGGAGGAGGTGGACAAAGTCTCGTCCCATTCCGAGTCCAGGGGACGAAGTTCACCAGCCCCACGCCCAAAGGCTATAGCCCACCCCTTTTTTGGGCATTTTTCCGCAGGATGAACTTGGCGCCAAGGGGTTCGGCTGCTCTTTTTTGCGCGCGGCTGTACCCGCGGCCTATTTTTGTCGCGGGGAGGGGGTGGGCAAAGTCTCGGCCCATTCCGAGGAAGGCGGACGACGTTTGCCGGCCCCACGCCCAAAGGCTATAGCACACCCCTTTTTTTGGCATTTTTCCGCAGGACGAACTTGGCGCCAAAGGGTTCGGCTGCGCTTTTTTGGGCGCGGCTGTGCCCGCGGCCTATTCTTGTCGCGGGGAGGGGGTGGGCAAAGTCTCGGCCCATTCCGAGTCCGGCGGATGAAGTTCGCCCGCCCCACGCCCCAAGGCTATAGCCCACCCCTTTTTTGGGCATTTTTCCGCTGGACGAACTTGGCGCCAAGGGGTTCGGCAGCTCTTTTTTCGGTGCGGCTGTGCCCGCGGCCTATTTTTGTCCTGGGGAGGGGGTGGGCAAAGTCTCGGCCCATTCTGAGTCCGGAGGACGAAGTTCGCCCGCCCCACGCCCCAAGGCTATAGCCCACCCCTTTTTTGGGCATTTTTCCGCAGGACGAACTTTGCACCAAGGGGTTCGGCTGCTCTTTTTTCGGTACGGCTGTGCCCGCGGCCTATTTTTGTTGCGGGGAGGGGGTGGGCAAAGTCTCGGCCCATTCCGAGGCCGGCGGACGAAGTTCGCCAGCCCCACGCCCCAAGGCTATAGCCCACCCCCTTTTTGGGCTTTTTTCCGCGGGACGAACTTGGCGCCAAGGGGTTTGGCTGTTCTTTTTTGGCCGCGGCTGTGCCCGTGGCCTAGTTTTGTCGCGGGGAGGGGGTGGACAAAGTCTCGGCCCATTCCGAGCCCGGCGGACGAAGTTAACAAGCCCCACCCCCCAAGGCTATAGCCCACCCCCTTTTTGGGCATTTTTCCACAGGACGAACTTGGCGCCAAAGGGTTCGGCTGCACTTTTTTGGGCGCGGCTGTGCCCGCGGCCTATTTTTGTCGCGGGGAGGAGTTGGACAAAGTCTCGTCCCATTCCGAGTCCAGGGGACGAAGTTCACCAGCCCCACGCCCAAAGGCTATAGCCCACCCCTTTTTTGGGCATTTTTCCGCAGGATGAACTTGGCGCCAAGGGGTTCGGCTGCTCTTTTTTGCGCGCGGCTGTACCCGCGGCCTATTTTTGTCGCGGGGAGGGGGTGGGCAAAGTCTCGGCCCATTCCGAGGAAGGCGGACGAACTTTGCCGGCCCCACGCCCAAAGGCTATAGCACACCCCTTTTTTTGGCATTTTTCCGCAGGACGAACTTGGCGCCAAAGGGTTCGGCTGCGCTTTTTTGGGCGCGGCTGTGCCCGCGGCCAATTCTTGTCGCGGGGAGGGGGTGGGCAAAGTCTCGGCCCTTTCCGAGTCCGGCGGATGAAGTTCGCCCGCCCCACGCCCCAAGGCTATAGCCCACCCCTTTTTTGGGCATTTTTCCGCTGGACGAACTTGGCGCCAAGGGGTTCGGCAGCTCTTTTTTCGGTGCGGCTGTGCCCGCGGCCTATTTTTGTCCTGGGGAGGGGGTGGGCAAAGTCTCGGCCCATTCTGAGTCCGGAGGACGAAGTTCGCCCGCCCCACGCCCCAAGGCTATAGCCCACCCCTTTTTTGGGCATTTTTCCGCAGGACGAACTTTGCACCAAGGGGTTCGGCTGCTCTTTTTTCGGTACGGCTGTGCCCGCGGCCTATTTTTGTTGCGGGGAGGGGGTGGGCAAAGTCTCGGCCCATTCCGAGGCCGGCGGACGAAGTTCGCCCGCCCCACGCCCCAAGGCTATAGCCCACCCCATTTTTGGGCATTTTTCCGCAGGACGAACTTGGCGCCAAGGGGTTCGGCTGCTCTTTTTTGGTTGCGGCTGTGCCCGCGGCCTATTTTTGTCGCGGGGAGGGGGTGGGCAAAGTCTCGGCCCATTCCGAGGAAGGCAGACGAAGTTCGCCGGCTCCACGCCCCAAGGCTGTAGCCCACTCCCTTTTTTGGGCATTTTTCCGCAGGACGAACTTGGCGCCAAGGGGTTCAGCTGCTCTTTTTTGGGCGCGCTGTGCCGACGGCCTATTTTTATCGCGGGGAGGGGGTGGGCAATGTCTCGGCCCATTCCAAGGAAGGCGGACGAAGTTCGCCAGCCCCACGCCCCAAGGCTATAGCCCACCCCTTTTTTGGGCATTTTTCCGCAGGACGAACTTGGCGCCAAGGGGTTCGGCTCCTCTTTTTTGGGCGCGGCTGTGCCCGCGGCCTATTTTTATCACGGGGAGGGGGTCACCAAAGTCTCGGCCCATTCCGAGGAAGGCGGATGAACTTTCCCGGCCCAACGCCCAAAGGCTATAGCACACCCCTTTTTTGGGCATTTTTCCGCAGGACGAACTTGGCGCCAAGGGGTTTGGCTGCTCTTTTTTGGGCGCGGCTGTGCCCGCGGCCTATTTTTGTTGCGGGGAGGGGGTGGGCAAAGTCTCGGCCCATTCCGAGGAAGGCGGACGAAGTACGCCAACCCCACGCCCCAAGGCTATAGCACACCCCTTTTTGGGGCATTTTTCCGCAGGACGAACATGGAGCCAAGGGGCTCGGCTCCTCTTTTTTGGGCGCGGCTGTGCCCGCGGCCTTTTTTTGTCGCGGGGAGGGGGTGGGAAAAGTCTCGGCCCATTCCGAGTCCGGCGGACGAAGTTCGCCCGCCCCACGCCCCAAGGCTATAGCCCACCCCTTTTTTTGGGCATTTTTCCGTCGGACGAACTTGGCGCCAAGGGGTTCGGCTGCTCTTTTTTGGGCGCGGCTGTGCCCGAGGCCTATTTTTGTTGCGGGGAGGGGGTAGGCATAGTCTCGGCCCATTCCGAGGAAGGCGTATGAACCATGCCGGCCCCACGGCCAAATGCTATAGCACACCCCTTTTTTGGGCATTTTTCCGCAGGACGAACATGGCGGCAAGGGGTTCGGCTGCTCTTCTTTGGGCGCGGCCGTGCCCGCGGACTATTTTTTGCACGGGAAGGGGGTGGGCAATGTCTGGGGTCTTTCCGAGTCCGGCGAACGAAGTTCGCCCGCCGCACGCCCCAAGGCTATAGCCCACCCCTTTTTTGGGCATTTTTCCGCAGGACAAACTTGGCGGCAAGGGGTTCGGCTGCTCTTTTTTGGGCGCGGTTATCCCGCAGCCTATTTTTGTCGCGGGGAGGGGGTCGGCAAATTCTCGACCCATTCCGAGTCCGGCGGACGAAGTTCGCCAGCCCCACGCCCAAAGGCTATAGCCCACCCCTTTTTGGGCATTTTTCCGCAGGACGAACTTGGCGCCAAGGGGTTCGGCTGCTATTTTTTGGGCGCGGCTGTGTCTGCGGCCTATTTTTGTCACGAGGAGGGGTTGGGCAAAGTCTCGGCCCATTCCGAGGAAGGCGTATGAACCATGCCGGCCCCACGGCCAAATGCTATAGCCCACCCCTTTTTTGGGCATTTTTCCGCAGGACAAACTTGGCGGCAAGGGGTTCGGCTGCTCTTTTTTGGGCGCGGTTATCCCGCAGCCTATTTTTGTCGCGGGGAGGGGGTCGGCAAATTCTCGACCCATTCCGAGTCCGGCGGACGAAGTTCGCCAGCCCCACGGCCCAAGGCTATAGCACACCCCTGTTTTTGGCATTTTTCCGCAGGACGAACTTGGCTCCAAGGGGTTCGGCTGCTCTTTTTTGGACGCGGCGATGCCCGCGGACTATTTTTGTCGCGGGGGGGGGGGTGGGAAAAGTCTCGGCCCATTCCGAGTCCGGCGGGCAAAGTTCGCCAGCCCCACGCCGCAAGGCTATAGCCCACCCCCTTTTTGGTCATTTTTCCGCAGGACGAACTTGGCGCCAAGGGGTTCGGCTGCTCTTTTTTGGGCGCGACTGTGACCGCGGGCTATTTTTGTCGCAGGGAGGGGGTGGGAAAAGTCTCGGCCAATTCCGAGTCCGGCAGACGAACTTTGGCAGCCGACGCCCCAAGGCTATAGCACACCCCTTTTTTGGGCATTTTTCCCCCGGACGAACTTGCGGCCATGGCGTTCGGCTGCTCTTTTTTGGGCGCAGCTGTGCCCGCGGCCTATTTTTGTCGCGGGGAGGGGGTGGGAAAAGTCTCGGCCAATTCCGAGTCCGGCTGACGAAGTTCGCCCGCCCCACGCCCTAAGGCTATAGCCCACCCCTTTTTTTGGCATTTTTCCGCAGGACGAACTTGGCGGCCAGGGGTTTGGCTGCACGTTTTTGGGCGCGGCTGTGCCCGTGGCCTATTGTTGTCGTGGGGTGTGGGTGGGAAAAGTCTCGGCCAATTCCGAGTCCGGCAAACGAACTTTGGCAGCCGACGCCCCAAGGCTATAGCACACCCATTTTTTGGGCATTTTTCCGCCGGACGAACTTGCGGCCATGGCGTTCGGCTGCTCTTTTTTGGGCGCGGCTGTGCCCGCGGCCTATTTTTGTCGCGGGGAGGGGGTGGGAAAAGTCTCGGCCAATTCTGAGTCCGGCTGACGATGTTTGCCCGCCTCACGCCCTAAGGCTATAGCCCACCCCTTTTTTTGGAATTTTTCCGCAGGACGAACTTGGCGGCCAGGGGTTTGGCTACTCTGTTTTGGGCGCGGCTGTGTCCGTGGCCTATTTTTGTCGCAGGGAGGGAGTGGGGAAAGTCTCGGCCCTTTCCGAGTCCGGCGGACGAAGTTCGCCCGCCCCACGCCCCAAGGCTACAGCCCACCCCTTTTTTGGGCATTTTTCTGCAGGACGAACTCGGCGCCAAGGGGTTCCGCTGCTCTTTTTTGGGGACGGCTGTGCCCGTGGCCCATTTTTGTCGCGGGGAGGGGGTGGGAAAAGTCTCGACCCATTCCGAGTCCGGCGGACGAAGTGCGCCCGCCCCACGCCCCAAGGCTATAGCCCACCCCTTTTTTGGGCATTTTTCCGCAGGACGAACTCGGCGCCAAGGGGTTCCGCTGCTCTTTTTTGGGGGCGGCTGTGCCCGTGGCCTATTTTTGTTGCTGGGAGGGGTGGGAAAAGTCTCGGCCCATTCCGAGTCCGGCGGACGAACTTCGGCAGCCCCACGTCCCGAGGCTATAGCACACCCCTTTTTTGGACATTTTTCCGCAGGACGAACTTGGCGCCAAGGGGTTCGACAGCTCTTTTTGGGCGCCGCTGTGCCCACGGCCTTTGTTTGGCACGGGAGGGGGTGGGTAAAGTCTCGGCCCTTTCCGAGGAAGGCGGACGATGTTCGCCAGCCCCACGCCCCAAGGCTATAGCCCACCCCCTTTTTGCGCATTTTTCCGCAGGACGAACTTGGCGCCACGGGGTTCGGCTGCTCTTTTTTGGGCGCGGCCGAGTCCGCGGCCTATTTTTGTCGCGGGGAGGGAGTAGGGAAAGTCTCGGCCCATTCCGAGTCCGGCGGACGAAGTGCGCCCGCCGCACGCCCCAAGGCTATAGCCCACCCCTTTTTTTGGGCATTTTTCCGCAGGACGAACTCTGCGCCAAGGGGTTCCGCTGCTCTTTTTTGGGGGCGGCTGTGCCCGTGGCCTATTTTTGTCGCGGGGAGGGGGTGGGAAAAGGCTCGGCCCATTCCGAGCCCGGCGGACGAAATACGCCAGCCCCACACCCCAAGGCTATAGCCCACCCCTTTTTTGGGCATTTTTCCGCAGGACGAACTTGGCGCCAAGAGGTTCGGCTGCTCTTTTTTGGGCGCGGCTGTGCCCGCGGCCTATCTTTGTCTCGGGGAGAGGGTGGACAAAGTCTCGGCCCATTCAGAGTCCGGCGGACGAAGTTTGCCCACCCCACGCCCCAAGGCTCTAGCCCACCCCTTTTTTGGGCATTTTTCCGCACGACGAAGTTGGCGCCAACTGGTTCGGCTGCTATTTTTTGGGCGTGGGCGTGGCCATGCCCGCGGCCTATTTTTACGCGGGGAGGGGGTGGGCAAAGTGTCGGTGCATTCCGAGGAAGGCGGACGAACTTTGCCGGCCCCACTCCCAAGAGCTATAGCACACCCATTTTTTGGGCATTTTTCCGCAGGACGAACTCGGCGCCAACAGGTTCGGCTGCTCTTTTTTGGGCACGGCTGTGCCTGCGGCCTATTTTTGTCGCGGGGAGGGGGCGGGCAAAGTCTCGGCCCATTCCGAGGAGGGCGGATGAAGTTCGCCAGCCCCACGCCCCAAGGCTATAGCCGACCCCTTTTTTGGGCATTTTTCCGCAGGACGAACTTGGCGCCAAGAGGTTCGGCCGCTCTTTTTTGGGCACGGCTGTGCCCGCGGCCTATTTGTATCGCGGGGAGGGGGTGGGCAAAGTCTCAGCCCATTCCAAGGAAGGCGGACGAAGTTCGCCAGCCCCACGCCCCAAGGCTATAGCCCACCCCTTTTTTGGGCATTTTTCTGCAGGACGAACTTGGCGCCAAGGGGTTCGGCTGCTCTTTTTTGGGCGTGGCTGTGCCCGCGGCCTATTTTTATCGCGGGGAGGGGGTGGGCAAAGTGTCGGCGCATTCCGAGGAAGGTGGATGAGCTTTGCCGGCCCCACGCCCAAAGGCTATAGCACACCCCTTTTTTGGGCATTTTTCCGCAGGACGAACTTGGCGCCAAGGGGTTATGCTGCTCTTTCTTGGACGCGGCTGTGCCCTTGGCCTATTTTTGGCACGGGAAGGGGGTGTGCAAAGTCTCGGCCCATTTGGAGTCCGGCGGACGAAGTTTGCCAGCCCCACGCCCCAAGGCTATAGCCCACCCCTATTTTGGGCATTTTTCCGCAGGACGGACTAGGCGCCAAGGGGTTCGGCTACCCTTTTTTGGGCGCGGCTGTGCCCGTGGCCTATTTGCGTCTAGGGGAGACGGTGGGCAAAGTCTCGGCCCATTCCGAGTTCGGCGGACGAAGTTCGCCAGCCCCACGCCCCAAGGCTCTAGCCCACCCCTTTTTTGGGCATTTTTCCGCACGACGAAGTTGGCGCCAAGGGATTCGGCTGCTCTTTTTTGGGCGTGGCTGTGCCCACGGCCTATTTTTTTCGCAGCGAGGGGGTGGGCAAAGTCTCGGCCCATTACACGGAAGGCGGATGAACTTTGCCGGCCCCACGCCCAAAGGCTATAGCACACCTTTTTTGGGCATTTTTCCGCCGGACGAACTTGGCGCCAAGGGGTTCGGCTGCTCTTTTTTGGACGCGGCTGTGCCCGAAGCCTATTTTTGGCACGGGATGGGGGTGGGCAAAGTCTCGGCCCATTCCGAGTCCGGCGGACGAAGTGCGCCAGCCCCATGCCCCAAGGCTATAGCCCACCCCTATTTTGGGCACTTTTCCGCAGGACGGACTTGGCGCCAAGGGGTTCGGCTGCTCTTTTTTGGACGCGGCTGTGCCCGCGGCCTATTTTTATCACAGGGAGGGGGTACGCAAAGGCTCGGCCCATTAGGAGGAAGGCGGATGAACTTTGCCGGCCCCATTCCCAAAGGCTATAGCGCACCCCTTTTTTGGGCATTTTTCCGCAGGACGAACTTGGCACCAAGGGGTTATGCTGCTCTTTCTTGGATGCGGCTGTGCCCTTGGCCTATTTTTGGTACGGGAAGGGGGTGGGCAAAGTCTCGGCCCATTCCGAGTCCGGCGGACGAAGTTCGCCAGCCCCACGCGCCGAGGCTATAGCCCACCCCTTTTTTGGGCATTTTTCCGCAGGACGAACTTGGCGCCAAGGGGTTCGGCTGTTCTTTTTTGGGCGTGGCTGTGCCCGCGGCCTATTTTTATCGCGGGGAGGGGGTGGGCAAAGTCTCGGCCCATTCTGAAGAAGGCGGATGAACTTTGCCGGCCCAATGCCCAAAGGCTATAGCACACCCCTTTTTTGGGCATTTTTCCGCAGGACGAACATGGCGCCAAGGCGGCTGCTCTTTTTTGGGCGCGGCTGTGCCCGCGGCCTATTTTTATCGCGGGGAGGGGGTGGGCAAAGTGTCGGCGCATTCCGAGGAAGGCGGATGAACTTTGCAGCCCCACGCCCAAAGGCTATAGCACACCCCTTTTTTGGGCATTTTTCCGCAGGACGAACTTGGCGCCAAGGGGTTATGCTGCTCTTTCTTGGACGCGGCTGTGCCCTTGGCCTACTTTTGGCACGGGAAGGGGGTGGGCAAAGTCTCGGCCCATTCGGAGTCCGGCGGACGAGGTTTACCAGCCCCACGCCCCAAAGCTATAGCCCACCCCTTTTTTGGGCATTTTTCCGCAGGACGAACTTGGCGCCAAGGGGTTCGGCTGTTCTTTTTTGGGCGTGGCTGTGCCCGCGGCCTTTTTTTGTCGCGGGGAGGGGGTGCGCAAAGCCTCAGCCCATTCCGAGGAAGGCAGAAGAACTTTGCCGGCCCCATTCCCAAAGGCTATAGCACACCCCTTTTTTGGGCATTTTTCCGCAGGACGAACTTGGCGTCAAGGGGTTCGGCTGCTTTTTTTTTGGCGCGGCTGTGCTCGCGGCCTATTTTTGTTGCGGGATGGGGGTGGGCAAAGTCTCGGCCCATTCCGAGTCCGGCGGACGAAGTGTGCCAGCCCCACGCCCCAAGGCTATAGCCCACCCCTTTTTTGGGCATTTTTCCGCAGGACGAACTTGGCGCCAAGGGGTTGCTCTTTTTTGGGCGCGGCTGTGCCCACGGCCTATTTTTATCGCGGGGAGGGGGTGGGCAAAGTGTCGGCGCATTCCGAGGAAGGCGGATGAACTTTGCCAGCCCCACGCCCAAAGGCTATAGCACACCCCTTTTTTGGGCATTTTTCCGCAGGACGAACTTGGCGCCAAGGGGTTATGCTGCTCTTTCTTGGACGCGGCTGTGCCCGTGCCCTATTTTTGTCGCGGGGAGGGGGTGGGCAAAGTCTCGGCCCATTCCGAGTCCGGCGGACGAAATTCGCCAGCCCCACGCCCCAAGGCTATAGCCCACCCCCTTTTTGGGGATTTTTCCGCTGGACGAACGTGGCGCCAAGCGGTTCGGGTGCTCTTTTTTGGACGCGGCTGGGCCCGCGGCCTATTTTTGTCGCGGGGAGGGGGTGGGCAAAGTCTCAGCCCATTCCGAGTCCGGCGGACGAAATTCGCCAGCTCCACGCCCCAAGGCTATAGCACACCCCTTTTTTGGGGATTTTTCCGCAGGACGAACTTGGCGTCAAGGGGTTCGGCTGCTTTTTTTTTGGCGCGGCTGTGCTCGCGGCCTATTTTTGTTGCGGGGAGGGGGTGGGCATCGTCTCGGCCCATTCCGAGTTCGGCAGACGTAGTGTGCCAGCCCCACGGCCCAAGGCTATAGCCCACCCCTTTTTTGGGCATTTTTCCGCAGGACGGACTTGGCGCCAAGGGGTTCGGCTGCTCTTTTTTGGGCGCGGCTGTGCCTGCAGCCTATTTTTGTCGCTAAGAGGGGGTGGGCAAAGTCTCGGCCCATTCCGCGGAAGGCGGATGAACTTTAACGGCCTCACGCCCAAAGGCTATAGCACACCCCTTCTTTCGGCATTTTTCCGCAGGACGAACTTGGCGCCAGGGGGTTTGGCCGCACTTTTTTGGGTGCGGCTGTGCCTGCGGCCTATTTTTATCGCGGGGCGGGGTGGGCATCGTCTCGGCCCATTCCGAGTTCGGCGGACGAAGTGCACCAGCCCCACGGCCCAAGGCCATAGCCCACCCCTTTTTTGGGGATTTTTCCACAGTACGAACGTGGCGCCAAGGGGTTCGGCTGCTCTTTTTTGGACGCGGCTGTGCCCGCGCCCTATTTTTGTCGCTGGGAGGGGGTGGGCAAAGTCTCAGCCCATTCCGAGTCCGGCGGACGAAATTCGCCAGCCCCACGCCCCAAGGCTATAGCCCACCCCCTTTTTGGTGATTTTTCCGCAGGACGAACGTGGCGCGAAGGGGTTCGGCTGCTCTTTTTTAGACGCGGCTGTGCCCGCGGCCTATTTTTGTCGCGGGGAGGCGGTGGGCAAAGTCTCGGCCCATTCCGAGTCCGGCGGACGAAATTCGCCAGCCCCACGCCCCAAGGCTTTAGCACACCCCTTTTTTGGGGATTTTTCCGCAGGACGAACGTGGCGCCAAGGGGTTCGGCTGCTCTTTTGTGGACGCGGCTGTGCCCGCGGCCTATTTTTGTCGCGGGGAGGGGGTGGCAAAAGGCTCGGACCATTCCGAGTCCGGCGGACGAAGTTCGCCAGCCCCACGCCCCAAGGCTATAGCCCACCCCTTATTTGGGCATTTTTCCACAGGACGAACTTGGCCCCAAGGGGTTCGGCTGTTCTTTTTTGGGCGCGGCTGTGCCAGCGGCCAATTTTTCACACGGGGAAGGGGTGGGCCATCCTCGGCCCATTCCGAGTCCGGCAGACGAAGCTCGCCAGCCCCACGCCCCAAGGCTATTGCCCACCCCATTTTTGGGCATTTTTCCGCAGGACGAACTTGGCGCCAAGGGTTCGGCTGCTCTTTTTTGGGCGCGGCTGTGCCCGTGGCCTATTTTTGGCACAGTAAGGGGGTGGGCAAAGTCTCGGTCCATTCCGAGTCCGGCAGACGAAGTTCGCCGGCCCCACGCCCCAAGGCTATAGCCCACCCCCTTTTTGGGCATTTTTCCGCAGGACGAATGTGGCGCCAAGGGGTTCGGCTGCTCTTTTTTAGACGCGGCTGTGCCCGCGGCCTATTTTTTTCATGGGGAGGGGGTCCCCAAATTCTCGGCCCATTCCGACGAAGACGGATGAACTTTGCCGGCCCCACGCCCAAGGCCTATAGCACACCCCTTTTTTGGGCATTTTTCCGCAGGGCGAACTTGGCGCCAAGGGGTTCGGCTGGTCTTTTTTGGGCGCGGCTGTGCCCGCGGCCTATGTTTGTCGCAGGGAGGGGGTGGGCGAAGTCTCGGCCCATTCCGAGTCCGGCGGACGAAGTTCGCCAGCCCCACGCCCCAAGGCTATAGCCCACCCCTTTTTTGGGCATTTTTCCGCAGGGCGAACTTGGCGCCAAGGGGTTCGGCTGCTCTTTTTTGGGCGTGGCTGTGCCCGTGTCCTATATTTGTCTTAGGGAGGAGGTGGAAAAAGTCGCGGCCCATTCCGAGGAAGGCGGACGAAGTTCGCCAGCCCCACACCCCAAGCCTATAGCTCACCCCTTTTTTGGACATTTTTCCGCCGGACGAACTTGGCGCCAAGGGGTTCGGCTGCTCTTTTGGGGGAGCGGCTTTGCCAGAGGCCTATTTTTGTTGCAGGGAGGGGTTGGGAATGTCTCGGCCCATTCCGAGTAAGGGGGACGAAGTTCGCCAGCCCCACGCCCCAAGGCTATAGCCCACCATCTTTTTGGGCATTTTTGCGCAGGACGAACTTGGCGCCAAGGGTTTCGGCTGCTCTTTTTTGGGCGCGGCTGTGCCCGCGGCCTATTTTTCTCGCGGGGAGGGGGTGGCCAAAGCCTCGGCCCATTCCGAGTCCGGCGGACGAAGTTCGCCAGCCCCACGCCCCAAGGCTACAGCCCACCCCCCTTTTGGGCATTTTTCCGCAGGATGAACTAGGCGGCAAGGAGCTCGGCCGCTCTTTTTTGGACGCGGCTGTTCCCGCGGCCTATTTTTATCACGGGGAGGGGGTGGTAAAAGTCACGTCCCATTCCGTGACCGGCGGACGAAGTTCGCCAGCCCCACGCCCCAAGGCTATAGCCCACCCCTTTTTTGGGCATTTTTCCGCTGGACGGACTAGGCGCCAAGGGGTTCGGCTGCTCTTTTTTGGGCGCGGCTGTGCCCGCGGCCTATTTTTGTCGCGGGGAGGGGGTGGGCAACGTCTCGGCCCATTCCGAGTCCGGCGGACGAGGTACGCCTGCCCCACGCCCCAAGGCTATAGCCCACCCCCTTTTTGGGCATTTTTCGGCAGGACGAACATGGCGCCAAGGGGTTTGGCTGCTCTTTTTTGGGCGTGGGCATTTTTGTCACAGGGAGGGGGTGGGAAAAGTCTCGGCCCATTCCGAGTCCGGCGGACGAAGTTCGCCAGCCCCACGCCCCAAGGCTATAGCCCACCCCTTCTTTGGGCATTTTTCCGCAGGACGAGCTTGGCGCCAAGGGGTTCGGCTGCTCTTTTTTGGGCGTGGCTGTGCCCGCGGCCTTTTTTTGTCGCGGGGAGGGGGTGCGAAAAGCCTCGGCCCATTCCGAGGAAGGCAGATGAACTTTGCCGGCCCCATTCCCAAAGACTATAGCACACCCCTTTTTTGGGCATTTTTCCGCAGGACCAACTTGGCGCCAAGGGGTTATGCTGCTCTTTCTTGGACGCGGCTGTGCCCTTGGCCTATTTTTGGCACGGGAAGGGGGTGGGCAAAGTCTCGGCCCATTCCGAGTCCGGCGGACGAAGTTTGCAAGCCCCATGCCCTGAGGCTATAGCCCACCCCTTTTTTGGGCATTTTTCCGCAGGACGAACTTGGCGCCAAGGGGTTCGGCTGTTCTTTTTTGGACGTGGCTGTGCCCGCGGCCTATTTTTATCGTGGGGAGGGGGTGAGTAAAGTCTCAGCCCATTCCGAAGAAGGCGGATGAACTTTGACGGCCCCACGCCCAAAGGCTATAGCACACCCCTTTTTTGGGCATTTTTCCGCAGGACCAACTTGGCGCCAAGGGGTTCGGCTGCTCTTTTTTGGGCGCGGCTGTGCCCGCGGCCTATTTTGGCACGGGAAGGGGGTGGGAAAGTCTCGGTCCATTCCGAGTCCGGCAGACGAAGTTCGCCAGCCCCACACCCCAAGGCTATAGCCCACCCCCTTTTTGGGCATTTTTCCGCAGGACGAATATGGCGCCAAGGGGTTCGGCTGCTCTTTTTTGGACGCGGCTGTGCCCGCGGCATATTTTTGTCGTGGGGAGGGGGTGGGCAACATCTCGGCCCATTCCGAGTCCGGCGGACGAAATTCGCCGGCCCCACGCCCCAAGGCTATAGCACACCCCTTTTTTAGGGATTTTTCCGCAGGACGAACGTGGGGCCAAGGGGTTTGGCTGCACTTTTTTGGGCGCGGCTGTGCCTGCGGCCTATTTTTATCGCGTGGAGGGGGTGGGCATCGTCTCGGCCCATTCCGAGTTCGGCGGACGAAGTGCGCCAGCCCCACGGCACAAGGCTATAGCCCACCCCTTTTTTGGGCATTTTTCTGCAGGACGAACTTGGCGGCATGGGGTTCGGCTGCTCTTTTTTGGGCGCGGCTGTGCCCGCGGCCTATTTTTGTCGCGGGGAGAGGGTGGGAAAAGGCTCGGCCCATTCCGAGTCCGGCGGACGAAGTTCGCCAGCCCCACGCCCCAAGGCTATAGCCCACCCCTTTCTTGGGCATTTTTCCACCGGACGAACTTGGCCCCAAGGGGTTCGGCTGCTCTTTTTTGGGCGCGGCTGTGCCAGCGGCCTATTTTTCGCACGGGGAAGGGGTGGGCAAACCTCGGCCCATTCCGAGTCCGGCGGACAAAGTTTGCCAGCCCCACGCCCCAAGGCTATTGCCCACCCCATTTTTGGGCATTTTTCCGCAGGACGAACTTGGAGCCAAGGGGTTCGGCTGCTCTTTTATGGGCGCGGCTGTGCCCGCGGCCTATTTTTGGCACGGGAAGGGGGTGGGCAAAGTCTCGGTCCATTCCAAGTCCGGCAGACGAAGTTCGCCAGCCCCACGCCCCAAGGCTATAGCCCACCCCCTTTTTGGGCATTTTTCCGCAGGACCAATGTGGCGCCAAGGGGTTCGGCTGCTCTTTTTTGGACGCGGCTGTGCCCGCGGCCTATTTTTGTCGTGGGGAGGGGGTGGGCAAATTCTCGGCCCATTCCGAGTCCGGCGGACGAAATTCGCCAGTCCCACGCCCCAAGGCTATAGCACAGCCCTTTTTTGGGGATTTTTCCGCAGGACGAACGTGGCGCCAAGGGGTTCGGCTGCTCTTTTTTGGGCGCGGCTGTGCCCGCGGCCTATTTTTGTCTCAGGGAGGGGGTGGGAAAAGTCGCGGCCCATTCCGAGGAAGGAGGACGAAGTTCTACAGCCCCAGACCCCAAGCCTATAGCTCACCCCTCTTTTGGACATTTTTCCGCAGGACGAACTTGGCGCCAAGGGGTTCGGCTGCTCTTTTGGGGGAGCGGCTTTGCCAGAGGCCTATTTTTGTTGCAGGGAGGGGGTGGGAATGTCTCGGCCCATTCCGAGTAAGGGGGACGAAGTTCGCCAGCCCCACGCCCCAAGGCTATAGCCCACCATCTTTTTGGGCATTTTTGCGCAGGACGAACTTGGCGCCAAGGGTTTCGGCTGCTCTTTTTTGGGCGCGGCTGTGCCCGCGGCCTATTTTTCTTGCGGGGAGGGGGTGGCCAAAGCCTCGGCCCATTCCGAGTCCGGCGGACGAAGTTCGCCAGCCCCACGCCCCAAGGCTACAGCCCACCCCCCTTTTGGGCATTTTTCCGCAGGATGAACTAGGCAGCAAGGAGCTCGGCCGCTCTTTTTTGGACGCGGCTGTTCCCGCGGCCTATTTTTATCACGGGGAGGGGGTGGTAAAAGTCACGTCCCATTCCGAGACCGGCGGACGAAGTTCGCCCGCCCCACGCCCCAAGGCTATAGCCCACCCCTTTTTTGGGCATTTTTCCGCAGGACGGACTAGGCGCCAAGGGGTTCGGCTGCTCTTTTTTGGGCGCGGCTGTGCCCGCGGCCTATTTTTGTCTCGGGGAGGGGGTGGGCAAAGTCTCGGCCCATTCCGAGTCCGGCGGACGAAGTTCGCCAGCCCCACGCCCCAAGGCTATAGCCCACCCCTTTTTTGGGCATTTTTCGGCAGGACGAACATGGCGCCAAGGGGTTTGGCTGCTCTTTTTTGGGCTTGGCTGTGTTCGCGGCCTATTTTTGTCGCGGGGCGGGGGTGGGAAAAGTCTCGGCCCATTCCGAGGAAGGCGGATGAACTTTGCCGGCCCCACACCCAAAGGCTATAGCACACCCCTTTTTTGGGGATTTTTCCACATTATGAACTTGGCGCCATGGGGTTCGGCTGCTCTTTTTTGGGCGCGGCTGTGCCCGCAGCCTATTTTTGTCACAGGGAGGGGGTGGCCAAAGTCTCGGGCCATTGCGAGGAAGGCGGACGAAGTTCACCGGCCCCACGCCCAAAGGCTATAGCACGCCCCTTTTTTCGGCATTTTTCCGCAGGACAGACTAGGCGCCAAGGGGTTCGGCTGCTCGTTTTTGGGCGCGGCTGTGCCCGCGGCCTATTTTTGTCTCGGGGAGGGGGTGGGCAAAGTCTCGGCCCATTCCGAGTCAGGCGGACGAAGTTCGCCAGCCCCACGCCCCAAGGCTATAGCCCACCCCTTTTTTGGGCATTTTTCCGCAGGACGGACTAGGCGCCAAGGGGTTCGGCTGCTCTTTTTTGGGCGCGGCTGTGCCCGCGGCCTATTTTTGTCTCGGGGAGGGGGTGGGCAAAGTCTCCACCCATTCCGAGTACGGCGGACGAAGTTCGCCAGCCCCACGCCCCAAGGTTACAGCCCACCCCCCTTTTTGGGCATTTTCCCGCAGGATGAACTAGGCGCCAAGGAGCTCGGCCGCTCTTTCTTGGACGCGGCTGTTCCCGCGGCCTATTTTTGTCGCGGGGAGGGGGTGGTCACAGTCTCGTCCCATTCCGAGACCGGCGGACGAAGTTCGCCCGCCCCACGCCCCAAGGCTATAGCCCACCCCTTTTTTGGGCATTTTTTCGCAGGACGAACTTGGCGCCAAGGGGTTCGGCTGCTCTTTTTTGGGCGCAGCTGTGCCCGCGGCCTATTTTTGTCGTGGGGAGGGGGTGGGAAAAGTCTCGGCCCATTCCGAGTCCGGCGGACGAAGTTCGCCAGCCCCACGCCCCAAGGCTGTAGCCCACCCCCTTTTTGGGCATTTTTCGGCAGGACGAACATGGCACCAAGGGGTTCGGCTGCACTTTTTTGGGCGCGGCTGTGCCCGCGACCTATTTTTGTTGCAGGGAGGGGGTGGGAAACGTCTCGGCCCATTCCGAGTCCGGCGGACGAAGTTCGCCAGCCCCACGCCCCAAGGCTATAGCCCACCCCTTTTTTGGGCATTTTTCCGAAGGACGAGCTTGGCGCCTAGCGGTTCGGCTGCTCTTTTTTGGGCGCGGCTGTGCTCGTGGCCTATTTTTGTCGCGGGGCGGGGGTGGGAAAGGTCTCGGCCCATTCCGAGTCCGGCGGACGAAGTTCGCCAGCCCCACGCCCCAAGGCTATAGCCCACGCCCTTTTTGGGCATTTTTCCGCAGGACGAACTTGCGCCAAGGGGTTCGGCTGCTCTTTATTTGGCGCGGCCGTGCCCGCGGCCTATTTTTGTCGCGGGGAGGGGGTGGACCAATCCTCGGCCCATTCCGAGTCCGGCGGACGAACTTTGCCGGCCCCACGCCCCAAGGCTATAGCACACCCCATTTTTCGGCATTACGAACACGGCGCCAAGGGGTTCGGCTGCTCTTTTTTGGCGCGGCAGTGCCCGCGGCCTATTTTTGGTGCGGGGAGAGGGTGGCCAAAGTCTCGGCCCATTCCAAGGAAGGCGGATGGACTTTCGCGGCCCCACGCCCAAAGGCTATAGCACACCCCTTTTTTGGGCATTTTTCCGCTGGACGAACTTGACGCCAAGGGGTTCCGCTGCTCTTTTTTGGGCGCGGCTGTGCCCGCGGCCTATTTTTGTCGCAAGGAGGGGGTGGGCAATGTCTCGGCCCATTCCGAGGAAGGCGGAGGAAGTTGACTAGCCCAACGCCCAAAGGGTATAGCCCACCCCTTTTTTGGGCATTTTTCCGCAAGACGAGCTTGGCGCCATGGGGTTTGGCTTCTCTTTTTTGGGCGCGGCTGTGCCCGCGTATTATTTTTGTCGTGGGGAGGCGGAGGGAAAAGTCTCGGCCAATTCTGAGTTCGTCTACCGGCCCCACGCCCCAAGGCTATAGCCCACCCCTTTTTTGGGCATTTTTCCGCAGGACGAACTTCGCGCCATGGGGTTCGGTTGATCTTGTTTGGGCGCGGCTGTGCCCGCACCCTATTTTTGTCACGGGGAGGGGGTGACCAAAGTCGTGTCCCATTCCGAGCCCGGCGGACGAAGTTCGCCAGCCCCACGCCCCAAGGCTATAGCCCACCTCTTTTTTGGGCATTTTTCCGCAGGACGAACTTGGCGCCAAGGGGTTCGGCTGCTCTTTTTTGGGCGCGGCTGTGCCTGCAGCCTATTTTTGTCGCAGGGAGGGGGTGGGAAAAGTCTCGGCCCATTCCAAGTCCGGCGGACGAAGTTCGCCCGCCCCACGCCCCAGGGCTATAGCCCACCCCTTTTTTGGGCATTTTTCCGCTGGACGAACTTGGCGCCATGGGGTTCGCCTGCTCTTTTTTGGGCGCAGCTGTGCCTGCAGCCTATTTTTGTCACGGGGAGGGGGTGGCCAAAGTCTCGGCCCATTGCGAGGAAGGCGGACTTCGTCTACCGGCCCCACGCCCAAAGGCTATAGCACACCCCTTTTTTGGGCATTTTTCCGCAGGACGGACTTCGCGCCAAGGGGTTCGACTGCTCTTTTTTGGGCGCGGCTGTACCCGCGGCCTATTTTTTTCGCGTGGAGGGGTGTGCAAACTCTCGGCCCATTTCGAGTCCGACGGACGAAGTTCGCCAGGCCCACGCCCCAAGGCTATAGCCCACCCACTTTTTGGGCATTTTTCGGCAGGACGAACATGGCGCCAAGGGGTTCGGCTGCTCTTTTTTGGGCGCGGCTGTGCCCACGGCCTATTTTTGTCGCGGGGAGGGGGTGGGAAAAGTCTCAGCCTATTCCTAGTCCGCCGGACGAAGTTCGCCAGGCCCACGGCCCAAGGCTATAGCCCACCCACTTTTTGGGCATTTTTCGGCAGGACGAACATGGCGCCAAGGGGTTCGGCTGCTCTTTTTTGGGCGCGGCTGTGCCCACGGCCTATTTTTGTCGCGGGGAGGGGGTGGGAAAAGTCTCAGCCCATTCCTAGTCCGCCGGACGAAGTTCGCCAGTCCCACGCCCCAAGGCTTTAGCCCACCCTTTTTTTCGTCATTTTTGGGCAGGACGAACCTGGCGCCAAGGGGTTTGGCTGCTCTTTTTTGGGCGCGGCTGCGCCCACGGCCTATTTGTGTCACGGGGAGGGGGTGGGAAAAGTCTCGGCCCATTCCTAGTCCGGCGGACGAAGTTCGCCAGCCCCACGCCCCAAGGCTATAGCCCACCCACTTTTTGGGCATTTTTCGGCAGGACGACCATGGCGTCAAGGGGTTCGGCTGCTCTTTTTTGGGCGCGGCTGTGCCCGCAAGCTATTTTTATCGCGGGGAGAGGGCGGGAAATGTGTCCGCCCATTCCGAGTCCGTTGGACGAAGTTCGCCAGCCCCACGCCCCAAGGCTATAGCCCACGCCCCTTTTGGGCATTTTTCCGCAGGATGAACTTGGCGACAAGGGGTTCAGCTGAACTTTTTTCGGCGCGGCTGTGCCTGCAGCCTATTTTTGTCACGGGGAGGGGGTGGCCAAAGTCTCGGCCCATTGCGAGGAAGGCGGACGAAGTTCGCCGGCCCCACGCCCAAAGGCTATAGCACACCCCTTTTTTGGGCATTTTTCCGCAGGACGGACTTGGCGCCAAGGGGTTCGACTGCTCTTTTTTGGGCGCGGCTGTACCCGCGGCCTATTTTTTTCGCGGGGAGGGGTGTGCAAAGTCTCGGCCCATTCCGAGTCCGGAGGACGAAGTTCGCCAGCCGCACGCCCCAAGGCTATAGCCCGCCCTTTTTTTCGTCATTTTTCGGCAGGACGAACCTGGCGCGAAGGGGTTCCGCTGCTCTTTTTTGGGCGCGGCTGTGCCCACGCCCTATTTTTGTCGCAGGGGGGGTGGGAAAAGTCTCGACCCATTTTGAGTTCGGCGGACGAAGTTCGCCAGCCCCACGCCCCAAGGCTATAGCTCACCCCATTTTTGGGCATTTTTCCGCAGGATGAACTTGGCACCAAGGGGCTCGGCTGCTCTTTTTTGGACGCGGCGGAGTCCGCGGCCTATTTTTGTCGCGGGGAGAGGGTGGATAAAGTCTCCACCCATTCCGAGTCCGGAGGACGAAGTTCGCCAGCCCCACGCCCCAAGGCTATAGCCCACCTCCCTTTTGGGCATTTTTCCGCAGGATGAACTTGGCGCCAAGGGGCTCGGCTTCTCTTTTTTGGACGCGGCGGAGCCCGCGGCCTATTTTTGTCGTGGGGCAGGGGTGGAAAAAGTCTCGGCCCATTCCGAGTCCGGCGGACGAACTTCGCCAGCCCCACGCCCCAAGGCTACAGCCCACCCCTTTTTTGGGCATTTTTCCGCAGGGCAAACTTGGCGCCAAGGGGTTCGGCAGCTCTCTTTTGGGCGCGGCTGGGCCCGCGGCCTATTTTTGTCGTGGGGAGGGGGTGGGCAAAGTCTCGGCCCATTCCGAGTCCGGCGGACGAACATCGCCAGCCCCACGCCCCAAGGCTACAGCCCACCCCTTTTTTGGGCATTTTTCCGCAGGGCGAACTTGGCGCGAAGGGGTTCGGCTGCGCTTTTTTCGGCGCGGCTGTGCCCCCGGCCTGTTTTTGTCGCGGGGAGGGGGTGGGAAAAGTCTCGGCCCATTCCGAGTCCGGCGGACAAAGTTCGCCAGCCGCACGCCCCAAGGCTATTGCCCACCCCTTTTTTGGGCATTTTTCCGCAGGACCAGCTGGGCACCAAGGGGTTCGGCTGCTCTTTTCTGGGCGCCGCTGTTCCCGCGGCCTATTTTTGTTGCGGGGCGGGGGTGGGAAAAGTCGCGGCCCATTCCGAGGAAGGCCGATGAACTTTGCCGACCCCACACCCAAAGGCTATAGCACACCCCTTTTTTGGGCATTTTACCGCAGGTCGAACTTGGCGCTAAGGGGTTCGGCTGCTCTTTTTTTGGCGCGGCTGTACCCGCAGCCAATTTTGTTCACGGGGAGGGGGTGCGCAAAGTCTCGGCCCATTCCGAGTCCGGCGGATGAACTTCGGCAGCCCCACGCCCCAAGGCTATCGCACACTCCTTTTTTGGGCATTTTTCCGCAGGACGAACATGGCGCCAAGGGGTTCGGCTCCTCTTTTTTGAGCGCGGCTGTGCCCGCGGCCTATTTTTGTCGTGGGGAGGGGGTGGGCAAAGTCTCGGCCCATTCCGAGTCCGGCGGACGAAGTTCGCCCGCCCCACACCCCAAGGCTATAGCCCACCCTTGTTTTGGGCATTTTTACGCAGGACGAACTTGGCCCCAAGGGGTTCGGCTGCTCTTTTTTGGGCGCGGCTGTGCCCGCGGCCTAGTTTTGTTGCGGGCAGGGGGTGGGAAAAGTCTCGGCCCAGTCCGAGTCCGGCGGACGAACTTTGCCGGCCCCACGCCCGAAGGCTATAGCACACCCCTTTTTTGGGCATTTTTCCGCAGGACGAACTTGGCGCAAGGGGGTGCGGCTGCTCTTTTTTGGGCGCGGCTGTGCCCACGGCCTATTTTTGTCGCGGGGAGGGGGTGGCCAAAGTCTCGGCCCATTCCGAGGAAGGCGGATGAACTTTGCCGGCCCCACGGCCAAAGGCTATAGCACACCCCTTTTTTGGGTATTTTTCCGCAGGACGAACTTGGCGCCAAGGGGTTCGGTAGCTCTTTCTTGTGCGCGGCGGTGCCCGCGGCCTATTTTTGTCGCGGGGAGGGGGTGGGCAAAGTCTCGGCGCATTCTGAGTCCGGCGGACGAAGTGCGCCCTTCCCACGCCCCAAGGCTATATCCCACCCCTTTTTTGGGCATTTTTCCGCACGACGAACGTGGCGCCAAGGGGTTCGGCAGCTCTTTTTTGGGCGCGGCTGTGCCCGCGGCCTATTTTTGTCATGGGGAGGGGTTAGGAAAAGTCTCGGCCCATTCCGAGTGTGGCAGACGAAGTTCGCCAGCTCCACACCCCAAGGCTATAGCCAACCCCGTTTTGGGGCATTTTTCCGCAGGACGAACTTGGCGCCAAGGGGTTCGACTGCTCTTTTTTGGGCGCGGCTGTGCCCACGGCCTATTTTTGTCACAGGGAGGCGGTGGGAAAAGTCTCGGCCCATTCCGAGTCCGGCGGAAGAAGTTTGCCAGCCCCACGCCCCAAGGCTATAGCCCACCCCCTTTTTGGGCATTTTTCCGGAGGAGGAACTTGGCGCCAAGGGGTTCAGCTGATCTTTTTTGGACGCGGCTGTGCCCGCGGCCTATTTTTGTCGCGGGGAGGGGGTGGGTAAATTCTCGGCCCATTCCGAGTCCGGCGGACGAAGTCCGCCTGCGCCACGCCACAAGGCTATAGCCCACCCCTTTTATGGGCATTTTTCGGCAGGACGAACTTGGCGCCAAGGGGTTCGGCAGCTATTTTTTGGGCGTGGTTCTGCCCGTGGCCTATTTTTATCGCGGGGAGGGGGTGGGCAAAGTCTCGGCCCATTCCGAGTCCGGCGGACAAAGTGCGCCCGCCCCACGCCCCAAGGCTATAGCCCACCCCCTTTTTGCGCATTTTTCCGCAGGACGAACTTGGCGCCAAGGGGTTCGGCTGCTCTTTTTTGGGCGCGGCTGAGCCCGCGGCCTATTTTTGTTGTGGGGAGGGGGTGGGAAAAGTCTCAGCCCATTCTGTGTCTGGCGGACGATGTTCGCCAGCCCCACGCCCCAAGGCTATAGCACACCCCTTTTTTGGGTATTTTTCCACAGGACGAACTTGGCGCCAACGGGTTCGGCTGCTCTTTTTTGGGCGCGGCTGTGCCCGCAGCCTATTTTTGTCGCGGGGAGGGGGTGGGAAAAGTCTCGGCCCGTTCCGAGTCGTCCGCCAGTGCCACACCCCAAGGCTATAGCCCACCCCCTTTTTGGGCATTTTTCTGCAGGACGAACTTGGCGCCAAGGGGTTCGGCAGCTATTTTTGGGGCGCGGCTGTGCCCGCGGCCTATTTTTGTCGCGGGGAGGGGGTGGACAAAGTCTCGGCCCATTCCGAGTCCGGCGGACGAAGTGCGCCCGCCCCACGCCCCAAGGCTATAGCCCACCCCCTTTTTGCGCTTTTTTCCGCAGGACGAACTTGGCGCCAAGGGGTTCGGCTGCTCTTTTTTGGGCGCGGCTGAGCCCGCGGCTTATTTTTGTCACGGGGAGAGGGTGGGAAAAGTCTCGGCCCATTCTGTATCCGGCGGACGATGTTCGCCAGCCCCACACCCCAAGGCTATAGCCCACCCCCTTTTTGGGCATTTTTCGGCAGGACGAACGTGGCGCCAAGGGGTTCGGCTGCACTTTTTTGGGCGCGGCTGTGCCCGCGGCATATTTTTGTCACGGGGAGGGGGTGGGCAAAGTCCCGGCACATTCCGAGTCCGGCGGACGAAGTGCGCCGGCCCCACGCCCCAAGGCTATAGGCCACCCCTTTTTTGGGCATTTTTCGGCTGGACGAACTTGGCGCCAAGGGGTTCGGCTGTTCTTTTTTCAGCGTGGCTGTTCCCGCGGCCTATTTTTTCCACGGGGAGGGGGTGGGCAAAGTCTCCGCCCATTCCGGGGAAGGCGGACGATGTTCGCCGACCCCACACCCCAAGGCTATAGCCCACCCTTTTTTTGGGCATTTTTCCGCATAACGAACTTGGCCCCAAGGGGTTCGGCAGCTCTTTTTTGGGCGCGGCTGTGCCCGCGGTCTAGCTTTGTTGTGGGGAGGGGGTCGGTAAAGTCTCGGCCCATTCCCAATTTGGCAGACGAAGTTCGCCCGCCCCACGCCCCAAGGCTATAGCACACAGCTTTTTTGGGCATTTTTCCGCACGACGAACTTGGCGCCAAGGGGTTCGACTGCTCTTTTTGGGGCGCGGCTGTGCCCGCGTCCTATTTTTGTCACGGGGAGGGGGTGGGCAAAGTCCCGGCACATTCCGAGTCCGGCGGACGAAGTGCGCCGGCCCCACGCCCCAAGGCTATAGGCCACCCCTTTTTTGGGCATTTTTCGGCTGGACGAACTTGGCGCCAAGGGGTTCGGCTGTTCTTTTTTCAGCGTGGCTGTTCCCGCGGCCTATTTTTTCCACGGGGAGGGGGTGGGCAAAGTCTCCGCCCATTCCGGGGAAGGCGGACGATGTTCGCCGACCCCACACCCCAAGGCTATTGCCCACCCTTTTTTTGGGCATTTTTCCGCATAACGAACTTGGCCCCAAGGGGTTCGGCAGCTCTTTTTTGGGCGCGGCTGTGCCCGCGGTCTAGCTTTGTTGTGGGGAGGGGGTCGGTAAAGTCTCGGCCCATTCCCAATTTGGCAGACGAAGTTCGCCCGCCCCACGCCCCAAGGCTATAGCACACAGCTTTTTTGGGCATTTTTCCGCACGACGAACTTGGCGCCAAGGGGTTCGACTGCTCTTTTTGGGGCGCGGCTGTGCCCACGGCCTATTTTTGTCACGGGGAGGGGGTGGGAAAAGTCTCGGCCCATTCCGAGGCCGGCGGACGAAGTTCACCAGCCCCACGCCCCAAGGCTATAGCCCACCCCCTTTTTGGGCATTTTTCCGGAGGACGAACTTGGCGCCAAGGGGTTCGGTAGTTCTTTTTTGGGCGCGGCCGTGCCCGCGGCCTATTTGGGGCAGGAGGAGGGGGTGGGCAAAGTCTCGGCCCATTCCGAGGAAGGCGGATGAACTTTGCCGGCCCCACGCCCAATGGCTATAGCACTCAGCTTTTTTGGGCATTTTTCCGCAGGACGAACTTGGCACCAAGGGGTTCGGCTGCTCTTTTCTGGGTGCGGCTGTGCCCGCGGCCTATTTTTGTCACGGGGAGGGGGTGGGCAAAGTCTCGGCGCATTCCGAGTCCGGCGGACGAAGTGCGCCCTTCCTACGCCCCAAGGCTATATCCCACCCCTTTTTTGGGCATTTTTCCGCACGACGAACTTGGCGCCAAGGGGTTCGGCAGCTCTATTTTGGGCGCGGCTGTGCCCGCGGCCTATTTTTGTCATGGGGAGGGGTTGGGAAAAGTCTCGGCCCATTCCGAGTGCGGCAGACGAAGTTCGCCAGCTCCACACCCCAAGGCTATAGCCCACCCCGTTTTGGGGCAGTTTTCCGCAGGACGAACTTGGCGCGAAGGGGTTCGGATGCTCTTTTTTGGGCGCGGCTGTGGCCGCGGCCTATTTTTGTCATGAGGAGGGGATGGGAAAAGTCTCAGCCCATTCCGAGTCCGGCAGACGAACTTCGGCAGCCCCACGCCCCAAGGCTATAGCACACCCCTATTTTGGGCATTTTTCCGCACGACGAACTTGGCGCCAAGGGGTTCGACTGCTCTTTTTTGGGTGCTGCTGTGCCCACGGCCTATTTTTGTCACGGGGAGGGGGTGGGAAAATTCTCGGCCCATTCCGAGTTCGGCGGACGAAGTTCGCCAGCCCCACGCCCATAGGCTATAGCCCACCCCCTTTTTGGGCATTTTTCCGGAGGACGAACTTGGCGCCAAGGGCTTCGGCTGCTCTTTTTTGGGCGCGGCCATGCCCGCGGCCTATTTTTGGCACGGGGAGGGGGTAGGCAAAGTCTCGGCCCATTCCGAGGAAGGTGGATGAACTTTGCCGGCCCCACGCCCAAAGGCTATAGCCCACCTTTTTTTTCGTCATTTTTCGGCAGGACGAACCTGGCGCCATGGGGTTCGGTTGCTCTTTTTTGGGCGCGGCTGTGCCCACGGCCTATTTTTGTCGCAGGGAGTGGTGGGAAAAGTCTCGGCCCATTCCGAGTCCGGCGGACGAAGTTCGCCAGCCCCACGCCCCAAGACTATAGCCCACCCTCTTTTTGGGCATTTTTCCGGAGGACGAACTTGGCGCCAAGGGGATCGGCTGCTCTTTTTTGGGCGCGGCCGTGCCCGCGGCCTATTTTTGGCATGGGGAGGGGGTGGGCAATGTCTCGTCCCATTCCGAGGAAGGCGGATGAACTTTGCCGGCCCCACAACCAAAGGCTATAGCACACCCCTTTTTTGGGCATTTTACCGCAGGACGAACTTGGCACTAAGGGGTTCGGCTGCTCTTTTTTGGGCGTGGCTGGGCCCGCGGCCTATTTTTGTCGTTGGCGCCAAGGGGCTCGGCAGCTCTTTTTTGGGCGCAGCTTTGCCCGCGGCCTATTTTCATTGCGGGGAGGGGGTGGGAAAATTGTCGGCCCATTCCGAGTCCGGCGGACGAAGTTCGCCCGCCCCACGCCCCAAGGCTATAGCCCACCTCTTTTTTGGGCATTTTTCCGCAGGACGAACATGGCACCAAGGGGTTCGGCTGCCCTTTTTTGGGCACGGCTGTGCCCGCGGCCTATTTTTGTCGCGGGGAGGAGGTGGGAAAAGTCTCGGCCCATTCCAAGTCCGGCGGACGAAGTTCCCCAACCCCACGCCCCAAGGCTATAGCCCGCCCCTTTTTTGGTCATTTTTCCGCAGGATGAACTTGAAGCCAAGGGGTTCGGCTGCTCTTTTTTGGGTGCGGCTGTGCCCGCGGCCTATTTTTGTCGCGGGGAGGGGGTGGGAAAAGTGTCGGCCCATTCCGAGTCCGGCGGACGAAGTTCGCCCGCCCCACGCCCCAAGGCTGTAGCCCGCCCCTTTTTTGGTCATTTTTCCGCAGGATGAACTTGAAGCCAAGGGGTTCGGCTGCTCTTTTTTGGGTGCGGCTGTCCCGCGGCCTATTTTTGTCGCGGGGAGGGGGTGGGAAAAGTGTCGGCCCATTCCGAGTCCGGCGGACGAAGTTCGCCCGACCCACGCCCCAAGGCTGTAGCCTACCCACTTTTTGGGCATTTTTCCGTAGGACGAACTTGGTGCCAAGGGGCTCAGCTGCTCTTCTTTGGGCGCCGCTGTGCCCGTGGCCTATTTTTGTCGCGGGCAGGGGGTGGTCAAAGTCTCGGCACATTCCGAGTCCGGCGGACGAAGTTCGCCCGCCCCACGCCCCAAGGCTATAGCCCACCCCCTTTTTGGGCATTTTTCCGCAGGACGAACTTGGCGCCAAGGGGTTCGACTGCTCTTTTTTGGGCGCGGCTGTGCCCGCGGCCTATTTTTGTCGTGGGGAGGGGATGGGAAAAGTCTCGGCCCATTCCGAGACCGGCGGACGAAGTTCACCAGCCGCACGCTCCAAGGCTATAGCCTACCCCCTTTTTGGGCATTGTTCCGTAGGACGAACTTGGCGCCAAGGGCCTCGGCTGCTCTTTTTTGTACACAGCTGTGCCTGCGGCCTATTTTTGTCGCGGGTAGGGGGTGGTCAAATTCTCGGCCCATTCCGAGTCCGGCGGACGAACTTCGTCCGCCCCACGCCCCAAGGCTATAGCCCACCCCTTTTTTGGGCATTTTTCCGAAGGACAAACTTGGCGCCAAGGGGTTCGGCTGCTCTTTTTTGGGCGCGGCTGTGCCCGCGGCCTATTTTTGTCATGGGGAGGGGGTGGCCAAAGTCACGGGCGATTCTGAGTCCGGCGGACGAAGTTCGCCCCCCCCACGCCCCAAGGCTATAGCCAACCCCTCTTTTGGGCATTTTTCCGCAGGACAAACTTGGCGCCAAGGGGTTCGGCTGCTCTTTTTTGGGCGTGGCTGTGCCCGTTGCCTATTTTTGATGTGGGGAGGGGGTGGGCAATGTCTTGGCCCATTCCAAGGAAGGCGGACAAAGTTTGCCAGCCCCACGCCCCAAGGCTATAGCCCACCCCCTTTTTGGGCATTTTCCGCAGGACGAACTTTGCGTCAAGGGGGTTCGGCTGCTCTTGTTTGGGCGCGGCTGTGCCCGCGGCCTATTTTTGTCGCGGGGAGGGGGTGGGCAAAGTCTCGGGCCATTCCGGGTCCGGCGGACGAAGTTCGACCGCCCCACGCCCCAAGGCTATAGCCCACCCCGTTTTTCGGCATTTTTTTGCAGGACGAACTTGGCGCCAAGGGGTTCGGCTGCTCTTTTTTGGGAGCGTCTGTGCCCGGGGCCTATTTTTGTCACGGGGAGGGGGTGGCCAAAGTCTCGGCCCATTCCGAGTCCGGCGAACGAAGTTCGCCCGCCCCACGCCCCAAGGCTATAGCAGACAATTTTTTTGGGCATTTTTCCGCAGGACGAACTTGGCGCCAAGGGGTTCGGCTGCTCTTTTTTGGGCGCGGCTGTGCCCGCGGCCTATTTTTGTCGTGGGGAGGGGATAGGAAAAGTCTCGGCCCATTCCGAGACCGGCGGACGAAGTTCACCAGCCGCACGCTCCAAGGCTATAGCCTACCCCTTTCTTGGGCATTGTTCCGTAGGACGAACTTGGCGGCAAGGGCCTCGGCTGCTCTTTTTTGGGCGCAGCTGTGCCTGCAGCCTATTTTTGTCGCGGGCAGGGGGTGGTCAATGTCTCGGCCCATTCCGAGGCCGGCGGACGAAGTTCGTCAGCCCCACGCCCCAAGGCTATAGCCCACCCCTTTTTTGGGCATTTTTCCGCATGACAAAGTTGGCGCCAAGGGGTTCGGCTGCTCTTTTTTGGGCGCGGCTGTGCCCACGGCCTATTTTTGTCGTGGTGAGGGGGTGCACAAAGTTTTGGCCCATTCCGAGGAAGAGTGACGAAGTTCACCGGCCCCACGTCCCAAGGCTATAGCCCACCCCTTTTTGGGCATTTTTCCGCAGGACGAACTAGGCGACAAGGGGTTCGGCTGCTCTTTTTTGGCGCGGCTGTGCCCGCTACCTATTTTTGTCACGGGGAGGGGGTGGGAAAAGTCTCGGCTCATTTGGAGTCTGGCGGATGAAGTGCGCCAGCCCCACGCCCGAAGGCTATAGCCCACCCCCTTTTTGGGCATTTTCCGCAGGACGAACTTGGCGCCAAGGGGGTTCGACTGCTCTTTTTTGGGCGCGGCTCTGCCCGCGGCCTATTTTTGTCGCGGGGAGGGGGTGGCCAAAGTCTCGGGCGATTCCGAGTCCGGCGGACAAAGTTCGCCCGCCCCACGCCCCAAGGCTATAGCCCACCCCTTTTTTCGGCATTTTTTCGCAGGACGAACTTGGCGCCAAGGGATTCGGCTGCTCTTTTTTGGGCGTGGCTGTGCCCGTTGCCTATTTTTGATGCGGGGAGGGGGTGGGCAATGTCTTGGCCCATTCCGAGGAAGGCGGACGAAGTTTGCCAGCCCCACGCCCCAAGGCTATAGCCCACCACCTTTTTGGGCATTTTCCGCAGGACGAACTTGGCGTCAAGGGGGTTCGGCTGCTCTTTTTTGGGTGCGGCTGTGCCCGCGGCCTATTTTTGTCGCGGGGAGGGGGTGGGCAAAGTCTCGGCCCATTCCGAGTCCGGTGGACGAAGTTCGTCAGCCCCACGCCCCAAGGCTATAGCCCACCCCGTTTTTCGGCATTTTTTCGCAGGACGAACTTGGCGCCAAGGGGTTCGGCTGCTCTTTTTTGGGAGCGTTTGTGCCCACGGCATATTTTTATCACGGGGAAGGGGTGGCCAAAGTCTCGGCCCATTCTGAGTCTGGCGGACGAAGTTCGCCCGCCCCACGCCCCAAGGCTATAGCCCACCACCTTTTTGGGCATTTTTCCGCAGGACGAACTTGGCGCCAAGGGGTTCGGCTGCTCTTTTTTGGGCGCGGCTGTGCCCGCGGCCTATTTTTGTCATGGGGAGGGGATGGGAAAAGTCTTGGCCGATTCCGAGACCGGCGGACGAAGTTCACCAGCCGCACGCTCCAAGGCCATAGCCTACCCCCTTTTTGGGCATTTTTCCGCAGGACGAACTTGGCGCCAAGGGGTTCAGCTGCTCTTTTTTGGGCGCGGCTGTGCCCGTTGCCTATTTTTTATGCAGGGAGGGGGTGGGCAATGTCTTGGCCCATTCCGAGGAAGGCGGACGAAGTTCACCAGCCCCACGCCCCAAGGCTATAGCCCACCCCCTTTTTGGGCATTTTCCGCTGGACGAACTTGGCGCCAAGGGGGTTCGGCTGCTCTTTTTTGGGCGCGGCTGTGCCCGCGGCCTATTTTTGTCGCGGGGAGGGGGTGGGCAAAGTCTCGGGCCATTCCGAGTCCGGCGGATGAAGTTCACCAGCCCCACGCCCCAAGGCTATAGCCCACCCCCTTTTTGGGCATTTTCCGCAGGACGAACTTGGCGCCAAGGGGGTTCGGCTGCTCTTTCTTGGGCGCGGCTGTGGCCGCGGCCTATTTTTATCGTGGGGCGCGGGTGGGCAAAGTCTCGGGCCATTCCGAGTCCGGCAGACGAAGTTCGCCCGCCCCACGCCCCAAGGCTATAGCCCACCCCCTTTTTGGGCATTTTTCCGCAGGACGAACTTGGCGCCCAGGGGTTAGGCTGCTCTTTTATGGGCGCGGCTGTGCCCGCAGCCTATTTTTGTCGCGGGGAGGTGGGGGGTAAAGTCTCGGCCCATTCCGAGGGAGGCGGACGAAGTCCGCCGGCCCCACGCCCAAAGGCTATAGCACACCCCTTTTTTGGGCATTTTTCCGCAGGACGAACTTGGCGCCTAGGGGTTCAGCTGCTCTTTTTTGGACGCGGCTGTGCCCACAGCCCATTGTTATTGCTGGACGGGGGTGGGCAAGTCTCGGCCCATTCTGAGTCCGGCGGACGAACTTCACTGGCCCCACCCCCAACGGCTATAGCACACCCTTTTTTTGGGCATTTTTCCACGGGACGAAGTTGGCGCCAAGGGGTTCGGCTGCTCTTTTTTGGGCATGGCTGTGCCCGTGGCCTATTTTTTGCGCGGGGAGGGGGTGGGAAAAGTCTCGGCCCATTCCGAGTCCGGCGGACGAAGTTGGCCAGCCCCACGCCCCAAGGCTATAGCCTACCCCCTTTTTGGGCAGTTTTCCGCATGACGAACATGGCGCCAAGGGGTTCGGCTGTTCTTTTTTGGGCGCGACTTTGCCCATGGCCTATTTTTTGTGCGGGGAGGGGGTGGGAAAAGTCTCCGCCCATTCCGAGGAAGGCGGACGAACTTTACCGGCCCCACGCCCAGAGGCTATAGCACACCCCTTTTTTGGGCATTTTGCCGCAGGACGAACTTGGCGCCAAGGGGTTTCGCTGCTCTTTTTTGGGTGCGGCTGTGACCGCAGCCGATTTTTGTCACGGGGAGGGCGAGGCCAAAGTCTCGGCCCATTCCGAGGAAGGCGGACGAAGTTCGCCGGCCCCACGCCCAATGGCTATAGCACACCCTTTTTTTGGGCATTTTTCCGCAGGACGAAGTTGGCGCCAAGGGGTTCGGCTGCTCTTTTTTGGGCATGGCTGTGCCCGTGGCCTATTTTTTGCGCGGGGAGGGGGTGGGAAAAGTCTCGGCCCATTCCGAGTCCGGCGGACGAAGTTGGCCAGCCCCACGCCCCAAGGCTATAGCGCACCCCTTTTTTGGGCATTATTCCGTAGGACGAACTTGGCGCCAAGGGGTTCGGCTGCTCTTTTTTGGGCGCGGCTGTGCCCACGGCATATTTTTTTCGCGGGGAGGGGGTGGGCAAAGTCTCCGCCCATTCCGCGGAAGGCGGACAGATTTCGCCAGCCCCACGCCCCAAGGCTGTAGCCCACCCCTTTTTTGGGCATTTTTCCGCAGGACCAACTTGGCGCCAAGGGGTTCGGCTGCTCTTTTTTGGGCGAGGCTGTGCCCGCGGCCTATTTTTGTCGTGGGGAGGGGGTGGCCAAAGTCTCGGCCCATTCCAAGGAAGGCGGATTAAGTTCGCCGGCCCCACGCCCAAAGGCTATAGCACATCCCTTTTTTGGGCATTTTTCTGCAGGACGAACTTGGCGCCAAGGGGTTCGGCTGCTCTTTTTTCGGCGCGGCTGTGCCCTCGGACTATTTTTGTCGCAGGGAGGGGGTGGGAAAAGTCTCGGCCCATTCCGAGTCCGGGCGGACGAAGGTCGCCCGCCCCACGCCCCAAGCCTATAGCACAGCACTATTTTGGGCATTTTTCCGCAGGAGGAACTTGGCGCCAAGGGGTTCGGCTGCTCTTATTTCGGTGCGACTGTGCCCGCGGCCTATTTTTGGCGCGGGGAGGGGGTGGGCAAAGTCTCAGCCCATTCCGAGGAAGGGGACGAAGTTCGCCGACCCCACACCCAAAGGCTATAGCACACTCCTTTTTTGGGCATTTTTCCGCAAGACGAACTTGGCGCCAAGGGGTTCGGCTGCTCTTTTTTGGGCGCGGCTGTGCCCGCGGCCTATTTTTGTCGTGGGGACGGTTGGCTAAAGTCTCGGCCATTCCGAGTCCGGCGGACGAAATTCGCCCGCCCCACGCCTCAAGGCTATAGCACACTCCTTTTTTGGCCATTTTTGCTCAGGACGAACTTGGCGCCAAGGGGTTCGGCTGCTCTTTTTTGGGCATGGCTGTGCCCGCGGCCTATTTTTTGCGCGGGGAGGGGGTGGGAAAAGTCTCGGCCCATTCGGAGCCCGGCGGACGAAGTTCGCCGGCCCCACGCCCCAAGGCTATAGCCCACCCCCTTTTTGGCAGTTTTCCGCATGACAAACTTGGCGCCAAATGGTTCGGCTGTTCTTTTTTGGGTGCGGCTTTGTCCATGGCCTATTTTTGGCGCGGGGAGGGGGTGGGAAAAGTCTCGGCCCATTCCGAGGAAGGCGGACGAACTTTACCGGCCCCACGCCCAAAGGCTATAGCACACCCCTTTTTTGGGCATTTTGCCGCAGGACGAACTTGGCACCAAGGGGTTTGGCTGCTCTTTTTTGGGCGCGGCTATGACCGCGGCCGATTTTTGTCGCGGGAAGGACGTGGCCAATGTCTCGGCCCATTCCGAGCAAGGCGGACGAAGTTCGCCGGCCCCACGCCCAAAGGCTATAGCACACCCTTTTTTTGGGCATTTTTCCGCAGGACGAAGTTGGCGCCAAGGGGTTCGGCTGCTCTTTTTTGGGCATGGCTGTGCCCGTGGCCTATTTTTTGCGCGGGAAGGGGGTGGGAAAAGTCTCGGCCCATTCCGAGTCCGGCGGACGAAGTTGGCCAGCCCCACGCCCCAAGGCTATAGCCCACCCCTTTTTTGGGCATTATTCCGCAGGACGAACTTGGCGCCAAGGGGTTCGGCTGCTCTTTTTTGGGCGCGGCTGTGCCCGCGGCCTTTTTTTGCCACAGGGAGGGGGTGGGCAAAGTCTCGGCCCATTCTGAGGAAGGGGGATGAACTTTGCCGGCCCCACGCCCAAAGGCTATAGCACACCCATTTTTTGGGCATTTTGCTGCAGGACGAACTTGGCGCCAAGGGGTTCGGCTGCTCTTTTTTGGGCGAGGCTGTGCCCGCGGCCTATTTTTGTCGCGGGGAGGGGGTGGCCAAAGTCTCGGCCCATTCCAAGGAAGGCAGATTAAGTTCGCCGGCCCCACGCCCAAAGGCTATACCACATCCCTTTTTGGGCATTTTTCTGCAGGACGAACTTGGCGCCAAGGGGTTCGGCTGCTCTTTTTTCGGCGCGGCTGTGCCCGTGGCCTATTTTTGTCACAGGGAGGGGGTGGGAAAAGTCTCGGCCCATTCCGAGACCGGGCGGACGAAGGTCGCCCTCCCCACGCCCCAAGGCTATAGCACAACACTATTTTGGGCATTTTTCCGCAGGAGGAACTTGGCGCCAAGGGGTTCGGCTGCTCTTATTTCGGCGCGACTGTGCCCACGGCCTATTTTTGGCGCGGGGAGGGGGTGGGCAAATTCTCCGCCCATTCCGAGGAAGGGGACGAAGTTCGCCGACCCCACACCCAATGGCTATAGCACACTCCTTTTTTGGGCATTTTTCCGCAAGACGAACTTGGCGCCAAGGGGTTCGGCTGCTCTTTTTTGGGCGCGGCTGTGCCCGCAGCCTATTTTTGTCATGGTGAGGGTTGGCTAAAGTCTCGGCCATTCCGAGTCCGGCGGACGAAATTCGCCCGCCCCACGCCTCAAGGCTATAGCACACTCCTTTTTTGGCCATTTTTGCTCAGGACGAACTTGGCGCCCAGGGGTTCGGCTGCTCTTTTTTGGGCATGGCTGTGCCCGTGGCCTATTTTTTGCGCGGGGAGGGGGTGGGAAAAGTCTCGGCCCATTCCGAGTCCGGCGGACGAAGTTGGCCAGCCCCACGCCCCAAGGCTATAGCGCACCCCTTTTTTGGGCATTATTCCGCAGGACGAACTTGGCGCCAAGGGGTTCGGCTGCTCTTTTTTGGGCGCGGCTGTGCCCACGGCCTATTTTTTTCGCGGGGAGGGGGTGGGCAAAGTCTCCGCCCATTCCGGGGAAGGCGGACAGATTTCGCCAGCCCCACGCCCCAAGGCTGTAGCCCACCCCTTTTTTGGGCATTTTTCCGCAGGACCAACTTGGCGCCAAGGGGTTCGGCTGCTCTTTTTTGGGCGAGGCTGTGCCCGCGGCCTATTTTTGTCGTGGGGAGGGGGTGGGAAAAGTCTTGGCTCATTCCAAGGAAGGCGGATTAAGTTCGCCGGCCCCACGCCCAAAGGCTATAGCACATCCCTTTTTTGGGCATTTTTCCGCAGGACGAACTTGGCGCCAAGGGGTTCGGCTGCTCTTTTTTGGGCACGGCTATGGCCGAGGCCTATTTTATTAGCGGCGAGGGGGTGGGCAAATTCTCGGCCCATTCCGAGTCCGGCGGACGAAGCTCGCCTGCCCCACGCCCAAAGGCTATAGCCCACCGCCTTTCTGGGCATTTTTCCGCGGGACGAACAAGGCCCAAAGGGGTTCGGCTGCTCTTTTTTGGGCGCGGCTGTGCCCGCGGCCTATTTTTGTCCCGGGGAGGGGGTTGGGCAAAGTCTCTGCCCATTCCGAGGAAGGCGGATGAACTTTGCCAGCCCCACGCCCCAAGGCTATAGCCCACCCCTTTTTTGGGCATTTTTCCGCAGGACGAACTTGGCGCCAAGGGGTTCGGCTGATCTCTTTTGGGCGCGGCTGTGCCCGCGCGCTACTTTTGTCGCGGGGAGGGGGTGGGCAAAGTCTCAGCCCATTCCGGGTCCGGTGGACGAAGTGCGCCAGCCCCACGCCCTAAGGCTACAGCCCACCGCTTTTTTGGGCATTTTTCCACGGGACGAACTTGGTGCCAAGGGGTTCCGCTGCTCTTTTTTGGGCGCGGCTGTGGCCGCGGCCGATTTTTGGAGCGGGGAGCGGGTGGGCAAAGTCTCAGCCCATTCTGAGGAAGGCGGATGAACTTTGCCGGCCCCACGCCCCAAGGCTATAGCACACCCCTTTTGAGGGCATTTTTCCGTAGGACGAACTTGGCGCCAAGGGGTTCGGCTGCTCTTTTTCGGCCGCGGCTGTGCCCGTGGCCTATTTTTGGAGCGGGGAGCGGGTGGGCAAAGTCTCGGCCCATTCTGAGGAAGGCGGATGAACTTTGCCGGCCCCACGCCCCAAGGCTATAGCACACCCCTTTTTTGGGATTTTTCCGCAGGACGAACTTGGCCCATAAGGGTTCGGTTGCTCTTTTTTGGGAGCGGCTGTGCCCGCGGCCTATTTTTGGAGCGAGGAGCGGGTGGGCAATGTCTCGGCCCATTCTGAGGAAGGCGGATGAACTTTGCCGGCCCCACGTCCCAAGGCTATAGCACACCCCTTTTTTGGGCATTTTTCCGTAGGACGAACTTGGCGCCAAGGGGTTCGGCTGCTCTTTTTTGGGCGCGGCTGTCCCCGCAGCTTATTTTTAGCGCGGCGAGGGGGTGGGCAAAGTCTCGGCCCATTCCGAGGAAGGCAGATGAACTGTGCCGGCCCCACGCCCAAAGGCTATAGCACACCCCTTTTTTGGGTATTTTTCCACAGGACGAACTTTGCGCCAAGGGGTTCGGCTGCTCTTTTTTGGGCGCGGCTGGGCCCGCGGCCTATTTTTGTCGCGGGGAGGGGGTGCGCAAAGTCTCGGCCCATTCCGAATCCGGCGGACGAAGCTCGCCAGCCCCACGCCCCAAGGCTATAGCCCACCCGTTATTTGGGCATTTTTCCGCTGGACGAACTTGGCGCCAAGGGGTTCGGCTGCTCTTTTTTGGGCGCGGGCCTATTTTTGGCGAGGGGAGCGGGTGGACAAAGTCTCGGCCCATTCCGAGGAAGGCGGATGAACTTTGCCGGCCCCACGCCCCAAGGCTATCGCACACCCCTTTTTTGGGCATTTTTCCGCAGGACGAACTTGGCGTCAAGGGGTTCCGCTGCTCTTTTTTGGGTGCGGCTGGGCCCGCGGCCTATTTTTGTCACGGGGAGGGGGTGCGCAAAGTCTCGGCCCATTCCGAATCTGGCGGACGAAGCTCGCCAGCCCCACGGCCCAAGGCTATAGCCCACCCCTTTTTTGGGCTTTTTTCCGCAGGACGAACTTGGCGCCAAGGGGTTCGGCTGCTCTTTTTTGGGCGCGGGCCTATTTTTGGCGCGGGGAGCGGGTGGACTAAGTCTCGGCCCATTCCGAGGAAGGCAGACGAACTTTGCCGGCCCCACGCCCCAAGGCTATAGCACACCCCTTTTTTGGGCATTTTTCCGCAGGACGAACTTTGTGCCAAGGGGTTCGGCTGCACTTTTTTGGGCACGGCTGTGCCCGCAGCCTATTTTTGTCGCAGGGAGGGGGTGACCAAAGTCTCGGCCCATTCCGAGGAAGGAGGACGAAGTTCGCCAGCCCCATGCCCCAAGGCTACAGCCCACCCCTTTTTTGGGCATTTTTCCACGGGACGAACTTGGCGCCAAGGGATTCCGCTGCTCTTTTTTGGGCACGGCTGTTTCCGCGGCCGATTTTTGGAGCGGGGAGCGGGTGGGCAAAGTCTCGGCCCATTCTGAGGAAGGCGGATGAACTTTGCCGGCCCCCCGCCCCAATGCTATAGCACACCCCTTTTTTGGGCATTTTTCCGTAGGACGAACTTGGCGCCAAGGGGTTCGGCTGCACTTTTTCGCGTGCGGCTGTGCCCGCGGCCTATTTTTGGAGCGGGGAGCGGGTGGGCAAAGTCTCGGCCCATTCTGAGGAAGGCGGATTAACTTGGCCGGCCCCACGCCCCAAGGCTATAGCACACCCCTTTTTTGGGCATTTTTCCGTAGGACGAACTTGGCGCCAAGGGGATCGGCTGCTCTTTTTTGGGCGCGGCTGTGCCCACAGCTTATTTTTAGCGTGGGGAGGGGGTCGGCAAAGTCTCGGCCCATTCCGAGGAAGGCAGATGAACTGTGCCGGCCCCACGCCCAAAGGCTATAGCACACCCCTTTTTTGGGTATTTTTCCACAGGACGAACTTTGCGCCAAGGGGTTCGGCTGCTCTTTTTTGGGCGCGGCTGGGCCCACGGCCTATTTTTGTCGCGGGGAGGGGGTGCGCAAAGTCTCGGCCCATTCTGAATCCGGCGGACGAAGCTCGCCAGCCCCACGCCCCAAGGCTATAGCCCACCCGTTATTTGGGCATTTTTCCGCAGGACGAACTTGGCGCCAAGGGGTTCGGCTGCTCTTTCTTGGGCGCGGGCCTATTTTTGGCGAGGGGAGCGGGTGGACAAAGTCTCGGCCCATTCCGAGGAAGGCGGATGAACTTTGCCGGCCCCACGCCCCAAGGCTATCGCACACCCCTTTTTTGGGCATTTTTCCGCAGGGCGAACTTTGTGCGAAGGGGTTCGGCTGCTCTTTTTGGGGCGCGGCTGTGCCCGCGGCCTATTTTTGTCATGGGGAGGGGGTGGCCAAAGTCTCGGCCCATCCCGAGTTCGGCGGACATAGTTCGCCCGCCCCACGCCCCAAGTCTATAGCCCACCCCCTTTTTGGGCATTTTTCCGCAGGACGAACTTGGCGCCAAGGGGTTCGGCTGCTCTTTTTTGGGTGCGGCTGTGCCCGTGGCCTATTTTTGTCGTGGGGAAGGGGTGGGCAACGACTCGGCCCATTCCGAGTCCGGCGGACGAAGTGCGCCCGGCCCACGTCCCAAGGCTGTAGCCCACCCCCTTTTTGAGCATTTTTTCGCAGGACGAACATGGCGCCAAGGGGTTCGGCTGCTCTTTTTTGGGCGCGGCTGTGCTCGCAGCTTATTTTTGGCACGGGGAGGGGGTGGGCAAAGTCTCGGCCCATTCCGAGGAAGGCGGATGCACTATGCTGGCCCCACGCCCAAAGGCTATAGCACACCCCTTTTTTGGGCATTTTTCCGCAGGACGAATATGGCGCGAAGGGGTTCGGCTGCTCTTTTTTGGGCGCGGCTGTTTCCGCGGCCGATTTTTGGAGCGGGGAGCGGGTGGGCAAAGTCTCGGCCCATTCCGAGGAAGGCGGACGAACTTTGCCGGCCCCACGCCCCAAGGCTATAGCACGCCCCTTTTTTGGGCATTTTTCCGCAGGACGAACTTTGTGCCAAGGTGTTCGGCTACACGTTTTTGGGCGCGGCTGTGCCCGCAGCCTATTTTTGTTGCGGGGAGGGGATGGCCAAAGTCTCGGCCCATTCCGAGGAAGGAGGACGAAGTTCGCTAGCCCCATGCCCCAAGGCTACAGCGCACCCCTTTTTTGGGCATTTTTCCACAGGATGAACTTGGCGCCAAGGGATTCCGCTGCTCTTTTTTGGGCGCGGCTGTGCCCGCGGCCTATTTTTGTCGCTGGGAGGGGGTGGGAAAGTCTCGGCCCATTCCGAGTCTGGCGGACGAAGATCGCCAGCCCCACGCCCCAAGGCTATAGCCCACCACCTTTTTTGGCATTTTTCCGCCGGACGAACTTGGCGCCAAGGGCTTCGGCTGCTCATTTTTTGGCGCGGCCTTCCCCGCGGCCTATTTTTGTCGCGGGGAGGGGGTGGTCAAAGTCTCGGCCGATTCCGAGTCCGGCGGACGAAGTGCGCCAGCCCCAAGCCCCAAGGCTATAGCCCACCCTTTTTTTGGGCATTTTTCCGCAGGACGAACTTGGCGCCAAGGGGTTCGGCTGCACTTTTTAGGTCGCGGCTGTGCCCGCAACCTATTTTTGTCACGGGGAGGGGGTTGGCAATGTCTCAGCCCATTCCGAGTCCGGCAGAAGAAGTTCGCCAGCCCCACGCCCCAAGGCTATAGACCACCCATTTTTTGGGAATTTTTCCGCAGCCGAACTTGGCGCCAAGGGGTTCGGCTGCTCTTTTTTGGGCGCGGCTGTGACCGCGGCCTATGTTTGTCGTGGGGAGGGGTTGGGGAATGTCTCGGCCCATTCCGAGTCCGGCGGACGAAGTTCGCCAGCCCCACGCCCCAAGGCTTTAGCCCACCCCTTTTTTGGGCTTTTTTCCGCAGGACGAACTTGGCGCCAAGGGGTTCGGCAGCTCTTTTTTGGGCGTGGCTGTGCCCGTGGCCTATTTTTGTCGCAGGGAGGGCGTGGACAAAGCCTCGGCCCATTCCGAGTCCGGCGGACGAAGTGCGCCGTCCCCACGCCCCAAGGCTATAGCCCACCCCCTTTTTGGGCATTTTTCCGTTGGACGAACTTGGCGCCAAAGGGTTCGGCTGCTCTTTTTTGGACACGGCTGTGCCCGCGGCCTATTTTTGTCGTGGGGAGGGGGTGGGGAAAGTCTCAGCCCATTCCGAGTCCGGCAAACGAAGTTCGCCAGCCCCATGCCCCAAGGCTATAGCTCACCCCTTTTTTGGGCATTTTTCCGCAGGACGAACTTGGCGCCTAGGGGTTCAGCTGCTCTTAAAAAGAGCGGCTGTGCCCGCGGCCTATTTTTGTCGCGGGGAGGGGGTGGGAAAAGTCTCGGCCCATTCCGAGTCCGGCGGACGAAGATCGCCAGCCCCACGTCCCAAGGCTATAACCCACCCCTTTTTTGGGCATTTTTCCGCAGGACGAACTTGGCGCCAAGGGGTTCGGCTGCTCTTTTTTGGGCGCGGCTGTGCCCATGGCCTATTTTGGTCACGGGGAGGGGGTGGGCAAAGCCTCGGCCCATTCCGAGTCCGGCGGACAAAATTCGCCAGCCCCACGCCCCAAGGCTATAGCCCACCCCCTTTTTGGGCATTTTTTCGCAGGACGAACTTGGCGCCAAGTGGTTCGCCTGCTCTTTTTTGGACGCGGCTGTCCCCGCGGCCTATTTTTGTCGCGGGGAGGGGGTGGGCAAAGTCTCGGCCCATTCTGAGTCCGGCGGACGATGTTCGCCAGCCCCACGCCCCAAGGCTATAGCCCACCCCTTTTTTGGGCATTTTTCTGCAGGGCGAACATGGCACCAAGGGGTTCGGCTGTTCTTTTTTGGGCGTGGGTGTAACCGCTGCCTATTTTTGTCACGGGGAGGGGGTGGACAAAGCCTCGTCCCATTCCGAGTCCGGTGGACGAGGTTCGCCAGCCCCACGCCCGAAGGCTATAGCCCACCCCTTTTTTGGGCATTTTTCCGCAGGACGAACTTGGCGCCAAGTGGTTTGGCTGCTCTTTTTTGGGCGCGGCTGCGCCGGCGGCCTGTTTTTGCTGTGGGGAGGGGGTGGGAAAAGTCTCGGCCCCTTCCGAGTCCGGCGGACGAAGTTCGACGGCCCCACACCCCAAGGCTATAGCCCACCCCTTTTTGGGCATTTTTTCGCAGGACGAACTTGGCGCCAAGGGGTTCGGCTGCTCTTTTTTGGGCGCGGCTATGCCTGCGGCCTATTTTTGTTGCAGTGAGGGGGTGGGCAAAGCCTCGGCCCATTCTGAGTCCGGTGGACGAAGTTCGCCAGCCCCACGCCCCAAGGCTATAGCCCACCCCCTTTTTGGGCATTTTTCCGAATGACGAACTTGGCGCCAAGGGGTTCGGCTGCTCCTTTTTGGGCGCAGCTGTACCCGCGGCCTATTTTTGTCGCGGGGAGGGGGTGGGGAAAGTCTTGGTTTATTCCGAGTCCGACAGACGAAGTTCGCCAGCCCCACGCCCCAAGGCTATAGCTGACCCCGTTTTGGGCATTTTTCTGCAGGACGAACTTGGCACTAAGGGGTTCAGCTGCTCCTTTTCGGCCGCGGCTGTGCCCTCGGCCTATTTTTGTCACGGGGACGGGGTTGGCTAAGTCTCGGCACATTTCTAGACCGGTGGACAAAGTTCGCCCGCCCCACGCCCCAAGGCTACAGCCCAATCCTTTTTTGGGCATTTTTCCGCAGGACGAACTTGGCGCCAAGGGATTCGGCTGCTCTCTTTTGGGCGCGGCTGTGCCCGCGGCCTATTTTTGTTGCACTGAGGGGGTGGGCAAAGGCTCAGCCCATTCCGAGTCCGGTGGACGAAGTTCGCCACCCCCACGCCCCAAGGCTATAGCCCACCCTCTTTTTGGGCATTTTTCCGCAGGATGAACCGGGCGCCAAGGGGTTCGGCTGCTCCTTTTTGGGCGCGGCTGTGCCTGCGTCCTATTTTTGACGCGGGGAGGGGGTGCGCAAAGTCTCAGCACATTCCGAGTCCGACGGACGATGTTCGCCCGCCCCACGCCCCAAGGCTATAGCACACCCCTTTTTTGGGCATTTTTCCGCTGGACGAACTTGGCGCCAAGGGGTTCGATTGCTGTTTTTTGGGTGCGGCTGTGCCCGCAGCCTGTTTTTTGCGCGGGGAGGGGGTGGGATAAGCCTCGGCCCATTCCGAGTCCGGCGGATGAAGTTCGCCCGCCCCACGCCCCAAGGCTATAGCCCACCCCTTTTTTGGGCATTTTTCCGCAGGACGAACTTGGCGCCAAGGGGTTCGGCTGCTCTTTTTTGGGCGCGGCTGTGCCCTCGGCATATTTTTGTCATGGGGAGGGGGTGGTCGAAGTCTCGGCCCACTCCGAGTCCGGCGGACGAAGTTCGCCAGCCCCACGCCCCAAGGCTATAGCCCATCCCCTTTTTGGGCATTTTTCCCCAGGACGAACTTGGCGCCAAGGGGTTCGGCTGATCTTTTTTGGGCGTGGCTGTGCCCGCGGCCTATTGTTGTCGCGGTAAGGGGGTGGGCAAAGCCTCGGCCCATTCTGAGCCCGGTGGACGGAGTTCGCCAGCCCCACGCCCCAAGGCTATAGCCCACCCCCCTTTTGGGCATTTTTCCGCAGGACGAACTTGGCGCCATGGGGTTCGGCTGCCCCTTTTTGGGCGCGGCTGTGCCCGCGGCCTATTTTTGTCACGGGGAGGGGGTGGGGAAAGTCTTGGCTTATTCCGAGTCCGGCGGACGAAGTTCGCCCGGCCCACGCCCCAAGGCCTTAGCCCACCCCTTTTTGGGCATTTTTCCGCAGGACGAACTTGGCGCCAAGGGTTCAGCTGCTCTTTTTTGGGCGCGGTAGTGCCCGCGGCCTATTTTTGTTGCGGGGAGGGGGTGGGAATATCCTCGGCCCATTTCGAGTCCGGCGGACGAAGTTCGCCCGCCCCACGCCCCAAGGCTATCGCCCACCCCCTTTTTGGGCATTTTTCCGCAAGACGGACTTGGCGCCAAGGGGTTCGGCTGCTCTTTTTTGGGCGCAGCTGTGCCGGCGGCCTCTTTTTGTTGTGGGGAGGGGGTGGGAAAAGTCTCGGCCTATTCCGAGTCCGGCGGACGAAGTTCGACGGCCCCACACCCCAAGGCTATTGCCCACCCCTTTTTGGGCATTTTTCCGCAGGACGAACTTGGCGCCAAGGGGTTCGGCTGCTCTTTTTTGGGCGTGCTTGTGCCCGCTGCCTATTTTTGTCGTGGGGAGGGGGTGGGAATATCCTCGGCCCATTCCGAGTCCGGCGGACGAAGTTCGCCAGCCCCACGCCCCAAGGCTATAGCCCACCCCCTTTTCGGGCATTTTTCCGCAGGATGAACCTGGCGCCAAGGGGTTCGGCTGCTCCTTTTTAGGCGCGGCTGTGCCCGCGTCCTATTTTTGTCGCGGGGAGGGGGTGGGGAAAGTCTTGGCTTATTCCGAGTCCGACGGACGAAGTTCGCCAGCCCCACGCCCCTAGGCTATGGCCGACCCCTTTTTGGGCATTTTTCCGCAGGACGAACTTGGCGCCAAGGGGTTCGGCTGCTCTTTTTTGGGCGCGGCTGCGCCCGCGGCCTATTTTTCTCGTGGGGGGGTGGCCAATGTCTCGGCACATTCCGAGTCCGGCGGACGAAGTTCGCCCGCCCCACGCCCCGAGGCTATAGCACACCCATTTTTTGGGCATTTTTCCGCCAGACGAACTTGGCGCCAAGGGGCTCGACTGCTGTTTTTTGGGCGCGGCTGTGCCCGCAGCCTGTATTTTGCGCGGGGAGGGGGTGGGAAAAGCCTCGGCCCATTCCGAGTCCGGCGGATGAAGTTCGCCCGCCCCACGCCCCAAGGCTATAGCCCACCCCTTTTTTGGGCATTTTTCCGCAGGACGAACTTGGCGCCAAGGGGTTCGGCTGCTCTTTTTTGGGCGCGGCTGTGCCCTCGGCATATTTTTGTCATGGGGAGGGGGTGGTCGAAGTCTCGGCCCACTCCGAGTCCGGCGGACGAAGTTCGCCAGCCCCACGCCCCAAGGCTATAGCCCATCCCCTTTTTGGGCATTTTTCCCCAGGACGAACTTGGCGCCAAGGGGTTCGGCTGATCTTTTTTGGGCGTGGCTGTGCTCGCGGCCTATTGTTGTCGCGGTAAGGGGGTGGGCAAAGCCTCGGCCCATTCTGAGCCCGGTGGACGGAGTTCGCCAGCCCCACGCCCCAAGGCTATAGCCCACCCCCCTTTTGGGCATTTTTCCACAGGACGAACTTGGCGCCATGGGGTTCGGCTGCCCCTTTTTGGGCGCGGCTGTGCCCGCGGCCTATTTTTGTCACGGGGAGGGGGTGGGGAAAGTCTTGGCTTATTCCGAGTCCGGCGGACGAAGTTCGCCCGGCCCACGCCCCAAGGCCTTAGCCCACCCCTTTTTGGGCATTTTTCCGCAGGACGAACTTGGCGCCAAGGGTTCAGCTGCTCTTTTTTGGGCGCGGTAGTGCCCGCGGCCTATTTTTGTTGCGGGGAGGGGGTGGGAATATCCTCGGCCCATTTCGAGTCCGGCGGACGAAGTTCGCCCGCCCCACGCCCCAAGGCTATCGCCCACCCCCTTTTTGGGCATTTTTCCGCAAGACGAACGTGGCGCCAAGGGGTTCGCCTACTCTTTTTGGGGCTCGGCTGTGCCCGTGGCCTATTTGTGTCGTGGGGATGGGGTGGACAAAGTGTCGGCCCATTCCGAGTCCGGCGGACAAATTCGCCAGCCCCAAGCCCCAAGGCTATAGCCCACCCCCTTTTTGGGCATTTTTCTGCAGGACGAACGTGGCGCCAAGGGGTTCGGCAGCTCTTTTTTGGGAACAGCTGTGCCCGTGGCCTATTTTTGTCGCGGGGAGGGGGTGGGCAAAGTCTCGGCACATTCCGACTCCGGCGGACGAAGTTCGCCAGCCCCACGCCCCAAGCCTATAGCCCACCCCCTTTTTGGGCATTTTTCCGCAGGACGAACTTGGCGCCAAGGGGTTTGGCTTCTCTTTTTTGGGCGCGGTTGTGCCCGCTGCCTATTTTTGTCGCGGGGAGGGGGTGGGAATATCCTCGGCCCATTCCGAGTCCGGCGGACGAAGTTCGCCAGCCTCACGCCCCAAGGCTATAGCCCACCCCCTTTTTGGGCATTTTTCCGCAGGATGAACCTGGAGCCAAGGGGTTCTGCTGCTCCTTTTTAGGCGCGGCCGTGCCCGCGTCCTATTTTTGTCCGGGGAGGGGGTGCGCAAAGTCTCGGCACACACGCCCCAAGGCTATAGCACACCCCTTTTTTGGGCATTTTTCCGCAGGACGAACTTGGCGCCAAGGGGTTCGGCTGCTCTTTTTTGGGCGCAGCTGTTCCGGCGGCCTCTTTTTGTTGTGGGGAGGGGGTGGGAAAAGTCTCGGCCTATTCCGAGTCCGGCGGACAAAGTTCGACGGCCCCACACCCCAAGGCTATTGCCCACCCCTTTTTGGGCATTTTTCCGCAGGACGAACTTGGCGCCAAGGGGTTCGGCTGCTCTTTTTTGGGCGTGCTTGTGCCCGCTGCCTATTTTTGTCGTGGGGAGGGGGTGGGAATATCCTCGGCCCATTCCGAGTCCGGCGGACGAAGTTCGCCAGCCCCACGCCCCAAGGCTATAGCCCACCCCCTTTTCGGGCATTTTTCCGCAGGATGAACCTGGCGCCAAGGGGTTCGGCTGCTCCTTTTTAGGCGCGGCTGTGCCCGCGTCCTATTTTTGTCGCGGGGAGGGGGTGGGGAAAGTCTTGGCTTATTCCGAGTCCGACGGACGAAGTTCGCCAGCCCCACGCCCCTAGGCTATGGCCGACCCCTTTTTGGGCATTTTTCCGCAGGACGAACTTGGCGCCAAGGGGTTCGGCTGCTCTTTTTTGGGCGCGGCTGCGCCCGCGGCCTATTTTTCTCGTGGGGGGGTGGCCAATGTCTCGGCACATTCCGAGTCCGGCGGACGAAGTTCGCCCGCCCCACGCCCCGAGGCTATAGCACACCCATTTTTTGGGCATTTTTCCGCCAGACGAACTTGGCGCCAAGGGGTTCGACTGCTGTTTTTTGGGCGCGGCTGTGCCCGCAGCCTGTATTTTGCGCGGGGAGGGGGTGGGAAAAGCCTCGGCCCATTCCGAGTCCGGCGGATGAAGTTCGCCCGCCCCACGCCCCAAGGCTATAGTCCACCCCGTTTTTGGGCATTTTTCCGCAGGACGAACTTGGCGCCAAGGGGTTCGGCTGCTCTTTTTTGGGCGCGGCTGTGCCCACTGCCTATTTTTGTCACGGGGAGGGGGTGGGAAAAGTCTCGGCCCTGTCCGAGTCCAGCGGACGAAGTTCGCCCGCCCCACTCCCCAAGGCTATAGCCCACCCCTTTTTTCGGCATTTTTCCGCAGGACGAACTTGGCACCAAGGGGTTCGGCTGCTCTTTTTTTGCTGCGGCTGTGCCCGCGGCCTATTTTTGTCGCGGGGAGGGGGTGGCCAAAGTCTCGGCCCATTCCGACGAAGGTGGACGAAGTTCGCCGGCCCCACACCCAAAGGCTATAGCACACCCCTTTTTTGGACATTTTTCCGCAGGTCGAACTTGGCGCCATGGGGTTCGGCTGCTCTTTTTTTAGCGCGGCTCTGCCCGCGGCCTATTTTTGTCGCGGGGAGGGGGTGGACACAGTCTCGGCCCATTCCGAGGAAGGCGGACGAAGTTCGCCGGCCCCACGCCCAAAGGCTATAGCACACCCCTTTTTTGGGCATTTTTCCGCAGGACGAACTTGCCGCCAAGGGGTTTGGCTGCTCTTTTTTGGGCGCGGCTGTGCCCGCGGCCTATTTTTGTCGCGGGGACGGGGTGGGCAAAGTCTCAGCCCATTCCGAGTCCGGCGGACGAAGTTCGGCAGCCCCACGCCCCAAGGCAATAGCCCACCCCTTTTTTGGGCATTTTTCCGCAGGACGAACTTGGCGCCAAGGGGTTCGGCTGCTCTTTTTTGTGTGCGGCTGTGCCCGCGTCCTATTTTTGGCATGGGGAGGGGGTGGCCAAAGTCTCGGCCCATTCAAAGGAAGGCGGACGAAGTTCGCCCACGCCACGCCCGAAGGCTGTAGCCCACCCCCTTTTTGGGCATTTTTCCGCAGGATGAACTTGGCGCCATGGTGTTCGGCTTCTCTTTTTTGGGTACGGCTGTGCCCGCGGTCTATTTTTGGCACGGGGAGGGGGTGGGAAAAGTCTCGGCCCATTCCGAGGAAGGCGGATGAACTTTACCGGCCGCACGCCCAAAGGCTATAGCACACCCCTTTTTTGGGCATTTTGCCGCAGGACGAACTTGGCGCCAAGGGGTTCGGCTGCTCTTTTTTGGGCGCGGCTGTGTCCGCGGCCGATTTTTGGTGCGGGGAGGGGGTGGGAAAAGTCTCGGCCCATTCCGAGGAAGGCGGATGAACTTTACCGGCCCCACGCCCAAAGGCACACCCCTTTTTTGGGCATTTTGCCGCAGGACGAATTGGCGCCAAGGGGTTCGGCTGCTCTTTTTTGTGTGCGGCTGTGCCCGCATCCTATTTTTGGCGTGGGGAGGGGGTGGCCAAAGTCTCGGCCCATTCAAAGGAAGGCGGACGAAGTTCGCCCACGCCACGCCTGAAGGCTGTAGCCCACCCTCTTTTTGGGCATTTTTCTGCAGGACGAACTTGGCGCCAAGGTGTTCAGCTGCACTTTTTTGGGCGCGGCTGTGCCCGCGGCCTATTTTTGTCGTGGGGAGGGGTTGGCCAAAGTCTCGGCCCATTCCGAGGAAGGCTGACGAAGTTCGCCGGCCCCACGCCCAAAGCCTATAGCACACCCCTTTTTTGGGCATTTTTCTGCGGGACGAACTTGGCGCCAAGGTGTTCAGCTGCACTTTTTTGGGCGCGGCTGTGCCCGCGGCCTATTTTTGTGGTGGGGAGGGGGTGGGCATTGCCTCGGCCCATTCCGAGTCCGGCGGACGAAGTTCGCCCGCCCCACGCCCCAAGGATATAGCCCACCCCCTTTTTTGGGCATTTTTGCATAGGATGAACTTGGCGCCAAGGGGTTCCGCTGCTCTTTTTTGGGCGCGGCAGTGCCCGCGGCCTATTTTTGTTGCAGTGAGGGGGTGGGTATTGTCTCGGCCCACTCCAAAGAAGGCGGACGATGTTCGCCAGCCCCACGCCCCAAGGCTATAGCCCACCCCTTTTTTGGGCATTTTTCCGCAGGACGAACTTGGCGCCAAGGGGTTATGCTGCTCTTTTTTTGGCGCGGCTGTACCCGCGGCCTATTTTTGTCATGGGGAAAGGGTGCGAAAAGTCTCGGCTCATTCCGAGTCCGGCGGACGAAGTGCGGCAGCCCCACGCCCCAAGGCTATAGCACACCCCTTTTTTGGGTATTTTTCCGCAGGGCGAACTTGGCGCCAAGGGGTTCAACTGCTCTTTTTTGGGCCCGGCAGTGCCCGCGGCCAATTTTTGTTGAGGGGAGGGGGTGGGCAAAGTGTCGGCACATTCCGAGTCCGGCGGACGAAGTGCGCCCGCCCCAAGCCCCGAGGCTATAGCCCACCACTTTTTTGGGTATTTTTCCGCAGGACGAACTTGACGCCAAGGGGTTCGGCTGCTCTTTTTTGGGCGCGGCTGTGCCCGCGGCCTATGTTTGTCGCGGGGAGGTGGTGGGAAAAGTCTCGGCCCGTTCTGAGTCCGGCGGACGAACTTCGGCAGCCCCACGCCCCAAGGCTATAGCACACCCCTTTTTTGGGCATTTTTCCGCAGGACGAACTTGGCGCCAAGGGGTTCGGCTGCTCTTTTTTGGGCGCGGCTGTGCCCGCGGCCTATTTTTGTCGTGGGGAGGGGGTGGGAAAAGTCTCAGCCCATTCTGAGTCCGGCGGATGAAGTTCGCCGGCCCCACGCCCCAAGGCCAGCCCCACCCCTTTTTTGGGCATTTTTCCCCAGGACGAACATGGCGCCAAGGGGTTCGGCTGCTCTTTTTTGGGTGCGGTTGTGCCCGCGGCCTATTTTTGTCGTGGAGAGGGGGTGGGAAAAGTCTCGGCCCATTCCGAGTCCGGCGGACGAAGTGCGCCCGCCCCACGCCCCAAGGCTATAGCCCACCCCCTTTTTGAGCATTTTTCCGCAGGACGAACTTGGCGCCAAGGGGTTCGGCAGCTCTTTTTTGGGCGCGGCTGTGCCCGCGGCCTATTTTTGTCGCGGGGAGGTGGTGGGAAAAGTCTCGGCCCGTTCTGAGTCCGGCGGACGAAGTTCGCCAGCCCAACGCCCCAAGGCTATAGCCCACCCCCTTGTTTGGACATTTTTCCGCAGGACGAACTTGGCGCCAAGGGGTTCGGCTGCTCTTTTTTGGGTGCGGTTGTGCCCGCGGCCTATTTTTGTCGTGGAGAGGGGGTGGGAAAAGTCTCGGCCCGTTCTGAGTCCGGCGGACGAAGTTCGCCAGCCCCACGCCCCAAGGCTATAGCCCACTCCCTTTTTGGGCATTTTTCCGCAGGACGAACTTGGCGCCAAGGGGTTTGGGTGCTCTTTCTTGGGCGCGGCTGTGCCAACGGCCTATTTCTGGTGCGGGGAGGGGGTGGCCAAAGTCTCGGCCCATTCTGAGTCCGGCGGACGAAGTTCGGCAGCCCCACGGCCCAAGGCTATAGCCCACCCCCTTTTTGGGCATTTTTCCGCAGGACGAACTTGGCGCCAAGGGGTGCGGCTGCTCTTTCTTCGGCACAGCTGTGCCCGCGGCCTATTTTTGTCGCGGGGAGGGGGTGGGCAAATTCTCGGCCCATTCCAAGTCCGGCGGATGAAGTTCGCCAGCCCCACGCCCCAAGGCTATGGCCCACCCCCTTTTTGGGCATTTTTCCGCAGGATGAACTTCGCGCCAAGGGGTTCGGCTGCTCTTTATTGGGCGCGGCTGATCCCGCGGCCTATTTTTGTCACGGGGAGGGGGTAGGCAAAGTCTCGGCCCATTCGGAGTCCGGCGGACGAAGTTCGCCTGCCCCACGCCCCAATGCTTTAGCCCACCCCCTTTTTTGGGCATTTTTCCGCAGGACGAACTTGGCGCCAAGGGGTTCGGCTGCTCTTTTTTGGGTGCGGTTGTGCCCGCGGCCTATTTTTGTCGTGGAGAGGGGGTGGGAAAAGTCTCGGCCCGTTCTGAGTCCGGCGGACGAAGTTCGCCAGCCCCACGCCCCAAGGCTATGGCCCACCCCCTTTTTGGGCATTTTTCCGCAGGATGAACTTCGCGCCAAGGGGTTCGGCTGCTCTTTATTGGGCGCGGCTGATCCCGCGGCCTATTTTTGTCACGGGGAGGGGGTAGGCAAAGTCTCGGCCCATTCGGAGTCCGGCGGACGAAGTTCGCCTGCCCCACGCCCCAAGGCTTTAGCCCACCCCCTTTTTTGGGCATTTTTCCGCAGGACGAACTTGGCGCCAAGGGGTTCGGCAGCACATTTTTGGGCGCGGCTGTGCCCGCGGCCAATTTTTATCGTGGAGAGGGGGTGGGAAAAGTCTCGGCCCATTCCGAGTCCGGCGGACGAAGTTCGCCCGCCCCACGCCCCAAGGCTATAGCCCACCCCCTTTTTGAGCATTTTTCCGCAGGACGAACTTGGCGCCAAGGGGTTCGGCTGCTCTTTTTTGGGCGCGGCTGTGCCCGCGGCCTGTTTTGGTCGCGGGGAGGTGGTGGGAAAAGTCTCGGCCCGTTCTAAGTCCGGCGGATGAACTTCGGCAGCCGCACGCCATAGCACACCCCTTTTGTGGGCATTTTTCCGCAGGACGAACTTGGCGCCAAGGGGTTCGGCTGCTCTTTTTTGGGCGTGGCTGAGCCCGGGGCCTATTTTTGTAGCGGGGAGGGGATGGGAAAAGTCTTGGCCCATTCCGAGTCCGGGGGACGAAGTTCGCCGGCCCCACGCCCCAAGGCTATATAGCCCACCCCTTTTTTGGGCATTTTTCCGCAGCTCGAACTTGTCGCCAAGGGGTTCGGCTGCTCTTTTTTGGGCGGGGCTGTGCCCGCGGCCTATTTTTATCGTGGGGAGGGGGTGGGAAAAGTCTCGGCCCTTTCTGTGTACGGCGGACGAACTTCGGCGGCCCCACGCCCCAAGGCTATAGCACACTCCTTTTTGGGCATTTTTCCGCATGACGAACGTGGCGCCAAGGGGTTCGGCAGCACCTTTTTGGGCGCGGCTGTACAAGCGGCCTATTTTTGTCGCGGGGAGGGGGTGGGCAAAGTCTCGGCACATTCCGAGTGCGGTGGACGAAGTTCGCCAGCCCCACGCCCCAAGGCAGTAGCACACCCCTTTTTTGGGCTTTTTTCTGCTGGACGAACTTGGCGCCAAGGGGTTCGGCTGCTCTTTTTTGGGCGTGGCTGTGCCCGCGGCCTATTTTTGGCGCGGGGAGGGGGTGGCCAAAGTCTCGGCCCATGCCGAGGAAGGCGGATAAACTTTGCCAGCCCCACGCCCCAAGGCTATAGCCCACCCCTTTTTTGGGCATTTTTCCGCAGGACGAACTTGGCGCAAGGTGTTCGGCTGCTCTTTACTGGGCGCGGCTGTGCCCGCGGCCTATTTTTGTCGCATGGAGGGGGTGGGAAAAGTCTCGGCCCATTCCGAGTCCAGCGGACGAACTTGGCGCCAAGGGGGTGGGAAAAGTCCGGTGGACGAAGTTCGCCATCCCCACGCCCTTTTTTGGGCATTTTTCCGCAGGACGAACTTGGCGCCAAGGGGTTCGACTGCTCTTTTTTGGGCGCGGCTGTGCCCGAGGCCTATTTTTACCGTGGGGAGGGGGTGGGAAAAGTCTCGGCCCATTCTGTGTACGGCGGACGAACGTCGGCTGCCCCACGCCCCAAGGCTATATAGCCCACCCCTTTTTTGGGCATTTTTCCGCAGGTCGAACTTGGCGCCAAGGGGTTCGCCTGCTCTTTTTTGGGCGCGGCTATGCCCGTGGCCTATTTTTGTCGAGGGGAAAGGGTGGGCAAAGTCTCGGCCCATTCCGAGTCCGGCAGACGAAGTTCGCCCGCCCCACGCCCCAAGGTTATATCCCACCCCTTTTTTGGGCATTTTTCCGCAGGACGAACTTGGCGCCAAGGGGTTCGGCTGCTCTTTTTTGGGCGCGGCTGTGCCCGCGGCCTATTTTTGCCACGGGGAGGGCGTGGGAAAAGTCTTGGCCTATTCCGAGGCCGGCGGACGAACTTCGGCAGCCCCACGCCCCAAGGCTATTGCACACCCCTTTTTTGGGCATTTTTCCGCAGGACGAACTTGGTCAAGGGGTTCGACTGCTGTTTTTTGGGCGCGGCTGTGCCCGCGGCCTATTTTTATCATGGGGAGGGGGTGGGAAAAGTCTCGGCCCGTTCTGTGTACGGCGGACGAACTTCGGCTGCCCCACGCCCCAAGGCTATAGCACACCCCTTTTTGGGCATTTTTCCGCAGGACGAACTTGGCTCCAAGGGGTTCGGCTTCTCTTCATTTTCGCGCGGCTGTGCCAGTGGCCTATTTTTGTCGCGGGGAGGGGGTGGGCAAAGTCTCGGGACATTCCGAGTGCGGCGGACGAAGTTCGCCAGCCCCACGCCGCAAGGCTATAGCCCACCCCTTTTTTGGGCATTTTTCCGCAGGACGAACTTGGAGCCAATGGGTTCGGCTCCGCTTTTTTGGGCGCGGCTGTGCCTGCGGCCTATTTTTGTCGCGGGGACAGGGTGGGGAAAATCTCTGCCCATTCCGAGTCCGGCGGACGAACTTCGGCAGCCCCACGCCCCAAGGCAATAGCACACCCCTTTTTTGGGCTTTTTTCTGCTGGACGAACTTGGCGCCAAGGGGTTCGGCAGCTCTTTTTTGGTGCGGCTGTGCCCGCGGCCTATCTTTGTCGCGGGGAGAGGGTGGGTAATGTCTCGGCCCATTCCGAGTCCGGCGGATGAAGTTCGCCAGCCCCACGCCCCAAGGATATAGCCCACCCCTTTTTTGGGCATTTTTCCGCAGGACGAACTTGGTGCAATGGGGTTCGGCTGCTCTTTATTGGGCGCGGCTGTGGCCGCGGCCTATTTTTTTCGCGGGGAGGGGGTGGGAAAAGTCTCGGCCCATTCCGAGTCCGGCGGACGAATTTCGGCAGCCCCAAGCCCCAAGGCTATAGTACACCCCTTTTTTGGGCTTTTTTCCACAGGACGAACTTGGCGCCAAGGGGTTCGACTGCTCTTTTTTGGGCGAGGCTGTGCCCTCGGCCTATTTCTGTCATGGGGAGGGGGTGGCCAGAGTCTCAGCCCATTCCGAGGAAGGCGGACGAAGTGCGCCGGCCCCATGCCCAAAGCCTATAGCATGCCCCTTTTTTGGGCATTTTTCCGCAGGACGAACTTGGCGCCAAGGGGTTCGGCTGCTCTTTTTTGGGTGTGGCTGTGCCCGCGGCCTATTTTTGGTGCGGGGAAGGGGTGGCCAAAGTCTCAGCCCATTCCGAGTCCGGCGGACGAAGTTCGCCAGCCCCACGCTCCAAGGCTATAGCCCACCCCTTTTTTGGGCATTTTTCCGCAGGACGAACTTGGCGCCAAGGTGTTCGGCTGCTCTTTACTGGGCGCGGCTGTGCCCGCGGCCTATTTTTGTCGTATGGAGTGGGTGGGAAATGTCTCGGCCCATTCCGAGTCCAGCTGACGAATTTCGGCAGCCCCACGCCCCAAGGCTATAGCATACCCCTTTTTTGGGCATTTTTCCGCAGGACGAACTTGCCGCCATGGGGGTCGACAGCTCTTTTTTGGGCGCCCTGTGCCCGCGGCCTATTTTTGGTGTGGGGAAGGGGTGGGCAAAGTCTCGGCCCATTTCGAGTCCGGCGGACGAAGTTCGCCAGCCACACACCCCAAGGCTATAGCCCATCCCTTTTTTGGGCATTTTTCCGCAGGACGAACTTGGCGCCAAGGGGTTCGGCTGCTCTTTTTTGGGCGTGGCTGTGCCCGCGGCCTATTTTTGTCGCGGGGAGGGGGTGGGCAGAGTCTCGGCCCATTCCGAGGAAGGCGGAGGAACTTTGCCGGCCCCACGCCCAAAGGCTATAGCACACCCCTTTTTTGGGCATTTTTCCGCAGGACGAACTTGGCGCCAAGGGGTTCGGCAGCTCTTTTTTGGTGCGGCTGTGCCCGCGGCCTATCTTTGTCGCGGGGAGAGGGTGGGTAATGTCTCGGCCCATTCCGAGTCCGGCGGATGAAGTTCGCCAGCCCCACGCCCCAAGGATATAGCCCACCCCTTTTTTGGGCATTTTTCTGCAGGACGAACTTGGTGCAATGGGGTTCGGCTGCTCTTTATTGGGCGCGGCTGTGGCCGCGGCCTATTTTTGTCGTGGGGAGGGGGTGAGAAAAGTCTCGGCCCATTCCGAGTCCGGCGGACGAATTTCGGCAGCCCCAAGCCCCAAGGCTATAGTACACCCCTTTTTTGGGCTTTTTTCCACAGGACGAACTCGGCGCCAAGGGGTTCGACTGCTGTTTGTTGGGCGAGGCTGTGCCCTCGGCCTATTTCTGTCGTGGGGAGCGGGTGGCCAGAGTCTCAGCCCATTCCGAGGAAGGCGGACGAAGTGCGCCGGCCCCACGCCCAAAGCCTATAGCACGCCCCTTTTTTGGGCATTTTTCCGCAGGACGAACTTGGCGCCAAGGGGTTTGGCTGCTCTTTTTTGGGCGTGGCTGTGCCCGCGGCCTATTTTTGGTATGGGGAAGGGGTGGGCAAAGTCTCGGACCATTCCGAGTCCGGCGGACGAAGTTCGCCAGCCCCACGCTCCAAGGCTATAGCCCACCCCTTTTTTGGGCATTTTTCCGCAAGACGAACTTGGCGCCAAGGGTTTCGGCTGCTTTTTTTTGGATGCGGCTGAGCCCGCGGCCTATTTTTGGCGTGGGGAGGGGGTGGCCAAAGTCTCGGCCCATTCTGAGGAAGGGGGATGAACTTTGCCGGCCCCATGCCCAAAGGCTATAGCACACCCCTTTTTTGGGCATTTTTCCGCAGGACGAACTTGGCACCACGGGGTTCGGCTGCTCTGTTTTGGGCGCGGCTGTGCCCGCGGCTTATTTTAGTCGCGTGGAGGGGGTGTACGAAGTCTCGGCCCATTCCGAGCCCGGCGGACGTAGTTCGCCCCGCCCAACAAACCAAGGCTATAGCCCACCCCTTTTTTGGGCGTTTTTCCGCAGGACGAACTTGGCAACTTGGGGTTTGGCTGCTCTGTTTTGGGCGCGGCTGTGCCCGCGGCTTATTTTTGTCGCGTGGAGGGGGTGTACGAAGTCTCGGCCCATTCCGAGTCCGGTCGCCCGCCCAACGGCTATAGCACACCCCTTTTTTGGGCATTTTTCCGCAGGACGAACTTGGCGCCATGGGGTTCGGCTGCTCTTTTTTGGGCGCGGCTGTGCCCGCGGCCTATTTTTATCGTGGGGAGGGGGTGGGCAAAGTACGGGCCCATTCCAAGTCCGGCGGACGATGTTCGCCAGCCCCACGCACCAAGGCTATAGCCCACCCCCTTTTTGGGCATTTTTTCGCAGGACGAACTTGGCGCCAAGGGGTTCGGCTGCCCTTTTTCGGGCGCAGCAGACCACGCGGCCTATTTTTGTCGCGGGGAGGAGGTGGGCAAAGTCTCGGCCCATTCCGAGCCCGGCGGACGAAGGGCACCCGCCCCACGCCCCAAGGCTATAGCCCACCCCCTTTTTGGGCGTTTTTCCGCAGGACGAACTTGGCACCATGGGGTTCGGCTGCTCTGTTTTGGGCGCGGCTGTGCCCGCGGCTTATTTTTTTCGCGTGGAGGGGGTGTACGAAGTTTCGGCCCATTCCGAGTCCGGCAGACGTAGTTCGCCCGCCCAACATACCAAGGCTATAGCCCACCCCTTTTTTGGGCATTTTTCCGCAGGACGAACTTGGCGCCAAGCGGTTCGGCTGCTCTTTTTTGGGCGCGGCTGAGCCCGCGGCCTATTTTTGGCGTGGGGAGGAGGTGGCCAAAGTCTCGGCCCATTCTGAGGAAGGGGGATGAACTTTGCCGGCCCCACGCCCAAAGGCTATAGCACACCCCTTTTTTGGGCATTTTTCCGCAGGACGAACTTGGCGCCATGGGGTTCGGCTGCTCTTTTTTGGGCGCGGCTGTGTCCGCGGCCTATTTTTATCGCGGGGAGGGGGTGGGCAAAGTGCGGGCCCATTCCAAGTCCGGCGGACGATGTTCGCCAGCCCCACGCCCCAAGGCTATAGCCCACCCCTTTTTTGCACTTTTTTCCGCAGGACGAACTTGGCGCCAAGGGGTTCGGCTGCTCTTTTTTGGGGGCGGCCGAGCCCGCGGCCTATTTTTGTCGCGTGGAGGGGGTGGGAAAAGTCTCGACCCATTGCGAGTCCGGCGGACGAACTTCAGCAACCCCACGCCCCAAGGCTATGGCCCACCCCCTATTTGGGCATTTTTCCGCAGGACGAACTTGGCGCCAAGGGGTTCAGCTGCTCTTTTTTGTGCGCGCCTGTACCCGCGGCCTATTTTTGTCGCGGGGAAGGGGTGGTCAATGTCTCGGCCCATTCCGAGTCCGGCGGACGAAGTTCGCCAGCCCCACGCACCAAGGCTATAGCCCACCCCCTTTTTGGGCATTTTTTCGCAGGACGAACTTGGCGCCAAGGGGTTCGGCTGCTCTTTTTCGGCCGCAGCAGACCACGTGGCCTATTTTTGTCGCGGGGAGGAGGTGGGCAAAGTCTCGGCCCATTCTGAGCCCGGCGGACGAAGGGCGCCCGCCCCACGCCCCAAGGCTATAGCCCACCACCTTTTTGGGCGTTTTTTCCGCAGGACGAACTTGGCACCATGGGGTTCGGCTGCTCTGTTTTGGGCGCGGCTGTGCCCGCGGCTTATTTTTGTCGCGTGGAGGGGGTGTACGAAGTCTCGGCCCATTCCGAGTCCGGCGGACGTCGTTCGCCCGCCCAACATACCAAGGCTATAGCCCATCCCTTTTTTGGGCATTTTTCCGCAGGACGAACTTGGCGCCAAGCGGTTCGGCTGCTCTTTTTTGGGCGCGGCTGTGCCCGCGGCCTATTTTTATTGCGGGGAGGGGGTGGGCAAAGTACGGGCCCATTCCAAGTCCGGCGGACGATGTTCGCCAGCCCCACGCCCCAAGGCTATAGCCCACCCCTTTTTTGGACATTTTTCCGCAGGACGAACTTGGCGCCAAGGGGTTCGGCTGCCCTTTTTTGGGGGCGGCCGAGCCCACGGCCTATTTTTGTCGCGGGAAGGGGGTGGGAAAACTCTCGACCCATTCCGAGTCTGGCGGACGAACTTCGGCAACCCCACGCCCCAAGGCTATGGCCCACCCCCTATTTGGGCATTTTTCCGCAGGACGAACTTGGCGCCAAGGGGTTCGGCTGCTCTTTTTTGTACGCGGCTGTGCCCGCGGCCTATTTTTGTCACGGGGAAGGGGTGGTCAATGTCTCGGCCCATTCCGAGTCCGGCGGACGAAGTTCGCCAGCCCCACGCACCAAGGCTATAGCCCACCCCCTTTTTGGGCATTTTTTCGCAGGACGAACTTGGCGCCAAGGGGTTCGGCTGCTCTTTTTTGGGAGCGGCTCTGCCCGCGGCCTATTTTTGTCGCCGGGAGGGGGTGGGAAAAGTCTCAGCCCATTCGGAGTCCGGCCGACGAAGTTCGCCCGCCCCACGCCCCAAGGCTGTAGCCCACCCTTTTTTGGGCATTTTTCCACAGGACGAACCTGGCGTTAATGGGTTCGGCTGCTCTTTTTTGGGCGCGGCTGTGCCCGCGGCCTATTTTTGTCGTGTGGAGGGGGTGGGAAAAGTCTCGGCCCATTCCGAGTCCGGCGGACGAAGTGCGCCGGCCCCACGCTCAAAGGCTACAGCCCACCCGCTTTTTGGGCATTTTTCCGCAGGACGAAGTTGGCGCCACGGGGTTTGGCAGCTCTTTTTTCTGAGCGGCTGTGCCCGCGGCCTATTTTTGTCGCAGGGAGGGGGTGTGGAAAGTCTCGTCCCATTCCAAGTCCGGCGGACGAAGTTCGCCCGCCCCACGCGCCATGGCTATAGCCCACCCCCTTTTTGGGCGTTTTTCCGCAGGACGAACTTGGCGCCAAGGGTTCCGGCTGCTCTTTTTTGGGCGCGGCTCTTCCCGCGGCCTATTTTTGTCGCCGGGAGGGGGTGGGAAAAGTCTCAGCCCATTCGGAGTCCGGCGGACGAAGTTCGTCCGCCCCACGCCCCAAGGCTGTAGCCCACCCCCTTTTTGGGCATTTTTCCGCAGGACGAACTATGCGCCGAGGGGTTTGACTGCTCTTTTTTGGGCGCAGCTGTGCCCGCGGCCTATTTTTGTCATGGGGAGGGGGTGCGGAAAGTCTCGGCCCATTCCGAGTCCGGCGGATAATGTTCGCCAGCCCCACGCCCCAAGGCTACAGCCCACCCCTTTTTTGGGCATTTCTCCGCAGGACGAACTTGGCGCCAAGGGGTTTGGCTGCTCTTTTTTGGGTACGGCTGTGCCCGCGCCCTATTTTTGTCGTGGGGTGGGGAAAGTCTCGGCCCATTCCGAGTCCGGCGGATTAAGTTCGCCCGCCCCACGCCACAAGGCTATAGCCCTCCCCCTTTTTGGGCATTTTTCTGCAGGACGAACTTGACGCCAAGGGGTTCGGCTGCTCTTTTTTCGGCGCAGCTGTGCCCGCAGCCTATTTTTGTCGCGGGGAGGGGGTGGGCAAAGTCTTGGCCCATTCCAAGTCCGGCGGGCGAAATTCGCGAGCCCCACGCCCCAAGGCTATAGCCCACCCCCTTTTTGGGCTTTTTTCCGCAGGACGAACTTGGCGCCAAGGGGTTCGGCTGCTCTTTTTTGGGCACGGCTGTGCCCGCGGCCTATTTTTGTCGCGGGGAGGGGGTGGACAAATTCTCGACCCATTCCGAGGAAGGCGAACGAAGTTCGCCCGCCCCACGCCCCAAGGCTATAGCCCACACTTTTTTTGGGGATTTTTCCACAGGACGAACTTGGCGCCAAGGGGTTCGCCTGCTCTTTTTTGGGCGCGGCGGTGCCCGCAGCCTATTTTTGTTGTGGGGAGGAGGTGGGAAAAGTCCCGGCCCATTCCGAGTCCGACGGACGAAGTTCGCCAGCCCCACGCCCCAAGGCTATAGGCCACCCCTTTTTTGGGCATTTTTCCGCAGGACGAACTTGGCGCCAAGGGGTTCGGCTGCTCTTTTTTGGGCGCGGCTGTGCCCGCAGCCTATTTTTGTCGCGGGGAGGGGGTGGGAAAAGTCTCGGCCCGTTCTGAGGCCGGCGGACGAACTTCGCCAGCCCCACGCCCGAAGGCTATAGCACACCCCTTTTTTGGTAATTTTTCCGCAGGACGAACTTGGCGCCAAGGGGTTCGGCTGCTCTTTTTTGGGCGCAGCTGTGCCCGCGGCCTATTTTTGTCGTGTGGAGGGGGTGGGAAAAGTCTCGGCCCATTCCGAGTCCGGCGGACGAAGTGCGTCGGCCCCACGCCCCAAGGCTACAGCCCACACGCTTTTTGGGCATTTTTCCGCAGGACGAAGTTGGCGCCACGGGGTTTGGCGGCTCTTTTTTCGGAGCGGCTGTGCCCGCGGCCTATTTTTGTCGCGGGGAGGGGGTGTGGAAAGTCTCGTCCCATTCCAAGTCCGGCGGACAAAGTTTGCCCGCCCCACGCGCCATGGCTATAGCCCACCCCCTTTTTGGGCATTTTTCCGCAGGACGAACTTGGCGCCAAGGGTTCCGGCTGCTCTTTTTTGGGAGCGGCTCTGCCCGCGGCCTATTTTTGTCGCCGGGAGGGGGTGGGAAAAGTCTCAGCCCATTCGGAGTCCGGCGGACGGAGTTCGCCCGCCCCACGCCCCAAGGCTGTAGCCCACCCCCTTTTTGGGCATTTTTCCGCAGGACGAACTATGCGCAAAGGGGTTTGACTGCTCTTTTTTGGGCGCAGCTGTGCCCGCGGCCTATTTTTGTCATGGGGAGGGGGTGCGGAAAGTCTCGGCCCATTCCGAGTCCGGCGGACGATGTTCGCCAGCCCCACGCCCCAAGGCTACAGCCCACCCCTTTTTTGGGCATTTCTCCGCAGGACGAACTTGGCGCCAAGGGGTTTGGCTGCACTTTTTTGGGTGCGGCTGTGCCCGCGGCCTATTTTTGTCGTGTGGAGGGGGTGGGAAAAGTCTCGGCCCATTCCGAGTCCGGCGGACGAAGTGCGTCGGCCCCACGCCCCAAGGCTACAGCCCACCCGCTTTTTGGGCATTTTTCCGCAGGACGAAGTTGGCGCCACGGGGTTTGGCAGCTCTTTTTTCGGAGCGGCTGTGCCCGCGGCCTATTTTTGTCGCGGAGAGGGGGTGTGGAAAGTCTCGTCCCATTCCAAGTCCGGCGGACGAAGTTCGCCCGCCCCACGCGCCATGGCTATTGCCCACCCCCTTTTTGGGCATTTTTCCGCAGGACGAACTTGGCGCCAAGGGTTCCGGCTGCTCTTTTTTGGGAGCGGCTCTTCCCGCGGCCTATTTTTGTCGCCGGGAGGGGGTGGGAAAAGTCTCAGCCCATTCGGAGTCCGGCGGACGAAGTTCGCCCGCCCCACGCCCCAAGGCTGTGGCCCACCCCCTTTTTGGGCATTTTTCCGCAGGACGAACTATGCGCCAAGGGGTATGACTGCTCTTTTTTGGGCGCAGCTGTGCCCGTGGCCTATTTTTGTCATGGGGAGGGGGTGCGGAAAGTCTCGGCCCATTCCGAGTCCGGCGGACGATGTTCGCCAGCCCCACGCCCCAAGGCTACAGCCCACCCCTTTTTTGGGCATTTCTCCGCAGGACGAACTTGGCGCCAAGGGGTTTGGCTGCTCTTTTTTGGGTGCGGCTGTGCCCGCGGCCTATTTTTGTCGCGGGGTGGGGAAAGTCTCGGCCCATTCCGAGTCCGGCGGATGAAGTTCGCCCGCCCCACGCCACAAGGCTATAGCCCACCCCCTTTTTGGGCATTTTTCTGCAGGACGAACTTGACGCCAAGGGGTTCGGCTGCTCTTTTTTCGGCGCAGTTGTGCCCGCGGCCTATTTTTGTCGCGGGGAGGGGGTGGGCAAATTGTCGGCCCATTCCGAGGAAGGCGAACGAAGTTCGCCCGCCCCACGCCCCAAGACTATAGCCCACACTTTTTTTGGGGATTTTTCCACAGGACGAACTTGGCGCCAAGGGGTTTGCCTGCTCTTTTTTGGGCGCGGCGGTGGCCGCAGCCTATTTTTGTTGCGGGGAGGAGGTGGGAAAAGTCTCGGACCATTCCGAGTCCGACGGACGAAGTTCGCCCGCCCCAGGCGCCATGGCTATAGCCCACCCCCTTTTTGGGCATTTTTCCGCAGGACGAACTTGGCGCCAAGGGTTCCGGCTGCTCTTTTTTGGGAGCGGCTCTGCCCGCGGCCTATTTTTGTCGCCGGGAGGGGGTGGGAAAAGTCTCAGCCCATTCGGAGTCCGGCGGACGAAGTTCGCCCGCCCCACGCCCCAAGGCTGTAGCCCACCCCCTTTTTGGGCATTTTTCCGCAGGACGAACTATGCGCCAAGGGGTTTGACTGCTCTTTTTTGGGCGCAGCTATGCCCGCGGCCTATTTTTGTCATGGGGAGGGGGTGCGGAAAGTCTCGGCCCATTCCGAGTCCGGCGGACGATGTTCGCCAGCCCCACGCCCCAAGGCTACAGCCCACCCCTTTTTTGGGCATTTCTCCGCAGGACGAACTTGGCGCCAAGGGGTTTGGCTGCTCTTTTTTGGGTGCGGCTGTGCCCGCGGCCTATTTTTGTCGCGGGGTGGGGAAAGTCTCGGCCCATTCCGAGTCCGGCGGATGAAGTTCGCCCGCCCCACGCCACAAGGCTATAGCCCACCCCCTTTTTGGGCATTTTTCTGCAGGACGAACTTGACGCCAAGGGGTTCGGCTGCTCTTTTTTCGGCACAGCTGTGCCCGTGGCCTATTTTTGTCGCGGGGAGGGGTTGGGCAAATTCTCGGCCCATTCCGAGGAAGGCGAACGAAGTTCGCCCGCCCCACGCCCCAAGACTATAGCCCACACTTTTTTTGGGGATTTTTCCACAGGACGAACTTGGCGCCAAGGGGTTCGCATGCTCTTTTTTGGGCGCGGCGGTGCCCGCAGCCTATTTTTCTTGCGGGGAGGAGGTGGGAAAAGTCTCGGCCCATTCCGAGTCCGACAGACGAAGTTCGCCAGCCCCACGCCCCGAGGCTATAGGCCACCCCTTTTTTGGGCATTTTTCCGCAGGATGAACTTGGCGCCAAGGGGTTCGGCTGCTCTTTTTAGGGCACGGCTGTGCCCGCGGCCTATGTTTGTCGCGGGGAGGGGGTGGGAAAAGTCTCGGCCCATTCCGAGTCCGGTGGACGAAGTTGGCTAGCCCCACGCCCCAAGGCTATAGCCCACCCCTTTTCTGGGCATTTTTCCACAGGACGAACATGGCGTTAAGGGGTTCGGCTGCTCTTTTTTGGGTGCGGCTGTGCCCGCAGCTTACTTTTAGTGCGGGGAGGGGGTGGGCAAAGACTCGGCCCATTCCAAGGAAGGCGGACGAAGTTCACCGGCCCCACGCCGAAAGGCTATAGCACACCCCTTTTTTGGGAATTTTTCCGCAGGACGAACTTGGCGCCAAGGGGTTAGGCTGCTCTTTTTTGCGCGCGGCTGGGCCCGCGGCCTATTTTTGTCGCAGGGAGGGGGTGGGAAAAGTCTCGGCCCATTCCAACTCCGGCGTACGAACTTCGGCAGCCCCACGCCCCAAGGCTATAGCACACCCCTTTTTTGGGCATTTTTCCGCAGGACGAACTAGGCGCAATGGGGTTCGGCTGCTCTTTTTTGGGAGCGGCGGTGCCCGCGGCCTATTTTTGTCGCGGGGAGGGGGTGGGCAAAGTCTCGGTTCATTCCGAGTCCAGCGGACGAAGTTCGCCAGCCCCACGACTCGAGGCTATAGCCCACCCTTTTTTGGGCATTTTTCCACAGGACGAACATGGCGCCAAGGGGTTCGGCTGCTCTTTTTTGGGCGCGGTTGTGCCCGCGGCCTATTGTTGTCGTGCGGAGGGGGTGGGAAAAGTCTCGGCCCATTCGGAGTCCGGCGGACGAATTTCGCCCGCCCCACGCCCCAAGGCTATAGCCCACCCCCTTTTTGAGCATTTTTCCGCAGGACGAACGTGGCGCCAAGGGGTTCGGCTGCTCTTTTTTGGGCGCGGCTGTGCCCGCAGCTTATTTTTAGTGCGGGGAGGGGGTGGGCAAAGTCTCGGCCCATTCCGAGGAAGGCGGACGAAGTTCGCCGGCCCCACGCCCGAAGGCTATAGCACACCCCGTTTTTGGGCATTTTTCCGCAGGACGAACTTGGCGCCAAGGGGTTCGGCTGCTCTTTTTTGGGCGAGGCTGTGCCCGCGGACTATTTTTGTCGCGGGGAGAGGGTGGGCAAAGTCTCGACCCATTCCAAGGAAGGCGGATGAAGTTCGCCGGCCCCACGCCCCAAGGCTATAGCCCACCCCCTTGTTGGGCATTTTTCCGCAGGACGAACCTGGCGCCAAGGGGTTCGGCTGCTCTTTTTTGGGCGCGGCTGTGCCCGCAGCTTACTTTTAGTGCGGGGAGGGGGTGGGCAAAGACTCGGCCCATTCCGAGGAAAGCGGACGAAGTTCGCCGACCCCACGTCCAAAGGCTATAGCACACCCCTTTTTTGGGAATTTTTCCGCAGGACGAACTTGGCGCCAAGGGGTTCGGCTGCTCTTTTTTGCGTGCGGCTGGGCCCGCGGCCTATTTTTGTCGTGGGGAGGGGGTGGGAAAAGTCTCGGCCCATTCCGAGGAAGGCGGACGAAGTTCGCCGGCCCCACGCCCCAAGGCTATAGCCCACCCCCTTTTTGAGCATTTTTCCACAGGACGAACTTGGCACCAAGGGGTTTGGCTGCTCTTTTTTGGATGCGGCTGTGCCCGCAGCCGATTTTTGTCGCGGGGAGGGGGTGGGAAAAGTCTCGTCCCATTCCAAGTCCGGCGGACGATCTTCGGCAGCCCCACGGCCCAAGGCTATAGTACACCCCTTTTTTGGGCATTTTTCCGCAGGACGAACATGGCACCAAGGGGTTCGGCTGCTCTTTTTTGGGCGAGGCTGTGCCCGCGGACTATTTTTGTCGCGGCGAGAGGGTGGGCAAAGTCTCGGCCCATTCCAAGGAAGGCGGATGAAGTTCGCCGGCCCCACGCCCCAAGGCTATAGCCCACCCCCTTTTTGGGCATTTTTCCGCAGGACGAACCTGGCGCCAAGGGGTTCGGCTGCTCTTTTTTGGGCGCGGCTGTGCCCGCAGCTTACTTTTAGTGCGGGGAGGGGGTGGGCAAAGACTCGGCCCATTCCGAGGAAAGCGGATGAAGTTCGCCGACCCCACGTCCAAAGGCTATAGCACACCCCTTTTTTGGGAATTTTTCCGCAGGACGAACTTGGCGCCAAGGGGTTCGGCTGCTCTTTTTTGCGTGCGGCTGGGCCCACGGCCTACTTTTGTCGTGGGGAGGGGGTGGGAAAAGTCTCGGCCCATTCCGAGGAAGGCGGACGAAGTTCGCCGGCCCCACGCCCCAAGGCTATAGCCCACCCCCTTTTTGAGCATTTTTCCACAGGACGAACTTGGCACCAAGGGGTTTGGCTGCTCTTTTTTGGATGCGGCTGTGCCCGCGGCCTATTTTTGTCGTGGGGAGGGGGTGGGCAACCTCTCGGCTCATTCCGAGTCCGGCGGACGAAGTTCGCCAGCCCCACGACCCAAGGCTATAGCCCACCCTTTTTTGGGCATTTTTCCACAGGACGAACCTGGCGTTAATGGGTTCGGCTGCTCTTTTTTGGGCGCGGCTGTGCCCGCAGCTTACTTTTATTGCGGGGAGGGGGTGGGCAAATTCCCGGCCCATTCCGAGGAAGGCGGACGAAGTTCGCCGGCCCCGCGCCCAAAGGCTATAGCACACCCCTTTTTTGGGGATTTTTCCGCAGGACGAACTTGGCGCCAAGGGGTTCGCCTGCACTTTTTTGGGCGCGGCTGGGCCCGCAGCCTATTTTTGTCACGGGAGGCGGTGGGAAAAGTCTCGGCCCATTCCGAGGAAGGCGGACGAAGTTCGCCGGCCCCACGCCCAAAGGCTATAGCACACCCCTTTTTTGGGCATTTTTCCGCAAGACGAACTTGGCGCCAAGGGGTTCAGCTGCTCTTTTTTGGGCGCGGTTGTGCCCGCGGCCTATTTTTGTCCTGGGGAGGGGGTGGCCAAACGCTCGGCCCATTCCGAGTCCCGCGGACGAAGTTCGCCCGCCCCACGCCCAAAGGCTATAGCGCACCCCTTTTTTGGGCATTTTTCCGCAGGACGACCTTGGCGCCAAGCGGTTCGGCTGCTCTTTTTTGCACGTGGCTGTGCCCGCGGCCTATTTTTGTCGTGGGGAGGGGGTGGGCAAAGTCTCGGCCCGTTCTGTGGAAGGCGGACGAAGTTCGCCCGCCCCACACCCCAAGGCTATAGCCCACCCCTTTTTTGAGCATTTTTCCGCAGGACGAACCTGGCGCCAAGGGGTTCGGCTGCTCTTTTTTGGGCGCGGCTGTGCCCATAGCTTATTTTTGTCGCGGGGAGGGGGTTGGAAAGGTCTCGGCCCATTCCGAGGAAGGCGGACGAACTTTGCCGGCCCCACGCCCAATGGCTAAAGCACACCCCTGTTTTGGGCATTTTCCCGCAGTACGAACTTGGCGCCAAGGGGGTCGACTGCTCTTTATTGGGCGCGGCTATGCCCGTGGCCTATTTTTGGCACGGCAAGGGGGTGGGCAAAGTCTCGCCCCATTCCGAGATCGGCGGACGAAGTTCGCCAGCCCCACCCCCCAAGGCTATAGCCCACCCCTTTTTTGGGCATTTTTCTGCAGCACGAACTTGGCGCCAATGTGTTCGGATGCTTTTTTTTGGGCGCGGCCGAGCCCGTGGCCAATTTTTGTTGAGGGGAGGGGGTGGGAAAAGTCTCGGCCCATTCCGAGTCCGGGGGACGAAGTTCGCCTGCCCCACGCCCCGAGGCTATATAGCCCACCCCTTTTTTGGGCATTTTTCCGCAAGTCGAACTTGGCGCCAAGGGGTTCGGCTGATCTTTTTTGGACGCGGCTGTGCCCGCGGCTGATTTTTGTCGCGGGGAGGAGGTGGGCAAAGTCTCGGCCCATTCGGAGAACGGCGGACGAAGTTCGCCCGCCCCACGCCCCAAGGCTATAGCCCACCCCTTTTTTGGGCATTTTTCCGCCGGACGAACTTGGCGCGAAGGGGTTCGGCTGCTCTTTTTGGGTGCGGCTGTGGCCGCGGCCTATTTTTGTCGTGGGGAGGGGGTGGGAAAAGTCTCGTCCCATTCCAAGTCCGGCGGACGATCTTCGGCAGCCCCACGGCCCAAGGCTATAGTACACCCCTTTTTTGGGCATTTTTCCGCAGGACGAACATGGCACCAAGGGGTTCGGCTGCTCTTTTTTGGGCGCGGCTGTGCCCGCGGCCTATTTTTGTCACAGGGAGGGGGTGGGCAAAGTCTCGGCCCATTCCGAGTCCGGCGGACGAAGTTCGCCCGCCCCACGCCCCAAGGCTATAGCCCACCCCTTTTTTGGGCATTTTTCCGCAGGACGAACTTGGCGCGAAGGGGTTCGGCTGCTCTTTTTGGGTGCGGATGTGCCCGCGGCCTATTTATGTCGAGGGGAGGGGGTGGGGAAAGTCTCGGCCCATTCCGAGTCCGGGGGACGACGTTCGCCTGCCCCACACCCCAAGGCTATATAGCCCACCCCTTTTTTGGGCATTTTTGCGCAAGTCGAACTTGGCGCCAAGGGGTTCGGCTGCTCTTTTTTGGGCGCGGCTGTGCCCGCGGCCTATTTTTGTCACAGGGAGGGGGTGGGCAAAGTCTCGGCCCATTCCGAGTCCGGCGGACGAAGTTCGCCCGCCCCACGCCCCAAGGCTATAGCCCACCCCTTTTTTGGGCATTTTTCCGCAGGACGAACTTGGCGCGAAGGGGTTCGGCTGCTCTTTTTGGGTGCGGATGTGCCCGCGGCCTATTTATGTCGAGGGGAGGGGGTGGGGAAAGTCTCGGCCCATTCCGAGTCCGGGGGACGACGTTCGCCTGCCCCACACCCCAAGGCTATATAGCCCACCCCTTTTTTGGGCATTTTTGCGCAAGTCGAACTTGGCGCCAAGGGGTTCGGCTGCTCTTTTTTGGGCGCGGCTGTGCCCGCGGCCTATTTTTGTCACAGGGAGGGGGTGGGCAAAGTCTCGGCCCATTCCGAGTCCGGCGGACGAAGTTCGCCCGCCCCACGCCCCAAGGCTATAGCCCACCCCTTTTTTGGGCATTTTTCCGCAGGACGAACTTGGCGCCAAGGGGTTCGGCTGCTCTTTTTGGGTGCGGCTGTGCCCGCGGCCTATTTTTGTCGTGGGGAGGGGGTGGGAAAAGTCTCGCACCATTCCGAGTCCGGCGGACGAACTTCGGCAGCCCCACGGCCCAAGGCTATAGTACACCCCTTTTTTGGGCATTTTTCCGCAGGACGAACTTGGCGCCAAGCGGTTCGACTGCTCTTTTTTTGGCGCGGCTGTGGCCGCGGGCTATTTTTGGCGCGGGGAGGGGGTGGGAAAAGTCTCGGCCCATTCCGAGTCCGGGGGATGAAGTTCGCCGGCCCCACGCCCCAAGGCTTTATAGCCCACCCCTTTTTTGGGCATTTTTCCGCAGGACGAACTTGGTGCCAAGGGGGTCGGCAGCTCTTTTTTGGGCGCGGCTGTGCCCACGGCCTATTTTTGTCGTGGGGAGGGGGTGGACAAAGCCTTGGCCCATTCCGAGTCCGGTGGACGAAGTTCGCCTGCCCCACGCCCCAAGGCTATAGCCCACCTCTTTTTTAGACATTTTTCCGCTGGACAAACTAGGCGCCAAGGGGTTCGGCGGCTATTTTTTGGGCGCGGCTGTGCCCGCAGCCAATTTTTGTCGTGGGGAGGGGGTGGTCAAAGTCTCGGCCCATTCCGTGTCCGGCGGACGAAGTGCGCCAGTCCGACGCCCCAAGGTTATAGCCCACCCCTTTTTTGGGCATTTTTCCGCAGGACGAACTTGGCGCCAAGGGGTTCGGCTGCTCGTTTTTGGGCGCGTCTGTGCCCGTGGCCTATTTTTGTCGTGGGGAGGGGGTGGCCAAAGTCTCGGCCCATACCGAGTCCGGCGGACGAAGTTCGCCAGCCCCATGCCCCAAGGCTATAGCCCACCCCTTTTTCAGGCATTTTTCCGCAGGACGAACTTGGTGCCAAGAGGTTCGGCTGCTTTTTTTTGGCGCGGCCTATTTTTGTCAGGGGGAGGGGGTGTGCAAAGTCTCGGCACATTCCGAGTCCGGCGGACGAAGTTCGCCAGCCCCACGCCCCAAGGCTATAGCCCACTCCTTTTTTGGGCTTTTTTCCGCCGGACGAACCTGGCGCCAAGGGGTTCGACAACGCTTTTTTGGACGTGGCTGTGCCCGCAGCCTATTTTTGACGCGGGGAGGGGGTGGTCAAAGTCTCGGCCCATTCCTTGTCCGGCGGACGAAGTGCGCCAGCCCCAAGCCCCAAGGTTATAGCACACCTCTTTTTTGGGCATTTTTCCGCAGGACGAACTTGGCGCCGAGGGGTTCGGCTGCTCTTTTTTGGGCACGGCTGTGCCCGTGGCCTATTTTTGTCACGGGGAGAGGGTGGGAAATATCTTGGCCCATTCCAAGTCCGGCGGACGAACTTCGGCAGCCCCTTGCCCCAAGGCTATAGCATACCCCTTTTTTGGCCATTTTTCCGCAGGACGAACTTGGCGCCATGGGGGTCGACAGCTCTTTTGGGCGCGGCTGCGCCCGCGGCCTATTTTTGTCGCGGGGAGGGGGTGGGCAAAGTCTGGTCCCACTCCGAGACCGGCGGACGAAGTTCGCCCGGCCCACGCTCCGAGGCTATAGCGCACCCCTTTGTTGGGCATTTTTCAGCAGGACGAACATGGCGCCAAGGAGTTCGGCTGCTCTTTTTGGGGCGCGGCTGTGCCCGCGGCCTATTTTTGTCGCGGGGAGGGGGTGGGCAATGGCTCGGCCCATTCCGAGTCCGGCGGACGAAGTGCGCCCCTCCCCCCACGCCCCAGGGCTATAGCTCACCCCTTATTTGGGCATTTTTCCGCAGGACGAACTTGGCGCCAAGGGGTTCGTCAGCTCTTTTTCGGACGCGGCTGCGCCCGCGGCCTATTTTTGTCACGGGGAGGGGGTGGTCAAAGTCTCGGTCCATTCCGAGTACGGCGGACGAAGTTCGCCAGCCCCACGCCCCAAGGCTATAGCCCACTCCCTTTTTGGGCATTGTTCCGCAGGACGAACTTGGCGCCAAGGGGTTCGGCTGCTCTTTTTGGGGCGCGGCTGTGCCCGCGGCCTATTTTTGTCGTGGGGAGGGGGTGGGCAATGTCTCGGCCCATTCCAAGTCCGGCGGACGAAGTGCGCCCCCCCCCCCCCACGCCCCAGGGCTATAGCTCACCCCTTTTTTGGGCATTTTCCCGCAGGACAAACTTGGCGCCAAGGGGTTCGGCTACTCTTTTTTGGGCGCGGCTGTGCCCGCGGCCTATTTCTGTCGCGGGGAGGGGGTGGGAAAAGTTTTGGCCCATTCTGAGTCCGGCGGACGTAGTTCGCCAGCCCCACGCCCCAAGGCTATAGCCCACGCCCTTTTTGCGCATTTTTTCCGCGGGAGGAACTTGTTGCCAAGGGGTTCGGCTGCTCTTTTTTGGGCGCAGCTGTGCCCGTGACCTATTTTTGTCATGGGGAGGGGGTGGGCGAAGTCTCGGCCCATTCCGAGTCCGGCGGACGTAGTTCGCCTGGCCCACGCCCCACGCCCCACGCCCCAAGGCTATACCCCACCCCCTTTTTGGGCATTTTTCCGCAAGACGAACTTGGCGCCAAGGGGTTCGGCTGCTATTTTTTGGGCAAGGCTGTGCCCGCGGCCTATTTCTGTCGTGGGGAGGGGGTGGCCAAAGTCTCAGCCCATTCCGAGGAAGGCGGACGAAGTGCGCCGGCCCCACGCCCAAAGCCTATAGCACGCCCCTTTTTTGGGCATTTTTCCGCAGGACGAACTTGGCGCCAAGGGGTTCGGCTGCTCTTTTTTGGGCGAGGCTGTGCCCGCAGCCTATTTCTGTCGTGGGGAGGGGGTGGCCAAAGTCTCTGCCCATTCCGTGGAAGGCGGACGAAGTGCGCCGGCCCCACGCCCAAAGGCTATAGCCCACCCCTTTTTTGGGCATTTTTCCGCAGGACGAACTTGGCGCCAAGGGGTTCGGCTGCTTGTTTTTGGGCGCGTCTGCGCCCGTGGCCTATTTTTGTCGCGGGGAGGGGGTGGGCAACGCCTCGGCCCATTCCGAGTTTGGCGGACGAAGTTCGCCAGCCTGATGCCCCAACGCTATAGCCCACCCCCTTTTTGGGCATTTTTCCGCAGAACGAATTTGGCGCCAAGGGGTTCGTCTGCTCCTTTTCAGGCGCGGCTGCGCCCGCAGCCTATTTTTATCGCGGGGAGAGGGTGGTCAATGTCTCAGCCCATTCCGAGTCCGGCGGACGTAGTTCGCCTGCCCCACGCCCCAAGGCTGTAGCCCACCCCCTTTTTGGGCATTTTTCCGCAGGACGAACTTGGCGCCAAGGGGTTCGGCTGCTCTTTTTTGGGCGAGGCTACGCCCGCGGCCTATTTTTGTCGCGGGGAGGGGGTGGCCAAAGTCTCTGCCCATTCCGACGAAGTGCGCCGGCCCCACGCCCAAACGCTATGGCACACGCCTTTTTTGGGCATTTTTCCGCAGGACGAACTTGGCGTAAAGGGGTTCGGCTGCTCTTTTTTGGGCGCGGCTGTGGCCGCGGCATATTTTTGTCACGGGGAGGGGGTGGGAAAAGTCTCGGGCCATTCCGAGTCCGGCGGACAAAGTTCGCCAGCCCCACGCCCCAAGGCTATAGCCCACCCCTTTTTTGGGCATTTTTCCACAGGACGAACTTGGCGCCAAGGGGTTCGGCTGCTCTTTTTTGTGCGCGGCCTTGCCCGCGGCCTATTTTTTTCGCGGGGAGGGGGTGGCCAAAGTCTCGGCCCATTCCGAGGAAGGCGGACGAAGTTCGCCGGCCCCACGCCCCAAGGCTATAGCACACCGCTTTTTTGGGCAGTTTTCCGCAGGACGAACTTGGCGCCAGGGGGTTCGGCTGCTCTTTTTTGGGCGCGGCTGTGCCCGCAGCTTATTTTTAGTGCGGGGAGGGGGTGGGCAAAGTCTCGGCACATTCCGAGGAAGGCGGACGAAGTTCGCCTGCCCCACGCCCCAAGGCTATATAGCCCACCCCTTTTTTGGGCATTTTTGCGCAAGTCGAACTTGGCGCCAAGGGGTCCGGCTGCTCTTTTTTGGGCGCGGCTGTGCCCGCGGCCTATTTTTGTCACAGGGAGGGGGTGGGCAAAGTCTCGGCCCATTCCGTGTCCGGCGGACGAAGTTCGCCCGCCCCACGCCCCAAGGCTATAGCCCACCCCTTTTTTGGGCATTTTTCCGCAGGACGAACTTGGCGCCAAGGGGTTCGGCTGCTCTTTTTGGGTGCGGCTGTGCCCGCGGCCTATTTTTGTCGTGGGGAGGGGGTGGGAAATGTCTCGCCCCATTCCGAGTCCGGCGGACGAACTTCGGCAGCCCCACGGCCCAAGGCTATAGTACACCCCTTTTTTGGGCATTTTTCCGCAGGACGAACTTGGCGCCAAGCCGTTCGACTCCTCTTTTTTAGGCGCGGCTGTGGCCGCGGGCTATTTTTTGCGCGGGAAGGGGGTGGGAAAAGGCTCGGCCCATACCGAGTCCGGCGTACGAAGTTCGCCAGCCCCATGCCCCAAGGCTATAGCCCACCCCTTTTTTAGGCATTTTTCCGCAGGACGAACTTGGCGCCAAGGGGTTCGGCTGCTTTTTTTGGGCGCGGCCTATTTTTGTTGCGGGGAGGGGGTCGACAACGTCTCGGCACATTCCGAGTCCGGCGGACGAAGTTCACCAGCCCCACGCCACAACGCTATAACCCACCCCCTTTTTGGGCATTTTTCCGCAGGACGAACATGGCGCCAAGGGGTTCGGCTGCTCTTTTTTGGACGCGGCTGTGCCCGCGGTCTATTTTTGTCTCGGGGAGGGGGTGGGCAAACTCTTGGCACATTCCGAGTCGGGCGGACGAAGTGCGCCACCCCCACGCCCCATGGCTGTAGCCCACCCCTTTTTTTGGCATTTTTCCGCAGGACGAACTTGGCGCCGAGGGGTTCGGCTGCTCTTTTTTGGGCGCGGCTGTGCCCGCGGCCTATTTTTGGTGCAGGGAGGGGGTGGGAAAAGTCTTGGCCCATTCTGAGTCCGGCGGACGAAGTGCGCCGGCCCCACGCCCGAAGGCTCTAGCCAACCCCTTTTTTAGGCATTTTTCCGCAGGACGAACTTGGCGCCAAGGGGTTCGGCTGCTCGTTTTTGGGCGCGTCTGTGCCCGTGGCCTATTTTTGTCGCGGGGAGGGGGTGGGCAACGCCTCGGCGCATTCTGAGTCTGGCGGACGAAGTTCGCCAGCCCGATGCCCCAACGCTATAGCCCACCCCCTTTTTGGGCATTTTTCCGCAGAACGAATTTGGCGCCAAGGGGTTCGTCTGCTCTTTTTCAGGCGCGGCTGCGCCCGCAGCCTATTTTTGTCGCGGGGAGAGGGTGGTCAATGTCTCCGCCCATTCCGAGTCTGGCGGACGTAGTTCGCCTGCCCCACGCCCCAAGGCTATAGCCCACCCCCTTTTTGGGCATTTTTCCGCCGGACGAACTTGGCGCCAAGGGGTTCGGCTGCTCTTTTTTGTGCGCGGCCGTGCCCGCAGCTTATTTTTTGCGCAGGGAGGGGGTGGGAAAAGTCTCGGCCCATTCCAAGTCCGGCGGATGATGTTCGCCTGCCCCACGCCTCAAGGCTATAGCCCACCCCTTTTTTGGGCATTTTTCCGTAGGACGAACTTGGCGCCAAGGGGTTCGGCTGCTCTTTTTTCGGCGCGGCTGGGCCCGAGGCCTATTTTTGTCGCGGGGAGGGGGTGGGCAACGACTCGGCCAATTCGGAGTCCGGCGGATGAAGTTCGCCAGCCCCACGCCCCAAGGCTATAGCCCACCTCTTTTTTCGGCATTTTTCAGCAGGGCGAACATGGCGCCAAGGGGTTCGGCTGCTCTTTTTGGGACGCGGCTGTCCCCGTGGCCTATTTTTGTCGCGGGGAGGGGTTGGCCAAAGTCTAGGCCCAATCCGAGGAAGGCGGATGAACTTTCCGGCCCCACGCCCAAAGGCTATAGCACACCCCTTTTTTAGGCAATTTTCCGCTGGACGAACTTGGCGCCAAGGGGTTCGGCTGCTCTTTTTTGGGCGCGGCTGTCCCCGTGGCCTATTTTTGTCGCGGGGAGGGGGTGGCCAATGTCTCAGCCCATTCCGAGGAAGGCGGACGAAGTTCGCCGGCCCCACGCCCAAAGGCTATAGCACACCCCTTTTTTGGGCATTTTTCCGCAGGATGAACTTGGTGCCAAGGGGTTCGGGTGCTCTTTTTTGGGCGAGGCTGTGCCTGCAGCCTATTTCTATCGTGGGGAGGGGGTGGCCAAAGTCTCAGCCCATTCCGAGGAAGGCGGACGAAGTGCGCTGGCCCCACGCCCCAAGGCTATAGCACACCCCTTTTTTGGGCATTTTTCCGCAGGACGAACTTGGTGCCAAGGGGTTCGGCTGCTCTTTTTTGGGCGAGGCTGCGCCCGCGGCCTATTTTTGTTGCGGGGAGGCTGTGGTCAATGTCTCGGCCCATTCCGAGTCCGGCGGACGTAGTTCGCCTGCCCCACACCCCAAGGCTATAGCCCACACACTTTTTTTGGGGATTTTTCCACAGGACGAACTTGGCGCCAAGGGGTTCGCATGCTCTTTTTTGGGCGCGGCGGTGCCCGCAGCCTATTTTTGTTGCGGGGAGGAGGTGGGAAAAGTCTCGGCCCATTCCGAGTCCGACAGACGAAGTTCGCCAGCCCCACGCCCCGAGGCTATAGGCCACCCCTTTTTTGGGCATTTTTCCGCAGGACGAACTTGGCGCCAAGGGGTTCGGCTGCTCTTTTTAGGGCACGGCTGTGCCCGCGGCCTATGTTTGTCGCGGGGAGGGGGTGGGAAAAGTCTCGGCCCATTCCGAGTCCGGTGGACGAAGTTGGCTAGCCCCACGCCCCAAGGCTATAGCCCACCCCTTTTCTGGGCATTTTTCCACAGGACGAACCTGGCGCCAAGGGGTTCGGCTGCTCTTTTTTTGGCGCGGCTGTGCCCGCGGCCTATTTTTGTCGTGGGGAGGGGGTGGGCAAAGTCTCGGCACGTTCCGAGTCCGGCGGACGAAGTTCGCCTGCCCCACGCCCCAAGGCTATAGCCAACCCCATTTTTGGGCATTTTTCCACAGGACGGACTTGGCGCCAAGGGGTTCGGCTGCTCTTTTTTGCGCGCGGCTGTGCCCGGGGCCTATTGTGGTCGCGGGGAGGGGGCGGGCAAAGTCTCGGCCCATTTCGAGTCCAGCGGACGAAGTTCACCAGCCCCATGCCCCAAGGCTATAGCCCACCCCCTTTTTGGGCATTTTTCTGCAGGACGAACTTGGTGCCAAGGGGTTCGACTGCTATTTTTTGGGCGCGGCTATGCCCGCAGCCTATTTTTGGTGCGGGGAGGGGTTGGCCAAAGTCTAGGCCCAAGCCGAGGAAGGCGGATGAACTTTGCCGGCCCCACGCCCAAAGGCTATAGCACACCCCTTTTTTAGGCAATTTTCCGCTGGACGAACTTGGCGCCAAGGGGTTCGGCTGCTCTTTTTTGGGCGCGGCTGTCCCCGTGGCCTATTTTTGTCGCGGGGAGGGGGTCGCCAATGTCTCAGCCCATTCCGCGGAAGGCGGACGAAGTTCGCCGGCCCCACGCCCAAAGGCTATAGCACACCCCTTTTTTGGGCATTTTTTCGCAGGACGAACTTGGCGCCAAGGGGTTCGGCTGCTCTTTTTTGGGCGCGGCTGTGTCCGTGGCCTATTTTTGTCACGGGGAGGGGGTGGCCAAAGTCTCGGCCCATTCCGTGGAAGGCGGACGAAGTGCACTGGCCCCACGCCCAAATGCTATAGCACACCCCTTTTTTGGGCATTTTTCCGCAGGACGAACTTGGCGCCAAGGGGCTCGGCTGCTCTTTTATGGGCGCGGCTGTGCCCGCGACCTAGTTTTTGCATGGGGAGGGGGTGGGCAAAGTCTCGGCCCATTCCGAGGAAGGGGGATGAACTTTACCGGCCCCGCGCCCAAAGGCTATAGCACACCCATTTTTTGGGCATATTGCCGCAGGACGATCTTGGCGCCAAGGGGTTCGGCTGCACTTTTTTTGGGCGCGGCTGTGTCCGCGGCCTATTTTTTTTTGGCGGGGGGAGGGGGTGGCCAAGGTCTCGCCCCATTCGGAGGAAGGCAAACAAAGTTCGCCGGCCCCACGCCCAAAGGATATAGCACACCCCTTTTTTGGGCATTTTTCCGCAGGACGAACTTGGTGCCAAGGGGTTCGGCTGCTCTTTTTTGGGCGCGGCTGTGCCCGCGGCCTATTTTTGTCGCGGGGAGGGGGTGGCCAAAGTCTCGGCCCATTCCGAGTACGGCGGACGAAGTTCGCCAGCCCGACGCCCAAAGGCTATAGCACACCCCTTTTTTGGGCATTTAGCCGCAGGACGAACTTGGCGCCAAGGGGTTCGGCTGCTCTTTTTTGGGTGCGGCTATGCCCGCGGCCAATTTTTGTTGCGGGGAGGGGGTGGCCAATGTCTCGGCCCATTCCGAGGGAGGCGGATGATTTTTGCCGGCCCCACGCCCAACGGCTATAGCACACCCCTTTTTTGGGCATTTTTCCGCGGGACGAACTTGGCGCCAAGGGGTTCGGCTGCTCTTTTTTGCGCGCGGCTGTGGCCGTGGCCTTGATTTGTCGTGGGGAGGGGGTGGCCAAAGTCTCGGCCCATTCCGAGGAAGGCGGACGAAGTTCGCCAGCCCCACGCCCCAAGGCTATAGCCCACCCCCTTTTTGGGCATTTTTCCGGAGGACGAACCTGGCGCCAAGGGGTTCGGCTGCTCTTTTTTTGGCGCGGCTGTGCCCGCGGCCTATTTTTGTCGTGGGGAGGGGGTGGGCAAAGTCTCGGCACGTTCCGAGTCCGGCGGATGAAGTTCGCCTGCCCCACGCCCCAAGGCTATAGCCAACCCCATTTTTGGGCATTTTTCCACAGGACGGACTTGGCGCCAAGGGGTTCGGCTGCTCTTTTTTGCGCGCGGCTGTGCCCGGGGCCTATTGTGGTCGCGGGGAGGGGGCGGGCAAAGTCTCGGCCCATTTTGAGTCCAGCGGACGAAGTTCACCAGCCCCATGCCCCAAGGCTATAGCCCACCCCCTTTTTGGGCATTTTTCTGCAGGACGAACTTGGTGCCAAGGGGTTCGACTGCTATTTTTTGGGCGCGGCTATGCCCGCAGCCTATTTTTGGTGCGGGGAGGGGTTGGCCAAAGTCTAGGCCCAAGCCGAGGAAGGCGGATGAACTTTGCCGGCCCCACGCCCAAAGGCTATAGCACACCCCTTTTTTAGGCAATTTTCCGCTGGACGAACTTGGCGCCAAGGGGTTCGGCTGCTCTTTTTTGGGCGCGGCTGTCCCCGTGGCCTATTTTTGTCGCGGGGAGGGGGTGGCCAATGTCTCAGCCCATTCCGCGGAAGGCGGACGAAGTTCGCCGGCCCCACGCCCAAAGGCTATAGCACACCCCTTTTTTGGGCATTTTTTCGCAGGACGAACTTGGCGCCAAGGGGTTCGGCTGCTCTTTTTTGGGCGCGGCTGTGTCCGTGGCCTATTTTTGTCACGGGGAGGGGGTGGCCAAAGTCTCGGCCCATTCCGTGGAAGGCGGACGAAGTGCACTGGCCCCACGCCCAAATGCTATAGCACACCCCTTTTTTGGGCATTTTTCCGCAGGACGAACTTGGCGCCAAGGGGCTCGGCTGCTCTTTTATGGGCGCGGCTGTGCCCGCGACCTAGTTTTTGCATGGGGAGGGGGTGGGCAAAGTCTCGGCCCATTCCGAGGAAGGGGGATGAACTTTACCGGCCCCGCGCCCAAAGGCTATAGCACACCCATTTTTTGGGCATATTGCCGCAGGACGATCTTGGCGCCAAGGGGTTCGGCTGCACTTTTTTTGGGCGCGGCTGTGTCCGCGGCCTATTTTTTTTTGGCGGGGGGAGGGGGTGGCCAAGGTCTCGCCCCATTCGGAGGAAGGCAAACAAAGTTCGCCGGCCCCACGCCCAAAGGATATAGCACACCCCTTTTTTGGGCATTTTTCCGCAGGACGAACTTGGTGCCAAGGGGTTCGGCTGCTCTTTTTTGGGCGCGGCTGTGCCCGCGGCCTATTTTTGTCGCGGGGAGGGGGTGGCCAAAGTCTCGGCCCATTCCGAGTACGGCGGACGAAGTTCGCCAGCCCGACGCCCAAAGGCTATAGCACACCCCTTTTTTGGGCATTTAGCCGCAGGACGAACTTGGCGCCAAGGGGTTCGGCTGCTCTTTTTTGGGTGCGGCTATGCCCGCGGCCAATTTTTGTTGCGGGGAGGGGGTGGCCAATGTCTCGGCCCATTCCGAGGAAGGCGGACGAAGTTTGCCGGCCCCACGCCCAAAGGCTATAGCACACCCCTTTTTTGGGCATTTTTCCGCAGGACGAACTTGGCACAGAGGGGTTCGCCTGCTCTTTTTTGGGCGCGGCTGTGTCCGCGGTCTATTTTTGCCCCGAGGTGGGGGTGGACAAAGTCTCGGCCCATTCTGAGGAAGGCAGACGAAGTGCGCCGGCCCCACGCCCAAAGGCTATAGCACACCCCTTTTGGGCATTTTTCCGCAGGACGAACTTGGCGCCAAGTGGTTCGGCTGCTCTTTTTTGGGCGCGGCTGTGCCCGCGGCCTATTTTTGTGGCGGGGAGAGGGTGGGCATAGTCTCTGCCCATTCTGAGTCTGGCAGACGAAGTTCGCCAGCCCCACGCCCAAAGGCTATAGCACACCCCTTTTTTGGGCATTTTGCCGCAGGACGAACTTGGCGCCAAGGGGTTCGGCTGCTCTTTTTTGGGTGCAGCTGTGTCCGCGGCCTATTGTTGTCACGGGGAGGGGGTGGCCAAGGTCTCGGCCCATTCCGAGGATGGCAAACGAAGTTCACCGGCCCCACGCCCAAAGGCTATAGCACACCCCTTTTTTGGGCATTTTTCCGCAGGACGAACTTGGTGGCAAAGGGTTCGGCTGCTCTTTTTTGGGCGAGGCTGTGTCCGCGGCCTATTGTTGTCACGGGGAGGGGGTGGCCAAGGTCTCGGCCCATTCCGAGGATGGCAAACGAAGTTCGCCGGCCCCACGCCCAAAGGCTATAGCACACCCCTTTTTTAGGCATTTTTCCGCAGGACGAACTTGGTGCCAAGGGGTTCGGCTGCTCTTTTTTGGGCGAGGCTGCGCCCGCGGCCTATTTTTGTCGTGGGGAGGGCGTGGCCAAAGTCTCGGCCCATTCCGAGTGCGGCAGACGAAGTTCGCCTGCCCCACGCCCCAAGGCTATAGCCCACCCCTTTTTTGGGCATTTTTCCGCATGACGAACTTGACGCCAAGGGGTTCGGCTGCTATTTTTTGGGCGTGGCTGTGCCCGCGGCCTATTTTTGTCGCGGGGAGGGGGTGGGCAAAGTCTCGGCCCATTCGGAGTCTGGCGGACGAAGTGCGCCAGCCCCAAGCCCCAAGGCTATAGCCCACCCCTTTTTTGGGAATTTTTCCGCACGACGAACTTGGGGCCAAGGGGTTCGGCTGTTCTTTTTTTGGCACGGACGAACTTGGCACCAAGGGGTCGGCTGCTCTTTTTTGGGCGCAGCTGTGCCCGCGGCCTATTTTTGTCGCAGGGAGGGGGGGGGGAAGTCTCGGCCCATTCCGAGTCAGGCGGACGAAGTTCGCCAGCCCCACGCCCCAAGGCTATAGCCAACCCCCCTTTTGGGCATTTTTCCGCAGGACGAACTTGGCGCCAAGGGGTTCGGCTGCTCGTTTTTGGGCACGGCTGTGCCCGCGACCTATTTTTGTCATGGGGAGGGGGTGGGCAAAGTCTCGGCCCATTCCGAGTCCGGCGGACGAAGTTCGCCAGCCCCACGCCCCAAGGCTATAGCACACCCCTTTTTTGGTCATTTTTCCCCAGGAGGAACTTGGCGCCGAGGGATTCGGCTGCTCTTTTTTGGGGACGGCTGTGTCCGCGGCCTATTTTTGTTACGGGGAGGGGGTAGGAAAAGTCTCGGCCCATTCCGAGTCAGTCGGACGAAGTTAGCCAGCTCCACGCCCCAAGGCTATAGCCAACCCCCCTTTGGGGCATTTTTCCGCAGGACGAACTTGGCGCCAAGGGGGTCGGCTGCTATTTTCTGGGCGCGGCTGTGCCGCGTACTATTTTTGTCACCGGGACGAGGTGGGCAAAGTCTCGGCCCATTCCGAGGAAGGCGGACGAAGTTCGCCAGCCCCACGCCCCAAGGCTATGGCCCTCCCCCTTTTTGGGCATTTTTCCGCAGGACGAACTTGGCGTCAAGGGGTTCGGATGCTCTTTTTTGGGCGCGGCTATGCCCGCGGCCTATTTTTGGTGCGGGGAGGGGGTGGGCAAAGTCTTGACCCATTCCGAGGAAGGCTGATGAACTTTGCCGTCCCCACGCCCCAAGGCTATAGCCAACCCCCCTTTTGGGCATTTTTCCGCAGGACGAACTTGGCGCCAAGGGGTTCGGCTGCTCGTTTTTGGGCACGGCTGTGCCCGCGACCTATTTTTGTCATGGGGAGGGGGTGGGCAAAGTCTCGGCCCATTCCGAGTCCGGCGCACGAAGTTCGCCAGCCCCACGCCCCAAGGCTATAGCACACCCCTTTTTTTGTCATTTTTCCCCAGGAGGAACTTGGCGCCGAGGGATTCGGCTGCTCTTTTTTGGGTGTGGCTGTGCCCGCGGCCTATTTTTGTCATGGGGGTGGGGGTGGGAAAAGTCTCGGCCCATTCCGAGTCCGGCGGACGAAGTTCGCCCGCCCCACGCCCCAAGGCTATAGCCCACCCCTTTTTTGGGCATTTTTCCGCCAGACGAACTTGCCGCCAAGGGGTTCGGCTGCTCTTTTTTGGGCACGGCTGTGTCCGCGGCCTATTTTTGTCGCAGGGAGGGGGTAGGAAAAGTCTCGGCCCATTCCGCGTCAGGCGGACGAAGTTCGCCAGCTCCACGCCCCAAGGCTATAGCCAACCCCGCTTTGGGGCATTTTTCCGCAGGACGAACTTGGCGCCAAGGGGGTCGGCTGCTATTTTCTGGGCGCGGCTGTGCCGCGTACTATTTTTGTCACCGGGACGAGGTGGGCAAAGTCTCGGCCCATTCCGAGGAAGGCGGACGAAGTTCGCCAGCCCCACGCCCCAAGGCTATGGCCCTCCCCCTTTTTGGGCATTTTTCCGCAGGACGAACTTGGCGCCAAGGGGTTCGGATGCTCTTTTTTGGGCGCGGCTATGCCCGCGTCCTATTTTTGGTGCGGGGAGGGGGTGGGCAAAGTCTTGACCCATTCCGAGGAAGGCTGATGAACTTTGCCGTCCCCACGCCCAAAGGCTATAGCACACCCCTTTTTTGGGCATTTTGCCGCAGGACGAACTTGGCGCCAAGGGGTTCGGCTGCTCTTTTTTGGGCGCGGCTGTGCCCGCAGCCTATTTTTGTCGTGGGGAGGGGGTGGCCAAAGTCTCGGCCCATTCCGAGGAAGGCGGACAAAGTTCGCCGGCCCCACGCCCAAGGGCTATAGCACCCCCTTTTTGGGCATTTTGCCCCAGGACGAACTTGGCGCCAAGGGGTTCGGCTGCTCTTTTTTGGGCGCGGCTGTGCCCGCGGCCTATTTTTGGTGCGGGGAGGGGGTGGGCAAAGTCTTGACCCATTCCGAGGAAGGCTGATGAACTTTGCCGTCCCCACGCCCAAAGGCTATAGCACACCCCTTTTTTGGGCATTTTACCGCAGGACGAACTTGGCTCCAAGGGGTTCGGCTGCTCTTTTTTGGGCGCGGCTGTGCCAGTCGCCTATTTCTGTCATGGGGAGCGGGTGGCCAAAGTCTCGGCCCATTCCGAGGAAGGTGAAGGAAGTGCGCCGGCCCCACGCCCAAGGGCTATAGCACCCCCTTTTTGTGCATTTTGCCGCAGGACGAACTTGGCGCCAAGGGGTTCGGCTGCTCTTTTTTGGGCGCGGCTGTGCCCGTGGTCTATTTTTGGTGCGGGGAGGGGGTGGGCAAAGTCTTGACCCATTCCGAGGAAGGCTGATGAACTTTGCCGTCCCCACGCCCAAAGGCTATAGCACACCCCTTTTTTGGGCATTTTGCCGCAGGACGAACTTGGCTCCAAGGGGTTCGGCTGCTCTTTTTTGGGCGCGGCTGTGCCAGTCGCCTATTTCTGTCATGGGGAGCGGGTGGCCAAAGTCTCGGCCCATTCCGAGGAAGGTGAAGGAAGTGCGCCGGCTCCACGCCCCAAGGCTATAGCCCACCCCCTTTTTGGGCATTTTGCCGCAGGACGAACTTGGCGCCAAGGGGTTCGGCTGCTCTTTTTTGGGCGCGGCTGTGCCCGCGGCCTATTTTTGTCGTGGGGAGGGGGTGGCCAAAGTCTCGGCCCATTCCGAGGAAGGCGGACAAAGTTCGCCGGCCCCACGCCCAAGGGCTATAGCACCCCCTTTTTGGGCATTTTGCCGCAGGACGAACTTGGCGCCAAGGGGTTCGGCTGCTTTTTTTTGGGCGCGGCTGTGCCCGCGGCCTATTTTTGTCGCGGAGAGGGGGTGGGCAAAGCCTCGGCCCATTCTGAGTCCGGCGGACGAACTTCGGCAGCCCCACGCCCAAGGGCTATAGCACCCCCTTTTTTGGGCATTTTGCCGCAGGACGAACTTGGCGCCAAGGGGTTCGGCGGCTCTTTTATGGTTGCGGCTGTGCCCGTGGCCTAGTTTTGTCGTGGGGAGCGGGTGGCCAAAGTCTCGGCCCATTCCGAGGAAGGCGAAGGAAGTGCGCCAGCTCCACGCGCCAAGGCTATAGCCCACCCCCTTTTTGGGCATTTTGCTGCAGGACGAACTTGGCGCCAAGGGGTTCGGCTGCTCTCTTTTGGGGGCGGCTGTGCCCGCGGCCTATTTGTGTCGCGGGGAGGGGGTGGCCAAAGTCTCGGCCCATTCCGAGGAAGGCGGACGAAGTTCGCCGGCCCCACGCCCCAAGGCTATAGCCCACCTCCTTTTTGGGCATTTTTCCGCAGGACGAACTTGGAGCCAAGGGGTTCGGCTGCTCTTTTTTGGGTACGGCTGTGCCCGCGGCCTATTTTTGGCACGGGGAGGGGGTGGGCAAAGTCTCGGCCCATTCCGAACCCGGCGGACGAACTTCGCCAGCTCCACGCCCCAAGGCTATAGCCCACCCATTTTTTGGGCATTTTTCCGCAGGACGAACTTGGCGCCAAGGGGTTCGGCTGCTCTTTTCTGGACGCAGCTGTTCCCGCGGCCTATTTTTGTTGCGGGGAGGGGGTGGCCAAAGTCTCGGCCCATTCCGAGGAAGGCGGACGAAGTTCGCCGGCCCCACGCCCAAAGGCTATAGCACACCCCTTTTTTGGGCATTTTTCCGCAGGACGAACTTGGCACCAACGGGTTCGGCTGCTCTTTTTTGGGTGCGGCGGTGCCCGTGGCCTATTTTTGTCACGGGGAGGGGGTGGGCAACGTCTCGGCCCATTCTGAGCAATGCGGAGGAACTTTGCCCGCCCCACGCCCAAAGGCTATAGCACACCCCTTTTTTGAGCATTTTGCCGCAGGACGAACTTGGCGGCAGGGGGTTCGGCTGTTCTTTTTTGGGCGCGGCTGTGCCCGCGGCCTATTTTTGGTGCGGGGATGGTAGGCAAAGTCTCGGCCCTGTCCGAGGAAGGCGGATGAACTTTGCCGGCCCCACGCCCAAAGGCTACAGAACACCCCTTTTTTGGGCATTTTGCCGCAGGACGAACTTGGCGCCACGGGGTTTTGCTGCTCTTTTTTGGGCGCGGCTGTGCCCACGGCCTATTTTTGTCGCGGGGGGTGGGTGGCCAAAGTCTCGGCCCATTCCGAGGAAGGCCGACGAACCCACTCCCAAAGGCTATAGCAAACCCCTTTTTTGGGCATTTTTCTGCAGGACGAACTTGGCGCCAAGGGGTTTGGCTGCTCTTTTTTGGGGCGGCTATGCCCGCGGCCTATTTTTGTCACGGGGAGGGGATGGGAAAAGTCTGGCCCCATTCCGAGTCCGGCGGACAAAGTTCGCCGGCCCCACGCCCGAAGGCTATAGGCCACCCCCTTTTTGGGCATTTTTCTGCAGGACGAACTTGGCGCCAAGGGGTTCGGCTGCTTTTTTTTGGGCGCGGCTGTGCCCGCGGCCAATTTTTGTCACGGGGAGGGGGTGGGCAAAGTCTTGGCCCATTCCGAGGAGGGCGGACGATGTTCGCCGGCCCCACGCCCAGAGGCTATAGCACACCCCTTCTTTGGGCATTTTTCCGCAGGACGAACTTGTCGCCAAGGGGTTCGGCTGCTCTTTTTTGGGCGCGGCTGTGCCCGCGGCCATTTTTTGTCATGGGGAGGGGGTGGGCAAAGTCTCGGCCCATTCCGAGGAGGGCGGACGATGTTCGCCGGCCCCACGCCCAGAGGCTATAGCACACCCCTTTTTTGGGCATTTTTCCGCAGGACGAACTTGGTGCCAAGGGGTTCGGCTGCACTTTTTTGGGCGCGGCTGTTCCCGCGGCCTATTTTTGTCGCGGGGAGGGGGTGGCCAATGTCTCGGCCCATTCCGAGGAAGGCGGACGAAGTTCGCTGGCCTCACGCCCAAACGCTATAGCACACCCCTTTTTGGGCATTTTTCCGCAGGACGAACTTGGCGCTAAGGGGTTCGGCGGCTCTTTTTTGGGTGCGGCTCTGCCCGCGGCCTATTTTCATCATGGGGAGTGGGTTGGCAAAGTCTCGGCCCATTCCCAGGAAGGCGGACGAAGTTCGCCAGCCCCACGCCCCAAGGCTATAGCCCAACCCCTTTTCAGGCATTTTTCCGCAGGACGTACTTGGCACAAAGGGGTTCGGCGCCTTTTTTTTTGGCGCGGCTGTGCCCGTGGCCTACTTTTGTCACGGGGAGGAGGTGGGCAAAGTCTGGCACCTTCCGAGTCCGGCGGACGAAGTTCGCCAGCCCCACGCCCCAAGGCTATAGCCCACCCCTTTTTTGGGCATTTTTCCGCCGGACGAACTTGGCGCCAAGGGGTTAGGCTGTTCTTTTTTCGGCGCGGCTGTGCCGGCGGCCTATTTTTGTCGCGGGGAGGGGGTGGGCAAAGTCTCGGCCCATTCCGAGGAAGGCAGACGAAGTTCGCCAACCCCACACCCCAAGGCTATAGCCCACCCTTTTTTTGGGTATTTTTCCGCAGAACGAACTTGGCCCCAAGGGGTTCGGCTGCTCTTTTTTGGGCGCGGCTGTGCCCGCGGCCTATTTTTGTTGCGGGGAGGGGGTGGGAAAAGTCTCGGCCCATTCCGAGTCCGGCGGACGAAGTTCGCCCGCCCCACGCCCCAAGGCTATAGCCCACCCCTTTTTTCGTCATTTTTCGGCCGGACGAACTTGGCGCCAAGGGGTTCGGCTGCTCTTTTTTGGGCGCGGCTGTGCCCGCGGCCTATTTTTTTCGCAGGGAGGGGGTTGGAAAAGTCTCGGCCCCTTCGGAGTCCGGCGGACGAAGTTCGCCGGCCCCACGCCCCAAGGCTATAGCCCACCCCCTTTTTGGGCATTTTTCCGCAGGACGAACTTGGCGCCAAGGGGTTTGGCTCCTCTTTTTTGGGCGCGGCTGTGCCCGCGGCTTATTTATGCCGCGTGGAGGGGGTGGGAAAATTCTCAGCCCATTCCAGGACGGCGGATGAACTTTGCCCGCCCCACTCCCAAAGGCTATAGCACACAGCTTTTTTGGGCATTTTTCCGCAGGACAAACTTGTCGCCAAGGGGTTCGGCTGCTCTTTTTTGGGCGCGGCTGTGCCCGCGGCCTATTTTTGTCGCGGGGAGGGGGTCGGAAAAGTCTCGGCCCATTCTGTGTCCGGCGGACGAAGTTCGCCCGCCCCACGCCCCAAGGCTATAGCCCACCCCCTTTTTGGGCATTTTTCCGCAGGACGAACTTGGCGCCAAGGGGTTTGGCTCCTCTTTTTTGGGCGCGGCTCTGCCCGCGGCTTATTTATACCGCGGGGAGGGGGTGGGCAAATTCTCAGCCCATTCCGAGGACGGCGGATGAACTTTGCCCGCCCCACTCCCAAAGGCTATAGCACACAGCTTTTTTGGGCACTTTTCCGCAGGACGAACTTGGCGCCAAGGGGTTTGGCTCCTCTTTATTGGGCGCGGCTGTGCCCGCGGCCTATTTATGGTGCTGGGAGGGGGTGGGCAAATTCTCAGCCCATTCCGAGGACGGCGGTTGAACTTTGCCGGCCCCACTCCCAAAGGCTATAGCACACAGCTTTTTTGGGCATTTTTCCGCAGGACGAACTTGGCGCCAAGGGGTTCGGCTGCCCTTTTTTGGGCGCGGCTGTGTCCGCGGACTATTTTTGTTGCAGGGAGGGGGTGGGCAAACTCTCGGCCCATTCCGAGTCCGGCGGACGAACTTCGCCAGCCCCATGCCCCAAGGCTACAGCCCACCCCTTTTTTGGGCATTTTTCCGCAGGGCGAACTTGGCGTCAAGGGGTTCGGCTGCTCTTTTTTGGGCGCGGCTGTGCCTGCGGCCTATTTCTGTCGCGGGGAGGGGGTGGGCAAAGTCTCGGCGCATTCCGCGTCCGGCGGACGAACTTCGGGAGCCCCACGCCCCAAGGCTATAGCACACCCCTTTTTTGTGCATTTTTCCACAGGACGAACTTGGCGCCAAGGGGTTCGGCTTCTCTTTTTTGGGCGCGGCTGTGCCCGCTTCCTATTTTTGTCGTGGGGAGGGGGTGGGCATAGTTTCGGCCCATTCCGAGTCCGGCGGACGAAGTTCGCCCGCCCCACGCCCGAAGGCTATAACCCACCCCTTTTTTGGGCATTTTTCCGCAGGATGAACTTGGCGCCAAGGGGTTTGGCTGTTCTTTTTTGGGCGCGGCTGTGCCCTCGGTCTATTTTTGTCGCGGGGAGGGGGTGGGCAAAGTCTCGGCCCATTCCGAGTCCGGCGGACGAAGTTCGCCAGCCCCACGCCCCAAGGCTATAGCCCACCTCTTTTTCCGTCATTTTTCGGCAGGACGAACATGGCGCCAAGGGGTTCAGCTGCTCTTTTCTGGGCGCGGCTGTGCCCGCGGCCTATTTTTGTCGCCGGGAGGGGGTAGGAAAAGTCTCGGCCCCTTCGGAGTCCGGTGGACGAAGTACGCCAGCCCCACGCCCCAAGGCTATAGCGCACCCCCATTTTGGGCATTTTTCCGCAGGACGAACTTGGGGCCACGGGGTTCGGCTGCTCTTTTTTGAGCGCAGCGGTGCCCGCGGCCTATTTTTGTCGCGGGGAGGGGGTGGGAAAAGTCTCGGCCCATTCTTTGTCCGGTGGACGAAGTTCGCCAGCCCCACGCCCCAAGGCTATAGCCCACCCTCTTTTTGGGCATTTTTCCGCAGGACGAACTTGGCGCCAAGGGGTTTGGCTCCTCTTTTAGGGGCGCGGCTGTGCCCGCAGCCTATTTATGGCGCGGGGAGGGGGTGGGCAAATTCCCAGCCCATTCCGAGGACGGCGCATGAACTTTGCCGGCCCTACTCCCAAAGGCTATAGCACACAGGTTTTTTGGGATTTTTCCGCAGGACGAACTTGGCGCCAAGGGGTTCGGCTGCTCTTTTTTGGGCGCGGCTGGGCCCGCGGCCTTTTTTTGACGCGGGGAGTGGGTAGGCAAAGTCTCGGCCCATTCCGAGGAAGGCGGATGAACTTTGCCGGCCCCACGCCCAAAGGCTATAGCACACAGCTTTTTTGGGCATTTTTCCGCAGGACGAACTTGGCGCCAAGGGGTTCGGCTGCCCTTTTTTGGGCGCGGCTGTGCCCGCGGCCTATTTTTGTCGCCGGGAACCGATGGGCAAAGTCTCGGCCCATTCCGAGTCCGGCCGACGAAGTTCGCCCTCCCCACGCCCCAAGTCCATATCCCACCCCTTTTTTGGGCATTTTTCCGCAGGACGAACTTGGCGCCAAGGGGTTCGGCAGCTCTTTTTTTGGCGCGGCTATGCCCGCGGCCTATTTTTGTCGTGTAGAGGGGGTGGACAAAGTCTTGGCCCATTCGGAGTCCGGCGGACGAAGTTCGCCCTGCCCACGCCCCAAGGCTATATCCCACCCCTTTTTTGGGCATTTTTCGGCAGGACGAACTTGGCGCCAAGGGGTTCGGCGGCTCTTTTTTGGGCGCGGCTGTGCCCGCGGCCTATTTTTGTCGTGGGGAGGGGGTGGACAAAGTCTTGGCCCATTCGGAGTCCGGCGGACGAAGTTCGACCTGCCCACGCCCCAAGGCTATATCCCACCCCTTTTTTGGGCATTTTTCTGCAGGACGAACTTGGCGCCAAGGGGTTCGGCGGCTCTTTTTTGGGCGCGGCTGTGCCCGCAGCCTATTTTTGTCGCGGGGAGGGGGTGCGAAAAGTCTCGGCCCATTCCGAGTCCGGCGGACGAAGTTCGTCAGCCCCATGCCCCAAGGCTATTGCCCACCCCCTTTTTGGGCATTTTTCCGCAGGACGACCTTGGGGCCAAGGGGTTCGGCTACTCTTTTTTGGGTGCGGCTGTGCCCGGGGCCTATTTTTGTCGCGGGGAGGGGGTGGGCAATGTCTCGGCCCATTCCGAGTCCGGTGGACAAACTTCGCCAGCCCCACGCCCCAAGGCTACAGCCCACCCCTTTTTTGGGCATTTTTCCGCAGGGCGAACTTGGAGCCAAGGGGTTCGGCTATTCTTTTTTGGGCCCGGCTGACGACACGGCTTATTTTTGTCGTGGGGAGGGGGTGGACAAAGTCTTGGCCCATTCGGAGTCCGGCAGACGAAGTTCGCCCTGCCCACGCCCCAAGGCTATATCCCACCCCTTTTTTGGGCATTTTTCTGCAGGACGAACTTGGCGCCAAGGGGTTCGGCGGCTCTTTTTTGGGCGCGGCTGTGCCCGCAGCCTATTTTTGTCGCGGGGAGGGGGTGCGAAAAGTCTCGGCCCATTCCGAGTCCGGCGGACGAAGTTCGTCAGCCCCATGCCCCAAGGCTATTGCCCGCCCCCTTTTTGGGCATTTTTCCGCAGGACGACCTTGGGGCCAAGGGGTTCGGCTACTCTTTTTTGGGTGCGGCTGTGCCCGGGGCCTATTTTTGTCGCGGGGAGGGCGTGGGCAATGTCTCGGCCCATTCCGAGTCCGGTGAACAAACTTCGCCAGCCCCACGCCCCAAGGCTACAGCCCACCCCTTTTTTGGGCATTTTTCCGCAGGGCGAACTTGGAGCCAAGGGGTTCGGCTATTCTTTTTTGGGCCCGGCTGACGACACGGCTTATTTTTGTCGTGGGGAGGGGGTGGACAAAGTCTTGGCCCATTCGGAGTCCGGCAGACGAAGTTCGCCCTGCCCACGCCCCAAGGCTATATCCCACCCCTTTTTTGGGCATTTTTCTGCAGGACGAACTTGGCGCCAAGGGGTTCGGCGGCTCTTTTTTGGGCGCGGCTGTGCCCGCGGCCTATTTTTGTCGCGGGGAGGGGGTGCGAAAAGTCTCGGCCCATTCCGAGTCCGGCGGACGAAGTTCGTCAGCCCCATGCCCCAAGGCTATTGCCCCCCCCCCTTTTTGGGCATTTTTCCGTAGGACGACCTTGGGGCCAAGGGGTTCGGCTACTCTTTTTTGCGTGCGGCTGTGCCGGGGGCCTATTTTTGTCGCGGGGAGGGGGTGGGCAATGTCTCGGCCCATTCCGAGTCCGGTGGACAAACTTCGCCAGCCCCACGCCCCAAGGCTATAGCACACCCCTTTTTTGGGCATTTTTCCACAGGACGAACTTGGCGCCAAGGGGTTCGGCTTCTCTTTTTTGGTCGCGGCTGTGCCCGCGGCCTATTTTAGTGGTGGGGAGGGGTCGGGCATAGTCTCGGCCCATTCCGAGTCCGGCGGATGAAGTTCGCCCGCCCCACACCCCAAGGCTATAGCCCACCCTTTTTTTGGGCATTTTTCCGCAGGACGAACTTGGCCCCAAGGGGTTCGGCAGCTCTTTTTTGGGCGTGGCTGTGCCCGCGGCCTATTTTTGTGGTGGGGAGGGGGTGGGAAAAGTCTCGGCCCATTCCGAGTCCGGCGGACGAACTTTGCCGGCCCCACGCCCGAAGGCTATAGCACAACGCTTTTTTGGGCATTTTTCCGCAGGACGAACTTGGCGCCTGGGGGTTCGGCTGTGCCCGCTGCCTATTTTTGTCGCGGGGAGGGGGTGGCCAAAGTTTTTGCCCTTTCCACGGACGGCGGATGAACTTTGCCGGCCCCACGCCCAAAGGCTATAGCACACCCCTTTTTTGGGCATTTTTCCGCAGGACGAACTTGGCGCCAAGGGGTTCGGCTGCTCTTTTTTGGGCGCGGCTGTGCCCGCGGCCCATTTATGGCGCGGGGAGTGGGTGGGCAAAGTCTCGGCCCATTCCGAGGTAGGCGGATGAACTTTGCCGGCCCTACACCCAAAGGCTATAGCACACCCCTTTTTTGGGCATTTTACCGCAGGATGAACTTGGCGCTAAGCGGTTCGGCTGCTCTTTTTTGGGCGCGGCTGTGCCCGCGGCCTATTTTTGTCGTGGGGAGGGGGTGGACAAGGTCTCGGCCCATTCCGAGCCCGGCGGACGAAGTTCGCCCGCTCCACGCCCCAAGGCTATAGCCCACCCCTTTTTTGGGCATTTTTCCGTAGGACGAACTTGTCGCCAAGGGGTTCGGCTCCTCTTTTTTGGGCGCGGCTGTGTCCGTGGAGTATTTTTGTCACGGGGAGAGGGTGGGAAAAGTCTCGGCCCATTCCGAGTCTGGCGGACGAAGTTCGCCAGCCCCATGCCCCAAGGCTATAGCCCACCCCCTTTTTGGGCATTTTTCTGCAGGATGAACTTGGTGCCAAGGGGTTTGGCAGCTCTTTTTTGGGTGCGGCTGTGCCCGCGGCCTATTTTTGTCGCGGGGAGGGGGTGGGCAAAGTCTCGGCCCATTCCGAGTCCGGCAGACGAAGTTCGCCCGCCCCACGCCCTAAGGGTATAGCCCACCCCTTTTTTCGGCATTTTTCCGCAGGACGAACTTGGCGCCAAGGGGTTCGGCTGTTCTTTTTTGGGCGCGGCTGTGCCCGCGGCCTATTTTTGTTGCGGTGAGGGTGTGGGCAAAGTCTCGGCCCATTCCGAGTCCGGCGGACGTAGTTCGCTAGCCCCACGCCCCAAGGCTATAGCCCACCCCTTTTTTGGGCATTTTTCCGCAGGATGAACTTGGCGCCAAGGGGTTCGGCGGCTCTTTTTTGGGCGGGCTGTGCCCGCGGCCTATTTCTGTCACGGGGAGGGGGTGGTAAAAGTCTACGCCCATTTCGAGTCCGGCAGACGAACTTCGCCAGCCCCACGCCCCAAGGCTATAGCCCACCCCCTTTTTGGGCATTTTTCCGCAGGACGAACTCGGCGCCAAGGGGTTCGGCTGCTCTTTTTTGAACGGGGCTGTGCCCGTGGCCTATTTTTGTCATGGGGAGTGGGTGGGCAAAGTCTCGGCACATTCTGAGTCCGGCAGACGAAGTTCGCCAGCCCCACGCCCCAAGGCTATAGCCCACCCCTTTTTTGGGCATTTTTCCGCCGAACGAACTTGGTGCCACGGGGTTCGTCTGCTCTTTTTTGGGTGCGTCCTATTTTTGTCATGGGCAGGGGGTGGGAAAAGTCTCGGCCCATTCCGAGTTCGGCGGACGAAGTCCGCCAGCCCCACGCCCAAAGGCTATAGCCCACCCCCTTTTTGGGCATTTTTCCGAAGGACGAACTCGGAGCCAAGGGGTTTGGCTGCTCTTTTTTGGGCGCGGCCGTGCCCGCCGACTATTTTTGTCGTGGGGAGGGGGTGGGAAAAGTCTAGGCCCATTCCGAGCCCGGGAGACGAAGTTCGCCAGCCCCATGCCCCTAGGCTGTAGCCCACCCCCTTTTTAGGCATTTTTCCGCAGGACGAACTTGGTGCCAAGGGGTTCGGCCGCTCTTTTTTGGGCGCGGCTGTGCCCACGGCCTATTTTTGTCGCGGGGAGGGGGTGGGCAAAGTCTCGGCACATTCCGAGTCCGGCGGACGACGTTCGCCAGCCCCACGCCCCAAGGCTATAGCCCACCCCTTTTTTGGGCATTTTTCCGTACGACGAACTTGGTGCCGAGGCGATCGTCTGCTCTTTTTTGGGCTCGGCTATGCCCGTGGCCTAATTTTGTCATGGGGAGGGGGTGGGGAAAGTCTCGGCCCATTCCGTGTCCGGCAGACGAACTTCGGCATCCCCATGCCCCAAGGCTATAGCACACCCCTTTTTTGGGCATTTTTCCGCAGGACGAACATGGCGACAAGGGGTTCCGCTGCTTTTTTTTGGGCGCGGGTGTTCCTGCGGCCTATTTTTGTTGCGGGGAGGGGGTGGGTAAAGTATAGGCCCATTCCGAGTCCGGCGGATGAAGTTCACCAGCCCCACGCCCCAAGGTTATAGCCCACCCCTTTTTTCGGCATTTTCCCGCAGGACGAACTTGGGGCCAAGGGGTTCGGCTGCTCTTTTTTGGACGCGGCTGTACCTGTGGCCTACTTTTGTCGCGGGGAGGGGGTGGGAAAAGTCTCGGCCTATTCTGAGTCCGGCGGACAATGTCCGCCCGCCGCACGCCCCAAGGCTATATAGCCCACTCCCTTTTTGGGCATTTTTCCGCAGGACAAACACGGCGCCGAGGGGTTCGGCCGCTCTTTTTTCGGCGCGGATGTGCCCGCGGCCTATTTTTGTTGAGGGGAGGGGGTGGACAAAGTCTCGGCCCATTCTGAGCCCGGCGGACGAAGTTAACGAGCCCCACCCCCCAAGGCTATAGCCCACCCCTTTTTTGGGCATTTTTCCGCAGGATGAACTTGGCGCCAAGGGGTTCGGCTGCTCTTTTTTGGCCGCGGCTGTGACCGCGGCCTATTTTTGTTGCGGGGAGGGGGTGGACAAAGTCTCGGCCCGCTCCGAGCCCGGCGGACCAAGTTAACCAGCCCCACGCCCAATGGCTATAGCCCACCCCCTTTTTGGGCTTTTTTCCGCGGGACGAACTTGGCGCCAAGGGGTTTGGCTGTTCTTTTTTGGCCGCGGCTGTGCCCGTGGCCTATTTTTGTCGCGGGGAGGGGGTGGACAAAGTCTCGGCCCATTCCGAGCCCGGCGGACGAAGTTAACAAGCCCCACCCCCCAAGGCTATAGCCCACCCCCTTTTTGGGCATTTTTCCACAGGACGAACTTGGCGCCAAAGGGTTCGGCTGCACTTTTTTGGGCGCGGCTGTGCCCGCGGCCTATTTTTGTCGCGGGGAGGAGGTGGACAAAGTCTCGTCCCATTCCGAGTCCAGGGGACGAAGTTCACCAGCCCCACGCCCAAAGGCTATAGCCCACCCCTTTTTTGGGCATTTTTCCGCAGGATGAACTTGGCGCCAAGGGGTTCGGCTGCTCTTTTTTGCGCGCGGCTGTACCCGCGGCCTATTTTTGTCGCGGGGAGGGGGTGGGCAAAGTCTCGGCCCATTCCGAGGAAGGCGGACGACGTTTGCCGGCCCCACGCCCAAAGGCTATAGCACACCCCTTTTTTTGGCATTTTTCCGCAGGACGAACTTGGCGCCAAAGGGTTCGGCTGCGCTTTTTTGGGCGCGGCTGTGCCCGCGGCCTATTCTTGTCGCGGGGAGGGGGTGGGCAAAGTCTCGGCCCATTCCGAGTCCGGCGGATGAAGTTCGCCCGCCCCACGCCCCAAGGCTATAGCCCACCCCTTTTTTGGGCATTTTTCCGCTGGACGAACTTGGCGCCAAGGGGTTCGGCAGCTCTTTTTTCGGTGCGGCTGTGCCCGCGGCCTATTTTTGTCCTGGGGAGGGGGTGGGCAAAGTCTCGGCCCATTCTGAGTCCGGAGGACGAAGTTCGCCCGCCCCACGCCCCAAGGCTATAGCCCACCCCTTTTTTGGGCATTTTTCCGCAGGACGAACTTTGCACCAAGGGGTTCGGCTGCTCTTTTTTCGGTACGGCTGTGCCCGCGGCCTATTTTTGTTGCGGGGAGGGGGTGGGCAAAGTCTCGGCCCATTCCGAGGCCGGCGGACGAAGTTCGCCAGCCCCACGCCCCAAGGCTATAGCCCACCCCCTTTTTGGGCTTTTTTCCGCGGGACGAACTTGGCGCCAAGGGGTTTGGCTGTTCTTTTTTGGCCGCGGCTGTGCCCGTGGCCTAGTTTTGTCGCGGGGAGGGGGTGGACAAAGTCTCGGCCCATTCCGAGCCCGGCGGACGAAGTTAACAAGCCCCACCCCCCAAGGCTATAGCCCACCCCCTTTTTGGGCATTTTTCCACAGGACGAACTTGGCGCCAAAGGGTTCGGCTGCACTTTTTTGGGCGCGGCTGTGCCCGCGGCCTATTTTTGTCGCGGGGAGGAGTTGGACAAAGTCTCGTCCCATTCCGAGTCCAGGGGACGAAGTTCACCAGCCCCACGCCCAAAGGCTATAGCCCACCCCTTTTTTGGGCATTTTTCCGCAGGATGAACTTGGCGCCAAGGGGTTCGGCTGCTCTTTTTTGCGCGCGGCTGTACCCGCGGCCTATTTTTGTCGCGGGGAGGGGGTGGGCAAAGTCTCGGCCCATTCCGAGGAAGGCGGACGAACTTTGCCGGCCCCACGCCCAAAGGCTATAGCACACCCCTTTTTTTGGCATTTTTCCGCAGGACGAACTTGGCGCCAAAGGGTTCGGCTGCGCTTTTTTGGGCGCGGCTGTGCCCGCGGCCAATTCTTGTCGCGGGGAGGGGGTGGGCAAAGTCTCGGCCCTTTCCGAGTCCGGCGGATGAAGTTCGCCCGCCCCACGCCCCAAGGCTATAGCCCACCCCTTTTTTGGGCATTTTTCCGCTGGACGAACTTGGCGCCAAGGGGTTCGGCAGCTCTTTTTTCGGTGCGGCTGTGCCCGCGGCCTATTTTTGTCCTGGGGAGGGGGTGGGCAAAGTCTCGGCCCATTCTGAGTCCGGAGGACGAAGTTCGCCCGCCCCACGCCCCAAGGCTATAGCCCACCCCTTTTTTGGGCATTTTTCCGCAGGACGAACTTTGCACCAAGGGGTTCGGCTGCTCTTTTTTCGGTACGGCTGTGCCCGCGGCCTATTTTTGTTGCGGGGAGGGGGTGGGCAAAGTCTCGGCCCATTCCGAGGCCGGCGGACGAAGTTCGCCCGCCCCACGCCCCAAGGCTATAGCCCACCCCATTTTTGGGCATTTTTCCGCAGGACGAACTTGGCGCCAAGGGGTTCGGCTGCTCTTTTTTGGTTGCGGCTGTGCCCGCGGCCTATTTTTGTCGCGGGGAGGGGGTGGGCAAAGTCTCGGCCCATTCCGAGGAAGGCAGACGAAGTTCGCCGGCTCCACGCCCCAAGGCTGTAGCCCACTCCCTTTTTTGGGCATTTTTCCGCAGGACGAACTTGGCGCCAAGGGGTTCAGCTGCTCTTTTTTGGGCGCGCTGTGCCGACGGCCTATTTTTATCGCGGGGAGGGGGTGGGCAATGTCTCGGCCCATTCCAAGGAAGGCGGACGAAGTTCGCCAGCCCCACGCCCCAAGGCTATAGCCCACCCCTTTTTTGGGCATTTTTCCGCAGGACGAACTTGGCGCCAAGGGGTTCGGCTCCTCTTTTTTGGGCGCGGCTGTGCCCGCGGCCTATTTTTATCACGGGGAGGGGGTCACCAAAGTCTCGGCCCATTCCGAGGAAGGCGGATGAACTTTCCCGGCCCAACGCCCAAAGGCTATAGCACACCCCTTTTTTGGGCATTTTTCCGCAGGACGAACTTGGCGCCAAGGGGTTTGGCTGCTCTTTTTTGGGCGCGGCTGTGCCCGCGGCCTATTTTTGTTGCGGGGAGGGGGTGGGCAAAGTCTCGGCCCATTCCGAGGAAGGCGGACGAAGTACGCCAACCCCACGCCCCAAGGCTATAGCACACCCCTTTTTGGGGCATTTTTCCGCAGGACGAACATGGAGCCAAGGGGCTCGGCTCCTCTTTTTTGGGCGCGGCTGTGCCCGCGGCCTTTTTTTGTCGCGGGGAGGGGGTGGGAAAAGTCTCGGCCCATTCCGAGTCCGGCGGACGAAGTTCGCCCGCCCCACGCCCCAAGGCTATAGCCCACCCCTTTTTTTGGGCATTTTTCCGTCGGACGAACTTGGCGCCAAGGGGTTCGGCTGCTCTTTTTTGGGCGCGGCTGTGCCCGAGGCCTATTTTTGTTGCGGGGAGGGGGTAGGCATAGTCTCGGCCCATTCCGAGGAAGGCGTATGAACCATGCCGGCCCCACGGCCAAATGCTATAGCACACCCCTTTTTTGGGCATTTTTCCGCAGGACGAACATGGCGGCAAGGGGTTCGGCTGCTCTTCTTTGGGCGCGGCCGTGCCCGCGGACTATTTTTTGCACGGGAAGGGGGTGGGCAATGTCTGGGGTCTTTCCGAGTCCGGCGAACGAAGTTCGCCCGCCGCACGCCCCAAGGCTATAGCCCACCCCTTTTTTGGGCATTTTTCCGCAGGACAAACTTGGCGGCAAGGGGTTCGGCTGCTCTTTTTTGGGCGCGGTTATCCCGCAGCCTATTTTTGTCGCGGGGAGGGGGTCGGCAAATTCTCGACCCATTCCGAGTCCGGCGGACGAAGTTCGCCAGCCCCACGCCCAAAGGCTATAGCCCACCCCTTTTTGGGCATTTTTCCGCAGGACGAACTTGGCGCCAAGGGGTTCGGCTGCTATTTTTTGGGCGCGGCTGTGTCTGCGGCCTATTTTTGTCACGAGGAGGGGTTGGGCAAAGTCTCGGCCCATTCCGAGGAAGGCGTATGAACCATGCCGGCCCCACGGCCAAATGCTATAGCCCACCCCTTTTTTGGGCATTTTTCCGCAGGACAAACTTGGCGGCAAGGGGTTCGGCTGCTCTTTTTTGGGCGCGGTTATCCCGCAGCCTATTTTTGTCGCGGGGAGGGGGTCGGCAAATTCTCGACCCATTCCGAGTCCGGCGGACGAAGTTCGCCAGCCCCACGGCCCAAGGCTATAGCACACCCCTGTTTTTGGCATTTTTCCGCAGGACGAACTTGGCTCCAAGGGGTTCGGCTGCTCTTTTTTGGACGCGGCGATGCCCGCGGACTATTTTTGTCGCGGGGGGGGGGGTGGGAAAAGTCTCGGCCCATTCCGAGTCCGGCGGGCAAAGTTCGCCAGCCCCACGCCGCAAGGCTATAGCCCACCCCCTTTTTGGTCATTTTTCCGCAGGACGAACTTGGCGCCAAGGGGTTCGGCTGCTCTTTTTTGGGCGCGACTGTGACCGCGGGCTATTTTTGTCGCAGGGAGGGGGTGGGAAAAGTCTCGGCCAATTCCGAGTCCGGCAGACGAACTTTGGCAGCCGACGCCCCAAGGCTATAGCACACCCCTTTTTTGGGCATTTTTCCCCCGGACGAACTTGCGGCCATGGCGTTCGGCTGCTCTTTTTTGGGCGCAGCTGTGCCCGCGGCCTATTTTTGTCGCGGGGAGGGGGTGGGAAAAGTCTCGGCCAATTCCGAGTCCGGCTGACGAAGTTCGCCCGCCCCACGCCCTAAGGCTATAGCCCACCCCTTTTTTTGGCATTTTTCCGCAGGACGAACTTGGCGGCCAGGGGTTTGGCTGCACGTTTTTGGGCGCGGCTGTGCCCGTGGCCTATTGTTGTCGTGGGGTGTGGGTGGGAAAAGTCTCGGCCAATTCCGAGTCCGGCAAACGAACTTTGGCAGCCGACGCCCCAAGGCTATAGCACACCCATTTTTTGGGCATTTTTCCGCCGGACGAACTTGCGGCCATGGCGTTCGGCTGCTCTTTTTTGGGCGCGGCTGTGCCCGCGGCCTATTTTTGTCGCGGGGAGGGGGTGGGAAAAGTCTCGGCCAATTCTGAGTCCGGCTGACGATGTTTGCCCGCCTCACGCCCTAAGGCTATAGCCCACCCCTTTTTTTGGAATTTTTCCGCAGGACGAACTTGGCGGCCAGGGGTTTGGCTACTCTGTTTTGGGCGCGGCTGTGTCCGTGGCCTATTTTTGTCGCAGGGAGGGAGTGGGGAAAGTCTCGGCCCTTTCCGAGTCCGGCGGACGAAGTTCGCCCGCCCCACGCCCCAAGGCTACAGCCCACCCCTTTTTTGGGCATTTTTCTGCAGGACGAACTCGGCGCCAAGGGGTTCCGCTGCTCTTTTTTGGGGACGGCTGTGCCCGTGGCCCATTTTTGTCGCGGGGAGGGGGTGGGAAAAGTCTCGACCCATTCCGAGTCCGGCGGACGAAGTGCGCCCGCCCCACGCCCCAAGGCTATAGCCCACCCCTTTTTTGGGCATTTTTCCGCAGGACGAACTCGGCGCCAAGGGGTTCCGCTGCTCTTTTTTGGGGGCGGCTGTGCCCGTGGCCTATTTTTGTTGCTGGGAGGGGTGGGAAAAGTCTCGGCCCATTCCGAGTCCGGCGGACGAACTTCGGCAGCCCCACGTCCCGAGGCTATAGCACACCCCTTTTTTGGACATTTTTCCGCAGGACGAACTTGGCGCCAAGGGGTTCGACAGCTCTTTTTGGGCGCCGCTGTGCCCACGGCCTTTGTTTGGCACGGGAGGGGGTGGGTAAAGTCTCGGCCCTTTCCGAGGAAGGCGGACGATGTTCGCCAGCCCCACGCCCCAAGGCTATAGCCCACCCCCTTTTTGCGCATTTTTCCGCAGGACGAACTTGGCGCCACGGGGTTCGGCTGCTCTTTTTTGGGCGCGGCCGAGTCCGCGGCCTATTTTTGTCGCGGGGAGGGAGTAGGGAAAGTCTCGGCCCATTCCGAGTCCGGCGGACGAAGTGCGCCCGCCGCACGCCCCAAGGCTATAGCCCACCCCTTTTTTTGGGCATTTTTCCGCAGGACGAACTCTGCGCCAAGGGGTTCCGCTGCTCTTTTTTGGGGGCGGCTGTGCCCGTGGCCTATTTTTGTCGCGGGGAGGGGGTGGGAAAAGGCTCGGCCCATTCCGAGCCCGGCGGACGAAATACGCCAGCCCCACACCCCAAGGCTATAGCCCACCCCTTTTTTGGGCATTTTTCCGCAGGACGAACTTGGCGCCAAGAGGTTCGGCTGCTCTTTTTTGGGCGCGGCTGTGCCCGCGGCCTATCTTTGTCTCGGGGAGAGGGTGGACAAAGTCTCGGCCCATTCAGAGTCCGGCGGACGAAGTTTGCCCACCCCACGCCCCAAGGCTCTAGCCCACCCCTTTTTTGGGCATTTTTCCGCACGACGAAGTTGGCGCCAACTGGTTCGGCTGCTATTTTTTGGGCGTGGGCGTGGCCATGCCCGCGGCCTATTTTTACGCGGGGAGGGGGTGGGCAAAGTGTCGGTGCATTCCGAGGAAGGCGGACGAACTTTGCCGGCCCCACTCCCAAGAGCTATAGCACACCCATTTTTTGGGCATTTTTCCGCAGGACGAACTCGGCGCCAACAGGTTCGGCTGCTCTTTTTTGGGCACGGCTGTGCCTGCGGCCTATTTTTGTCGCGGGGAGGGGGCGGGCAAAGTCTCGGCCCATTCCGAGGAGGGCGGATGAAGTTCGCCAGCCCCACGCCCCAAGGCTATAGCCGACCCCTTTTTTGGGCATTTTTCCGCAGGACGAACTTGGCGCCAAGAGGTTCGGCCGCTCTTTTTTGGGCACGGCTGTGCCCGCGGCCTATTTGTATCGCGGGGAGGGGGTGGGCAAAGTCTCAGCCCATTCCAAGGAAGGCGGACGAAGTTCGCCAGCCCCACGCCCCAAGGCTATAGCCCACCCCTTTTTTGGGCATTTTTCTGCAGGACGAACTTGGCGCCAAGGGGTTCGGCTGCTCTTTTTTGGGCGTGGCTGTGCCCGCGGCCTATTTTTATCGCGGGGAGGGGGTGGGCAAAGTGTCGGCGCATTCCGAGGAAGGTGGATGAGCTTTGCCGGCCCCACGCCCAAAGGCTATAGCACACCCCTTTTTTGGGCATTTTTCCGCAGGACGAACTTGGCGCCAAGGGGTTATGCTGCTCTTTCTTGGACGCGGCTGTGCCCTTGGCCTATTTTTGGCACGGGAAGGGGGTGTGCAAAGTCTCGGCCCATTTGGAGTCCGGCGGACGAAGTTTGCCAGCCCCACGCCCCAAGGCTATAGCCCACCCCTATTTTGGGCATTTTTCCGCAGGACGGACTAGGCGCCAAGGGGTTCGGCTACCCTTTTTTGGGCGCGGCTGTGCCCGTGGCCTATTTGCGTCTAGGGGAGACGGTGGGCAAAGTCTCGGCCCATTCCGAGTTCGGCGGACGAAGTTCGCCAGCCCCACGCCCCAAGGCTCTAGCCCACCCCTTTTTTGGGCATTTTTCCGCACGACGAAGTTGGCGCCAAGGGATTCGGCTGCTCTTTTTTGGGCGTGGCTGTGCCCACGGCCTATTTTTTTCGCAGCGAGGGGGTGGGCAAAGTCTCGGCCCATTACACGGAAGGCGGATGAACTTTGCCGGCCCCACGCCCAAAGGCTATAGCACACCTTTTTTGGGCATTTTTCCGCCGGACGAACTTGGCGCCAAGGGGTTCGGCTGCTCTTTTTTGGACGCGGCTGTGCCCGAAGCCTATTTTTGGCACGGGATGGGGGTGGGCAAAGTCTCGGCCCATTCCGAGTCCGGCGGACGAAGTGCGCCAGCCCCATGCCCCAAGGCTATAGCCCACCCCTATTTTGGGCACTTTTCCGCAGGACGGACTTGGCGCCAAGGGGTTCGGCTGCTCTTTTTTGGACGCGGCTGTGCCCGCGGCCTATTTTTATCACAGGGAGGGGGTACGCAAAGGCTCGGCCCATTAGGAGGAAGGCGGATGAACTTTGCCGGCCCCATTCCCAAAGGCTATAGCGCACCCCTTTTTTGGGCATTTTTCCGCAGGACGAACTTGGCACCAAGGGGTTATGCTGCTCTTTCTTGGATGCGGCTGTGCCCTTGGCCTATTTTTGGTACGGGAAGGGGGTGGGCAAAGTCTCGGCCCATTCCGAGTCCGGCGGACGAAGTTCGCCAGCCCCACGCGCCGAGGCTATAGCCCACCCCTTTTTTGGGCATTTTTCCGCAGGACGAACTTGGCGCCAAGGGGTTCGGCTGTTCTTTTTTGGGCGTGGCTGTGCCCGCGGCCTATTTTTATCGCGGGGAGGGGGTGGGCAAAGTCTCGGCCCATTCTGAAGAAGGCGGATGAACTTTGCCGGCCCAATGCCCAAAGGCTATAGCACACCCCTTTTTTGGGCATTTTTCCGCAGGACGAACATGGCGCCAAGGCGGCTGCTCTTTTTTGGGCGCGGCTGTGCCCGCGGCCTATTTTTATCGCGGGGAGGGGGTGGGCAAAGTGTCGGCGCATTCCGAGGAAGGCGGATGAACTTTGCAGCCCCACGCCCAAAGGCTATAGCACACCCCTTTTTTGGGCATTTTTCCGCAGGACGAACTTGGCGCCAAGGGGTTATGCTGCTCTTTCTTGGACGCGGCTGTGCCCTTGGCCTACTTTTGGCACGGGAAGGGGGTGGGCAAAGTCTCGGCCCATTCGGAGTCCGGCGGACGAGGTTTACCAGCCCCACGCCCCAAAGCTATAGCCCACCCCTTTTTTGGGCATTTTTCCGCAGGACGAACTTGGCGCCAAGGGGTTCGGCTGTTCTTTTTTGGGCGTGGCTGTGCCCGCGGCCTTTTTTTGTCGCGGGGAGGGGGTGCGCAAAGCCTCAGCCCATTCCGAGGAAGGCAGAAGAACTTTGCCGGCCCCATTCCCAAAGGCTATAGCACACCCCTTTTTTGGGCATTTTTCCGCAGGACGAACTTGGCGTCAAGGGGTTCGGCTGCTTTTTTTTTGGCGCGGCTGTGCTCGCGGCCTATTTTTGTTGCGGGATGGGGGTGGGCAAAGTCTCGGCCCATTCCGAGTCCGGCGGACGAAGTGTGCCAGCCCCACGCCCCAAGGCTATAGCCCACCCCTTTTTTGGGCATTTTTCCGCAGGACGAACTTGGCGCCAAGGGGTTGCTCTTTTTTGGGCGCGGCTGTGCCCACGGCCTATTTTTATCGCGGGGAGGGGGTGGGCAAAGTGTCGGCGCATTCCGAGGAAGGCGGATGAACTTTGCCAGCCCCACGCCCAAAGGCTATAGCACACCCCTTTTTTGGGCATTTTTCCGCAGGACGAACTTGGCGCCAAGGGGTTATGCTGCTCTTTCTTGGACGCGGCTGTGCCCGTGCCCTATTTTTGTCGCGGGGAGGGGGTGGGCAAAGTCTCGGCCCATTCCGAGTCCGGCGGACGAAATTCGCCAGCCCCACGCCCCAAGGCTATAGCCCACCCCCTTTTTGGGGATTTTTCCGCTGGACGAACGTGGCGCCAAGCGGTTCGGGTGCTCTTTTTTGGACGCGGCTGGGCCCGCGGCCTATTTTTGTCGCGGGGAGGGGGTGGGCAAAGTCTCAGCCCATTCCGAGTCCGGCGGACGAAATTCGCCAGCTCCACGCCCCAAGGCTATAGCACACCCCTTTTTTGGGGATTTTTCCGCAGGACGAACTTGGCGTCAAGGGGTTCGGCTGCTTTTTTTTTGGCGCGGCTGTGCTCGCGGCCTATTTTTGTTGCGGGGAGGGGGTGGGCATCGTCTCGGCCCATTCCGAGTTCGGCAGACGTAGTGTGCCAGCCCCACGGCCCAAGGCTATAGCCCACCCCTTTTTTGGGCATTTTTCCGCAGGACGGACTTGGCGCCAAGGGGTTCGGCTGCTCTTTTTTGGGCGCGGCTGTGCCTGCAGCCTATTTTTGTCGCTAAGAGGGGGTGGGCAAAGTCTCGGCCCATTCCGCGGAAGGCGGATGAACTTTAACGGCCTCACGCCCAAAGGCTATAGCACACCCCTTCTTTCGGCATTTTTCCGCAGGACGAACTTGGCGCCAGGGGGTTTGGCCGCACTTTTTTGGGTGCGGCTGTGCCTGCGGCCTATTTTTATCGCGGGGCGGGGTGGGCATCGTCTCGGCCCATTCCGAGTTCGGCGGACGAAGTGCACCAGCCCCACGGCCCAAGGCCATAGCCCACCCCTTTTTTGGGGATTTTTCCACAGTACGAACGTGGCGCCAAGGGGTTCGGCTGCTCTTTTTTGGACGCGGCTGTGCCCGCGCCCTATTTTTGTCGCTGGGAGGGGGTGGGCAAAGTCTCAGCCCATTCCGAGTCCGGCGGACGAAATTCGCCAGCCCCACGCCCCAAGGCTATAGCCCACCCCCTTTTTGGTGATTTTTCCGCAGGACGAACGTGGCGCGAAGGGGTTCGGCTGCTCTTTTTTAGACGCGGCTGTGCCCGCGGCCTATTTTTGTCGCGGGGAGGCGGTGGGCAAAGTCTCGGCCCATTCCGAGTCCGGCGGACGAAATTCGCCAGCCCCACGCCCCAAGGCTTTAGCACACCCCTTTTTTGGGGATTTTTCCGCAGGACGAACGTGGCGCCAAGGGGTTCGGCTGCTCTTTTGTGGACGCGGCTGTGCCCGCGGCCTATTTTTGTCGCGGGGAGGGGGTGGCAAAAGGCTCGGACCATTCCGAGTCCGGCGGACGAAGTTCGCCAGCCCCACGCCCCAAGGCTATAGCCCACCCCTTATTTGGGCATTTTTCCACAGGACGAACTTGGCCCCAAGGGGTTCGGCTGTTCTTTTTTGGGCGCGGCTGTGCCAGCGGCCAATTTTTCACACGGGGAAGGGGTGGGCCATCCTCGGCCCATTCCGAGTCCGGCAGACGAAGCTCGCCAGCCCCACGCCCCAAGGCTATTGCCCACCCCATTTTTGGGCATTTTTCCGCAGGACGAACTTGGCGCCAAGGGTTCGGCTGCTCTTTTTTGGGCGCGGCTGTGCCCGTGGCCTATTTTTGGCACAGTAAGGGGGTGGGCAAAGTCTCGGTCCATTCCGAGTCCGGCAGACGAAGTTCGCCGGCCCCACGCCCCAAGGCTATAGCCCACCCCCTTTTTGGGCATTTTTCCGCAGGACGAATGTGGCGCCAAGGGGTTCGGCTGCTCTTTTTTAGACGCGGCTGTGCCCGCGGCCTATTTTTTTCATGGGGAGGGGGTCCCCAAATTCTCGGCCCATTCCGACGAAGACGGATGAACTTTGCCGGCCCCACGCCCAAGGCCTATAGCACACCCCTTTTTTGGGCATTTTTCCGCAGGGCGAACTTGGCGCCAAGGGGTTCGGCTGGTCTTTTTTGGGCGCGGCTGTGCCCGCGGCCTATGTTTGTCGCAGGGAGGGGGTGGGCGAAGTCTCGGCCCATTCCGAGTCCGGCGGACGAAGTTCGCCAGCCCCACGCCCCAAGGCTATAGCCCACCCCTTTTTTGGGCATTTTTCCGCAGGGCGAACTTGGCGCCAAGGGGTTCGGCTGCTCTTTTTTGGGCGTGGCTGTGCCCGTGTCCTATATTTGTCTTAGGGAGGAGGTGGAAAAAGTCGCGGCCCATTCCGAGGAAGGCGGACGAAGTTCGCCAGCCCCACACCCCAAGCCTATAGCTCACCCCTTTTTTGGACATTTTTCCGCCGGACGAACTTGGCGCCAAGGGGTTCGGCTGCTCTTTTGGGGGAGCGGCTTTGCCAGAGGCCTATTTTTGTTGCAGGGAGGGGTTGGGAATGTCTCGGCCCATTCCGAGTAAGGGGGACGAAGTTCGCCAGCCCCACGCCCCAAGGCTATAGCCCACCATCTTTTTGGGCATTTTTGCGCAGGACGAACTTGGCGCCAAGGGTTTCGGCTGCTCTTTTTTGGGCGCGGCTGTGCCCGCGGCCTATTTTTCTCGCGGGGAGGGGGTGGCCAAAGCCTCGGCCCATTCCGAGTCCGGCGGACGAAGTTCGCCAGCCCCACGCCCCAAGGCTACAGCCCACCCCCCTTTTGGGCATTTTTCCGCAGGATGAACTAGGCGGCAAGGAGCTCGGCCGCTCTTTTTTGGACGCGGCTGTTCCCGCGGCCTATTTTTATCACGGGGAGGGGGTGGTAAAAGTCACGTCCCATTCCGTGACCGGCGGACGAAGTTCGCCAGCCCCACGCCCCAAGGCTATAGCCCACCCCTTTTTTGGGCATTTTTCCGCTGGACGGACTAGGCGCCAAGGGGTTCGGCTGCTCTTTTTTGGGCGCGGCTGTGCCCGCGGCCTATTTTTGTCGCGGGGAGGGGGTGGGCAACGTCTCGGCCCATTCCGAGTCCGGCGGACGAGGTACGCCTGCCCCACGCCCCAAGGCTATAGCCCACCCCCTTTTTGGGCATTTTTCGGCAGGACGAACATGGCGCCAAGGGGTTTGGCTGCTCTTTTTTGGGCGTGGGCATTTTTGTCACAGGGAGGGGGTGGGAAAAGTCTCGGCCCATTCCGAGTCCGGCGGACGAAGTTCGCCAGCCCCACGCCCCAAGGCTATAGCCCACCCCTTCTTTGGGCATTTTTCCGCAGGACGAGCTTGGCGCCAAGGGGTTCGGCTGCTCTTTTTTGGGCGTGGCTGTGCCCGCGGCCTTTTTTTGTCGCGGGGAGGGGGTGCGAAAAGCCTCGGCCCATTCCGAGGAAGGCAGATGAACTTTGCCGGCCCCATTCCCAAAGACTATAGCACACCCCTTTTTTGGGCATTTTTCCGCAGGACCAACTTGGCGCCAAGGGGTTATGCTGCTCTTTCTTGGACGCGGCTGTGCCCTTGGCCTATTTTTGGCACGGGAAGGGGGTGGGCAAAGTCTCGGCCCATTCCGAGTCCGGCGGACGAAGTTTGCAAGCCCCATGCCCTGAGGCTATAGCCCACCCCTTTTTTGGGCATTTTTCCGCAGGACGAACTTGGCGCCAAGGGGTTCGGCTGTTCTTTTTTGGACGTGGCTGTGCCCGCGGCCTATTTTTATCGTGGGGAGGGGGTGAGTAAAGTCTCAGCCCATTCCGAAGAAGGCGGATGAACTTTGACGGCCCCACGCCCAAAGGCTATAGCACACCCCTTTTTTGGGCATTTTTCCGCAGGACCAACTTGGCGCCAAGGGGTTCGGCTGCTCTTTTTTGGGCGCGGCTGTGCCCGCGGCCTATTTTGGCACGGGAAGGGGGTGGGAAAGTCTCGGTCCATTCCGAGTCCGGCAGACGAAGTTCGCCAGCCCCACACCCCAAGGCTATAGCCCACCCCCTTTTTGGGCATTTTTCCGCAGGACGAATATGGCGCCAAGGGGTTCGGCTGCTCTTTTTTGGACGCGGCTGTGCCCGCGGCATATTTTTGTCGTGGGGAGGGGGTGGGCAACATCTCGGCCCATTCCGAGTCCGGCGGACGAAATTCGCCGGCCCCACGCCCCAAGGCTATAGCACACCCCTTTTTTAGGGATTTTTCCGCAGGACGAACGTGGGGCCAAGGGGTTTGGCTGCACTTTTTTGGGCGCGGCTGTGCCTGCGGCCTATTTTTATCGCGTGGAGGGGGTGGGCATCGTCTCGGCCCATTCCGAGTTCGGCGGACGAAGTGCGCCAGCCCCACGGCACAAGGCTATAGCCCACCCCTTTTTTGGGCATTTTTCTGCAGGACGAACTTGGCGGCATGGGGTTCGGCTGCTCTTTTTTGGGCGCGGCTGTGCCCGCGGCCTATTTTTGTCGCGGGGAGAGGGTGGGAAAAGGCTCGGCCCATTCCGAGTCCGGCGGACGAAGTTCGCCAGCCCCACGCCCCAAGGCTATAGCCCACCCCTTTCTTGGGCATTTTTCCACCGGACGAACTTGGCCCCAAGGGGTTCGGCTGCTCTTTTTTGGGCGCGGCTGTGCCAGCGGCCTATTTTTCGCACGGGGAAGGGGTGGGCAAACCTCGGCCCATTCCGAGTCCGGCGGACAAAGTTTGCCAGCCCCACGCCCCAAGGCTATTGCCCACCCCATTTTTGGGCATTTTTCCGCAGGACGAACTTGGAGCCAAGGGGTTCGGCTGCTCTTTTATGGGCGCGGCTGTGCCCGCGGCCTATTTTTGGCACGGGAAGGGGGTGGGCAAAGTCTCGGTCCATTCCAAGTCCGGCAGACGAAGTTCGCCAGCCCCACGCCCCAAGGCTATAGCCCACCCCCTTTTTGGGCATTTTTCCGCAGGACCAATGTGGCGCCAAGGGGTTCGGCTGCTCTTTTTTGGACGCGGCTGTGCCCGCGGCCTATTTTTGTCGTGGGGAGGGGGTGGGCAAATTCTCGGCCCATTCCGAGTCCGGCGGACGAAATTCGCCAGTCCCACGCCCCAAGGCTATAGCACAGCCCTTTTTTGGGGATTTTTCCGCAGGACGAACGTGGCGCCAAGGGGTTCGGCTGCTCTTTTTTGGGCGCGGCTGTGCCCGCGGCCTATTTTTGTCTCAGGGAGGGGGTGGGAAAAGTCGCGGCCCATTCCGAGGAAGGAGGACGAAGTTCTACAGCCCCAGACCCCAAGCCTATAGCTCACCCCTCTTTTGGACATTTTTCCGCAGGACGAACTTGGCGCCAAGGGGTTCGGCTGCTCTTTTGGGGGAGCGGCTTTGCCAGAGGCCTATTTTTGTTGCAGGGAGGGGGTGGGAATGTCTCGGCCCATTCCGAGTAAGGGGGACGAAGTTCGCCAGCCCCACGCCCCAAGGCTATAGCCCACCATCTTTTTGGGCATTTTTGCGCAGGACGAACTTGGCGCCAAGGGTTTCGGCTGCTCTTTTTTGGGCGCGGCTGTGCCCGCGGCCTATTTTTCTTGCGGGGAGGGGGTGGCCAAAGCCTCGGCCCATTCCGAGTCCGGCGGACGAAGTTCGCCAGCCCCACGCCCCAAGGCTACAGCCCACCCCCCTTTTGGGCATTTTTCCGCAGGATGAACTAGGCAGCAAGGAGCTCGGCCGCTCTTTTTTGGACGCGGCTGTTCCCGCGGCCTATTTTTATCACGGGGAGGGGGTGGTAAAAGTCACGTCCCATTCCGAGACCGGCGGACGAAGTTCGCCCGCCCCACGCCCCAAGGCTATAGCCCACCCCTTTTTTGGGCATTTTTCCGCAGGACGGACTAGGCGCCAAGGGGTTCGGCTGCTCTTTTTTGGGCGCGGCTGTGCCCGCGGCCTATTTTTGTCTCGGGGAGGGGGTGGGCAAAGTCTCGGCCCATTCCGAGTCCGGCGGACGAAGTTCGCCAGCCCCACGCCCCAAGGCTATAGCCCACCCCTTTTTTGGGCATTTTTCGGCAGGACGAACATGGCGCCAAGGGGTTTGGCTGCTCTTTTTTGGGCTTGGCTGTGTTCGCGGCCTATTTTTGTCGCGGGGCGGGGGTGGGAAAAGTCTCGGCCCATTCCGAGGAAGGCGGATGAACTTTGCCGGCCCCACACCCAAAGGCTATAGCACACCCCTTTTTTGGGGATTTTTCCACATTATGAACTTGGCGCCATGGGGTTCGGCTGCTCTTTTTTGGGCGCGGCTGTGCCCGCAGCCTATTTTTGTCACAGGGAGGGGGTGGCCAAAGTCTCGGGCCATTGCGAGGAAGGCGGACGAAGTTCACCGGCCCCACGCCCAAAGGCTATAGCACGCCCCTTTTTTCGGCATTTTTCCGCAGGACAGACTAGGCGCCAAGGGGTTCGGCTGCTCGTTTTTGGGCGCGGCTGTGCCCGCGGCCTATTTTTGTCTCGGGGAGGGGGTGGGCAAAGTCTCGGCCCATTCCGAGTCAGGCGGACGAAGTTCGCCAGCCCCACGCCCCAAGGCTATAGCCCACCCCTTTTTTGGGCATTTTTCCGCAGGACGGACTAGGCGCCAAGGGGTTCGGCTGCTCTTTTTTGGGCGCGGCTGTGCCCGCGGCCTATTTTTGTCTCGGGGAGGGGGTGGGCAAAGTCTCCACCCATTCCGAGTACGGCGGACGAAGTTCGCCAGCCCCACGCCCCAAGGTTACAGCCCACCCCCCTTTTTGGGCATTTTCCCGCAGGATGAACTAGGCGCCAAGGAGCTCGGCCGCTCTTTCTTGGACGCGGCTGTTCCCGCGGCCTATTTTTGTCGCGGGGAGGGGGTGGTCACAGTCTCGTCCCATTCCGAGACCGGCGGACGAAGTTCGCCCGCCCCACGCCCCAAGGCTATAGCCCACCCCTTTTTTGGGCATTTTTTCGCAGGACGAACTTGGCGCCAAGGGGTTCGGCTGCTCTTTTTTGGGCGCAGCTGTGCCCGCGGCCTATTTTTGTCGTGGGGAGGGGGTGGGAAAAGTCTCGGCCCATTCCGAGTCCGGCGGACGAAGTTCGCCAGCCCCACGCCCCAAGGCTGTAGCCCACCCCCTTTTTGGGCATTTTTCGGCAGGACGAACATGGCACCAAGGGGTTCGGCTGCACTTTTTTGGGCGCGGCTGTGCCCGCGACCTATTTTTGTTGCAGGGAGGGGGTGGGAAACGTCTCGGCCCATTCCGAGTCCGGCGGACGAAGTTCGCCAGCCCCACGCCCCAAGGCTATAGCCCACCCCTTTTTTGGGCATTTTTCCGAAGGACGAGCTTGGCGCCTAGCGGTTCGGCTGCTCTTTTTTGGGCGCGGCTGTGCTCGTGGCCTATTTTTGTCGCGGGGCGGGGGTGGGAAAGGTCTCGGCCCATTCCGAGTCCGGCGGACGAAGTTCGCCAGCCCCACGCCCCAAGGCTATAGCCCACGCCCTTTTTGGGCATTTTTCCGCAGGACGAACTTGCGCCAAGGGGTTCGGCTGCTCTTTATTTGGCGCGGCCGTGCCCGCGGCCTATTTTTGTCGCGGGGAGGGGGTGGACCAATCCTCGGCCCATTCCGAGTCCGGCGGACGAACTTTGCCGGCCCCACGCCCCAAGGCTATAGCACACCCCATTTTTCGGCATTACGAACACGGCGCCAAGGGGTTCGGCTGCTCTTTTTTGGCGCGGCAGTGCCCGCGGCCTATTTTTGGTGCGGGGAGAGGGTGGCCAAAGTCTCGGCCCATTCCAAGGAAGGCGGATGGACTTTCGCGGCCCCACGCCCAAAGGCTATAGCACACCCCTTTTTTGGGCATTTTTCCGCTGGACGAACTTGACGCCAAGGGGTTCCGCTGCTCTTTTTTGGGCGCGGCTGTGCCCGCGGCCTATTTTTGTCGCAAGGAGGGGGTGGGCAATGTCTCGGCCCATTCCGAGGAAGGCGGAGGAAGTTGACTAGCCCAACGCCCAAAGGGTATAGCCCACCCCTTTTTTGGGCATTTTTCCGCAAGACGAGCTTGGCGCCATGGGGTTTGGCTTCTCTTTTTTGGGCGCGGCTGTGCCCGCGTATTATTTTTGTCGTGGGGAGGCGGAGGGAAAAGTCTCGGCCAATTCTGAGTTCGTCTACCGGCCCCACGCCCCAAGGCTATAGCCCACCCCTTTTTTGGGCATTTTTCCGCAGGACGAACTTCGCGCCATGGGGTTCGGTTGATCTTGTTTGGGCGCGGCTGTGCCCGCACCCTATTTTTGTCACGGGGAGGGGGTGACCAAAGTCGTGTCCCATTCCGAGCCCGGCGGACGAAGTTCGCCAGCCCCACGCCCCAAGGCTATAGCCCACCTCTTTTTTGGGCATTTTTCCGCAGGACGAACTTGGCGCCAAGGGGTTCGGCTGCTCTTTTTTGGGCGCGGCTGTGCCTGCAGCCTATTTTTGTCGCAGGGAGGGGGTGGGAAAAGTCTCGGCCCATTCCAAGTCCGGCGGACGAAGTTCGCCCGCCCCACGCCCCAGGGCTATAGCCCACCCCTTTTTTGGGCATTTTTCCGCTGGACGAACTTGGCGCCATGGGGTTCGCCTGCTCTTTTTTGGGCGCAGCTGTGCCTGCAGCCTATTTTTGTCACGGGGAGGGGGTGGCCAAAGTCTCGGCCCATTGCGAGGAAGGCGGACTTCGTCTACCGGCCCCACGCCCAAAGGCTATAGCACACCCCTTTTTTGGGCATTTTTCCGCAGGACGGACTTCGCGCCAAGGGGTTCGACTGCTCTTTTTTGGGCGCGGCTGTACCCGCGGCCTATTTTTTTCGCGTGGAGGGGTGTGCAAACTCTCGGCCCATTTCGAGTCCGACGGACGAAGTTCGCCAGGCCCACGCCCCAAGGCTATAGCCCACCCACTTTTTGGGCATTTTTCGGCAGGACGAACATGGCGCCAAGGGGTTCGGCTGCTCTTTTTTGGGCGCGGCTGTGCCCACGGCCTATTTTTGTCGCGGGGAGGGGGTGGGAAAAGTCTCAGCCTATTCCTAGTCCGCCGGACGAAGTTCGCCAGGCCCACGGCCCAAGGCTATAGCCCACCCACTTTTTGGGCATTTTTCGGCAGGACGAACATGGCGCCAAGGGGTTCGGCTGCTCTTTTTTGGGCGCGGCTGTGCCCACGGCCTATTTTTGTCGCGGGGAGGGGGTGGGAAAAGTCTCAGCCCATTCCTAGTCCGCCGGACGAAGTTCGCCAGTCCCACGCCCCAAGGCTTTAGCCCACCCTTTTTTTCGTCATTTTTGGGCAGGACGAACCTGGCGCCAAGGGGTTTGGCTGCTCTTTTTTGGGCGCGGCTGCGCCCACGGCCTATTTGTGTCACGGGGAGGGGGTGGGAAAAGTCTCGGCCCATTCCTAGTCCGGCGGACGAAGTTCGCCAGCCCCACGCCCCAAGGCTATAGCCCACCCACTTTTTGGGCATTTTTCGGCAGGACGACCATGGCGTCAAGGGGTTCGGCTGCTCTTTTTTGGGCGCGGCTGTGCCCGCAAGCTATTTTTATCGCGGGGAGAGGGCGGGAAATGTGTCCGCCCATTCCGAGTCCGTTGGACGAAGTTCGCCAGCCCCACGCCCCAAGGCTATAGCCCACGCCCCTTTTGGGCATTTTTCCGCAGGATGAACTTGGCGACAAGGGGTTCAGCTGAACTTTTTTCGGCGCGGCTGTGCCTGCAGCCTATTTTTGTCACGGGGAGGGGGTGGCCAAAGTCTCGGCCCATTGCGAGGAAGGCGGACGAAGTTCGCCGGCCCCACGCCCAAAGGCTATAGCACACCCCTTTTTTGGGCATTTTTCCGCAGGACGGACTTGGCGCCAAGGGGTTCGACTGCTCTTTTTTGGGCGCGGCTGTACCCGCGGCCTATTTTTTTCGCGGGGAGGGGTGTGCAAAGTCTCGGCCCATTCCGAGTCCGGAGGACGAAGTTCGCCAGCCGCACGCCCCAAGGCTATAGCCCGCCCTTTTTTTCGTCATTTTTCGGCAGGACGAACCTGGCGCGAAGGGGTTCCGCTGCTCTTTTTTGGGCGCGGCTGTGCCCACGCCCTATTTTTGTCGCAGGGGGGGTGGGAAAAGTCTCGACCCATTTTGAGTTCGGCGGACGAAGTTCGCCAGCCCCACGCCCCAAGGCTATAGCTCACCCCATTTTTGGGCATTTTTCCGCAGGATGAACTTGGCACCAAGGGGCTCGGCTGCTCTTTTTTGGACGCGGCGGAGTCCGCGGCCTATTTTTGTCGCGGGGAGAGGGTGGATAAAGTCTCCACCCATTCCGAGTCCGGAGGACGAAGTTCGCCAGCCCCACGCCCCAAGGCTATAGCCCACCTCCCTTTTGGGCATTTTTCCGCAGGATGAACTTGGCGCCAAGGGGCTCGGCTTCTCTTTTTTGGACGCGGCGGAGCCCGCGGCCTATTTTTGTCGTGGGGCAGGGGTGGAAAAAGTCTCGGCCCATTCCGAGTCCGGCGGACGAACTTCGCCAGCCCCACGCCCCAAGGCTACAGCCCACCCCTTTTTTGGGCATTTTTCCGCAGGGCAAACTTGGCGCCAAGGGGTTCGGCAGCTCTCTTTTGGGCGCGGCTGGGCCCGCGGCCTATTTTTGTCGTGGGGAGGGGGTGGGCAAAGTCTCGGCCCATTCCGAGTCCGGCGGACGAACATCGCCAGCCCCACGCCCCAAGGCTACAGCCCACCCCTTTTTTGGGCATTTTTCCGCAGGGCGAACTTGGCGCGAAGGGGTTCGGCTGCGCTTTTTTCGGCGCGGCTGTGCCCCCGGCCTGTTTTTGTCGCGGGGAGGGGGTGGGAAAAGTCTCGGCCCATTCCGAGTCCGGCGGACAAAGTTCGCCAGCCGCACGCCCCAAGGCTATTGCCCACCCCTTTTTTGGGCATTTTTCCGCAGGACCAGCTGGGCACCAAGGGGTTCGGCTGCTCTTTTCTGGGCGCCGCTGTTCCCGCGGCCTATTTTTGTTGCGGGGCGGGGGTGGGAAAAGTCGCGGCCCATTCCGAGGAAGGCCGATGAACTTTGCCGACCCCACACCCAAAGGCTATAGCACACCCCTTTTTTGGGCATTTTACCGCAGGTCGAACTTGGCGCTAAGGGGTTCGGCTGCTCTTTTTTTGGCGCGGCTGTACCCGCAGCCAATTTTGTTCACGGGGAGGGGGTGCGCAAAGTCTCGGCCCATTCCGAGTCCGGCGGATGAACTTCGGCAGCCCCACGCCCCAAGGCTATCGCACACTCCTTTTTTGGGCATTTTTCCGCAGGACGAACATGGCGCCAAGGGGTTCGGCTCCTCTTTTTTGAGCGCGGCTGTGCCCGCGGCCTATTTTTGTCGTGGGGAGGGGGTGGGCAAAGTCTCGGCCCATTCCGAGTCCGGCGGACGAAGTTCGCCCGCCCCACACCCCAAGGCTATAGCCCACCCTTGTTTTGGGCATTTTTACGCAGGACGAACTTGGCCCCAAGGGGTTCGGCTGCTCTTTTTTGGGCGCGGCTGTGCCCGCGGCCTAGTTTTGTTGCGGGCAGGGGGTGGGAAAAGTCTCGGCCCAGTCCGAGTCCGGCGGACGAACTTTGCCGGCCCCACGCCCGAAGGCTATAGCACACCCCTTTTTTGGGCATTTTTCCGCAGGACGAACTTGGCGCAAGGGGGTGCGGCTGCTCTTTTTTGGGCGCGGCTGTGCCCACGGCCTATTTTTGTCGCGGGGAGGGGGTGGCCAAAGTCTCGGCCCATTCCGAGGAAGGCGGATGAACTTTGCCGGCCCCACGGCCAAAGGCTATAGCACACCCCTTTTTTGGGTATTTTTCCGCAGGACGAACTTGGCGCCAAGGGGTTCGGTAGCTCTTTCTTGTGCGCGGCGGTGCCCGCGGCCTATTTTTGTCGCGGGGAGGGGGTGGGCAAAGTCTCGGCGCATTCTGAGTCCGGCGGACGAAGTGCGCCCTTCCCACGCCCCAAGGCTATATCCCACCCCTTTTTTGGGCATTTTTCCGCACGACGAACGTGGCGCCAAGGGGTTCGGCAGCTCTTTTTTGGGCGCGGCTGTGCCCGCGGCCTATTTTTGTCATGGGGAGGGGTTAGGAAAAGTCTCGGCCCATTCCGAGTGTGGCAGACGAAGTTCGCCAGCTCCACACCCCAAGGCTATAGCCAACCCCGTTTTGGGGCATTTTTCCGCAGGACGAACTTGGCGCCAAGGGGTTCGACTGCTCTTTTTTGGGCGCGGCTGTGCCCACGGCCTATTTTTGTCACAGGGAGGCGGTGGGAAAAGTCTCGGCCCATTCCGAGTCCGGCGGAAGAAGTTTGCCAGCCCCACGCCCCAAGGCTATAGCCCACCCCCTTTTTGGGCATTTTTCCGGAGGAGGAACTTGGCGCCAAGGGGTTCAGCTGATCTTTTTTGGACGCGGCTGTGCCCGCGGCCTATTTTTGTCGCGGGGAGGGGGTGGGTAAATTCTCGGCCCATTCCGAGTCCGGCGGACGAAGTCCGCCTGCGCCACGCCACAAGGCTATAGCCCACCCCTTTTATGGGCATTTTTCGGCAGGACGAACTTGGCGCCAAGGGGTTCGGCAGCTATTTTTTGGGCGTGGTTCTGCCCGTGGCCTATTTTTATCGCGGGGAGGGGGTGGGCAAAGTCTCGGCCCATTCCGAGTCCGGCGGACAAAGTGCGCCCGCCCCACGCCCCAAGGCTATAGCCCACCCCCTTTTTGCGCATTTTTCCGCAGGACGAACTTGGCGCCAAGGGGTTCGGCTGCTCTTTTTTGGGCGCGGCTGAGCCCGCGGCCTATTTTTGTTGTGGGGAGGGGGTGGGAAAAGTCTCAGCCCATTCTGTGTCTGGCGGACGATGTTCGCCAGCCCCACGCCCCAAGGCTATAGCACACCCCTTTTTTGGGTATTTTTCCACAGGACGAACTTGGCGCCAACGGGTTCGGCTGCTCTTTTTTGGGCGCGGCTGTGCCCGCAGCCTATTTTTGTCGCGGGGAGGGGGTGGGAAAAGTCTCGGCCCGTTCCGAGTCGTCCGCCAGTGCCACACCCCAAGGCTATAGCCCACCCCCTTTTTGGGCATTTTTCTGCAGGACGAACTTGGCGCCAAGGGGTTCGGCAGCTATTTTTGGGGCGCGGCTGTGCCCGCGGCCTATTTTTGTCGCGGGGAGGGGGTGGACAAAGTCTCGGCCCATTCCGAGTCCGGCGGACGAAGTGCGCCCGCCCCACGCCCCAAGGCTATAGCCCACCCCCTTTTTGCGCTTTTTTCCGCAGGACGAACTTGGCGCCAAGGGGTTCGGCTGCTCTTTTTTGGGCGCGGCTGAGCCCGCGGCTTATTTTTGTCACGGGGAGAGGGTGGGAAAAGTCTCGGCCCATTCTGTATCCGGCGGACGATGTTCGCCAGCCCCACACCCCAAGGCTATAGCCCACCCCCTTTTTGGGCATTTTTCGGCAGGACGAACGTGGCGCCAAGGGGTTCGGCTGCACTTTTTTGGGCGCGGCTGTGCCCGCGGCATATTTTTGTCACGGGGAGGGGGTGGGCAAAGTCCCGGCACATTCCGAGTCCGGCGGACGAAGTGCGCCGGCCCCACGCCCCAAGGCTATAGGCCACCCCTTTTTTGGGCATTTTTCGGCTGGACGAACTTGGCGCCAAGGGGTTCGGCTGTTCTTTTTTCAGCGTGGCTGTTCCCGCGGCCTATTTTTTCCACGGGGAGGGGGTGGGCAAAGTCTCCGCCCATTCCGGGGAAGGCGGACGATGTTCGCCGACCCCACACCCCAAGGCTATAGCCCACCCTTTTTTTGGGCATTTTTCCGCATAACGAACTTGGCCCCAAGGGGTTCGGCAGCTCTTTTTTGGGCGCGGCTGTGCCCGCGGTCTAGCTTTGTTGTGGGGAGGGGGTCGGTAAAGTCTCGGCCCATTCCCAATTTGGCAGACGAAGTTCGCCCGCCCCACGCCCCAAGGCTATAGCACACAGCTTTTTTGGGCATTTTTCCGCACGACGAACTTGGCGCCAAGGGGTTCGACTGCTCTTTTTGGGGCGCGGCTGTGCCCGCGTCCTATTTTTGTCACGGGGAGGGGGTGGGCAAAGTCCCGGCACATTCCGAGTCCGGCGGACGAAGTGCGCCGGCCCCACGCCCCAAGGCTATAGGCCACCCCTTTTTTGGGCATTTTTCGGCTGGACGAACTTGGCGCCAAGGGGTTCGGCTGTTCTTTTTTCAGCGTGGCTGTTCCCGCGGCCTATTTTTTCCACGGGGAGGGGGTGGGCAAAGTCTCCGCCCATTCCGGGGAAGGCGGACGATGTTCGCCGACCCCACACCCCAAGGCTATTGCCCACCCTTTTTTTGGGCATTTTTCCGCATAACGAACTTGGCCCCAAGGGGTTCGGCAGCTCTTTTTTGGGCGCGGCTGTGCCCGCGGTCTAGCTTTGTTGTGGGGAGGGGGTCGGTAAAGTCTCGGCCCATTCCCAATTTGGCAGACGAAGTTCGCCCGCCCCACGCCCCAAGGCTATAGCACACAGCTTTTTTGGGCATTTTTCCGCACGACGAACTTGGCGCCAAGGGGTTCGACTGCTCTTTTTGGGGCGCGGCTGTGCCCACGGCCTATTTTTGTCACGGGGAGGGGGTGGGAAAAGTCTCGGCCCATTCCGAGGCCGGCGGACGAAGTTCACCAGCCCCACGCCCCAAGGCTATAGCCCACCCCCTTTTTGGGCATTTTTCCGGAGGACGAACTTGGCGCCAAGGGGTTCGGTAGTTCTTTTTTGGGCGCGGCCGTGCCCGCGGCCTATTTGGGGCAGGAGGAGGGGGTGGGCAAAGTCTCGGCCCATTCCGAGGAAGGCGGATGAACTTTGCCGGCCCCACGCCCAATGGCTATAGCACTCAGCTTTTTTGGGCATTTTTCCGCAGGACGAACTTGGCACCAAGGGGTTCGGCTGCTCTTTTCTGGGTGCGGCTGTGCCCGCGGCCTATTTTTGTCACGGGGAGGGGGTGGGCAAAGTCTCGGCGCATTCCGAGTCCGGCGGACGAAGTGCGCCCTTCCTACGCCCCAAGGCTATATCCCACCCCTTTTTTGGGCATTTTTCCGCACGACGAACTTGGCGCCAAGGGGTTCGGCAGCTCTATTTTGGGCGCGGCTGTGCCCGCGGCCTATTTTTGTCATGGGGAGGGGTTGGGAAAAGTCTCGGCCCATTCCGAGTGCGGCAGACGAAGTTCGCCAGCTCCACACCCCAAGGCTATAGCCCACCCCGTTTTGGGGCAGTTTTCCGCAGGACGAACTTGGCGCGAAGGGGTTCGGATGCTCTTTTTTGGGCGCGGCTGTGGCCGCGGCCTATTTTTGTCATGAGGAGGGGATGGGAAAAGTCTCAGCCCATTCCGAGTCCGGCAGACGAACTTCGGCAGCCCCACGCCCCAAGGCTATAGCACACCCCTATTTTGGGCATTTTTCCGCACGACGAACTTGGCGCCAAGGGGTTCGACTGCTCTTTTTTGGGTGCTGCTGTGCCCACGGCCTATTTTTGTCACGGGGAGGGGGTGGGAAAATTCTCGGCCCATTCCGAGTTCGGCGGACGAAGTTCGCCAGCCCCACGCCCATAGGCTATAGCCCACCCCCTTTTTGGGCATTTTTCCGGAGGACGAACTTGGCGCCAAGGGCTTCGGCTGCTCTTTTTTGGGCGCGGCCATGCCCGCGGCCTATTTTTGGCACGGGGAGGGGGTAGGCAAAGTCTCGGCCCATTCCGAGGAAGGTGGATGAACTTTGCCGGCCCCACGCCCAAAGGCTATAGCCCACCTTTTTTTTCGTCATTTTTCGGCAGGACGAACCTGGCGCCATGGGGTTCGGTTGCTCTTTTTTGGGCGCGGCTGTGCCCACGGCCTATTTTTGTCGCAGGGAGTGGTGGGAAAAGTCTCGGCCCATTCCGAGTCCGGCGGACGAAGTTCGCCAGCCCCACGCCCCAAGACTATAGCCCACCCTCTTTTTGGGCATTTTTCCGGAGGACGAACTTGGCGCCAAGGGGATCGGCTGCTCTTTTTTGGGCGCGGCCGTGCCCGCGGCCTATTTTTGGCATGGGGAGGGGGTGGGCAATGTCTCGTCCCATTCCGAGGAAGGCGGATGAACTTTGCCGGCCCCACAACCAAAGGCTATAGCACACCCCTTTTTTGGGCATTTTACCGCAGGACGAACTTGGCACTAAGGGGTTCGGCTGCTCTTTTTTGGGCGTGGCTGGGCCCGCGGCCTATTTTTGTCGCGGGGAGGGGGTGGGCGAAGTCTCGGCCCATTCCGAGTCCGGCGGATGAACTTCGCCAGCCCCACGCCCCAAGGCTACAACCCACCCCTTTCTTGGGCATTTTTCCGCAGGGCGAACTTGGCGCCAAGGGGTTCGGCTGCTCTTTTTTGGGCGCGGCTGTGCCTGCGGCCTATTTTTATCGCGGGGAGGGGGTGGGAAAAGTCTCGGCCCATTCCGAGTCCGGCGGACGATGTTCGCCAGCCCCACGCCCCAAGGCTATAGCCCACCCCATTTTTGGGCATTTTTCGGCAGGACGAACATGGCGCCAAGGGGTTCAGCTGCTGTTTATTGGGTGCGGCTGTGCCTGCACCCTATTTTTGTCGCAGGGGGGGGAAGTCTCGGCCCATTCCGAGTCCGGCGGAGGAAGTTCGCCAGCCCCACGCCCCAAGGCTATAGCCCACCCCCTTTTTGGGCATTTTTCGGCAGGACGAACATGGCGCCAAGGGGTTCGGCTGCTCTTTTTTGGGTGCGGCTGTGCCCGCACCCTATTTTTGTCGCAGGGAGGGGATGGGAAAAGTCTCGGCCCATTCCGAGTCCGGCGTACGAAGTTCGCCAGCCCCACGCCCCAAGGCTACAGCCCACCCCTTTCTTGGGCATTTTTCCGCTGGGCGAACTAGGCGCCAAGGCGTTCGGCCGCTCTTTTTTGGGCGCGGCTGTGCCCGCGGCCTATTTTTTTCGCGGGGAGGGGGTGGGAAAAGTCTCGGCCCATTCCGAGTCCGGCGGACGAAGTGCGCCAGCCCCACGCCCCAAGGCTATAGCCCACCCCCTTTTTGGGCACTATTCGGCAGGACGAACATGGCGCCAAGGGGTTCGGCTGCTCTTTTTTGGGCGCGGCTGTGCCCGCACCCTATTTTTGTCGCAGGGAGGGGGGGGAAGTCTCGGCCCATTCCGAGTCCGGCGGACGAAGTTTGCCAGCCCCATGCCCCAAGGCTATTGCCCACCCCTTTTTTGGGCATTTTTCCGCTGGGCAAACTTGGCGCCAAGGGGTTCGGCTGCTCTTTTTTGGGCGCGGCTGTGTCTGCGGCCTATTTTTATGGCGGGGAGGGGGTGGGAAAAGTCTCGGCGCATTCCGAGTCCGGCGGACGATGTTCGCCCACCCCACGCCCCAAGGCTATAGCCCACCCCCTTTTTGGGCATTTTTCGGCAGGACGAACTTGGCCCCAAGGGGTTCGGCTGCTCTTTTTTGGGCGCGGCTGTGCCCGCGGTCTAGTTTTGTTGTGGGCAGGGGGTCGGTAAAGTCTCGGCCCATTCCGAATTTGGCAGACGAAGTTCGCCCGCCCCACGCCCCAAGGCTATAGCACACAGCTTTTTTGGGCATTTTTCCGCACGACGAACTTGGCGCCAAGGGGTTCGACTGCTCTTTTTTAGGCGCGGCTGTGCCCACTGTCTATTTTTGTCACGGGGAAGGGGAGGGCAAAGTCTCGGCCCATTCCGAGGAACGCGGACGAAGTGCGCCAGCCCCACGCCCCAAGGCTATAGCCCACCCACTTTTTGGGCATTTTTCCGCTGGACGAACTTGGCACCAAGGGGTTCGGCTGCTCTTTTTTGGGCGCGGGTGTGCCCGCGGCCTATTTTTGTCGCAGGGAGGGGGTGGGCAATCTCTCGGCCCATTCCGAGGGTGGCGGACGAAGTTCGCTAGCCTGACGCCCGAAGGGTATAGCCCACCCCTTTTTTGGGCATTTGTCCGCAGGACGAGCTTGGCGCCAAGGGGTTCGGCTTCTCTTTTTTGGGCGCGGCTGTGCCCGCGGCTTATTTTTGTCGCGGGGAGGCGGTGGGAAAATTCTCGGCCCATTCCGAGTTCGTCCGCCGGCCCCACGCCCCAAGGCTATAGCCCACCCCCTTTTTGGGCGTTTTTCCGCCGGACGAACTTGGCGCCAGGGGGTTCGGCTGTTCTTTTTTCGGCGCGGCTGTGCCCGCGGCCTATTTTTGTCACGGGGAGAAGGTGGGCAAAGTCTCGGCCCATTCCGAGGAAGGCGGACGAAGTTCGCCGGTCCCACGCCCGAAGGCTATAACCCACCCCTTTTTTGGGCATTTTTCCGCAGGACGAACTTGGCGCCAAGGGGGCGGCTGTTGTTTTTTGGGCGCGGCTGTGCCCGTGGCCTATTTTTGTCGTGGAGAGGGGGTGCGGAAAGTCTCGCCCCATTCCGAGTCCGACGGACGAAGTTCGCCAGCCCCACGCACCAAGGCTATATCAGACCCCTTTTTTGGGCATTTTTCCGCAGGACGAACTTGGCGCCAAGGGGTTCCGCTGCTCTTTTTTGGGTGCCGGTGTGCCCGCGGCCTATTTTTGTCGCGGGGAGGGGGTGGGTAAAGTCTCGGCCCATTCCGAGTCCGGCGGACGAAGTTCGCCACCCCCACGCCCCAAGGTTATAGCCCACCCCTTTTTTGGGCATTTTTCCGCAGGACGAAATTGGCGCCCAGGGGTTCGGCTGCTCTTTTTAGGGCGCGGCTGAGCCCACGGCCTATTTTGTCGCGGGGAGGGGGTGGGCAAAGTCTCGGCCCATTCCGAGTCCGGCGGACGAAGTTCGCCAGCCCCATGCCACAAGGCTATAGCCTACCCCTCTTTTGGGCATTTTTCCGCAGGACGAACTTGGCGCCAAGGGGTTCGGCTGCTGTTTTCTGGGCGCGGCTGTGCCCGTGGCCTATTTTTGTCGCGGGGAGGGGGTGCGGAAAGTCTCCCCCCATTCCGAGTCCGACGGACGAAGTTCGCCCGCACCACGCCCCAAGGTTATAGCCCACCCCTTTGTTGGGCATTTTTCCGCAGGACGAAATTGGCGCCAAGGGGTTCGGCTGCTCTTTTTCGGGCGCGGCGGAGCCGGCGGCCTATTTTTTTCGCGGGGAGGGGGTGGGCAAAGTCTCGGCCCATTCTGAGTCCGGCGGATGAAGTTCGCCCGCCCCATGCCCCAAGGCTATAACCCACCCCTTTTTTGGGCATTTTTCTGCAGGACGAACTTGGCGCCAAGGGTTTCGGCTACTTTTTTTTGGAAGCGGGTGTGCCCGCGGCCTATTTTTGTCGCGGGGAGGGGGTGGGAAAAGTCTCCGCCCATTCCGAGCCCGGGGGACGAAGTTCGCCAGCCCCATGCCCCAAGGCTATAGCCCACCCCCTTTTTTGGGCTTTTTTCCGCAGGACGAACTTGGTGCCAAGGTGTTCGTCTGCTCTTTTTTGGGTGCGGCTATGTCCGTGGCCTAATTTTGTCACGGGGAGGGGTGGGAAAAGTCTCGGCCCATTCCGAGTCCGGCGGACGAAGTTCGCCAGCCCCACGCCCCAAGGCTATAGCCCATCCCCTTTTTGGGCATTTTTCCGCAGGACTAACTTGGTGCCAAGGGGTTCGGCTGCTCTTTTTTGGCCGCGGCTGTGCCCGCGGCGTATTTTTGTCGCGGGGAGGGGGTGTGAAACATCTCGGCCCATTCCGGGTCCGGCGGACGAACTTCGGCAGCCCCACGTCCTAAGGCTATAGCACACCGCTTTTTTGGGCATTTTTCCGCAGGACGAACTTGGCGCCACGGAGTTCGGCTGCTCTTTTTTGGGCGCGGCTGTGCCGGCGACCTATATTTGTCGTGGGGAGGGGGTGGCCAAAGTCTCGGCCCATTCCGAGGAAGACGGACGAAGTTCGCGGGCCCCACGCCCAAAGGCTATAGCACACACCTTTTTTGCGCATTTTTCCGCAGGACGAACTTGGCGCCAAGGGGTTTGGCTGCTCTTTTTTGGGCGCGGTTGTGCCGCGGCCTATTTTTGTTGTGGGGAGCTGGTAGGCAAAGCCTCGGCCCATTCCGAGTCCGGCGGACGAAGTTCGCCGGCCCCACGCCCCAAGGCTATAGCACACCCCTTTTTTGGGCATTTTTCTGCAGGACGAACTTGGCGTCAAGGGGTTCGGCTGCTCTTTTTTGGGCGCGGCTGTGCCCGCGGCCTATTTTTGTCATGGGGAGGGAGTTGCCGAAGTCTCGGCCCATTCCGAGGAAGGCGGACGAAGTTCGCCGGCCCCACGCCCCAAGGCTATAGCACACCCCTTTTTTGGGCATTTTTCCGCAGGACGAACTTGGCGCCACGGGGTTCGGCTGCTCTTTTTGGGCGCGGCTGTGCCCGCGGCCTATTTTTGTCGCGGGGTGGGGGTGGCCAAAGTCTCAGCCCATTCCGAGCAAGGCGGACGATGTTCACCGGCCCCACGCCCAAAGGCTATAGCACACCCCTTTTTTGCGCATTTTTCCGCAGGACGAACTTGGCGCCACAGGGTTCGGCTGCTCTTTTTTGGGCGCGGCTGTGCCCGCGGCCTACTTTTGTCACGGGGAGAAGGTGGGCAATGTCTCGGCCCATTCCGAGGAAGGCGGTCGAAGTTCGCCGGTCCCACGCCCGAAGGCTATTGCCCACCCCTTTTTTGGGCATTTTTCCGCAGGACGAACTTGGCGCCAAGGGGTTCGGCAGCTGTTTTTTGGGCGCGGCTGTTCCCGTGGCCTATTTTTGTCGCGGGGAGGGGGTGGGGAAAGTCTCGCCCCATTCCGAGTCCGACGGACGAAGTTCGCCAGCCCCACGCACCAAGGCTATAGCCCACCCCCTTTTTGGGCATTTTTCCGCAGGACTAACTTGGTGCCATGGGGTTCGGCTGCTCTTTTTTGGGCGCGGCTGTGCCCGCGGCCTATTTTTGTCATGGGGAGGGGGTGTGAAAAGTCTCGGCCCATTCCGGGTCCGGCGGACGAACTTCGGCAGCCCCAGGCCCCAAGGCTATATCAGACCCCTTTTTTGGGCATTTTTCCGCAGGACGAACTTGGCGCCAAGGGGTTCGGCTGCTCTTTTTTGGGTACGGGTGTGCCCGCGGCCTATTTTTGTCGCGGGGAGGGGGTGGGTAACGTCTCGGCCCATTCCGAGTCCGGCGGACGAAGTTCGCCAGCCCCACGCCCCAAGTTTATAGCCCACCCCTTTTTTGGGCATTTTTCTGCGGGACGAAATTGGCGCCAAGGGGTTCGGCTGCTCTTTTTAGGGCGCAGCTGAGCCCGCGGCCTATTTTTGTCGCGGGGAGGGGGTGGGCAAAGTCTCGGCCCATTCCGAGTCCGGCGGACGAAGTTCGCCAGCCCCATGCCCCAAGGCTATAGCCCACCCCTTTTTTGCGCATTTTCCCGCAGGACGAATTTGGCGCCAAGTTGTTTGGCTGCTCTTTTTTGGGCGCGGCTGTGCCCGCGGCCTATTTTTGTCGCGGGAAGGTGGTAGGCAAAGCCTCGGCCCATTCCGAGTCCGGCGGACGATGTTCGCCGGCCCCACGCCCCAAGGCTATATCCCACCCCCTTTTTGGTCATTTTTCCGCCGGACGACCTTTTCGCCAAGGGGTCGGCCACTCTTTCTTGGGTGCGGCTGTGCCCGCGGCCTATTTTTGTCATGGGGAGGAGGTGGGCAAAGTCTCGGCCCATTCCGAGGAAGGCGGACGAAGTTCGCCAGTCCCACGCCCGAAGGCTATAGCCCACCCCTTTTTTGGGCATTTTTCCGCAGGACGAACTTGGCGCCAAGGGGTTCGGCTGCTCTTTTTTGGGCGTGGCTGTGCCCGCGGCCTATTTTTGTCACGGGGAGCGGGTCGGCAAAGCCTCGGCCCATTCCGAGTCCGGCGGACGAAGTTCGCCAGCCCCACGCCACAAGGCTATAGCACACCCCTTTTTTGGGCATTTTTCCGCAGGACGAACTTGGCGCCAAGGGGTTTGGCTGCTCTTTTTTGGGCGCGGCTTTCCCCGCGGCCTATTTTTGTCGCGGGGAGGGGGTGGCCAAAGTCTCGGCCCATTCTGAGTCCGGCGGACGAAGTGCGCCCGCCCCACGCCCCAAGGCTATAGCCCACCCCCTTTTTGGGCATTTTTCCACAGGACTAACTTGGTGCCAAGGGTTTCGGCTACTCTTTTTTGGGCGCGGCTGTGCCCGCGGCTTATTTTTGCCTTGGGGAGCGGGTGGACCAAGTCTCGGCCAATTCCGCATCCGGCGGACGAAGTTCGCCCGCCCCACGCCCCAAGGCTATGTCACACCCCTTTTTTGCGCATTTTTCCGCAGGACGAACTTGGCGCCAAGGGGTTTGGCTGCTCTTTTTTGAGCGCGGCTGTGCCCGCGGCCTATTTTTGTCACGGGGAGCGGGTCGGCAAAGCCTCGGCCCATTCCGAGTCCGGCGGACGAAGTTCGCCAGCCCCACGCCACAAGGCTATAGCACACCCCTTTTTTGGGCATTTTTCTACAGGACGAACTTGGCGCCAAGGGGTTCGGCTGCTCATTTTTGGGCGCGGCTGTCCCGCGGCCTATTTTTGTCGTGGGGAGGGGGTGTCCAAAGTCTCGGCCCATTCCGAGGAAGGCGGACGAAGTTCGCCGGCCCCACGCCCCAAGGCTATAGCACACCCCTTTTTTGGGCATTTTTCCGCAGAACGAACTTGGCGCCATGAGGTTAGGCTGCTCTTTTTTGGGCGCGGCTGTGCCCGCGGCCTATTTTTGTCGCGGGGAGGGGGTGGCCAAAGTCTCGGCCCATTCCGAGCAAGGCGGACGATTTTCGCCGGCCCCACGCCCAAAGGCTATAGCACACCCCTTTTTTGCGCATTTTTCCGCAGGACGAACTTGGCGCCAAGGGGTTTGGCTGCTCTTTTTTGGGCGCGGCTGTGCCCGGGGCCTATTTTTTTTCGCGGGAAGGTGGTAGGCAAAGCCTCGGCCCATTCCGAGTCTGGCGGACGATGTTCGCCGGCCCCACGCCCCAAGGCTATAGCCCACCCCCTTTTTGGGCATTTTTCCGCAGGACGACCTTTTCGCCAAGGGGTTCGGCCGCTCTTTTTTGGGTGCGGCTGTGCCCGCGGCCTATTTTTGTCACGGGGGGGAGGTGGGCAAAGTCTCGGCCCATTCCGAGGAAGGCGGACGAAGTTCGCCTGTCCCACGCCCGAAGGCTATAGCCCACCCCTTTTTTGGGCATTTTTCCGCAGGACGAACTTGGCGCCTAGGGGTTCGGCAGCTGTTTTTTCGGCGCGGCTGTGCCCGCGGCTTATTTTTGTCGCGGGGAGGGGGTGGTGAAAGTCTCGGCCCATTCCGGGTCCGGCGGACGAAGTTCGCCAGCCCCACGCCCCAAGGCTATAGCACTCCCCTTTTTTGGGCATTTTTCAGCAGGAAGAACTTGGTACCAAGGGGTTTGGCTGCACTTTTTTGGGCGCGGCTGTGCCCGCGGCCTATTTTTGTCGCAGGGAGGGGGTGGCCGAAGTCTCGGCCCATTCCGAGTCCGGCGGACGAAGTTCGCCCGCCCCACGCCCGAAGGCTATAGCCCACCCATTTTTTGGGCATTTTTCCGCAGGACGAACTTGGCGCCTAGGGTTTCGGATGCTGTTTTTTGGGCGCGGCTTTGCCCGTGGCCTATTTTTGTCGTGGGGAGGGGTTGCGGAAAGTCTCGCCCCATTCCGAGTCCGACGGATCAAGTTCGCCAGCCCCACGCCCCAAGGCTATAGCCCACCCACTTTTTGGGCATTTTTCCGCAGGACTAACTTGGTGCCAAGGGGTTCGGCTGCTCTTTTTTGGGCGCGGCTGTGCCCGCGGCCTATTTTTGTCGCGGGGAGGGGGTGTGAAAAGTCTCGGCCCATTCCGGGTCCGGCGCACGAACTTCGGAAGCCCCACGTCCTAAGGCTATAGCACACCGCTTTTTTGGGCATTTTTCCGCAGGACGAACTTGGCGCCAAGGGGTTTGGCTGCTCTTTTTTGGGCGCGGCTTTGACCGCGGCCTATTTTTGTCGCGGGGAGGGGGGGGCCAAAGTCTCGGCCCATTCTGAGTCCGGCGGACGAAGTGCGCCCGCCCCACGCCCCAAGGCTATAGCCCACCCCCTTTTTGGGCATTTTTCAACAGGACTAACTTGGTGCCAAGGGGTTCGGCTACTCTTTTTTGGGCGCGGCTGTGCCCGCGGCTTATTTTTGTCTTGCGGAGGGGGTGGGCCAAGTCTCGGCCCATTCCGCGTCCGGCGGACGAGGTTCGCCCGCCCCACGCCCCAAGGCTATACCACACCCCTTTTTTGGGCATTTTTCCGCAGGACGAACTTGGCGCCAAGGGGTTCGGCTGCTCTTTTTTGGGCGCGGCTGTGCCCGCGGCTTATTTTTGTTGCGAGGAGGGGGTGGTCAAAGTCTCGGCCCATACCGCGTCCGGCGGACGATGTTCGCCAGCCCCACGCCCCAAGGCTATAGTACACCCCTTTGTTGGGCATTTTTCCGCAGGACGAACTTGGCGCCAAGGGGTTCCGCTGCTCTTTTTTGGGCGCGGCGGTGCCCGCGGCCTATATTTGTCGCTGGGAGGGGGTGGGCAAAGTCTCGGCCCATTCCGAGTCCGGCGGACGAAGTGCGCCAGCCCCACGCCCCAAGGATATAGCCCACCCCCTTTTTGGGCATTTTTCCGCAGGACGAACTTGGCGCCAAGGGGTTTGGCTGCTCTTTTTTTGGCGCTGCTGTGCCCGCGGCCTATTTTTGTCGCGGGGAGGGGGAAGGCAAAGCGTCGGCCCATTCCGAGTCCGGCGGACGAAGTTCGCTGGCCCCACGCCCCAAGGCTATAGCCCATCCCCTTTTTGGGCATATTTCCGCTGCACGAAATTGGCGCCAAGGTGTTCGGTTGCTCTTTTTTGGGCGCAGCTGTGCCCGCGGCCTATTTTTGTCACGGGGAGGGGGTGGCCAAGTCTCGGCCCATTCCAAGGAAGGCGGACGAAGTTCGCCGGCCCCACGCCCCAAGTCTATAGCCCACCCCCTCTTTGGGCATTTTTCCGGAGGACTAACTTGGTGCCAAAGGGTTCGGCAGCTCTTTTTTGGGCGTGGCTGTGCCCGCGGCCTATTTTTGTCGCGGGGATGGGGTGGGCAAAGTCTCGGCCCATTCTGAGTCCGGCGGACGAAGTTCGCCCGCCCCACGCCCCAAGGCTATAGCGCACCCATTTTTTGGGCATTTTTCCGCAGGACGAACTTGGCGCCAAGGGGTTCGGCAGCTCTATTTTGGGCGCGGCTGAGGCCGCGACTTATTTTTGTCGTGGGGAGGGGGTGGTCAAAGTCTCGGCCCATTCCTCGTCCTGCGGACGAAGTTCGCCAGCCCCACTCCCCATGGCTATAGCACACCCCTTTTTTGGGCATTTTTCCGCAGGACGAACTTGGCGCCAAGGGGTTCGGCTGCTCTTTTTTGGGCGCAGCAGTGCCCGCGGCCTATTTTTGTCGCGCGGAGAGCATGGGCAAAGTCTCGGCCCATTCCGAATCCGGCGGACGAAGTTCATCAGCCCCACGCCCCAAGGCTATAGCCCGCCCCCTTTTTTGGGCATTTTTCCTCAGGACGAACTTGGCGCCAAGGGGTTCGGCTGCTCTTTTTTGGGCGCGGCTTTGCCCGCGGCTTATTTTTGTCACGGGGAGGGGGTGGGCAAAGTCTCGTCCCATTCCGCGTCCGGCGGACGAAGTTCGCCAGCCCCACACCCCAAGGCTATAGCACACCCTTTTTTGGGCATTTTTCCGCAGGACGAACATGGCGCCAAGGGGTTCGGCTGCTCTTTTTTGGGCGTGGCTGTGCCCGCGGCCTATTTTTGTTGCGGGGAGGGGTTGGGCAAAGTCTCGGCCCATTCCGAGTCCGGCGGACGAAGTTCGTCCGCCCCACGCCCCAAGGCTATAGCCCACCCCTTTTTTGGGCATTTTTCCGCAGGACGAACTTGGCGCCAAGGGGTTCAGCTGCTCTTTTTTGGGCGCGGCGGTGCCCGCGGCCTATGTTTATCATGGGGGGGGGGGGGTGGGCAAAGTCTCGGCTCATTCCGAGTCCGGCGGACAAAGTTCATCAGCCCCACGGCCCAAGGCTATAGCCCGCCCCCTTTTTTGGGCATTTTTCCTCAGGACGAACTTGGCGCCAAGGGGTTTGGCTGCCCTTTTTTGGGCGCGGCTGTGCCCGCGGCCTATTATTGTTGCGGGGAGGGGGTGGCCAAAGTCTCAGACCATTCCGAGGAAGGCGGACGTGTCAGTAATATGCCCTAAAGGCTAATCGAATGGTGATTTGATTGTTTAGGGAATGATTGTATTTGACTAGTATTTTGATATTCATTAAATGGCAAAGTTATCAATATTCATATATTAATATAATGAATATAGTCCAAGAAGTAGAATAGTTAAGGATCGCATTCTCGAGTATGTCGAGAATATGAAACGTGTATCCTTTGTACTATACTTCTAAAATAGTTCCTAGTGGTGGATTTATGATTGGACATTATAAATTCCTATAAACACTAGTATGTGTTATGACTCCTTATGGTATGTGATACTAAAATGGATGGTGAGTTTCATATCATTGACATGAGATGTCAAGTCAAACACATAGGTACTTGTTAAGAGAACGAGTTTACTGAACTTGACCAAATATAGTAAGCCATATGGTTTTGAGTGTTAATGGCTTATTATACATTGTATCAGATACTATGTTTAGTAATGGTCTTTAAACCTGAGGCATAACAGATGTCTTATACATAGACATCTCTGATATGTGAATGCATAACGATTGATTCCTAATCACGGAAGAGATCTAGCAATAGCTGTCATGGTTGGCTATGTATGAAGACAAGTTGATGGCCAATATGGAATTCATCACTTTGTAATATACAAAAAGGATGTCCCTATGAGATAATATGAATTGGCATGAGAAATCCTTGGCCAAGGTGAAATATATTTGAAGGAGTTCAAATTATATTATCATGCCAAGTTCATTTATATTTATTTTGAGATAAAGCACAACTGCTTAACATAATAAACCATAAGCCGTGCTTTTCTCTGGACATGGATGATGAAGAGACCGAGACATAGAGATACAATGGAATAGGTTCTATAGATCCAACAATTCTTGTTATTTGGATGGTTGTGATATACTGCTAGGTGTCACTCACGACTTGTAGAAACCTTAAAGATCGATATTGGTAAAGCGTATTACTAATGCATCTTAAGGTCATTAGAAAGGTTCTAATTGATGACTAAAGAGTTTAGCATCATTTAATGAATAAAGAGTTATCATTAAAATAGTTCTACTACCTTATAACTAAGAACCTAAAAGGTCACACACAATATAGAAATGAAAAAGGAGTTACTAGAAAATGAGAAGTTAGATTTCCTAATTTTAGGAAAATTAATATTTATATTATAATTCATTGAGAATGAATATAAATATAAATATATCTTAAATATGATTTAAGATAGAAATTTAGATGTTCCATAAATAGTTTAAGGAACAAAATAAATTTCATAAATCCTCAATTAAACATTATGGAATGTCGAGCACGTAAAATGACCATTTTGGATATGTTCGGGTTCATATATGATTATGGACTTCTAGACCAATTTTGGGTCTATAATTATGGGCTTTTATTGGATCCAATATGGATTAAGAGAAAGCATTAGAACATGTCATAAGAGAAGCCCATATTTAACCATTTGATGTGATCAAAATGGGGTTAAATAATTAATTCCGAAATTAATTAATATTAGCTATTTATTTATTTGATTAAATAGTTTATTGAAGTGATGAGATCAATTTCAATAAATAATGGCTAAGTGGGTGGGTCTAGCACATGATAATGTTTTGTGCCATTATTAGACATAATGGTGGATTTATTTGGTGGAAGGAATTAACATGAGCTAGCATTCATGTTCCTTCATTATCTCTCTCATTTCTTAATGAAATTTCGAGATTCCAAATCCTCTGAACTCCTAGAACATTTCTAAGTGTGGACTGATTAGAGGCATCACAATTGGGGTGCTTAAAGGATTTCAGATCGTGGCAAAACTGAAGCTGTTCGTGCAGAGCTGCATTTTCTGGACTGTGTTCGGAGCTTGCTGTTTTCAGTCGATTTCTCCCACTTCACGAAGTCGTTTTCGAAACTGCAAGTGAGTTAACTAAACTTCAATCTTTCCTCTTCTTTTTCATTTTTGAATGAAGTCGGTCCGAGGTTTCGAGAGCTTCTGCCATCTGTTTTAATTTTACTGCACAATAGTTGCGTTATTAGGAACCTCATGGACAAATGTTGTCCATCAGGACGAAGTTCGCCGGCCCCACGCCCCAAGGCTATAGCCCACGCCCTTTTTGGGCATTTTTCCGCAGGACGAACTTGGCGCCAAGGGATTCAGCTGCCCTTTTTTGGGCGCGGCTGTGCACGCGGCCTATTTTTGTCGCGGGGAGGACGTGGCCAAAGTTTCGTCCCATTCCGAGGAAGGCGGACGAAGTTCGCCGGCCCCACGCCCAAAGGCTATAGCACACCCCATTTTTGGATATTTATCCGCAGGACGAACTTGGCGCCAAGGGGTTTGGCTGCTCTTTTTTGGGCGCGGCTGTGCCCGCGGCCTATTTTTGTTGCGGGGAGGGGGTAGGCAAAGCCTCGGCCCATTCCGAGTTCGGCAGACGAAGTTCGCCGGCCCCACGCCCCAAGGCTATAGCCCATCCCCTTTTTGGGCATTTTTCCGCAGGACGAACTTGGCGCCAAGGGGTTCGGCTGCTCTTTTTTGGGCGCGGCTGTCCCGCGTCCTATTTTTGTTGCGGGGAGGGGGTGGGAAAAGTCTCGGCTCATTCTGAGTCCGGCGGATGAAGTTCGCCCGCCCCACGCCCCAAGGCTATAGCCCAACCCCTTTTTCGGCATTTTTCCGCAGGACGAACTTGGCGCCAAGGGGTTCGGCTGCTCCTTTTTGGGCGCGGCTGTGCCCGCGGCCTATTTTTCTCATGGGGAGGGGGTGGGCAAAGTCTCGGCCCATTCCGAGAACGGCGGACAAACTTCGGCAGCCCCACGCCCCAAGGCTATAGCACTTCCCTTTTTTGGGCATTTTTCTGCAGGACGAACTTGGCGCCAAAGGGTTCGCCTGCTCTTTTTTGGGCGTGGCTGTGGCTGCGGCCTATTTTTGGCATGGGGAGGGGGTGGGCAAAGTCTCAGCCCATTCCGAGGAAGGCGGACGAACTTCGGCAGCCCCACGCCCCAAGGCTATAGCACACCCCTTTTTGGGCATTTTTCCGCAGGACGAACTTGGCGCCAAGGCGTTCGGCTGCTCTTTTTTGGGCGCGGCTGTGCCCGCGGCCTATTTCTGTCGCTGGGAGGGCGTGGGAAAAGTCTCGGCCCATTCCGAGTCCGGCGGACGAACTTCGGCAGCCCCACGCCCCAAGGCTATAGCACACCCCTTTTTGGGCATTTTTCCGCAGGGCGAACTCGACGCCGAGGGGTTCGCCTGCTCTTTTTTGGGTGCGGCTGTGCCCGCACCCTATTTCTGTCGCGGGGAGTGGGTGGGAAAAGTCTCGGCCCATTCCGAGTCCGGGGGACGAACTTCGGCAGCCCCACGCCCCAAGGCTATAGTCCACCCCTTTTTTGGGCATTTTTCCGCAGGACGAACTTGGCGCCAAGGGGTTCAACTGCTCTTTTTTGGGTGCGGCTGTGCCCGCGGCCTATTTCTGTCGCGGGGAGGGGGTGGGCAAAGTCTCGGCCCATTCCAAGTCCGGCGGATGAAGTTCGCCCGCCCCACGCCCCAAGGCTATAGCCCACCCCTTTTTTGGGCATTTTTCCGCTGGACGAACTTGGCGCCAAGGGGTTCGGCTGCTCTTTTTTTAGCGCGGCTGTGCCCGCGGCCTATTTTTGTCGCGGGGAGGGGGTGGGCAAAGTCTCAGCCCATTCCGAGGAAGGCGGACGAAGTTCGCCAGCCCCACGCCCCAAGGCTATAGCCCACCCCCTTTTTAGGCTTTTTTCCGGAGGACGAACCTGGCGCCAAGGGGTTCGGCTGCTCATTTTTTGGCGCGGTTGTGCCCGCGGCCTATTTTTGTCGCGGGGAGGGGGTGGGCAAAGTCTCAGCACATTCCGAGTCCGGCGGACGAAGTTCGCAAGCCCCACGCCCCAAGGCTATAGCCCACCCCTTTTTTGGGCATTTTTTCGCAGGACGAACTTGGCGCCAAGGGGCTCGGCTGCTCTTTTTTGGGCGCGGCTGTGCCCGCGGCCTATTTTTGTCGCGGGGAGGGGGTGGCCAAAGTCTCGGCCCATTCCGAGGAAGGCGGATGAAGTTCGCCAGCCCCACGCCCCAAGGCTAAAGCCCACCCCCTTTTTGGACATTTTTCCGCAGGATGAATTTGGCGCCAAGGGGTTCGGCTGCTCTTTTTTGGGCGCGGCTGTGCCCGCGGCCTATTTTTGTCGTGGGGATGGGGTGGGCAAAGTCTCGGCACATTCCGAGTCCGGCGGACGAAGTTCGCCAGCCCCACGCCCCAAGGCTATCGTCCAACCCTTTTTTGGTCATTTTTCCGCAGGACGAACTTGGCGCCAAGGGGTTCGGCTACTCTTTCCTGGGCGCGGCTGTGCCCGCGGGCTATTTTGTCACGGGGAGAGGGTGGGCAAAGTCTCGGCCCATTTCGAGTCAGGCGGACGAAGTTCGCCCGCCCCATGCCCCAAGGCTATAGCCAACCCCTTTTTGGGCATTTTTCCACAAGACGAACTTGGCGCCAAGGGGTTCGGCTGTTGGGCGCGGCTGTGCCTGCAGCCTATTTTTGTCGCTAAGAGGGGGTGGGCAAAGTCTCGGCCCATTCCGCGGAAGGCGGATGAACTTTAACGGCCTCACGCCCAAAGGCTATAGCACACCCCTTCTTTCGGCATTTTTCCGCAGGACGAACTTGGCGCCAGGGGGTTTGGCCGCACTTTTTTGGGTGCGGCTGTGCCTGCGGCCTATTTTTATCGCGGGGCGGGGTGGGCATCGTCTCGGCCCATTCCGAGTTCGGCGGACGAAGTGCACCAGCCCCACGGCCCAAGGCCATAGCCCACCCCTTTTTTGGGGATTTTTCCACAGTACGAACGTGGCGCCAAGGGGTTCGGCTGCTCTTTTTTGGACGCGGCTGTGCCCGCGCCCTATTTTTGTCGCTGGGAGGGGGTGGGCAAAGTCTCAGCCCATTCCGAGTCCGGCGGACGAAATTCGCCAGCCCCACGCCCCAAGGCTATAGCCCACCCCCTTTTTGGTGATTTTTCCGCAGGACGAACGTGGCGCGAAGGGGTTCGGCTGCTCTTTTTTAGACGCGGCTGTGCCCGCGGCCTATTTTTGTCGCGGGGAGGCGGTGGGCAAAGTCTCGGCCCATTCCGAGTCCGGCGGACGAAATTCGCCAGCCCCACGCCCCAAGGCTTTAGCACACCCCTTTTTTGGGGATTTTTCCGCAGGACGAACGTGGCGCCAAGGGGTTCGGCTGCTCTTTTGTGGACGCGGCTGTGCCCGCGGCCTATTTTTGTCGCGGGGAGGGGGTGGCAAAAGGCTCGGACCATTCCGAGTCCGGCGGACGAAGTTCGCCAGCCCCACGCCCCAAGGCTATAGCCCACCCCTTATTTGGGCATTTTTCCACAGGACGAACTTGGCCCCAAGGGGTTCGGCTGTTCTTTTTTGGGCGCGGCTGTGCCAGCGGCCAATTTTTCACACGGGGAAGGGGTGGGCCATCCTCGGCCCATTCCGAGTCCGGCAGACGAAGCTCGCCAGCCCCACGCCCCAAGGCTATTGCCCACCCCATTTTTGGGCATTTTTCCGCAGGACGAACTTGGCGCCAAGGGTTCGGCTGCTCTTTTTTGGGCGCGGCTGTGCCCGTGGCCTATTTTTGGCACAGTAAGGGGGTGGGCAAAGTCTCGGTCCATTCCGAGTCCGGCAGACGAAGTTCGCCGGCCCCACGCCCCAAGGCTATAGCCCACCCCCTTTTTGGGCATTTTTCCGCAGGACGAATGTGGCGCCAAGGGGTTCGGCTGCTCTTTTTTAGACGCGGCTGTGCCCGCGGCCTATTTTTTTCATGGGGAGGGGGTCCCCAAATTCTCGGCCCATTCCGACGAAGACGGATGAACTTTGCCGGCCCCACGCCCAAGGCCTATAGCACACCCCTTTTTTGGGCATTTTTCCGCAGGGCGAACTTGGCGCCAAGGGGTTCGGCTGGTCTTTTTTGGGCGCGGCTGTGCCCGCGGCCTATGTTTGTCGCAGGGAGGGGGTGGGCGAAGTCTCGGCCCATTCCGAGTCCGGCGGACGAAGTTCGCCAGCCCCACGCCCCAAGGCTATAGCCCACCCCTTTTTTGGGCATTTTTCCGCAGGGCGAACTTGGCGCCAAGGGGTTCGGCTGCTCTTTTTTGGGCGTGGCTGTGCCCGTGTCCTATATTTGTCTTAGGGAGGAGGTGGAAAAAGTCGCGGCCCATTCCGAGGAAGGCGGACGAAGTTCGCCAGCCCCACACCCCAAGCCTATAGCTCACCCCTTTTTTGGACATTTTTCCGCCGGACGAACTTGGCGCCAAGGGGTTCGGCTGCTCTTTTGGGGGAGCGGCTTTGCCAGAGGCCTATTTTTGTTGCAGGGAGGGGTTGGGAATGTCTCGGCCCATTCCGAGTAAGGGGGACGAAGTTCGCCAGCCCCACGCCCCAAGGCTATAGCCCACCATCTTTTTGGGCATTTTTGCGCAGGACGAACTTGGCGCCAAGGGTTTCGGCTGCTCTTTTTTGGGCGCGGCTGTGCCCGCGGCCTATTTTTCTCGCGGGGAGGGGGTGGCCAAAGCCTCGGCCCATTCCGAGTCCGGCGGACGAAGTTCGCCAGCCCCACGCCCCAAGGCTACAGCCCACCCCCCTTTTGGGCATTTTTCCGCAGGATGAACTAGGCGGCAAGGAGCTCGGCCGCTCTTTTTTGGACGCGGCTGTTCCCGCGGCCTATTTTTATCACGGGGAGGGGGTGGTAAAAGTCACGTCCCATTCCGTGACCGGCGGACGAAGTTCGCCAGCCCCACGCCCCAAGGCTATAGCCCACCCCTTTTTTGGGCATTTTTCCGCTGGACGGACTAGGCGCCAAGGGGTTCGGCTGCTCTTTTTTGGGCGCGGCTGTGCCCGCGGCCTATTTTTGTCGCGGGGAGGGGGTGGGCAACGTCTCGGCCCATTCCGAGTCCGGCGGACGAGGTACGCCTGCCCCACGCCCCAAGGCTATAGCCCACCCCCTTTTTGGGCATTTTTCGGCAGGACGAACATGGCGCCAAGGGGTTTGGCTGCTCTTTTTTGGGCGTGGGCATTTTTGTCACAGGGAGGGGGTGGGAAAAGTCTCGGCCCATTCCGAGTCCGGCGGACGAAGTTCGCCAGCCCCACGCCCCAAGGCTATAGCCCACCCCTTCTTTGGGCATTTTTCCGCAGGACGAGCTTGGCGCCAAGGGGTTCGGCTGCTCTTTTTTGGGCGTGGCTGTGCCCGCGGCCTTTTTTTGTCGCGGGGAGGGGGTGCGAAAAGCCTCGGCCCATTCCGAGGAAGGCAGATGAACTTTGCCGGCCCCATTCCCAAAGACTATAGCACACCCCTTTTTTGGGCATTTTTCCGCAGGACCAACTTGGCGCCAAGGGGTTATGCTGCTCTTTCTTGGACGCGGCTGTGCCCTTGGCCTATTTTTGGCACGGGAAGGGGGTGGGCAAAGTCTCGGCCCATTCCGAGTCCGGCGGACGAAGTTTGCAAGCCCCATGCCCTGAGGCTATAGCCCACCCCTTTTTTGGGCATTTTTCCGCAGGACGAACTTGGCGCCAAGGGGTTCGGCTGTTCTTTTTTGGACGTGGCTGTGCCCGCGGCCTATTTTTATCGTGGGGAGGGGGTGAGTAAAGTCTCAGCCCATTCCGAAGAAGGCGGATGAACTTTGACGGCCCCACGCCCAAAGGCTATAGCACACCCCTTTTTTGGGCATTTTTCCGCAGGACCAACTTGGCGCCAAGGGGTTCGGCTGCTCTTTTTTGGGCGCGGCTGTGCCCGCGGCCTATTTTGGCACGGGAAGGGGGTGGGAAAGTCTCGGTCCATTCCGAGTCCGGCAGACGAAGTTCGCCAGCCCCACACCCCAAGGCTATAGCCCACCCCCTTTTTGGGCATTTTTCCGCAGGACGAATATGGCGCCAAGGGGTTCGGCTGCTCTTTTTTGGACGCGGCTGTGCCCGCGGCATATTTTTGTCGTGGGGAGGGGGTGGGCAACATCTCGGCCCATTCCGAGTCCGGCGGACGAAATTCGCCGGCCCCACGCCCCAAGGCTATAGCACACCCCTTTTTTAGGGATTTTTCCGCAGGACGAACGTGGGGCCAAGGGGTTTGGCTGCACTTTTTTGGGCGCGGCTGTGCCTGCGGCCTATTTTTATCGCGTGGAGGGGGTGGGCATCGTCTCGGCCCATTCCGAGTTCGGCGGACGAAGTGCGCCAGCCCCACGGCACAAGGCTATAGCCCACCCCTTTTTTGGGCATTTTTCTGCAGGACGAACTTGGCGGCATGGGGTTCGGCTGCTCTTTTTTGGGCGCGGCTGTGCCCGCGGCCTATTTTTGTCGCGGGGAGAGGGTGGGAAAAGGCTCGGCCCATTCCGAGTCCGGCGGACGAAGTTCGCCAGCCCCACGCCCCAAGGCTATAGCCCACCCCTTTCTTGGGCATTTTTCCACCGGACGAACTTGGCCCCAAGGGGTTCGGCTGCTCTTTTTTGGGCGCGGCTGTGCCAGCGGCCTATTTTTCGCACGGGGAAGGGGTGGGCAAACCTCGGCCCATTCCGAGTCCGGCGGACAAAGTTTGCCAGCCCCACGCCCCAAGGCTATTGCCCACCCCATTTTTGGGCATTTTTCCGCAGGACGAACTTGGAGCCAAGGGGTTCGGCTGCTCTTTTATGGGCGCGGCTGTGCCCGCGGCCTATTTTTGGCACGGGAAGGGGGTGGGCAAAGTCTCGGTCCATTCCAAGTCCGGCAGACGAAGTTCGCCAGCCCCACGCCCCAAGGCTATAGCCCACCCCCTTTTTGGGCATTTTTCCGCAGGACCAATGTGGCGCCAAGGGGTTCGGCTGCTCTTTTTTGGACGCGGCTGTGCCCGCGGCCTATTTTTGTCGTGGGGAGGGGGTGGGCAAATTCTCGGCCCATTCCGAGTCCGGCGGACGAAATTCGCCAGTCCCACGCCCCAAGGCTATAGCACAGCCCTTTTTTGGGGATTTTTCCGCAGGACGAACGTGGCGCCAAGGGGTTCGGCTGCTCTTTTTTGGGCGCGGCTGTGCCCGCGGCCTATTTTTGTCTCAGGGAGGGGGTGGGAAAAGTCGCGGCCCATTCCGAGGAAGGAGGACGAAGTTCTACAGCCCCAGACCCCAAGCCTATAGCTCACCCCTCTTTTGGACATTTTTCCGCAGGACGAACTTGGCGCCAAGGGGTTCGGCTGCTCTTTTGGGGGAGCGGCTTTGCCAGAGGCCTATTTTTGTTGCAGGGAGGGGGTGGGAATGTCTCGGCCCATTCCGAGTAAGGGGGACGAAGTTCGCCAGCCCCACGCCCCAAGGCTATAGCCCACCATCTTTTTGGGCATTTTTGCGCAGGACGAACTTGGCGCCAAGGGTTTCGGCTGCTCTTTTTTGGGCGCGGCTGTGCCCGCGGCCTATTTTTCTTGCGGGGAGGGGGTGGCCAAAGCCTCGGCCCATTCCGAGTCCGGCGGACGAAGTTCGCCAGCCCCACGCCCCAAGGCTACAGCCCACCCCCCTTTTGGGCATTTTTCCGCAGGATGAACTAGGCAGCAAGGAGCTCGGCCGCTCTTTTTTGGACGCGGCTGTTCCCGCGGCCTATTTTTATCACGGGGAGGGGGTGGTAAAAGTCACGTCCCATTCCGAGACCGGCGGACGAAGTTCGCCCGCCCCACGCCCCAAGGCTATAGCCCACCCCTTTTTTGGGCATTTTTCCGCAGGACGGACTAGGCGCCAAGGGGTTCGGCTGCTCTTTTTTGGGCGCGGCTGTGCCCGCGGCCTATTTTTGTCTCGGGGAGGGGGTGGGCAAAGTCTCGGCCCATTCCGAGTCCGGCGGACGAAGTTCGCCAGCCCCACGCCCCAAGGCTATAGCCCACCCCTTTTTTGGGCATTTTTCGGCAGGACGAACATGGCGCCAAGGGGTTTGGCTGCTCTTTTTTGGGCTTGGCTGTGTTCGCGGCCTATTTTTGTCGCGGGGCGGGGGTGGGAAAAGTCTCGGCCCATTCCGAGGAAGGCGGATGAACTTTGCCGGCCCCACACCCAAAGGCTATAGCACACCCCTTTTTTGGGGATTTTTCCACATTATGAACTTGGCGCCATGGGGTTCGGCTGCTCTTTTTTGGGCGCGGCTGTGCCCGCAGCCTATTTTTGTCACAGGGAGGGGGTGGCCAAAGTCTCGGGCCATTGCGAGGAAGGCGGACGAAGTTCACCGGCCCCACGCCCAAAGGCTATAGCACGCCCCTTTTTTCGGCATTTTTCCGCAGGACAGACTAGGCGCCAAGGGGTTCGGCTGCTCGTTTTTGGGCGCGGCTGTGCCCGCGGCCTATTTTTGTCTCGGGGAGGGGGTGGGCAAAGTCTCGGCCCATTCCGAGTCAGGCGGACGAAGTTCGCCAGCCCCACGCCCCAAGGCTATAGCCCACCCCTTTTTTGGGCATTTTTCCGCAGGACGGACTAGGCGCCAAGGGGTTCGGCTGCTCTTTTTTGGGCGCGGCTGTGCCCGCGGCCTATTTTTGTCTCGGGGAGGGGGTGGGCAAAGTCTCCACCCATTCCGAGTACGGCGGACGAAGTTCGCCAGCCCCACGCCCCAAGGTTACAGCCCACCCCCCTTTTTGGGCATTTTCCCGCAGGATGAACTAGGCGCCAAGGAGCTCGGCCGCTCTTTCTTGGACGCGGCTGTTCCCGCGGCCTATTTTTGTCGCGGGGAGGGGGTGGTCACAGTCTCGTCCCATTCCGAGACCGGCGGACGAAGTTCGCCCGCCCCACGCCCCAAGGCTATAGCCCACCCCTTTTTTGGGCATTTTTTCGCAGGACGAACTTGGCGCCAAGGGGTTCGGCTGCTCTTTTTTGGGCGCAGCTGTGCCCGCGGCCTATTTTTGTCGTGGGGAGGGGGTGGGAAAAGTCTCGGCCCATTCCGAGTCCGGCGGACGAAGTTCGCCAGCCCCACGCCCCAAGGCTGTAGCCCACCCCCTTTTTGGGCATTTTTCGGCAGGACGAACATGGCACCAAGGGGTTCGGCTGCACTTTTTTGGGCGCGGCTGTGCCCGCGACCTATTTTTGTTGCAGGGAGGGGGTGGGAAACGTCTCGGCCCATTCCGAGTCCGGCGGACGAAGTTCGCCAGCCCCACGCCCCAAGGCTATAGCCCACCCCTTTTTTGGGCATTTTTCCGAAGGACGAGCTTGGCGCCTAGCGGTTCGGCTGCTCTTTTTTGGGCGCGGCTGTGCTCGTGGCCTATTTTTGTCGCGGGGCGGGGGTGGGAAAGGTCTCGGCCCATTCCGAGTCCGGCGGACGAAGTTCGCCAGCCCCACGCCCCAAGGCTATAGCCCACGCCCTTTTTGGGCATTTTTCCGCAGGACGAACTTGCGCCAAGGGGTTCGGCTGCTCTTTATTTGGCGCGGCCGTGCCCGCGGCCTATTTTTGTCGCGGGGAGGGGGTGGACCAATCCTCGGCCCATTCCGAGTCCGGCGGACGAACTTTGCCGGCCCCACGCCCCAAGGCTATAGCACACCCCATTTTTCGGCATTACGAACACGGCGCCAAGGGGTTCGGCTGCTCTTTTTTGGCGCGGCAGTGCCCGCGGCCTATTTTTGGTGCGGGGAGAGGGTGGCCAAAGTCTCGGCCCATTCCAAGGAAGGCGGATGGACTTTCGCGGCCCCACGCCCAAAGGCTATAGCACACCCCTTTTTTGGGCATTTTTCCGCTGGACGAACTTGACGCCAAGGGGTTCCGCTGCTCTTTTTTGGGCGCGGCTGTGCCCGCGGCCTATTTTTGTCGCAAGGAGGGGGTGGGCAATGTCTCGGCCCATTCCGAGGAAGGCGGAGGAAGTTGACTAGCCCAACGCCCAAAGGGTATAGCCCACCCCTTTTTTGGGCATTTTTCCGCAAGACGAGCTTGGCGCCATGGGGTTTGGCTTCTCTTTTTTGGGCGCGGCTGTGCCCGCGTATTATTTTTGTCGTGGGGAGGCGGAGGGAAAAGTCTCGGCCAATTCTGAGTTCGTCTACCGGCCCCACGCCCCAAGGCTATAGCCCACCCCTTTTTTGGGCATTTTTCCGCAGGACGAACTTCGCGCCATGGGGTTCGGTTGATCTTGTTTGGGCGCGGCTGTGCCCGCACCCTATTTTTGTCACGGGGAGGGGGTGACCAAAGTCGTGTCCCATTCCGAGCCCGGCGGACGAAGTTCGCCAGCCCCACGCCCCAAGGCTATAGCCCACCTCTTTTTTGGGCATTTTTCCGCAGGACGAACTTGGCGCCAAGGGGTTCGGCTGCTCTTTTTTGGGCGCGGCTGTGCCTGCAGCCTATTTTTGTCGCAGGGAGGGGGTGGGAAAAGTCTCGGCCCATTCCAAGTCCGGCGGACGAAGTTCGCCCGCCCCACGCCCCAGGGCTATAGCCCACCCCTTTTTTGGGCATTTTTCCGCTGGACGAACTTGGCGCCATGGGGTTCGCCTGCTCTTTTTTGGGCGCAGCTGTGCCTGCAGCCTATTTTTGTCACGGGGAGGGGGTGGCCAAAGTCTCGGCCCATTGCGAGGAAGGCGGACTTCGTCTACCGGCCCCACGCCCAAAGGCTATAGCACACCCCTTTTTTGGGCATTTTTCCGCAGGACGGACTTCGCGCCAAGGGGTTCGACTGCTCTTTTTTGGGCGCGGCTGTACCCGCGGCCTATTTTTTTCGCGTGGAGGGGTGTGCAAACTCTCGGCCCATTTCGAGTCCGACGGACGAAGTTCGCCAGGCCCACGCCCCAAGGCTATAGCCCACCCACTTTTTGGGCATTTTTCGGCAGGACGAACATGGCGCCAAGGGGTTCGGCTGCTCTTTTTTGGGCGCGGCTGTGCCCACGGCCTATTTTTGTCGCGGGGAGGGGGTGGGAAAAGTCTCAGCCTATTCCTAGTCCGCCGGACGAAGTTCGCCAGGCCCACGGCCCAAGGCTATAGCCCACCCACTTTTTGGGCATTTTTCGGCAGGACGAACATGGCGCCAAGGGGTTCGGCTGCTCTTTTTTGGGCGCGGCTGTGCCCACGGCCTATTTTTGTCGCGGGGAGGGGGTGGGAAAAGTCTCAGCCCATTCCTAGTCCGCCGGACGAAGTTCGCCAGTCCCACGCCCCAAGGCTTTAGCCCACCCTTTTTTTCGTCATTTTTGGGCAGGACGAACCTGGCGCCAAGGGGTTTGGCTGCTCTTTTTTGGGCGCGGCTGCGCCCACGGCCTATTTGTGTCACGGGGAGGGGGTGGGAAAAGTCTCGGCCCATTCCTAGTCCGGCGGACGAAGTTCGCCAGCCCCACGCCCCAAGGCTATAGCCCACCCACTTTTTGGGCATTTTTCGGCAGGACGACCATGGCGTCAAGGGGTTCGGCTGCTCTTTTTTGGGCGCGGCTGTGCCCGCAAGCTATTTTTATCGCGGGGAGAGGGCGGGAAATGTGTCCGCCCATTCCGAGTCCGTTGGACGAAGTTCGCCAGCCCCACGCCCCAAGGCTATAGCCCACGCCCCTTTTGGGCATTTTTCCGCAGGATGAACTTGGCGACAAGGGGTTCAGCTGAACTTTTTTCGGCGCGGCTGTGCCTGCAGCCTATTTTTGTCACGGGGAGGGGGTGGCCAAAGTCTCGGCCCATTGCGAGGAAGGCGGACGAAGTTCGCCGGCCCCACGCCCAAAGGCTATAGCACACCCCTTTTTTGGGCATTTTTCCGCAGGACGGACTTGGCGCCAAGGGGTTCGACTGCTCTTTTTTGGGCGCGGCTGTACCCGCGGCCTATTTTTTTCGCGGGGAGGGGTGTGCAAAGTCTCGGCCCATTCCGAGTCCGGAGGACGAAGTTCGCCAGCCGCACGCCCCAAGGCTATAGCCCGCCCTTTTTTTCGTCATTTTTCGGCAGGACGAACCTGGCGCGAAGGGGTTCCGCTGCTCTTTTTTGGGCGCGGCTGTGCCCACGCCCTATTTTTGTCGCAGGGGGGGTGGGAAAAGTCTCGACCCATTTTGAGTTCGGCGGACGAAGTTCGCCAGCCCCACGCCCCAAGGCTATAGCTCACCCCATTTTTGGGCATTTTTCCGCAGGATGAACTTGGCACCAAGGGGCTCGGCTGCTCTTTTTTGGACGCGGCGGAGTCCGCGGCCTATTTTTGTCGCGGGGAGAGGGTGGATAAAGTCTCCACCCATTCCGAGTCCGGAGGACGAAGTTCGCCAGCCCCACGCCCCAAGGCTATAGCCCACCTCCCTTTTGGGCATTTTTCCGCAGGATGAACTTGGCGCCAAGGGGCTCGGCTTCTCTTTTTTGGACGCGGCGGAGCCCGCGGCCTATTTTTGTCGTGGGGCAGGGGTGGAAAAAGTCTCGGCCCATTCCGAGTCCGGCGGACGAACTTCGCCAGCCCCACGCCCCAAGGCTACAGCCCACCCCTTTTTTGGGCATTTTTCCGCAGGGCAAACTTGGCGCCAAGGGGTTCGGCAGCTCTCTTTTGGGCGCGGCTGGGCCCGCGGCCTATTTTTGTCGTGGGGAGGGGGTGGGCAAAGTCTCGGCCCATTCCGAGTCCGGCGGACGAACATCGCCAGCCCCACGCCCCAAGGCTACAGCCCACCCCTTTTTTGGGCATTTTTCCGCAGGGCGAACTTGGCGCGAAGGGGTTCGGCTGCGCTTTTTTCGGCGCGGCTGTGCCCCCGGCCTGTTTTTGTCGCGGGGAGGGGGTGGGAAAAGTCTCGGCCCATTCCGAGTCCGGCGGACAAAGTTCGCCAGCCGCACGCCCCAAGGCTATTGCCCACCCCTTTTTTGGGCATTTTTCCGCAGGACCAGCTGGGCACCAAGGGGTTCGGCTGCTCTTTTCTGGGCGCCGCTGTTCCCGCGGCCTATTTTTGTTGCGGGGCGGGGGTGGGAAAAGTCGCGGCCCATTCCGAGGAAGGCCGATGAACTTTGCCGACCCCACACCCAAAGGCTATAGCACACCCCTTTTTTGGGCATTTTACCGCAGGTCGAACTTGGCGCTAAGGGGTTCGGCTGCTCTTTTTTTGGCGCGGCTGTACCCGCAGCCAATTTTGTTCACGGGGAGGGGGTGCGCAAAGTCTCGGCCCATTCCGAGTCCGGCGGATGAACTTCGGCAGCCCCACGCCCCAAGGCTATCGCACACTCCTTTTTTGGGCATTTTTCCGCAGGACGAACATGGCGCCAAGGGGTTCGGCTCCTCTTTTTTGAGCGCGGCTGTGCCCGCGGCCTATTTTTGTCGTGGGGAGGGGGTGGGCAAAGTCTCGGCCCATTCCGAGTCCGGCGGACGAAGTTCGCCCGCCCCACACCCCAAGGCTATAGCCCACCCTTGTTTTGGGCATTTTTACGCAGGACGAACTTGGCCCCAAGGGGTTCGGCTGCTCTTTTTTGGGCGCGGCTGTGCCCGCGGCCTAGTTTTGTTGCGGGCAGGGGGTGGGAAAAGTCTCGGCCCAGTCCGAGTCCGGCGGACGAACTTTGCCGGCCCCACGCCCGAAGGCTATAGCACACCCCTTTTTTGGGCATTTTTCCGCAGGACGAACTTGGCGCAAGGGGGTGCGGCTGCTCTTTTTTGGGCGCGGCTGTGCCCACGGCCTATTTTTGTCGCGGGGAGGGGGTGGCCAAAGTCTCGGCCCATTCCGAGGAAGGCGGATGAACTTTGCCGGCCCCACGGCCAAAGGCTATAGCACACCCCTTTTTTGGGTATTTTTCCGCAGGACGAACTTGGCGCCAAGGGGTTCGGTAGCTCTTTCTTGTGCGCGGCGGTGCCCGCGGCCTATTTTTGTCGCGGGGAGGGGGTGGGCAAAGTCTCGGCGCATTCTGAGTCCGGCGGACGAAGTGCGCCCTTCCCACGCCCCAAGGCTATATCCCACCCCTTTTTTGGGCATTTTTCCGCACGACGAACGTGGCGCCAAGGGGTTCGGCAGCTCTTTTTTGGGCGCGGCTGTGCCCGCGGCCTATTTTTGTCATGGGGAGGGGTTAGGAAAAGTCTCGGCCCATTCCGAGTGTGGCAGACGAAGTTCGCCAGCTCCACACCCCAAGGCTATAGCCAACCCCGTTTTGGGGCATTTTTCCGCAGGACGAACTTGGCGCCAAGGGGTTCGACTGCTCTTTTTTGGGCGCGGCTGTGCCCACGGCCTATTTTTGTCACAGGGAGGCGGTGGGAAAAGTCTCGGCCCATTCCGAGTCCGGCGGAAGAAGTTTGCCAGCCCCACGCCCCAAGGCTATAGCCCACCCCCTTTTTGGGCATTTTTCCGGAGGAGGAACTTGGCGCCAAGGGGTTCAGCTGATCTTTTTTGGACGCGGCTGTGCCCGCGGCCTATTTTTGTCGCGGGGAGGGGGTGGGTAAATTCTCGGCCCATTCCGAGTCCGGCGGACGAAGTCCGCCTGCGCCACGCCACAAGGCTATAGCCCACCCCTTTTATGGGCATTTTTCGGCAGGACGAACTTGGCGCCAAGGGGTTCGGCAGCTATTTTTTGGGCGTGGTTCTGCCCGTGGCCTATTTTTATCGCGGGGAGGGGGTGGGCAAAGTCTCGGCCCATTCCGAGTCCGGCGGACAAAGTGCGCCCGCCCCACGCCCCAAGGCTATAGCCCACCCCCTTTTTGCGCATTTTTCCGCAGGACGAACTTGGCGCCAAGGGGTTCGGCTGCTCTTTTTTGGGCGCGGCTGAGCCCGCGGCCTATTTTTGTTGTGGGGAGGGGGTGGGAAAAGTCTCAGCCCATTCTGTGTCTGGCGGACGATGTTCGCCAGCCCCACGCCCCAAGGCTATAGCACACCCCTTTTTTGGGTATTTTTCCACAGGACGAACTTGGCGCCAACGGGTTCGGCTGCTCTTTTTTGGGCGCGGCTGTGCCCGCAGCCTATTTTTGTCGCGGGGAGGGGGTGGGAAAAGTCTCGGCCCGTTCCGAGTCGTCCGCCAGTGCCACACCCCAAGGCTATAGCCCACCCCCTTTTTGGGCATTTTTCTGCAGGACGAACTTGGCGCCAAGGGGTTCGGCAGCTATTTTTGGGGCGCGGCTGTGCCCGCGGCCTATTTTTGTCGCGGGGAGGGGGTGGACAAAGTCTCGGCCCATTCCGAGTCCGGCGGACGAAGTGCGCCCGCCCCACGCCCCAAGGCTATAGCCCACCCCCTTTTTGCGCTTTTTTCCGCAGGACGAACTTGGCGCCAAGGGGTTCGGCTGCTCTTTTTTGGGCGCGGCTGAGCCCGCGGCTTATTTTTGTCACGGGGAGAGGGTGGGAAAAGTCTCGGCCCATTCTGTATCCGGCGGACGATGTTCGCCAGCCCCACACCCCAAGGCTATAGCCCACCCCCTTTTTGGGCATTTTTCGGCAGGACGAACGTGGCGCCAAGGGGTTCGGCTGCACTTTTTTGGGCGCGGCTGTGCCCGCGGCATATTTTTGTCACGGGGAGGGGGTGGGCAAAGTCCCGGCACATTCCGAGTCCGGCGGACGAAGTGCGCCGGCCCCACGCCCCAAGGCTATAGGCCACCCCTTTTTTGGGCATTTTTCGGCTGGACGAACTTGGCGCCAAGGGGTTCGGCTGTTCTTTTTTCAGCGTGGCTGTTCCCGCGGCCTATTTTTTCCACGGGGAGGGGGTGGGCAAAGTCTCCGCCCATTCCGGGGAAGGCGGACGATGTTCGCCGACCCCACACCCCAAGGCTATAGCCCACCCTTTTTTTGGGCATTTTTCCGCATAACGAACTTGGCCCCAAGGGGTTCGGCAGCTCTTTTTTGGGCGCGGCTGTGCCCGCGGTCTAGCTTTGTTGTGGGGAGGGGGTCGGTAAAGTCTCGGCCCATTCCCAATTTGGCAGACGAAGTTCGCCCGCCCCACGCCCCAAGGCTATAGCACACAGCTTTTTTGGGCATTTTTCCGCACGACGAACTTGGCGCCAAGGGGTTCGACTGCTCTTTTTGGGGCGCGGCTGTGCCCGCGTCCTATTTTTGTCACGGGGAGGGGGTGGGCAAAGTCCCGGCACATTCCGAGTCCGGCGGACGAAGTGCGCCGGCCCCACGCCCCAAGGCTATAGGCCACCCCTTTTTTGGGCATTTTTCGGCTGGACGAACTTGGCGCCAAGGGGTTCGGCTGTTCTTTTTTCAGCGTGGCTGTTCCCGCGGCCTATTTTTTCCACGGGGAGGGGGTGGGCAAAGTCTCCGCCCATTCCGGGGAAGGCGGACGATGTTCGCCGACCCCACACCCCAAGGCTATTGCCCACCCTTTTTTTGGGCATTTTTCCGCATAACGAACTTGGCCCCAAGGGGTTCGGCAGCTCTTTTTTGGGCGCGGCTGTGCCCGCGGTCTAGCTTTGTTGTGGGGAGGGGGTCGGTAAAGTCTCGGCCCATTCCCAATTTGGCAGACGAAGTTCGCCCGCCCCACGCCCCAAGGCTATAGCACACAGCTTTTTTGGGCATTTTTCCGCACGACGAACTTGGCGCCAAGGGGTTCGACTGCTCTTTTTGGGGCGCGGCTGTGCCCACGGCCTATTTTTGTCACGGGGAGGGGGTGGGAAAAGTCTCGGCCCATTCCGAGGCCGGCGGACGAAGTTCACCAGCCCCACGCCCCAAGGCTATAGCCCACCCCCTTTTTGGGCATTTTTCCGGAGGACGAACTTGGCGCCAAGGGGTTCGGTAGTTCTTTTTTGGGCGCGGCCGTGCCCGCGGCCTATTTGGGGCAGGAGGAGGGGGTGGGCAAAGTCTCGGCCCATTCCGAGGAAGGCGGATGAACTTTGCCGGCCCCACGCCCAATGGCTATAGCACTCAGCTTTTTTGGGCATTTTTCCGCAGGACGAACTTGGCACCAAGGGGTTCGGCTGCTCTTTTCTGGGTGCGGCTGTGCCCGCGGCCTATTTTTGTCACGGGGAGGGGGTGGGCAAAGTCTCGGCGCATTCCGAGTCCGGCGGACGAAGTGCGCCCTTCCTACGCCCCAAGGCTATATCCCACCCCTTTTTTGGGCATTTTTCCGCACGACGAACTTGGCGCCAAGGGGTTCGGCAGCTCTATTTTGGGCGCGGCTGTGCCCGCGGCCTATTTTTGTCATGGGGAGGGGTTGGGAAAAGTCTCGGCCCATTCCGAGTGCGGCAGACGAAGTTCGCCAGCTCCACACCCCAAGGCTATAGCCCACCCCGTTTTGGGGCAGTTTTCCGCAGGACGAACTTGGCGCGAAGGGGTTCGGATGCTCTTTTTTGGGCGCGGCTGTGGCCGCGGCCTATTTTTGTCATGAGGAGGGGATGGGAAAAGTCTCAGCCCATTCCGAGTCCGGCAGACGAACTTCGGCAGCCCCACGCCCCAAGGCTATAGCACACCCCTATTTTGGGCATTTTTCCGCACGACGAACTTGGCGCCAAGGGGTTCGACTGCTCTTTTTTGGGTGCTGCTGTGCCCACGGCCTATTTTTGTCACGGGGAGGGGGTGGGAAAATTCTCGGCCCATTCCGAGTTCGGCGGACGAAGTTCGCCAGCCCCACGCCCATAGGCTATAGCCCACCCCCTTTTTGGGCATTTTTCCGGAGGACGAACTTGGCGCCAAGGGCTTCGGCTGCTCTTTTTTGGGCGCGGCCATGCCCGCGGCCTATTTTTGGCACGGGGAGGGGGTAGGCAAAGTCTCGGCCCATTCCGAGGAAGGTGGATGAACTTTGCCGGCCCCACGCCCAAAGGCTATAGCCCACCTTTTTTTTCGTCATTTTTCGGCAGGACGAACCTGGCGCCATGGGGTTCGGTTGCTCTTTTTTGGGCGCGGCTGTGCCCACGGCCTATTTTTGTCGCAGGGAGTGGTGGGAAAAGTCTCGGCCCATTCCGAGTCCGGCGGACGAAGTTCGCCAGCCCCACGCCCCAAGACTATAGCCCACCCTCTTTTTGGGCATTTTTCCGGAGGACGAACTTGGCGCCAAGGGGATCGGCTGCTCTTTTTTGGGCGCGGCCGTGCCCGCGGCCTATTTTTGGCATGGGGAGGGGGTGGGCAATGTCTCGTCCCATTCCGAGGAAGGCGGATGAACTTTGCCGGCCCCACAACCAAAGGCTATAGCACACCCCTTTTTTGGGCATTTTACCGCAGGACGAACTTGGCACTAAGGGGTTCGGCTGCTCTTTTTTGGGCGTGGCTGGGCCCGCGGCCTATTTTTGTCGCGGGGAGGGGGTGGGCGAAGTCTCGGCCCATTCCGAGTCCGGCGGATGAACTTCGCCAGCCCCACGCCCCAAGGCTACAACCCACCCCTTTCTTGGGCATTTTTCCGCAGGGCGAACTTGGCGCCAAGGGGTTCGGCTGCTCTTTTTTGGGCGCGGCTGTGCCTGCGGCCTATTTTTATCGCGGGGAGGGGGTGGGAAAAGTCTCGGCCCATTCCGAGTCCGGCGGACGATGTTCGCCAGCCCCACGCCCCAAGGCTATAGCCCACCCCATTTTTGGGCATTTTTCGGCAGGACGAACATGGCGCCAAGGGGTTCAGCTGCTGTTTATTGGGTGCGGCTGTGCCTGCACCCTATTTTTGTCGCAGGGGGGGGAAGTCTCGGCCCATTCCGAGTCCGGCGGAGGAAGTTCGCCAGCCCCACGCCCCAAGGCTATAGCCCACCCCCTTTTTGGGCATTTTTCGGCAGGACGAACATGGCGCCAAGGGGTTCGGCTGCTCTTTTTTGGGTGCGGCTGTGCCCGCACCCTATTTTTGTCGCAGGGAGGGGATGGGAAAAGTCTCGGCCCATTCCGAGTCCGGCGTACGAAGTTCGCCAGCCCCACGCCCCAAGGCTACAGCCCACCCCTTTCTTGGGCATTTTTCCGCTGGGCGAACTAGGCGCCAAGGCGTTCGGCCGCTCTTTTTTGGGCGCGGCTGTGCCCGCGGCCTATTTTTTTCGCGGGGAGGGGGTGGGAAAAGTCTCGGCCCATTCCGAGTCCGGCGGACGAAGTGCGCCAGCCCCACGCCCCAAGGCTATAGCCCACCCCCTTTTTGGGCACTATTCGGCAGGACGAACATGGCGCCAAGGGGTTCGGCTGCTCTTTTTTGGGCGCGGCTGTGCCCGCACCCTATTTTTGTCGCAGGGAGGGGGGGGAAGTCTCGGCCCATTCCGAGTCCGGCGGACGAAGTTTGCCAGCCCCATGCCCCAAGGCTATTGCCCACCCCTTTTTTGGGCATTTTTCCGCTGGGCAAACTTGGCGCCAAGGGGTTCGGCTGCTCTTTTTTGGGCGCGGCTGTGTCTGCGGCCTATTTTTATGGCGGGGAGGGGGTGGGAAAAGTCTCGGCGCATTCCGAGTCCGGCGGACGATGTTCGCCCACCCCACGCCCCAAGGCTATAGCCCACCCCCTTTTTGGGCATTTTTCGGCAGGACGAACTTGGCCCCAAGGGGTTCGGCTGCTCTTTTTTGGGCGCGGCTGTGCCCGCGGTCTAGTTTTGTTGTGGGCAGGGGGTCGGTAAAGTCTCGGCCCATTCCGAATTTGGCAGACGAAGTTCGCCCGCCCCACGCCCCAAGGCTATAGCACACAGCTTTTTTGGGCATTTTTCCGCACGACGAACTTGGCGCCAAGGGGTTCGACTGCTCTTTTTTAGGCGCGGCTGTGCCCACTGTCTATTTTTGTCACGGGGAAGGGGAGGGCAAAGTCTCGGCCCATTCCGAGGAACGCGGACGAAGTGCGCCAGCCCCACGCCCCAAGGCTATAGCCCACCCACTTTTTGGGCATTTTTCCGCTGGACGAACTTGGCACCAAGGGGTTCGGCTGCTCTTTTTTGGGCGCGGGTGTGCCCGCGGCCTATTTTTGTCGCAGGGAGGGGGTGGGCAATCTCTCGGCCCATTCCGAGGGTGGCGGACGAAGTTCGCTAGCCTGACGCCCGAAGGGTATAGCCCACCCCTTTTTTGGGCATTTGTCCGCAGGACGAGCTTGGCGCCAAGGGGTTCGGCTTCTCTTTTTTGGGCGCGGCTGTGCCCGCGGCTTATTTTTGTCGCGGGGAGGCGGTGGGAAAATTCTCGGCCCATTCCGAGTTCGTCCGCCGGCCCCACGCCCCAAGGCTATAGCCCACCCCCTTTTTGGGCGTTTTTCCGCCGGACGAACTTGGCGCCAGGGGGTTCGGCTGTTCTTTTTTCGGCGCGGCTGTGCCCGCGGCCTATTTTTGTCACGGGGAGAAGGTGGGCAAAGTCTCGGCCCATTCCGAGGAAGGCGGACGAAGTTCGCCGGTCCCACGCCCGAAGGCTATAACCCACCCCTTTTTTGGGCATTTTTCCGCAGGACGAACTTGGCGCCAAGGGGGCGGCTGTTGTTTTTTGGGCGCGGCTGTGCCCGTGGCCTATTTTTGTCGTGGAGAGGGGGTGCGGAAAGTCTCGCCCCATTCCGAGTCCGACGGACGAAGTTCGCCAGCCCCACGCACCAAGGCTATATCAGACCCCTTTTTTGGGCATTTTTCCGCAGGACGAACTTGGCGCCAAGGGGTTCCGCTGCTCTTTTTTGGGTGCCGGTGTGCCCGCGGCCTATTTTTGTCGCGGGGAGGGGGTGGGTAAAGTCTCGGCCCATTCCGAGTCCGGCGGACGAAGTTCGCCACCCCCACGCCCCAAGGTTATAGCCCACCCCTTTTTTGGGCATTTTTCCGCAGGACGAAATTGGCGCCCAGGGGTTCGGCTGCTCTTTTTAGGGCGCGGCTGAGCCCACGGCCTATTTTGTCGCGGGGAGGGGGTGGGCAAAGTCTCGGCCCATTCCGAGTCCGGCGGACGAAGTTCGCCAGCCCCATGCCACAAGGCTATAGCCTACCCCTCTTTTGGGCATTTTTCCGCAGGACGAACTTGGCGCCAAGGGGTTCGGCTGCTGTTTTCTGGGCGCGGCTGTGCCCGTGGCCTATTTTTGTCGCGGGGAGGGGGTGCGGAAAGTCTCCCCCCATTCCGAGTCCGACGGACGAAGTTCGCCCGCACCACGCCCCAAGGTTATAGCCCACCCCTTTGTTGGGCATTTTTCCGCAGGACGAAATTGGCGCCAAGGGGTTCGGCTGCTCTTTTTCGGGCGCGGCGGAGCCGGCGGCCTATTTTTTTCGCGGGGAGGGGGTGGGCAAAGTCTCGGCCCATTCTGAGTCCGGCGGATGAAGTTCGCCCGCCCCATGCCCCAAGGCTATAACCCACCCCTTTTTTGGGCATTTTTCTGCAGGACGAACTTGGCGCCAAGGGTTTCGGCTACTTTTTTTTGGAAGCGGGTGTGCCCGCGGCCTATTTTTGTCGCGGGGAGGGGGTGGGAAAAGTCTCCGCCCATTCCGAGCCCGGGGGACGAAGTTCGCCAGCCCCATGCCCCAAGGCTATAGCCCACCCCCTTTTTTGGGCTTTTTTCCGCAGGACGAACTTGGTGCCAAGGTGTTCGTCTGCTCTTTTTTGGGTGCGGCTATGTCCGTGGCCTAATTTTGTCACGGGGAGGGGTGGGAAAAGTCTCGGCCCATTCCGAGTCCGGCGGACGAAGTTCGCCAGCCCCACGCCCCAAGGCTATAGCCCATCCCCTTTTTGGGCATTTTTCCGCAGGACTAACTTGGTGCCAAGGGGTTCGGCTGCTCTTTTTTGGCCGCGGCTGTGCCCGCGGCGTATTTTTGTCGCGGGGAGGGGGTGTGAAACATCTCGGCCCATTCCGGGTCCGGCGGACGAACTTCGGCAGCCCCACGTCCTAAGGCTATAGCACACCGCTTTTTTGGGCATTTTTCCGCAGGACGAACTTGGCGCCACGGAGTTCGGCTGCTCTTTTTTGGGCGCGGCTGTGCCGGCGACCTATATTTGTCGTGGGGAGGGGGTGGCCAAAGTCTCGGCCCATTCCGAGGAAGACGGACGAAGTTCGCGGGCCCCACGCCCAAAGGCTATAGCACACACCTTTTTTGCGCATTTTTCCGCAGGACGAACTTGGCGCCAAGGGGTTTGGCTGCTCTTTTTTGGGCGCGGTTGTGCCGCGGCCTATTTTTGTTGTGGGGAGCTGGTAGGCAAAGCCTCGGCCCATTCCGAGTCCGGCGGACGAAGTTCGCCGGCCCCACGCCCCAAGGCTATAGCACACCCCTTTTTTGGGCATTTTTCTGCAGGACGAACTTGGCGTCAAGGGGTTCGGCTGCTCTTTTTTGGGCGCGGCTGTGCCCGCGGCCTATTTTTGTCATGGGGAGGGAGTTGCCGAAGTCTCGGCCCATTCCGAGGAAGGCGGACGAAGTTCGCCGGCCCCACGCCCCAAGGCTATAGCACACCCCTTTTTTGGGCATTTTTCCGCAGGACGAACTTGGCGCCACGGGGTTCGGCTGCTCTTTTTGGGCGCGGCTGTGCCCGCGGCCTATTTTTGTCGCGGGGTGGGGGTGGCCAAAGTCTCAGCCCATTCCGAGCAAGGCGGACGATGTTCACCGGCCCCACGCCCAAAGGCTATAGCACACCCCTTTTTTGCGCATTTTTCCGCAGGACGAACTTGGCGCCACAGGGTTCGGCTGCTCTTTTTTGGGCGCGGCTGTGCCCGCGGCCTACTTTTGTCACGGGGAGAAGGTGGGCAATGTCTCGGCCCATTCCGAGGAAGGCGGTCGAAGTTCGCCGGTCCCACGCCCGAAGGCTATTGCCCACCCCTTTTTTGGGCATTTTTCCGCAGGACGAACTTGGCGCCAAGGGGTTCGGCAGCTGTTTTTTGGGCGCGGCTGTTCCCGTGGCCTATTTTTGTCGCGGGGAGGGGGTGGGGAAAGTCTCGCCCCATTCCGAGTCCGACGGACGAAGTTCGCCAGCCCCACGCACCAAGGCTATAGCCCACCCCCTTTTTGGGCATTTTTCCGCAGGACTAACTTGGTGCCATGGGGTTCGGCTGCTCTTTTTTGGGCGCGGCTGTGCCCGCGGCCTATTTTTGTCATGGGGAGGGGGTGTGAAAAGTCTCGGCCCATTCCGGGTCCGGCGGACGAACTTCGGCAGCCCCAGGCCCCAAGGCTATATCAGACCCCTTTTTTGGGCATTTTTCCGCAGGACGAACTTGGCGCCAAGGGGTTCGGCTGCTCTTTTTTGGGTACGGGTGTGCCCGCGGCCTATTTTTGTCGCGGGGAGGGGGTGGGTAACGTCTCGGCCCATTCCGAGTCCGGCGGACGAAGTTCGCCAGCCCCACGCCCCAAGTTTATAGCCCACCCCTTTTTTGGGCATTTTTCTGCGGGACGAAATTGGCGCCAAGGGGTTCGGCTGCTCTTTTTAGGGCGCAGCTGAGCCCGCGGCCTATTTTTGTCGCGGGGAGGGGGTGGGCAAAGTCTCGGCCCATTCCGAGTCCGGCGGACGAAGTTCGCCAGCCCCATGCCCCAAGGCTATAGCCCACCCCTTTTTTGCGCATTTTCCCGCAGGACGAATTTGGCGCCAAGTTGTTTGGCTGCTCTTTTTTGGGCGCGGCTGTGCCCGCGGCCTATTTTTGTCGCGGGAAGGTGGTAGGCAAAGCCTCGGCCCATTCCGAGTCCGGCGGACGATGTTCGCCGGCCCCACGCCCCAAGGCTATATCCCACCCCCTTTTTGGTCATTTTTCCGCCGGACGACCTTTTCGCCAAGGGGTCGGCCACTCTTTCTTGGGTGCGGCTGTGCCCGCGGCCTATTTTTGTCATGGGGAGGAGGTGGGCAAAGTCTCGGCCCATTCCGAGGAAGGCGGACGAAGTTCGCCAGTCCCACGCCCGAAGGCTATAGCCCACCCCTTTTTTGGGCATTTTTCCGCAGGACGAACTTGGCGCCAAGGGGTTCGGCTGCTCTTTTTTGGGCGTGGCTGTGCCCGCGGCCTATTTTTGTCACGGGGAGCGGGTCGGCAAAGCCTCGGCCCATTCCGAGTCCGGCGGACGAAGTTCGCCAGCCCCACGCCACAAGGCTATAGCACACCCCTTTTTTGGGCATTTTTCCGCAGGACGAACTTGGCGCCAAGGGGTTTGGCTGCTCTTTTTTGGGCGCGGCTTTCCCCGCGGCCTATTTTTGTCGCGGGGAGGGGGTGGCCAAAGTCTCGGCCCATTCTGAGTCCGGCGGACGAAGTGCGCCCGCCCCACGCCCCAAGGCTATAGCCCACCCCCTTTTTGGGCATTTTTCCACAGGACTAACTTGGTGCCAAGGGTTTCGGCTACTCTTTTTTGGGCGCGGCTGTGCCCGCGGCTTATTTTTGCCTTGGGGAGCGGGTGGACCAAGTCTCGGCCAATTCCGCATCCGGCGGACGAAGTTCGCCCGCCCCACGCCCCAAGGCTATGTCACACCCCTTTTTTGCGCATTTTTCCGCAGGACGAACTTGGCGCCAAGGGGTTTGGCTGCTCTTTTTTGAGCGCGGCTGTGCCCGCGGCCTATTTTTGTCACGGGGAGCGGGTCGGCAAAGCCTCGGCCCATTCCGAGTCCGGCGGACGAAGTTCGCCAGCCCCACGCCACAAGGCTATAGCACACCCCTTTTTTGGGCATTTTTCTACAGGACGAACTTGGCGCCAAGGGGTTCGGCTGCTCATTTTTGGGCGCGGCTGTCCCGCGGCCTATTTTTGTCGTGGGGAGGGGGTGTCCAAAGTCTCGGCCCATTCCGAGGAAGGCGGACGAAGTTCGCCGGCCCCACGCCCCAAGGCTATAGCACACCCCTTTTTTGGGCATTTTTCCGCAGAACGAACTTGGCGCCATGAGGTTAGGCTGCTCTTTTTTGGGCGCGGCTGTGCCCGCGGCCTATTTTTGTCGCGGGGAGGGGGTGGCCAAAGTCTCGGCCCATTCCGAGCAAGGCGGACGATTTTCGCCGGCCCCACGCCCAAAGGCTATAGCACACCCCTTTTTTGCGCATTTTTCCGCAGGACGAACTTGGCGCCAAGGGGTTTGGCTGCTCTTTTTTGGGCGCGGCTGTGCCCGGGGCCTATTTTTTTTCGCGGGAAGGTGGTAGGCAAAGCCTCGGCCCATTCCGAGTCTGGCGGACGATGTTCGCCGGCCCCACGCCCCAAGGCTATAGCCCACCCCCTTTTTGGGCATTTTTCCGCAGGACGACCTTTTCGCCAAGGGGTTCGGCCGCTCTTTTTTGGGTGCGGCTGTGCCCGCGGCCTATTTTTGTCACGGGGGGGAGGTGGGCAAAGTCTCGGCCCATTCCGAGGAAGGCGGACGAAGTTCGCCTGTCCCACGCCCGAAGGCTATAGCCCACCCCTTTTTTGGGCATTTTTCCGCAGGACGAACTTGGCGCCTAGGGGTTCGGCAGCTGTTTTTTCGGCGCGGCTGTGCCCGCGGCTTATTTTTGTCGCGGGGAGGGGGTGGTGAAAGTCTCGGCCCATTCCGGGTCCGGCGGACGAAGTTCGCCAGCCCCACGCCCCAAGGCTATAGCACTCCCCTTTTTTGGGCATTTTTCAGCAGGAAGAACTTGGTACCAAGGGGTTTGGCTGCACTTTTTTGGGCGCGGCTGTGCCCGCGGCCTATTTTTGTCGCAGGGAGGGGGTGGCCGAAGTCTCGGCCCATTCCGAGTCCGGCGGACGAAGTTCGCCCGCCCCACGCCCGAAGGCTATAGCCCACCCATTTTTTGGGCATTTTTCCGCAGGACGAACTTGGCGCCTAGGGTTTCGGATGCTGTTTTTTGGGCGCGGCTTTGCCCGTGGCCTATTTTTGTCGTGGGGAGGGGTTGCGGAAAGTCTCGCCCCATTCCGAGTCCGACGGATCAAGTTCGCCAGCCCCACGCCCCAAGGCTATAGCCCACCCACTTTTTGGGCATTTTTCCGCAGGACTAACTTGGTGCCAAGGGGTTCGGCTGCTCTTTTTTGGGCGCGGCTGTGCCCGCGGCCTATTTTTGTCGCGGGGAGGGGGTGTGAAAAGTCTCGGCCCATTCCGGGTCCGGCGCACGAACTTCGGAAGCCCCACGTCCTAAGGCTATAGCACACCGCTTTTTTGGGCATTTTTCCGCAGGACGAACTTGGCGCCAAGGGGTTTGGCTGCTCTTTTTTGGGCGCGGCTTTGACCGCGGCCTATTTTTGTCGCGGGGAGGGGGGGGCCAAAGTCTCGGCCCATTCTGAGTCCGGCGGACGAAGTGCGCCCGCCCCACGCCCCAAGGCTATAGCCCACCCCCTTTTTGGGCATTTTTCAACAGGACTAACTTGGTGCCAAGGGGTTCGGCTACTCTTTTTTGGGCGCGGCTGTGCCCGCGGCTTATTTTTGTCTTGCGGAGGGGGTGGGCCAAGTCTCGGCCCATTCCGCGTCCGGCGGACGAGGTTCGCCCGCCCCACGCCCCAAGGCTATACCACACCCCTTTTTTGGGCATTTTTCCGCAGGACGAACTTGGCGCCAAGGGGTTCGGCTGCTCTTTTTTGGGCGCGGCTGTGCCCGCGGCTTATTTTTGTTGCGAGGAGGGGGTGGTCAAAGTCTCGGCCCATACCGCGTCCGGCGGACGATGTTCGCCAGCCCCACGCCCCAAGGCTATAGTACACCCCTTTGTTGGGCATTTTTCCGCAGGACGAACTTGGCGCCAAGGGGTTCCGCTGCTCTTTTTTGGGCGCGGCGGTGCCCGCGGCCTATATTTGTCGCTGGGAGGGGGTGGGCAAAGTCTCGGCCCATTCCGAGTCCGGCGGACGAAGTGCGCCAGCCCCACGCCCCAAGGATATAGCCCACCCCCTTTTTGGGCATTTTTCCGCAGGACGAACTTGGCGCCAAGGGGTTTGGCTGCTCTTTTTTTGGCGCTGCTGTGCCCGCGGCCTATTTTTGTCGCGGGGAGGGGGAAGGCAAAGCGTCGGCCCATTCCGAGTCCGGCGGACGAAGTTCGCTGGCCCCACGCCCCAAGGCTATAGCCCATCCCCTTTTTGGGCATATTTCCGCTGCACGAAATTGGCGCCAAGGTGTTCGGTTGCTCTTTTTTGGGCGCAGCTGTGCCCGCGGCCTATTTTTGTCACGGGGAGGGGGTGGCCAAGTCTCGGCCCATTCCAAGGAAGGCGGACGAAGTTCGCCGGCCCCACGCCCCAAGTCTATAGCCCACCCCCTCTTTGGGCATTTTTCCGGAGGACTAACTTGGTGCCAAAGGGTTCGGCAGCTCTTTTTTGGGCGTGGCTGTGCCCGCGGCCTATTTTTGTCGCGGGGATGGGGTGGGCAAAGTCTCGGCCCATTCTGAGTCCGGCGGACGAAGTTCGCCCGCCCCACGCCCCAAGGCTATAGCGCACCCATTTTTTGGGCATTTTTCCGCAGGACGAACTTGGCGCCAAGGGGTTCGGCAGCTCTATTTTGGGCGCGGCTGAGGCCGCGACTTATTTTTGTCGTGGGGAGGGGGTGGTCAAAGTCTCGGCCCATTCCTCGTCCTGCGGACGAAGTTCGCCAGCCCCACTCCCCATGGCTATAGCACACCCCTTTTTTGGGCATTTTTCCGCAGGACGAACTTGGCGCCAAGGGGTTCGGCTGCTCTTTTTTGGGCGCAGCAGTGCCCGCGGCCTATTTTTGTCGCGCGGAGAGCATGGGCAAAGTCTCGGCCCATTCCGAATCCGGCGGACGAAGTTCATCAGCCCCACGCCCCAAGGCTATAGCCCGCCCCCTTTTTTGGGCATTTTTCCTCAGGACGAACTTGGCGCCAAGGGGTTCGGCTGCTCTTTTTTGGGCGCGGCTTTGCCCGCGGCTTATTTTTGTCACGGGGAGGGGGTGGGCAAAGTCTCGTCCCATTCCGCGTCCGGCGGACGAAGTTCGCCAGCCCCACACCCCAAGGCTATAGCACACCCTTTTTTGGGCATTTTTCCGCAGGACGAACATGGCGCCAAGGGGTTCGGCTGCTCTTTTTTGGGCGTGGCTGTGCCCGCGGCCTATTTTTGTTGCGGGGAGGGGTTGGGCAAAGTCTCGGCCCATTCCGAGTCCGGCGGACGAAGTTCGTCCGCCCCACGCCCCAAGGCTATAGCCCACCCCTTTTTTGGGCATTTTTCCGCAGGACGAACTTGGCGCCAAGGGGTTCAGCTGCTCTTTTTTGGGCGCGGCGGTGCCCGCGGCCTATGTTTATCATGGGGGGGGGGGGGTGGGCAAAGTCTCGGCTCATTCCGAGTCCGGCGGACAAAGTTCATCAGCCCCACGGCCCAAGGCTATAGCCCGCCCCCTTTTTTGGGCATTTTTCCTCAGGACGAACTTGGCGCCAAGGGGTTTGGCTGCCCTTTTTTGGGCGCGGCTGTGCCCGCGGCCTATTATTGTTGCGGGGAGGGGGTGGCCAAAGTCTCAGACCATTCCGAGGAAGGCGGACGTGTCAGTAATATGCCCTAAAGGCTAATCGAATGGTGATTTGATTGTTTAGGGAATGATTGTATTTGACTAGTATTTTGATATTCATTAAATGGCAAAGTTATCAATATTCATATATTAATATAATGAATATAGTCCAAGAAGTAGAATAGTTAAGGATCGCATTCTCGAGTATGTCGAGAATATGAAACGTGTATCCTTTGTACTATACTTCTAAAATAGTTCCTAGTGGTGGATTTATGATTGGACATTATAAATTCCTATAAACACTAGTATGTGTTATGACTCCTTATGGTATGTGATACTAAAATGGATGGTGAGTTTCATATCATTGACATGAGATGTCAAGTCAAACACATAGGTACTTGTTAAGAGAACGAGTTTACTGAACTTGACCAAATATAGTAAGCCATATGGTTTTGAGTGTTAATGGCTTATTATACATTGTATCAGATACTATGTTTAGTAATGGTCTTTAAACCTGAGGCATAACAGATGTCTTATACATAGACATCTCTGATATGTGAATGCATAACGATTGATTCCTAATCACGGAAGAGATCTAGCAATAGCTGTCATGGTTGGCTATGTATGAAGACAAGTTGATGGCCAATATGGAATTCATCACTTTGTAATATACAAAAAGGATGTCCCTATGAGATAATATGAATTGGCATGAGAAATCCTTGGCCAAGGTGAAATATATTTGAAGGAGTTCAAATTATATTATCATGCCAAGTTCATTTATATTTATTTTGAGATAAAGCACAACTGCTTAACATAATAAACCATAAGCCGTGCTTTTCTCTGGACATGGATGATGAAGAGACCGAGACATAGAGATACAATGGAATAGGTTCTATAGATCCAACAATTCTTGTTATTTGGATGGTTGTGATATACTGCTAGGTGTCACTCACGACTTGTAGAAACCTTAAAGATCGATATTGGTAAAGCGTATTACTAATGCATCTTAAGGTCATTAGAAAGGTTCTAATTGATGACTAAAGAGTTTAGCATCATTTAATGAATAAAGAGTTATCATTAAAATAGTTCTACTACCTTATAACTAAGAACCTAAAAGGTCACACACAATATAGAAATGAAAAAGGAGTTACTAGAAAATGAGAAGTTAGATTTCCTAATTTTAGGAAAATTAATATTTATATTATAATTCATTGAGAATGAATATAAATATAAATATATCTTAAATATGATTTAAGATAGAAATTTAGATGTTCCATAAATAGTTTAAGGAACAAAATAAATTTCATAAATCCTCAATTAAACATTATGGAATGTCGAGCACGTAAAATGACCATTTTGGATATGTTCGGGTTCATATATGATTATGGACTTCTAGACCAATTTTGGGTCTATAATTATGGGCTTTTATTGGATCCAATATGGATTAAGAGAAAGCATTAGAACATGTCATAAGAGAAGCCCATATTTAACCATTTGATGTGATCAAAATGGGGTTAAATAATTAATTCCGAAATTAATTAATATTAGCTATTTATTTATTTGATTAAATAGTTTATTGAAGTGATGAGATCAATTTCAATAAATAATGGCTAAGTGGGTGGGTCTAGCACATGATAATGTTTTGTGCCATTATTAGACATAATGGTGGATTTATTTGGTGGAAGGAATTAACATGAGCTAGCATTCATGTTCCTTCATTATCTCTCTCATTTCTTAATGAAATTTCGAGATTCCAAATCCTCTGAACTCCTAGAACATTTCTAAGTGTGGACTGATTAGAGGCATCACAATTGGGGTGCTTAAAGGATTTCAGATCGTGGCAAAACTGAAGCTGTTCGTGCAGAGCTGCATTTTCTGGACTGTGTTCGGAGCTTGCTGTTTTCAGTCGATTTCTCCCACTTCACGAAGTCGTTTTCGAAACTGCAAGTGAGTTAACTAAACTTCAATCTTTCCTCTTCTTTTTCATTTTTGAATGAAGTCGGTCCGAGGTTTCGAGAGCTTCTGCCATCTGTTTTAATTTTACTGCACAATAGTTGCGTTATTAGGAACCTCATGGACAAATGTTGTCCATCAGGACGAAGTTCGCCGGCCCCACGCCCCAAGGCTATAGCCCACGCCCTTTTTGGGCATTTTTCCGCAGGACGAACTTGGCGCCAAGGGATTCAGCTGCCCTTTTTTGGGCGCGGCTGTGCACGCGGCCTATTTTTGTCGCGGGGAGGACGTGGCCAAAGTTTCGTCCCATTCCGAGGAAGGCGGACGAAGTTCGCCGGCCCCACGCCCAAAGGCTATAGCACACCCCATTTTTGGATATTTATCCGCAGGACGAACTTGGCGCCAAGGGGTTTGGCTGCTCTTTTTTGGGCGCGGCTGTGCCCGCGGCCTATTTTTGTTGCGGGGAGGGGGTAGGCAAAGCCTCGGCCCATTCCGAGTTCGGCAGACGAAGTTCGCCGGCCCCACGCCCCAAGGCTATAGCCCATCCCCTTTTTGGGCATTTTTCCGCAGGACGAACTTGGCGCCAAGGGGTTCGGCTGCTCTTTTTTGGGCGCGGCTGTCCCGCGTCCTATTTTTGTTGCGGGGAGGGGGTGGGAAAAGTCTCGGCTCATTCTGAGTCCGGCGGATGAAGTTCGCCCGCCCCACGCCCCAAGGCTATAGCCCAACCCCTTTTTCGGCATTTTTCCGCAGGACGAACTTGGCGCCAAGGGGTTCGGCTGCTCCTTTTTGGGCGCGGCTGTGCCCGCGGCCTATTTTTCTCATGGGGAGGGGGTGGGCAAAGTCTCGGCCCATTCCGAGAACGGCGGACAAACTTCGGCAGCCCCACGCCCCAAGGCTATAGCACTTCCCTTTTTTGGGCATTTTTCTGCAGGACGAACTTGGCGCCAAAGGGTTCGCCTGCTCTTTTTTGGGCGTGGCTGTGGCTGCGGCCTATTTTTGGCATGGGGAGGGGGTGGGCAAAGTCTCAGCCCATTCCGAGGAAGGCGGACGAACTTCGGCAGCCCCACGCCCCAAGGCTATAGCACACCCCTTTTTGGGCATTTTTCCGCAGGACGAACTTGGCGCCAAGGCGTTCGGCTGCTCTTTTTTGGGCGCGGCTGTGCCCGCGGCCTATTTCTGTCGCTGGGAGGGCGTGGGAAAAGTCTCGGCCCATTCCGAGTCCGGCGGACGAACTTCGGCAGCCCCACGCCCCAAGGCTATAGCACACCCCTTTTTGGGCATTTTTCCGCAGGGCGAACTCGACGCCGAGGGGTTCGCCTGCTCTTTTTTGGGTGCGGCTGTGCCCGCACCCTATTTCTGTCGCGGGGAGTGGGTGGGAAAAGTCTCGGCCCATTCCGAGTCCGGGGGACGAACTTCGGCAGCCCCACGCCCCAAGGCTATAGTCCACCCCTTTTTTGGGCATTTTTCCGCAGGACGAACTTGGCGCCAAGGGGTTCAACTGCTCTTTTTTGGGTGCGGCTGTGCCCGCGGCCTATTTCTGTCGCGGGGAGGGGGTGGGCAAAGTCTCGGCCCATTCCAAGTCCGGCGGATGAAGTTCGCCCGCCCCACGCCCCAAGGCTATAGCCCACCCCTTTTTTGGGCATTTTTCCGCTGGACGAACTTGGCGCCAAGGGGTTCGGCTGCTCTTTTTTTAGCGCGGCTGTGCCCGCGGCCTATTTTTGTCGCGGGGAGGGGGTGGGCAAAGTCTCAGCCCATTCCGAGGAAGGCGGACGAAGTTCGCCAGCCCCACGCCCCAAGGCTATAGCCCACCCCCTTTTTAGGCTTTTTTCCGGAGGACGAACCTGGCGCCAAGGGGTTCGGCTGCTCATTTTTTGGCGCGGTTGTGCCCGCGGCCTATTTTTGTCGCGGGGAGGGGGTGGGCAAAGTCTCAGCACATTCCGAGTCCGGCGGACGAAGTTCGCAAGCCCCACGCCCCAAGGCTATAGCCCACCCCTTTTTTGGGCATTTTTTCGCAGGACGAACTTGGCGCCAAGGGGCTCGGCTGCTCTTTTTTGGGCGCGGCTGTGCCCGCGGCCTATTTTTGTCGCGGGGAGGGGGTGGCCAAAGTCTCGGCCCATTCCGAGGAAGGCGGATGAAGTTCGCCAGCCCCACGCCCCAAGGCTAAAGCCCACCCCCTTTTTGGACATTTTTCCGCAGGATGAATTTGGCGCCAAGGGGTTCGGCTGCTCTTTTTTGGGCGCGGCTGTGCCCGCGGCCTATTTTTGTCGTGGGGATGGGGTGGGCAAAGTCTCGGCACATTCCGAGTCCGGCGGACGAAGTTCGCCAGCCCCACGCCCCAAGGCTATCGTCCAACCCTTTTTTGGTCATTTTTCCGCAGGACGAACTTGGCGCCAAGGGGTTCGGCTACTCTTTCCTGGGCGCGGCTGTGCCCGCGGGCTATTTTGTCACGGGGAGAGGGTGGGCAAAGTCTCGGCCCATTTCGAGTCAGGCGGACGAAGTTCGCCCGCCCCATGCCCCAAGGCTATAGCCAACCCCTTTTTGGGCATTTTTCCACAAGACGAACTTGGCGCCAAGGGGTTCGGCTGTGCCCACGGCGTATTTTTGGTGAAGGTAGGGGGTGGGCAAAGTCTAGGCCCATTCCGAGGAAGGCGGAGGAACTTTGCCGGCCCCACGCCCAAAGGCTATAGCACACCCCCTTTTTGGGCATTTTGCCGCAGGAGGAACTTGGCGCCAAGGGGTTCGGCTGCTCTTTTTTGGGCGCGCGGCCTACTTTTGTCGCTGGGAGGGGGTGGCCAAAGTCTCGGTCCATTCCGAGGAAGGTGTACAAAGTTCGCCGGCCCCACGCCCAAAGGCTATAGCACACCCCTTTTTTGGGAATTTTTCCGCGGGACGAACTTGGCGCCCAGGGGATCGGCTGCTCTTTTTTGGGCGCGGCTATGCCCGCAGCCTATTTCTGTCGCGGGGAGGGGGTGGGCAAAGTCTCAGCACATTACGAGTCCGGCGGACGAAGTTCGCAAGCCCCACGCCCCAAGGCTATAGCCCACCCCTTTTTTGGGCATTTTTCTGCCGGACGAACTTGTCGCCAAGGGGTTCGGCTGCTCTTTTTTGGGCGTGGCTGTCCCCGCGGCCTATTTTTGTCACGGGGAGGGGGTGGGCAAAGTCTCGGCCCATTCCGAGTCCGGCGGACGAAATTCGGCAGCCCCACGCCCCAAGGCTATAGCCCACCCATTTTTTGGGCATTTTTCTGCAGGACGAACTTGGCGCCAAGGGGTTCGGCTGCTCTTTTTTGGGCGCGGCTATGCCCACGGCCTATTTTTGTCGCGGGGAGGGTTCGCCAGCCCCACGCCACTAGGCTATAGCCCACCCCCTTTTTGGGCATTTTTCCGGAGGACGAACCAGGCGCCCAGGGGTTCGGCTGCTATTTTTTGGGCGCGGCTGTGCCCGCGGCCTATTTTTGTCGCGGTGAGGGGGTGGGCAAGGCGGTTCGGCTGCTCTTTTTTGGGTGCGGCTGTGCCCGCGGCCTATTTTTGTTGTAGGGAGGGGGTGAACAAAGTCTCGGCCCATTCCGAGTGCGGCGGACGAACTTCGGCAGCCCCACGCCCCAAGGCTATAGCACACCCCTTTTTTGGGCATTTTTCTGCAGTTCGAACTTGGCGCCAAGGGGTTCGACCGATCTTTTTTGGGCGCGGCTGTGGCCGCGGGCTATTTTTGGCGCGGGGAGGGGGTGGCCAAAGTCTTGGCCCATTCCGAGGAAGGCGGATAAACTTTGCCGGCCCCACGCCCAAAAGTTATAGCACACCCCTTTTTTGGGCATTTTTCCGCAGGACGAACTTAACGCCAAGGGGTTTGGCTGCTCTTTTTTGGGCGCGGCTGTGCCCGCGGCCTATTTTTGTTATGGGGAGGGGGTGGGCAAAGTCTCGGCCCATTCCGAGGAAGGCGGACGAAGTGCGCCGGCCCCACGCCCAAAGGCTATTACACACCCGTTTTTTGGGCATTTTTCCGCAGGACGAACTTGGCGCCAAGGGGTTCGGCTGCTCTTTTTTGGGCGCCGCTGTGCCCGCGGCCTATTTTTGTCGTGGGGAGGGGTGGGAAAAGTCTCGGCCCATTCCGAGTCCGGCGGACGAACTTCGGCGGCCCCACGCCCCAACGCTATAGCACAGCCCTTTTTTGGGCATTTTTCCGCCGGACGAACTTGGCGCCAAGGGGGTCGACTGCTCTTTTTTGGGCGCGGCTATGCCCGCGGCCTATTTTTGGCACGGTGAGGGGGTGGGCAAAGTCTCGCCCCATTCCGAGACCGGCGGACGAAGTTCGCCCACCCCAGCCCCCAAGGCTATCGCCCACCCCTTTTTTGGGCATTTTTCCGCAGGACGAACTTGACGCCAAGGTGTTCGGCTGCTCTTTTTTGGGCGCGGCTGTGCCCGCGGCCTATTTTTGTCGCAAGGAGGGGGTGGCCAAAGTCTCGGCCCATTCCGAGGAAGGCGGACGAAGTGCGCCGGCCCCACGCCCAAAGGCTATAGCACACCCCTTTTTCGGGAATTTTTCCGCTGGACGAACTTGGCGCCAAGGTGTTCGGGTACTCTTTTTTGGGCGCGGCTGTGCCCGCGGCCGATTTTTGTCGTGGGGAGGGGGTGGCCAACGTCTCGGCCCATTATGAGTCCGGCGGACGAAGTTCGCTGGCCCCACGCCCCAAGGCTATAGCCCACCCCCTTTTTGGGCATTTTTCCGCAGGACGAAGTTGGCGCCAAGGGGTTCGGCTGCTCTTTTTTAGGCGCGGCTGTGCCCGCGGCCTATTTTTGGCACGAGGAGGGGGTGGGCAAAGTCTCGGCCCATTCTGAGGAAGGCGGATGAACTTTGCCGGCCGACGCCCAAAGGCTATAGCACTCCCCTTTTTTAGGCATTTTGCCACAGGACGAAATTGGCACCAAGGGGTTCGGCTGGCTTTTTTGCGTGCGGCTGTGGCCGCGGCCTATTTTTGTCGCGGGGAGGCGGTGGCAAAAGTCTCCCCCCATTCTGTGTCTGCAGGACGAAGTTGGCGCCAAGGGGTTCGGCTGCTCGTTTTTAGACGCGGCTGTGCCCGCGGCCTATTTTTGGCACGGGGAGGGGGTGGGCAAAGTCTCGGCCCATTCTGAGGAAGGCGGATGAACTTTGCCGGCCCGACGCCCAAAGGCTATAGCACACCCCTTTTTTCGGTATTTTGCCGCAGGACGAGCTTGGCACTAACGGGTTCGGCTGCTCTTTATTGGGCGCGGCTGTGCCGCGGCCTATTTTTGTCGTGGGGAGGGGGTGGCCAAAGTCTCGGCCCATTCCGAGGAAGGTGGACGAAGTGCGCCAGCCCCACGCCCAAAGGCTATAGCACACCCCTTTTTTGGGCATTTTGCCGCAGGACGAACTTGGCGCCAAGGGGTTCGGCTGCTCTTTTTTGGGCGCGGCTGTGCTCGCGGCCTATTTTTGGCGCGGGGAGGGGGTGGGAATAGTCTCCGCCCATTCCGAGTCCGGCGGACGAAGTGTGCCGGCCCCACGCCCCAAGGCTATAGTCCACCCCTTTTATGGGCATTTTTCAGCCAGACGAACTTGGCGCCAAGGGGTTCGGCAGCTCTTTTTTGGGCGCGGCAGTGCCCGCGGCCTATTTTTGTCGTGGGGATGGGGTGGGAAAAGTCTCGGCCCATTCCGAGGAAGGCGGACGAAGTGCGCCAGCCCCACGCCCAAAGGCTATAGCACACCCCTTTTTTGGGCATTTTGCCGCAGGGCGAACATGGCGCCAAGGGGTTTGGCTGCTCTTTATTGGGCGCGGCTGTGCCCGCAGCCTATTTTTGTCGTGGGGAGGGGGTGGGCAAAGTCTCGGCCCATTCCGAGTCCGGCGGACGAAATTCGGCAGCCCCACGCCCCAAGGCTATAGCCCACCCATTTTTTGGGCATTTTTCTGCAGGACGAACTTGGCGCCAAGGGGTTCGGCTGCTCTTTTTTGGGCGCGGCTATGCCCACGGCCTATTTTTGTCGCGGGGAGGGTTCGCCAGCCCCACGCCACTAGGCTATAGCCCACCCCCTTTTTGGGCATTTTTCCGGAGGACGAACCAGGCGCCCAGGGGTTCGGCTGCTATTTTTTGGGCGCGGCTGTGCCCGCGGCCTATTTTTGTCGCGGTGAGGGGGTGGGCAAGGCGGTTCGGCTGCTCTTTTTTGGGTGCGGCTGTGCCCGCGGCCTATTTTTGTTGTAGGGAGGGGGTGAACAAAGTCTCGGCCCATTCCGAGTGCGGCGGACGAACTTCGGCAGCCCCACGCCCCAAGGCTATAGCACACCCCTTTTTTGGGCATTTTTCTGCAGTTCGAACTTGGCGCCAAGGGGTTCGACCGATCTTTTTTGGGCGCGGCTGTGGCCGCGGGCTATTTTTGGCGCGGGGAGGGGGTGGCCAAAGTCTTGGCCCATTCCGAGGAAGGCGGATAAACTTTGCCGGCCCCACGCCCAAAAGTTATAGCACACCCCTTTTTTGGGCATTTTTCCGCAGGACGAACTTAACGCCAAGGGGTTTGGCTGCTCTTTTTTGGGCGCGGCTGTGCCCGCGGCCTATTTTTGTTATGGGGAGGGGGTGGGCAAAGTCTCGGCCCATTCCGAGGAAGGCGGACGAAGTGCGCCGGCCCCACGCCCAAAGGCTATTACACACCCGTTTTTTGGGCATTTTTCCGCAGGACGAACTTGGCGCCAAGGGGTTCGGCTGCTCTTTTTTGGGCGCCGCTGTGCCCGCGGCCTATTTTTGTCGTGGGGAGGGGTGGGAAAAGTCTCGGCCCATTCCGAGTCCGGCGGACGAACTTCGGCGGCCCCACGCCCCAACGCTATAGCACAGCCCTTTTTTGGGCATTTTTCCGCCGGACGAACTTGGCGCCAAGGGGGTCGACTGCTCTTTTTTGGGCGCGGCTATGCCCGCGGCCTATTTTTGGCACGGTGAGGGGGTGGGCAAAGTCTCGCCCCATTCCGAGACCGGCGGACGAAGTTCGCCCGCCCCAGCCCCCAAGGCTATCGCCCACCCCTTTTTTGGGCATTTTTCCGCAGGACGAACTTGGCGCCAAGGTGTTCGGCTGCTTTTTTTTTGGCGCGGCTGAGCCCGCGGCCTATTTGTGTCCCGGGGAGGGGCTGGGAAAAGTCTCGGCCCATTCCGAGTCCGGGGGACGAAGTTCGCCGGCCCCACGCCCCACGCCCCAAGGCTATATAGCCCACCCCTTTTTTGGGCATTTTTCCGAAGGTTGAACTTGGCGCCAAGGGATTCGGCTGCTCTTTTTTGGGCGCGGCTGTGCGCGCGGCCTATTTTTGTCGCGGGGAGGGGGTGGGCAAAGTCTCGGCCCATTCCGAGTCCGGCCCACGAAGTTCGGCAGCCCCACGTCCCAGGGCTATAGCACACCCCTTTTTTGGGCATTTTTCCGCAGGACAAACTTGGTGCGATGGGGGTCGACTGCTCTTTTTTCGGCGCGGCTGTGCCCGCGGCCTATTTTTGGCACGGTGAGGGAGTGGGCAAAGTCTTGCCCCATTCCGACACCGGCGGACGAAGTTCGCCAGCCCGACCCCCCAAGGCTATAGCCCACCCCTTTTTTGGGCATTTTTCCGCAGGACGAACTTGGCGCCAAGGGGTTCGGCTGCTTTTTTTTGGGCGCGGATGAGCGCGCGGCCTATTTTTGTCATGGGGAGGGGGTGGGAAAAGTCCTGGCCCATTCCGAGTCCGGGAGATGACGTTCGCCGGCCCCACTCCCCAAGGCTATATAGCCCACCCCTCTTTTGGGCATTTTTCCGCAGGACGAACTTGGCGCCAAGGGGGTCGGCTGCTCTTTTTTGGGCGCGGCTGTGCCCGCGGCCTATTTTTGGTGAGGGGAGGGGGTGGCCAAAGTCTCGGCCCATTCCGAGTCCGGCGGACGAAGTTCGCCAGCCCCACGCCCCAAGGCTATAGCCCACCCCTTTTTTGGGCATTTTTGGCAGGACGAACTTGGCGCCATGGGGTTCGGCTGCTCTTTTTTCGGCGCGGCTGTCCCCGCGGCCTATTTTTATCGCGGGGAGGGGATAGGCAAAGTCTCGGCCCATTCCGAGTCTGGCGGACGAAGTTCGCCGGCCCCACGCCCCAAGTCTATAACCCACCCCTTTTTTGGGCATATTTCCGCAGGACGAACTTGGCGCCAAGGGATTCGGCTGCTCCTTTTTGGGCGCGGCTGTGCGCGCGGCCTATTTTTGTCACGGGGAGGGGGTGGGTAAAATCTAGGCACATTCTGAGTCCGGCGGACGAAGTTCGCCAGCCCCACGCACCAAGGCTATAGCCCACCCCTCTTTTGGGCATTTTTCCGCAGGACGAACTTGGCGCCAAGGGGGTCAGCTGCTCTTTTTTGGGCGCGGCTGTGCCCGCGGCCTATTTTTGGTGCGGGGAGGGGGTGGCCAAAGTCTCGGCCCATTCCGAGGAAGGCGGATGAACTTTGCCGGCCCGACGCCCAAAGGCTATAGCGCACCCCTTTTTTGGGCATTTTTGGCAGGACGAACTTGGCGCCAAGGGGTTCGGCTGCTCTTTTTTCGAGGCGGCTGTCCCCGCGGCCTATTTTTATCGCGGGGAGGGGATAGGCAAAATCTCGGCCCATTCTGAGTCCGGCGGACGTAGTGCGCCTGCCCCACGCCCCAAGGCTATAGCCCACCCCCTTTTTGGGCATTTTTCCGCATGACGAACTTGGCGCAAAGGGATTCGGCTGCTCTTTTTGGTGCGCGGCTCTGCCCGCGGCCTATTTTTTGCACGGGGAGGGGGTGGGATAAGTCTCGGCCCACTCCGAGTCCGGCGGACGAAGTGCGCCAGCCCCACGCCCCAAGGCTATAGCCCACCCCTTTTTTGGGCATTCTTCCGCAGGACGAACTTGGCGCCCAGGGGTTCGGCTGCTCTTTTTTGGGCGCGGTTGTGCCCACGGCCTATTTTTGTCGTGCGGAGGGGGTGGCCAATGTCTCGGCGCATTCCGAGTCCGGCGGACGAAGTTCGCCAGCCCCACGCCCCAAGGCTAATGCCCACCCCTTTTTTGGGCATTTTTCCCCAGGACGAACTTGGCACCAAGGGGTTCGGCTGCTCTTTTTTGGGCATGGCTGTGCCCGCGGCCTATTTTTTGTGCGGGGAGGGGGTGGGAAAAGTCTCGGCCCATTCCAAGTTCGCCGGACGAAGTTCGCCGGCCCCACGCCCCAAGGCTATAGCACACCCCTTTTTTGGGCAATTTTCCGCAGGACGAACTTCGCGCCAGGGGGTTCGGCTGCTCTTTTTTGGGCGCGGCTGTGCCCGCGGCCGATTTTTGTCGCGGGGAAGGGGTGGGCAACGTCTCGGCCCATTCCGAGTCCGGCGGACGAAGTGTGCCCGGCCGACGCCCCAAGGCTGTAGCCCACCCCCTTTTTGAGCATTTTTTCGCAGGACGAACATGGCGCCAAGGGGTTCGGCTGCTCTTTTTTGGGCGCAGCTATGCTCGCAGCTTATTTTTGGCACGGGGAGGCGGTGGGCAAAGTCTCGGCCCATTCCGAGGAAGGCGGACGAACTTTGCCGGCCCCACACCCCAAGGCTATAGCACACCCCTTTTTTGGGCATTTTTCCGCAGGACGAACTTTGTGCCAAGGGGTTCGGCTGCACTTTTCTGGGCGCGGCTGTGCCCGCAGCCTATTTTTGTCGTGGGGAGGGGGTGGCCAAAGTCTCGGCCCATTCCGAGGAAGGAGGACGAAGTTCGCCAGCCCCATGCCCCAAGGCTACAGCCCACCCCTTTTTTGGGCATTTTTCCACAGGACGAACTTGGCGCCAAGGGATTCCGCTGCTCTTTTTTGGGCGCGGCTGTTTCCGCGGCCGATTTTTGGAGCGGGGAGCGGGTGGGCAAAGTCTCGGCCCATTCTGAGGAAGGTGGATGAACTTTGCCGGCCCCAGGCCCCAATGCTATAGCACACCCCTTTTTTGGGCATTTTTCCGTAGGACGAACTTGGCGCCAAGGGGTTCGGCTGCTCTTTTTCGGGCACGGCTGTGCCCGCGGCCTATTTTTGGAGCGGGGATCGGGTGGGCAAAGTCTCGGCCCATTCTGAGGAAGGCGGATGAACTTGGCCGGCCCCACGCCCCAAGGCTATAGCCCACCCTTTTTTGGGCATTTTTCCGCAGGACGAACCTTGCGCCAAGGGGTTTGGCTGCTCTTTTTTAGGCGCGGCTGTGCCCGCTGCCTATTTTTATCACGGGGAGGGGGTGGGAAATGTCTCGGCCCATTCCGAGTCCGGCGGACGAAGTTCGCCCGCCCCACTCCCCAAGGTTATAGCCCACCCCCTTTTTGGGCATTTTTCCTCAGGACGAAATTGGCGCCAAGGGGTTCGGCTGCTCTTTTTTCGGCGCGGCTATGCCCGCGGCCTATTTTTGTAGCGGCGAGGGGGTGGGCAAAGTCTCGGCCCCTTCCGAGGAAGGCGGACGAAGTTCGCCAGCCCCACGCCCCAAGGCTATAGCCCACCCCCATTTTGGACATTTTTCCGCAGGAAGAACTTGGCGCCAAGGGGTTCGGCTGCTCTTTTTTGGACGCGGCTGTGCCCGCGGCCCATTTTTGTCGCGGGGAGGGGGTGGCCAAAGTCCCGGCCCATTCCGAGGATGGCGGATGGAGTTCGCCAGCCCCACGCTCCAAGGCTATAGCCCACCCCTTTTTTGGGCATTTTTCCACAGGACGAACATGGCGGGAAGGGGTTCGGCTGCTCTTTTTTGGACGCGGTTGTGCCAGCGGCCTATTTTTGTCGCGGGGAGGGGGTGGGAAAAGTCTCGGCCCATTCCGAGTCCGGCGGACGAACTTCGCCAGCCCCACGCCCCAAGGCTATAGCCCACCCCTTTTTTGGGCATTTTTCCGCAGGACGAACTTGGCGCCAAGGGGTTCGGCTGCTCTTTTTTGGGCGCGGCTATGCCCGCGGCCTATTTTTGTCACGGGGAGGGGTGGTACAAAGTCTCGGCCCATTCCGAGTTCGGCAGACGAACTTCGCCAGCCCCACGCCCCAAGGCTATAGCCCACCCCTTTTTTGGGCATTTTGCCGCAGGACGAACTTGGCGCCAAGGGGTTCGGCTGCTCTTTTTTGGGCGCGCCTGATCCCGCGGCCTATTTTTGTCACGGGGAGGGGGTGGGCAAAGTCTCGGCACATTCCGAGGAAGGCCGATGAACTTTGCCGGCCCCACGCCGAAAGGCTATAGCAGACCCCTTTTTTGGGCATTTTTCCGCAGGACGAACATAGCGCGAAGGGGTTCGGCTGCTCTTTTTTGGGCGCGGTTGTGCCCGCGGCTTATTTTTGTCGCGGGGAGGGGGTGGGAAAAGTCTCGGCCCATTCCGAGTCCGGCGGACGAAGTTCGCCAGCCCCACGCCCCAAGGCTATAGCCCACCCCCTTTTTGGGCATTTTTCCGCAGGATGAAATTGGCGCCAAGGGGTTCGGCTGCTCTTTTTTGGGCGCGGCTGTGCCCGCGGCCTATTTTTGTTGATGGGAGGGGGTGGGCAAAGTCTCGGCCCCTTCCGAGGAAGGCGGACGAAGTTCGCCAGCCCCACGCCCCAAGGCTATAGCCTACCCCCATTTTGGACATTTTTCCGCAGGACGAACTTGGCGCCAAGGGGTTCGGCTGCTCTTTTTTGGCGCGGCTGTGGCCGCGGCCCATTTTTGTCGCGGGGAGGGGGTGGCCAAAGTCTCGGCCCATTCCGAGGATGGCGGATGGAGTTCGCCAGCCCCACGCTGAAGGACAACATTTGTCCATGAGGTTCCTAAAAACGCAACTATTGCGCAGTAAAATTAAAACAGATGGCGGAAGCTCTAGAAACCTCGGATCGACTTCATTCAAAAACGAAAATCAAGAGGAAAGATTGAAGTTTAATTACCTCACTTGCAGTTTCGAAAACAACTTCGTGATGTGGGAGAAAACGACTGAAAACAGCAAGCTCCGAACACTGTCCAGAAAAACAGCTCTGCACGAACAGCTTCTGTTTTGCCACGATCTGAGATCCTTTAAGCACCCCAATTGTGATGCCTCTAATCAGTCCACACTTAGAAATGTTCTAGGAGTTCAGAGGATTTGGAATCTCGAAATTTCATTAAGAAATGAGAGAGATAATGAAGAAACATGAGTGCTAGCTCATTTGATTCCATCCACCAAATAAAGCCCCATTATCTCTAATAATGGCACCAAACATTATCATGAGCTAGACCCACCCACTTAGCCATTATTTATTGAAAGTGATCCCATCACTTTAATAAATTTATTTAACTAAATAAATAAATAGTTAAATTAATTAATTTCGGAATTAATTATTTAACCCCATTTTGATCACATCAAATGGTTAAATGTGGGCTTCTCTTGTGACATGTTCTAATGCTTTCTCTTAATCCATATTGGATCCAATAAAAGCCCATAATTCTAAACCCAAAATTGGTCTAGAAGTCCATAATCATATATGAACCCGAACATGTCCAAAACGGTCATTTTACGTGCTCGACATTCCATAATGTTTAATTGAGGATTTATGAAATTTATTTTGTTCCTTAAACTATTTATGGAACATCTAAATTTCTATCTTAAATCATATTTAAGATGTATTTATATTTATATTCATTCTCAATGAATTATAATATAAATATTGATTTTCCTAAAATTAGGAAATCTAACTTCTCATTTTCTAGTAACTCCTTTTTCATTTCTATATTGTGTGTGACCTTTTAGGTTCTTAGTTATAAGGTAGTAGAACTATTTTAATGATAACTCTTTATTCATTAAATGATGCTAAACTCTTTAGTCATCAATTAGAACCTTTCTAATGACCTTAAGATGCATTGGTAATACGCTTTACCAATATTGATCATAAGGTTTCTACAAGTCATGAGTGACACCTAGCAGTATATCACGACTATCCAAATAACAAGAATTGTTGGATCTATAGAACCTATTCCATTGTATCTCTATGTCTTGGTCTCTTCATCATCCATGTCCAGAGAAAAGCACGGCTTATGGTTTATTATGTTAAGCAGTTGTGCTTTATCTCAAAATAAATACAAATGAACTTGGCATGATAATATAATTTGAACTCCTTCAAATATATTTCACCTTGGCCAATGATTTCTCATGCCAATTCATATTATCTCATAGGGACATCCTTTTTGTATATTACAAAGTGATGAATTCCATATTGGCCATCAACTTGTCTTCATACATAGCCAACCATGACAGCTATTGCCAGATCTCTTCCGTGATTAGGAATCAATCGTTATGCATTCACATATCAGAGATGTTTATGTATAAGACATCTGTTATGCCTCAGGTCTAAAGACCATTACTAAACATAGTGTCTGTCACAATGTATAATAAGCCATTAACACTCAAGACCATATGGCTTACTATATTCGGTCAAGTTCAGTAAACTTGTTCTTTTAACAAGTACCTATGTGTTTGACTTGACATCTCATGTCAATGATATGAAACTCACCATCCATTTTAGTATCACATACCATAAGGAGTCATAACACATACTAGTGTTTATAGGAATTTATAATGTCCAATTATAAATCCACCACTAGGAACTATTTTAGAAGTATAGTACAAAGGATACACGTTTCATATTCTCGACATACTCGAGAATGTGTTCCTTAACTATATTACTTCTTGGACTATATTCATTAAATTAATATATGAATATTGATAACTTTGCCATTTTATAAATATCAAAATGCTATTCAAATACAATCATTCCCTAAACAATCAAATCACCATTCGATGGCCTTTAGGGCATATTACTAACACACGCCCCAAGGCTATAGCCCACCCCTTTTTTGGGCATTTTTCCACAGGACGAACTTGGCGCCAAGGGGTTCGGCTGCTCTTTTTTGGGCGCGGCTGATCCCGCGGCCTATTTTTGTCACGGGGAGGGGGTGGGCAAGTCTCGGCCCATTCAGAGTCCGGCGGACGAAGTTCGCCTGCCCCACGCCCCAAGGCTATAGCCCACCCCCTTTTTAGGCATTTTTCCGCAGGACGAACTTGACGCCAAGGGGTTCGGCTGCACTTTTTTGGGTGCGGCTGTGCCAGCGGCCCATTTTTGTCGCGGGGAGGGGGTGGCCAAAGTCTCGGCCCATTCCGAGGATGGCGGATGGAGTTCGCCAGCCCCACGCCCCAAGGCTGTAGCCCACCGCTTTTTTGGGCATTTTTCCACAGGACGAACATGGCGGGAAGGGGTTTGGCTGCTCTTTTTTGGACGCGGTTGTGCCAGTGGCCTATTTTTGTCGCGGGGAGGGGGTGGGAAAAGTCACGGCCCATTCCGAGTCCGGCGGACGAACTTCGCCAGCCCCACGCCCCAAGGCTATAGCCCACCCCTTTTTTGGGCATTTTTCCGCAGGACGAACTTCGCGCCAAGGGGTTCGGCTGCTCTTTTTTGGGCGCGGCTATGCCCGCGGCCTATTTCTGTCACGGGGAGGGGTGGGACAAAGTCTCGGCCCATTCCGAGTTCGGCAGACGAACTTCACCAGCCCCACGCCCCAAGGCTATAGCCCACCCCTTTTTTGGGCATTTTGCCGCAGGACGAACTTGGCGCCAAGGGGTTCGGCTGCTCTTTTTTGGGCGCGGCTATGCCCGCGGCCTATTTTAGTCACGGGGAGGGGGTGGGAAAATTCTCGGCCCATTCCGAGTCCGGCGGACGAACTTCGGCAGCCCCACGTCCCAAGGCTATAGCCCACCCCCTTTTTGGGCATTTTTCCGCAGGACGAACTTGGCGCCAAGGGGTTCGGCTGCACTTTTCTGGGTGCGGCTGTGCCCGCGGCCCATTTTCGTTGCGGGGAGGGGGTGGCCAAAGTCTCGGCCCATTCCGAGGAAGGCGGATGGAGTTCGCCAGCCCCACTCCCCAAGGCTATAGCCCACCGCTTTTTTGGGCATTTTTCCACAGGACGAACATGGCGGGAAGGGGTTCGGCTGCTCTTTTTTGGACGCGGTTGTGTCAGCGGCCTATTTTTGTCGCGGGGAGGGGGTGGGAAAAGTCTCGGCCCATTCCGAGTCCAGCGGACGAACTTCGCCAGCCCCACGCCACAAGGCTATAGCCCACCCCTTTTTTGGGCATTTTTCCGCAGGACGAACTTGGCGCCAAGGGGTTCGGCTGGTCTTTTTTGGGCACGGCTCTGCCCGCGGCCTATTTTTGTCACGGGGAGGGGTGTGACAAAGTCTCGGCCCATTCCGAGTTCGGCAGACGAACTTCGCCAGCCCCACGCCCCAAGGCTGTAGTCCACCCCTTTTTTGGACATTTTTCCGCAGGACGATCTTGGCGCCAAGGGGTTCGGCTGCTCTTTTTTGGGCGCGGCTATGCCCGCGGCCTATTGTTGTCACGGGGAGGGTGTGAGAAAATTCTCGGCCCATTCCGAGTCCGGCGGACGAACTTCGGCAGACCCACGCCCCAAGGCTATAGCCCACCCCCTTTTTGGGCATTTTTCCGCAGGACGAACTTGGCGCCAAGGGGTTCGGGTGCACTTTTTTGGGTGCGGCTGTGCCCGCGGCCCATTTTTGTTGCGGGGAGGGGGTGGCCAAAGTCTCGGCCCATTCCGAGGATGGCGGATGGAGTTCGCCAGCCCCACTCCCCAAGGCTATAGCCCACCGCTTTTTTGGGCATTTTTCCACAGGACGAACATGGCGGGAAGGGGTTCGGCTGCTCTTTTTTTGACGCGGTTGTGCCAGCGGCCTATTTTTGTCGCGGGGAGGGGGTGGGAAAAGTCTCGGCCCATTCCGAGTCCGGCGGACGAACTTCGCCAGCCCCACGCCCCAAGGCTATAGCCCACCCCTTTTTTGGGCATTTTTCCGCAGGACGAACTTGGCGCCAAGGGGTTCGGCTGCTCTTTTTTGGGCGCGGCTATGCCCGCGGCCTATTTTTGTCACGGGGAGGGGTGGGACAAAGTCTCGGCCCATTCCGAGTTCGGCAGACGAACTTCGCCAGCCCCACGCCCCAAGGCTATAGCCCACCCCTTTTTTGGACATTTTTCCGCAGGACGAACTTGGCGCCAAGGGGTTCGGCTGCTCTTTTTTGGCCGCGGCTATGCCCGCGGCCTATTTTTATCACGGGGAGGGGGTGGGAAAAGTCTCGGCCCATTCCGAGACCGGCGGACGAACTTCGGCTGACCCACGCCCCAAGGCTATAGCCCACCCCCTTTTTGGGCATTTTTCCGCAGGACGAACTTGGCGCGAAGGGGTTCGGCTGCACTTTTCTGGGTGCGGCTGTGCCCGCGGCCCATTTTTGTGGCGGGGAGGGGGTGGCCAAAGTCTCGGCCCATTCCGAGGATGGCGGATGGAGTTCGCCAGCCCCACTCCCCAAGGCTATAGCCCACCGCTTTTTTGGGCATTTTTCCACAGGACGAACATGGCGGGAAGGGGTTCGGCTGCTCTTTTTTGGACGCGGTTGTGTCAGCGGCCTATTTTTGTCGCGGGGAGGGGGTGGGAAAAGTCTCGGCCCATTCCGAGTCCAGCGGACGAACTTCGCCAGCCCCACGCCACAAGGCTATAGCCCACCCCTTTTTTGGGCATTTTTCCGCAGGACGAACTTGGCGCCAAGGGGTTCGGCTGGTCTTTTTTGGGCACGGCTCTGCCCGCGGCCTATTTTTGTCACGGGGAGGGGTGTGACAAAGTCTCGGCCCATTCCGAGTTCGGCAGACGAACTTCGCCAGCCCCACGCCCCAAGGCTGTAGTCCACCCCTTTTTTGGACATTTTTCCGCAGGACGATCTTGGCGCCAAGGGGTTCGGCTGCTCTTTTTTGGGCGCGGCTATGCCCGCGGCCTATTGTTGTCACGGGGAGGGTGTGAGAAAATTCTCGGCCCATTCTGAGTCCGGCGGACGAACTTCGGCAGACCCACGCCCCAAGGCTATAGCCCACCCCCTTTTTGGGCATTTTTCCGCAGGACGAACTTGGCGCCAAGGGGTTCGGGTGCACTTTTTTGGATGCTGCTGTGCCCGCGGCCCATTTTTGTTGCGGGGAGGGGGTGGCCAAAGTCTCGGCCCATTCCGAGGATGGCGGATGGAGTTCGCCAGCCCCACGCCCCAAGGCTATAGCCCACCGCTTTTTTGGGCATTTTTCCACAGGACGAACGTGGCGGGAAGGGGTTCGGCTGCTCTTTTTTGGACACGGTTGTGCCAGAGGCCTATTTTTGTCGCGGGGAGGGGGTGGGAAAAGTCTCGGCCCATTCCGAGTCCGGCGGACGAACTTCGCCAGCCCCACGCCCCAAGGCTATAGCCCACCCCTTTTTTGGGCATTTTTCCGCAGGACGAACTTGGCGCCAAGGGGTTCGGCTGCTCTTTTTTGGGCGCGGCTATGCCCGCGGCCTATTTTTGTCACGGGGAGGGGTGGGACAAAGTCTCGGCCCATTCCGAGTTCGGCAGACGAACTTCGCCAGCCCCACGCCCCAAGGCTATAGCCCACCCCTTTTTTGGACATTTTTCCGCAGGACGAACTTGGCGCCAAGGGGTTCGGCTGCTCCTTTTTGGCCGCGGCTATGCCCGCGGCCTATTTTTATCACGGGGAGGGGGTGGGAAAAGTCTCGGCCCATTCCGAGACCGGCGGACGAACTTCGGCTGACCCACGCCCCAAGGCTATAGCCCACCCCCTTTTTGGGCATTTTTCCGCAGGACGAACTTGGCGCGAAGGGGTTCGGCTGCACTTTTCTGGGTGCGGCTGTGCCCGCGGCCCATTTTTGTGGCGGGGAGGGGGTGGCCAAAGTCTCGGCCCATTCCGAGGATGGCGGATGGAGTTCGCCAGCCCCACTCCCCAAGGCTATAGCCCACCGCTTTTTTGGGCATTTTTCCACAGGACGAACATGGCGGGAAGGGGTTCGGCTGCTCTTTTTTGGACGCGGTTGTGCCAGCGGCCTATTTTTGTCGCGGGAAGGGGGTCGGAAAAGTCTCGGCCTATTCCGAGTCTGGCGGACGAACTTCGGCAGCCCCACGCCCCAACGCTACAGCCCACCCCCTTTTTGGGCATTTTTCCGCAGGACGAACTTGGCGCCAAGGGGTTCGGCTGCACGTTTTTGGGTGCGGCTGTGCCCGCGGGCCATTTTTGTCGTGGGGAGGGTGTGGCCAAAGTCTCGGCCCATTCCGAGGATGGCGGATGGAGTTTGCCAGCCCCACGCCCCAAGGCTATAGCCCACCTCTTTTTTGGGCATTTTTCCACAGGACGAACATGGCGGGAAGGGGTTCGGCTGCTCTTTTTTGGGCGCGGTTGTGCCCGCGGCCTATTTTTGTCACGGGGACGGGGTGGGAAAAGTCTCGTCCCATTCCGAGTCCGGCGGACGAAGTTCGCCAGCCCCATGCCCCAAGGCTATAGGCCACCCCCTTTTTGGGCATTTTTCCGCAGGACGAACTTGGCACCAAGGGGTTCGGCTGCTATTTTTTGGGCGCGGCTGATCCCGCGGCCTATTTTTGTCACAGGGAGGGGGTGGGAAAAGTCTCGGCCCATTCGGAGTCCGGCGGACGAAGTTCGCCTGCACCACGCCCCAGGGCTATAGCCCACCCCCTTTTTAGGCATTTTTCCGCAGGAGGAACTTGACGCCAAGAGGTTCGGCTGCTCTTTTTTGGGCGCGGCTGTGCCTGCGGCCTATTTTTGTCATGGGGAGGGGTTGGAAAAACTCTCGGCCCATTCCGAGTTCGGCGGACGAACTTTGCCAGCCCCACGGCCCAAGGCTATAGCCCACCCCTTTTTTGGGCATTTTTCCGCAGGACGAACTTGGCGCCAAGGGGTTCGGCTGCTCCTTTTTGGGCGCGGCTGTGCCCGCAGGCTATTTTTGTCCCGGGGAGGTGGTGGGAAAAGTCTCGGCCCGTTCTGAGTCCGGCGGACGAACTTCGGCAGCCCCACGCCCCAAGGCTATAGCCCACCCCCTTTTTGGGCATTTTTCCGCAGGACGAATTTGACGCCAAGGGGTTCGGCTGCACTTTTTTGGGTGCAGCTGTGCCAGCGGCCCATTTTTTTCGCGGGGAGGAGGTGGCCAATGTCTCGGCCCATTCCGAGGATGGCGGATGGAGTTCGCCAGCCCCACGCCCCAAGGCTATAGCCCACCGCTTTTTTGGGCATTTTTCCACAGGACGAACGTGGCGGGAAGGGGTTCGGCTGCTCTTTTTTGGACACGGTTGTGCCAGAGGCCTATTTTTGTCGCGGGGAGGGGGTGGGAAAAGTCTCGGCCCATTCCGAGTCCGGCGGACGAACTTCGCCAGCCCCACGCCCCAAGGCTATAGCCCACCCCTTTTTTGGGCATTTTTCCGCAGGACGAACTTGGCGCCAAGGCGTTCGGCTGCTCTTTTTTGGGCGCGGCTCTGCCCGCGGCCTATTTTTGTCACGGGGAGGGGTGGGACAAAGTCTCGGCCCATTCCGAGTTCGGCAGACGAACTTCGCCAGCCCAACGCCCCAAGGCTATAGCCCACCCCTTTTTTGGGCATTTTTCCGCAGGACGAACTTGGCGCCAAGGGGTTCGGCTGCTCTTTTTTGGGCGCGGCTCTGCCCGCGGCCTATTTTTGTCACGGGGAGGGGGTGGGAAAAGTCTCGGCCCATTCCGAGTCCGGCGGACGAACTTTGGCAGCCCCACGCCCCAAGGCTATAGCCCACCCCCTTTTTGGGCATTTTTCCGCAGGACGAACTTGGCGCGAAGGGGTTCGGCTGCACTTTTTTGGGTACGGCTATGCCCGCGGCCCATTTTTGTTGCGGGGAGGGGGTGGCCAAAGTCTCGGCCCATTCCGAGGATGGCGGATGGAGTTCGCCAGCCCCACTCCCCAAGGCTATAGCCCACCGCTTTTTTGGGCATTTTTCCACAGGACGAACATGGCGGGAAGGGGTTCGGCTGCTCTTTTTTGGACGCGGTTGTGCCAACGTCCTATTTTTGTCGCCGGGAGGGGGTGGGAAAAGTCTCGGCCCATTCCGAGTCCGGCGGACGAAGTTCGCCAGCCCCATGCCCCAAGGCTATAGGCCACCCCCTTTTTGGGCATTTTTCCGCAGGACGAACTTGGCACCAAGGGGTTCGGCTGCTATTTTTTGGGCGCGGCTGATCCCGCGGCCTATTTTTGTCACAGGGAGGGGGTGGGCAAAGTCTCGGCCCATTCGGAGTCCGGCGGACGAAGTTCGCCAGCCCCATGCCCCAAGGCTATATGCCACCCCCTTTTTGGGCATTTTTCCGCAGGACGAACTTGGCACCAAGGGGTTCGGCTGCTATTTTTTGGGCGCGGCTGATCCCGCGGCCTAATTTTGTCACAGGGAGGGGGTGGGCAAAGTCTCGGCCCATTCGGAGTCCGGCGGACGAACTTCGGCAGCCCCACGCCCCAAGGCTATAGCCCACCCCCTTTTTGGGCATTTTTCCGCAGGACGATCTTCGCGCCAAGGGGTTCGGCTGCTCTTTTTTGGGCGCGGCTGATTCCGCGGCCTATTTTTGTCATGGGGAGGGGGTGGGCAAAGTCTCGGCCCAGTCGGAGTCCGACGGACGAAGTTCGCCTGCCCCACGCCCCAAGGCTATAGCCCACCCCTTTTTTGGGCATTTTTCCGCTGGACGAACTTGGCGCCAAGGGGTTCGACTGCTCTATTTTGGGCGCGGCAGTGCCCGCGGCCAATTTTTGTCGCGGGGAGGGGGTGGGCAAATTCTCGGCCCATTCCAAGTCCGGCGGACGAAGGTCGGCGGCCCCACGCCCCAAGGCCAGCCCCACGCCCCAAGGCTATAGCCCACCCCCTTTTTGGGCATTTTTGCACAGGACGAACTTGGCGCCAAGGGGTTCGACTGCTCTTTTTTGGGCGCGGCTGATCCCGCGGCCTATTTTTGACATGGGGAGGGGGTGGGCCAAATCTCGGCACTTTCTGAGTCCGGCAGACGAAGTTCGACAGCCCCACGCCCCAAGGCTATAGCCCACCACCTTTTTGGGCATTTTTCCGCAGGACTTGGCGCCAAGGGGTTCGGCCGCTCTTTTTTGGGCATGGTTGTGCCCGCGGCCTATTTTTGTCGCAAGGAGGGGGTGGACAAAGTTTCGGCCCATTCCGATGAAGGCGGACGAAGTTCGCCAGCCCCACGCCCCAAGGCTATAGCCCACCCCTTTTTTGGGCATTTTTCCGCAGGACGAACTTGGCGCGAAGGGGTTCGACTGCTCTTTTTTGGGCGCGGCTGTGCCCGTGGCCTATTTTTGTCATGGGGAGTGGGTGGAAAAAGTCTCGGCCCATTCCGAGTCCAGCGGACGACGTTCGCCAGCCCCACGCCCCAAGGCTATAGCCCACCCCTTTTTTTGGCATTTTTCCGCAGGACGAACTTGGCGCCAAGGGGTTCGGCTGCTCTTTTTTGGGCACGGCTGTGCCCGCGGCCTATTTTTGTCGTGGGGGAGTGGGTGGGGAAAGTCTCGGCCCATTCCGAGTCCGGCGGACGATGTTCGCCAGCCCCACGCCCCAAGGCTATAGCCCACCCCCTTTTTGGGCATTTTTCCGCAGGACGAACTTGGCGCCAGGGGGTTCGGCCGCTCTTTTTTGGGCACGGTTGTGCCCGCGGCCTATTTTTGTTGCAAGGAGGGGGTGGACAAAGCCGCGGCCCATTCCGAGTTCGGCGGACGAAGTTCGCCAGCCCCACGCCCCAAGGCTATAGCCCACCCCTTTTTTTGGCATTTTTCCGCAGGACGAACTTGGCGCCAAGGGGTTCGGCTGCTCTTTTTTGGGCACGGCAGTGCCCGCGGTGTATTTTTGTCGTGGGGAGGGGGTGGGGTAAGTCTCGGCACATTCCGAGTCCGGCGGACGAACTTCGCCAGCCCCACGCCCCAAGGCTATAGCCCACCCCCTTTTCTGGCATTTTTCCGCAGGACGAACTTGGCGCCAAGGGGTTTGGCTGCTCTTTTTTGGGCGCGGCTGTGCCCGCGGCCTATTTTTGTCGTGGGGAGTGGGTGGGGAAAGTCTCGGCCCATTCCGAGTCCGGCGGACGATGTTCGCCAGCCCCACGCCCCAAGGCTATAGCCGACGCCTTTTTTGGGCATTTTTCCGCAGGACGAACTTGGCGCCAAGGGGTTCGACAGCTCTTTTTTGGGCGCAGCTGATCCCGCGGCCTATTTTTGACACGGGGAGGGGGTGGGCCAAATCTCGGCACATTCTGAGTCCGGCAGACGAAGTTCGACAGCCCCACGACCCAAGGCTATAGCCCACCCCCTTTTTGGGCATTTTTCCGCAGGACGAACTTGGCGCCAAGGGGTTCGGCTGCTCTTTTTTGGGCGCGGCTGTGCCCGCGGCCTATTTTTGTCGCCGGGAGGGGGTGGGCAAATTCTCGGCCCATTCCAAGTCCGGCGGACGAAGGTCGGCGGCCCCACGCCCCAAGGCCAGCCCCACGCCCCAAGGCTATAGCCCACCCCCTTTTTGGGCATTTTTGCACAGGACGAACTTGGCGCCAAGGGGTTCGACTGCTCTTTTTTGGGCGCGGCTGATCCCGCGGCCTATTTTTGACATGGGGAGGGGGTGGGCCAAATCTCGGCACTTTCTGAGTCCGGCAGACGAAGTTCGACAGCCCCACGCCCCAAGGCTATAGCCCACCACCTTTTTGGGCATTTTTCCGCAGGACTTGGCGCCAAGGGGTTCGGCCGCTCTTTTTTGGGCATGGTTGTGCCCGCGGCCTATTTTTGTCGCAAGGAGGGGGTGGACAAAGTTTCGGCCCATTCCGATGAAGGCGGACGAAGTTCGCCAGCCCCACGCCCCAAGGCTATAGCCCACCCCTTTTTTGGGCATTTTTCCGCAGGACGAACTTGGCGCGAAGGGGTTCGACTGCTCTTTTTTGGGCGCGGCTGTGCCCGTGGCCTATTTTTGTCATGGGGAGTGGGTGGAAAAAGTCTCGGCCCATTCCGAGTCCAGCGGACGACGTTCGCCAGCCCCACGCCCCAAGGCTATAGCCCACCCCTTTTTTTGGCATTTTTCCGCAGGACGAACTTGGCGCCAAGGGGTTCGGCTGCTCTTTTTTGGGCACGGCTGTGCCCGCGGCCTATTTTTGTCGTGGGGGAGTGGGTGGGGAAAGTCTCGGCCCATCCCGAGTCCGGCGGACGATGTTCGCCAGCCCCACGCCCCAAGGCTATAGCCCACCCCCTTTTTGGGCATTTTTCCGCAGGACGAACTTGGCGCCAGGGGGTTCGGCCGCTCTTTTTTGGGCACGGTTGTGCCCGCGGCCTATTTTTGTCGCAAGGAGGGGGTGGACAAAGTCGCGGCCCATTCCGAGTTCGGCGGACGAAGTTCGCCAGCCCCACGCCCCAAGGCTATAGCCCACCCCTTTTTTTGGCATTTTTCCGCAGGACGAACTTGGCGCCAAGGGGTTCGGCTGCTCTTTTTTGGGCACGGCAGTGCCCGCGGTCTATTTTTGTCGTGGGGAGGGGGTGGGGTAAGTCTCGGCACATTCCGAGTCCGGCGGACGAACTTCGCCAGCCCCACGCCCCAAGGCTATAGCCCACCCCCTTTTCTGGCATTTTTCCGCAGGACGAACTTGGCGCCAAGGGGTTTGGCTGCTCTTTTTTGGGCGCGGCTGTGCCCGCGGCCTATTTTTGTCGTGGGGAGTGGGTGGGGAAAGTCTCGGCCCATTCCGAGTCCGGCGGACGATGTTCGCCAGCCCCACGCCCCAAGGCTATAGCCGACGCCTTTTTTGGGCATTTTTTCGCAGGACGAACTTGGCGCCAAGGGGTTCGACAGCTCTTTTTTGGGCGCAGCTGATCCCGCGGCCTATTTTTGACACGGGGAGGGGGTGGGCCAAATCTCGGCACATTCTGAGTCCGGCAGACGAAGTTCGACAGCCCCACAACCCAAGGCTATAGCCCACCCCCTTTTTGGGCATTTTTCCGCAGGACGAACTTGGCGCCAAGGGGTTCGGCTGCTCTTTTTTGGGCGCGGCTGTGCCCGCGGCCTATTTTTGTCGCTGGGAGGGGGTGGGCATAGTCTCGGCCCAGTCCGAGTCCGGCGGACGAAGTGCGCCGGCCCCACGCCCCAAGGCTATAGCACACCCCTTTTTTGGTCATTTTTCCCCAGGACGAACTTGGCGCCAAGGGGTTCGGCTGCTCTTTTTTGGGCGCGGGTGAGCCCACTGTGTATTTTTGTCGTAGGGAGGGGGTGGGAAAAGTCTCGGCCCATTCCGAGTCCGGCGGACGAGTTCGCCTGCCCCACGCCCCCAGGCTATAGCCCATCCCCCTTTTGGTCATTTTTCCACAGGACGAACTTGGCGCCAAGGGGTTCGGCTGCTCTTTCTTGGGCGCGGCTGTGCCCGCGGCCTATTCCTGTCAGGGGGTGGGGGTGGCCAAAATCTCGGCCCATTCGGAGTCCGGCAGACGAAGTTCGCCAGCCCCACACCCCAAGGCTATAGCCCACCCCTTTTTTGGGCATTTTCCCGCAGGACGAACTTGGCGCCAAGGGGTTCGGCTGCTCTTTTTTGGGCGCGGCTGTGCCGCTGACTATTTTTGTCGCGGGGAGGTGGTGGGCAATGTCTCGCCCCATTCCAAGGAAGGCGGTTGAAGTTCGCCGGCCCCACGCCCAAAGGCTATAGCACACCCATTTTTTGGGCATTTTGCCGCAGGACGAACTTGGCGCCAAGGGGTTCGGCTGCTCTTTTTTGGGCGCGGCTGTGCCCGCGGCCTATTTTTTGCGCGGGGAGGGGGTGGGAAAAGTCTCGGCCCATTCCGAGGAAGGCGGATGAACTTTGCCGGCCCCACGCCCAAGGGCTATAGCCCACCTCTTTTTTGGGCATTTTTCCGCAAGACGAACTTGGCGCCAAGGGGTTCGGCTGCTCCTTTTTGGGCGCGGCTGTGCCCGTGGCCTATTTTTGTCGTGGGGAGCGGGTTGCCAAAGTCTCGGCCCATTCCTAGGAAGGCGGACGAAGTTCGCCGGCCCCACGCCCAAAGGCTATAGCACACCCCTTTTTTGGGCATTTTTCCGCAGGACGAACTTGGCGCCAAGGGGTTCGGCTGCTCTTTTTTGGGCGCGGCTGTGTCCGCGGCCTATTTTTGTCGTGGGGAGGGGGTGGGAAAAGTCTCGGTCCAATCTGAGTCCGGCGGACGAAGTTCGCCAGCCCCACGCCCAAAGGCTATAGCACACCCCTTTTTTGGGCATTTTGCCGCAGGACGAACTTGGCGCCAAGGGGTTCGGCTGCTCTTTTTTTGGCGCGGCTGTGCCCGCGGCTTATTTTTGGCGCGGGGAGGGGGTGGGCAAAGTCTCGGCCCATTCCGAGTCCGGCGGATGAACTTTGCCGGCCCCACGCCCAAAGGCTATAGCCCACCCCTTTTTTGGGCATTTTTCCGCAGGACGAACTTGGCGCCAAGGGGTTCGGCGGCTCTTTTTTGGGCGTGGCTGTGCCCGCGGCCTATTTTTGTCGCGGGGAGGGGTGGGCAAAGTCTCGGCCCATTCCGAGGAAGGCGGAAGAACTTTGCCGGCCCCACGCCCAAGGGCTATAGCCCACCCCTTTTTTGAGCATTTTTTCGCAAGACGAACTTGGCGCCAAGGGGTTCGGCTGCTCTTTTTTGGGCGCGGCTTTGCCTGCGGCCTATTTTTGGCGCGGGGAGGGGGTGGCCAAAGTCTCGGCCCATTCCGAGGAAGGCGGATGAACTTTGCCGGCCCCACACCCAAAGGCTATAGCCCAGCCCTTTTTTGGGCATTTTTCCGCAGGACGAACTTGGCGCCAAGGGATTCGGCAGCTATTTTTTGGGTGCGGCTGTGCCCGCGGCCTATTTTTGTCGCGGGGAGGGGGTGGGCAAAGTCTCGGTCCATTCTGAGTCCGGCGGACGAAGTTCGCCAGCCCCACGGCCAAAGGCTATAGCACACCCGTTTTTTGGGCATTTTGCCGCAGGACGAACTTGGCGTCAAGGGGTTCGGCTGCTCTTTTTTGGGCGCAGCTGTGCCCGCGGCCTATTTTTCGAACGGGGAGGGGGTGGGCAAAGTCTCGGCCCATTCCAAGGAAAGCGGACGAACATTGCCGGCCCCACGCCCAAAGGCTATAGCGCACCCATTTTTTCGGCATTTTGCCGCAGGACGAACTTGGCGCCCAGGGGTTCGGCTGATCTTTTTTGGGCACGGCTGTGCCCGTGGCCTATTTTTGTCGTGGGGAGCGGGTGGCCAAAGTCTCGACCCATTCCGAGTGCGGCGGACGAAGTTCGTCCGCCCCACGGCCCAAGCCTATAGCCCACCCCTTTTTTGGGCATTTTTCCACAGGATGAACTTGGCGCCAAGGGGTTCGGCTGCTCCTTTTTGGGCGCGGCTGTGCCCGCGGCCTATTTTTGTCGCGAGGAGGGGGTGGGCAAAGTCTCGGTGGGCTATAGCCTTGGGGCATGGGGATGAAGTTCGCCAGCGCCACGACCAAAGGCTATAGCACACCCGTTTTTTAGGCATTTTGCCGTAGCACGAACTTGGCGCCAAGGGGTTCGCCTGCTCTTTTTTGGACGCGGCGGTGCCCGTGGCCTGTTGTTATTGTGGGGTGGGGGTGGGCAAAGTCTCGGCCCATTCCGAGTCCGGCGGACGAAGTTCGCCCGCCCCCCGCCCCAAGGCTATAGCCCACCCTTTCTTGGGCATTTTTCCGCAGGATGAACTTGGCGCCAAGGGGTTCGGCTGCTCTTTTTTGGGCGCGGCCGTGCCCGCGGCCTATTTTTGTCGCGGGGAGGGGGTGGGCATAGTCTCGGCCCATTCCGAGGAAGGCGGACGATGTTCGCCAGCCCCACGCCCCAAGGCTGTAGCCCACCCATTTTTTGGGCATTTTTCCGTAGGACGAAATTGGCGCCAAGGGGTCGGCTGCTCTTTTTTGTGCGCGGCTGTGCCCGCGGCCTATTTTTGTCGCGGGGAGGGGGTGGGCAAAGCCTCGGCCCATTCTGAGTCCGGCGGATGAACTTCGGCAGCCCCACTCCCCAAGGCTATAGCAAACCCCTTTTTTGGGCATTTTTCCACAGGACGAACTTGGTGCCAAGGGGTTCGGCTGCTCTTTTTTGGGTGCGGCCGTGCCCGCGGCCTATTTTTGTCGCGGGGAGGGGTTGGGCAAAGTCTCGGCCCATTCCGAGCCCGTGGACGAAGTTCGCCATCCCTACGCCCCAAGGCTATAGCCCACCCCATTTTCGGGCATTTTTCCGCAGGACGAGCTTTGCGCCAAGGGGTTCGGCTGCTCTTTTTTGGGAGCGGCTGCTCCCACGGCCTATTTTTGTCGCGGGGAGGGGGTGTGCAAAGTCTCGGCCCATTCCGAGCCCGGCGGACGAAGTTCGCCATCCTTACGCCCCAAGGCTATAGCCCACCCTTTTTTTGGGCATTTTTCCGCAGGACGAACTTGGTACCAAGGGGTTCGGCTGCTCTTTTTTGGGATCGGCTGTGCCCGCGGCCTATTTTTGTCGCGGGGAGGTGGTGGGTAATGGCTCGGCCCATTCTGAGTCCGGCCCCAAGGCTATAGCACACCCCTTTTTTGGGCATTTTTCCGCAGGACGAACTTGGTGCCAAGGGGTTCGGCTGCTCTTTTTTGGGCGCGGCTGTGCCCGCGGCGTATTTTTGGCATGGAGAGGGGGTGGGAAAAAGTCTCGGCCCATTCCCAGTCCGGCGGACGAACTTCGCCCGCCCCACACCCCAAGGCTATAGCACACCCCTTTTTTGGGCATTTTTCCGCAGGACAAACTTGGCACCAAGGGGTCGGCTGCTCTTTTCTGGGCGCAGCTGTGCCCGCGGCCTATTTTTGGCGCGGGGAGGGGGTAGCCAAAGTCTCGGCCCATTCTGAGGAAGCCGGACGAAGTTCGCCGGCCCCACGCCCAAAGGGTATAGCACACCCCTTTTTTGGGCATTTTTCCGCTGGATGAACTTGGCGGCAAGGGGTTCGGCTGTGCCCGCGGCCAATTTCTGTCACGGGGAGGGGGTGGGCAAAGCCTCGGCCCATTCCGAGTCCGGTGGATGAAGTTCGCCGGCCCCACGTCCCAAGGCAATAGCCCATCCCCTTTTTGGGCATTTTTCCGCAGGACGAACTTGGCGCCAACGGGTTCGGCTGCTATTTCTTGGGCGCGGCAGTCCCCGCGGCCTATTTTTGTTGCAGGGAGGTTGTGGGAAAAGTCTCGGCCCATTCTGAGTCCGGCGGACGAAGTGCTCCCGCCCCACACCCCAAGGCAATAGCCCACCCCCTTTTTGGGCATTCTTCCGCCGGACGAACTTGGCGCCAAGGGGTTCGGCTGCTCTTTTTTGGACTCGGCTGCGCCCGCGGCCTATTTTGGTAGCGGGGAGGGGGTGACCAAAGTCTCGGCCCATTCCGAGGAAGGCGGACGAAGTTCGTCAGGCCCACGCCCAAAGGCTATAGCATACCCCTTTTTTGGGCATTTTTCCGCAGGACGAACTTGGCGCCAAGGGGTTCGGCTGCTCTTTGTTGGGCGCGGCTGTGCCCGCGGCCTATTTTTGTCACGGGGAGGGGGTGGGCAAATTCTCGGCCCATTCCGAGGAAGGCGGATGAAGTTCGCCAGCCCCACGCCCCAAGGCTATAGCCCACCCCCTTTTTGGGCATTTTTCCGCAGGACGAACTTGGCTTTAAGGGGTTCGGCAGCTCTTCGTTGGGTGCGGTTGTGCCCTCGTCCTATTTTTGTCATGGGGAGGGGGTGGCCAAAGTCTCGGCCCATTCCGAGTCCGGCGGACGAAGTTCGCCACCCCCACGCCCGAAGGCTATGGCACACCCCTTTTTTGGGCATTTTTCCGCAGGACGAACTTGGCGCCAAGGGGTTCGGCTGCTCTTTGTTGGGCGCGGCTGTGCCCGCGGCCTACTTTTGTCATGGGGAGGGGGTGGGCAAAGTCTCGGCCCAATCCGTGGAAGGCGGATGAAGTTTGTCAGCCCCACACCCCAAGGTTATAGCCCACCCCCTTTTTGGGCATTTTTCCGCAGGACGAACTAGGCTTTAAGCGGTTCGGCTGCTCTTTTTTGGGCGCGGCTGTGCCCGCGGCCTATTTTTGTCGCGGGGAGGGGGTGGGCAAAGCCTCGGCCCCTTCCGAGTCTGGCGGACGACGCTCGCCAGCCCCACGCCCCAAGGCTATAGCCCACCCCTTTTTTGGGCATTTTTCCGCAGGACGAACTTGGCGCCAAGGGGTTCGGCTGTTCTTTTTTCGGCGCGGCTGTGCCCACGGCCTATTTTTGTCGTGGGGAGGGGGTGGGAAAAGTCTCGGCCCATTCTGAGGAAGGCGGACGAAGTTCGCCAGCCCCACGCCCCACGGCTATAGCCCACCCCTTTTTTGGGCATTTTTCCGCAGGACGAACTTGGCGCCAAGGGGTTCGGCTGCTCTTTTTTGGGCGCGGCTGCTCCCGCGGCCTATTTTTGTCTCAGGGAGGGGGTGGGAAAAGTCTCGGCCCATTCTGAGGAAGGCGGACGAAGTTCGCCAGCCCCACGCCACACGGCTATAGCCCACCCCTTTTTTGGGCAGTTTTCCACAGGACGAACTTGGCGCCAAGGGGTTCAGCTGCTCCTTTTTGGACGCGGCTGTGCCCGTGGCCTATTTTTGTCTCAGGGAGGGGGTGGTAAAAGTCTCGGCCCATTCTGAGTCCGGCGGACGAAGTTCGTCAGCCCCACGCCCCAAGGCAATAGCCCACCCCTTTTTTGGGCATTTTTCCGCAGGACGAACTTGGCGACAAGGGGTTCGGCTGCTCTTTTTTGGGCGCGGCTGTGTCCGCGGCCTATTTTTGGCACGGAGAGGGGGTGGCCAAAGTCTCGACCCATTCCGAGTCCGGAGGACGAAGTTCGCCAGCCCCACGCCCCAAGGCTATAGCCCACCCCTTTTTTGGGCATTTTTCCGCAGGACGAACTTGGCGCCAAGGGGTTCGGCTGCTCCTTTTTGGGCGCGGCTGTGCCCGCGGCCTATTTTTGTCGCGGGGAGGGGGTGGAAAAAGTCTCGGCCCATTCCGAGTCCAGCGGACGAAGTTCGTCAGCCCCACGCCCCAAGGCTATAGCCCATTCCCTTTTTGGGCATTTTTCCGCAGGACGAACTTGGCGCCAAGGGGTTCGGATGCTCTTTTTTGGGCGCGGCTGTGCCCGCGGCCTATTTTTGTCGCGGGGAGGGGGTGGGCAAAGTCTCGGCCCATCCCGAGTCCGGCGGACGAAGTTCGCCCGCCCCACGCCCCAAGGCTATAGCCCACCACTTTTTTGGGCATTTTTCCGCAGGACGAACTTTGCGCCAAGGGGTTCGGCTGTTATTTTTTGGGTTCGGCCATGCCCGCGGCCTATTTTTGTCTCGGTGAGAGGGTGGCCAAAGTCTCGGCCCATTCCGAGTACCGCGTACGAAGTTCGCCAGCCCAACGCCCCAAGGCTATAGCCCACCCCTTTTTTGGGCATTTTTCCGCAGGGCGAACTTGGCGCCAAGGGGTTCGGCTGCTCTTTTTTGGGCGCGGCTGATCCGGCGGCCTATTTTTGTCGCGGAGAGGGGGTGTGCAAAGTCTCGGCCCATTCCGAGCCCGGTGGACGAAGTTCGGTATCCCTACGCCCCAAGGCTATAGCCCACCCCTTTTTTGGGCATTTTTCCGCAGGACGAACTTGGCGCCAATGGGTTCGGCTGCTCCTTTTTGGGCGCGGCTGTGCCCGTGGCCTATTTTTATCGCGGGGAGGGGGTGGTAAAAGTCTCGGCCCATTCCGAGTCCGGCGGACGAAGTTCGTCAGCCCCGCGCCCCAAGGCCATAGCCCATCCCCTTTTTGGGCATTTTTCCGCAGGACGAACTTGGCGCCAAGGGGTTCGGCTGCTCTTTTTTGGGTGCGGCTGCTCCCGCGGCATATTTTTGTCGCAGGGAGGGGGTTTACAAAGTCTCAGCCCATTTCGAGCCCGGCGGACGAAGTTCGCCATCCCTACGCCCCAAGGCTATAGCCCACCCCTTTTTTGGGCATTTTTCCGCAGGACGAACTTGGCGCCAAGGGGTTCGGCTGCTCCTTTTTGGGCGCGGCTGTGCCCGCGGCCTATTTTTGTCGCGGGGAGGGGGTGGAAAAAGTCTCGGCCCATTCCGAGTCCAGCGGACGAAGTTCGTCAGCCCCACGCCCCAAGGCTATAGCCCATTCCCTTTTTGGGCATTTTTCCGCAGGACGAACTTGGCGCCAAGGGGTTCGGATGCTCTTTTTTGGGCGCGGCTGTGCCCGCGGCCTATTTTTGTCGCGGGGAGGGGGTGGGCAAAGTCTCGGCCCATCCCGAGTCCGGCGGACGAAGTTCGCCCGCCCCACGCCCCAAGGCTATAGCACACCCCTTTTTTGGGCATTTTTCCACAGGACGAACTTGGTGCCAAGGGGTTCGGCTGCTCTTTTTTGGGCGAGGCTGTGCCCGCGGCCTATTTTTGGCATGGGGAGGGGGTGGCCAAAGTCTCGACCCATTCCGAGTCCGGCGGACGAAGTTCGCCAGCCCCACGCCCCAAGGCTATAGCCCACCACTTTTTCGGGCATTTTTCCGCAGGACGAACTTTGCGCCAAGGGGTTCGGCTGCTCTTTTTTGGAATCGGCGGTGCCCGCGGCCTATTTTGCTCGTGGGGAGGTGGTGGGCAATGGCTCGGCCCATTCCGAGTCCGGCGGACGAAGTTCGCCCGCCCCACGCCCCAAGGCTATGGCACACCCCTTTTTGGGCATTTTTTCACAGGACGAACTTGGTGCCAAGGGGTTCGGCTGCTCTTTCTTGGGCGCGGCTGTGCCCGCGGCCTATTTTTGGCACGGAGAGGGGGTGGGAAAAGTCTCAGCCCATTCCGAGTCCGGCGGACGAACTTCGGCAGCCCCACGCCCCAAGGCTATAGCACATCCCTTTTTTGGGCATTTTTCCGCAGGACGAACTTGGCGCCAAGGGGTTCGGCTGTTATTTTTTGGGCGCGGCCGTGCCCGCGGCCTATTTTTGTCGCGGGGAGGGGGTGGCCAAAGTCTCGGCCCATTCCGAGGAAGGCGGACGAAGTTCGTCAGGCCCACGCCCCAAGGCTATAGCTCACCCCCTTTTTGGGCATTTTTCGGCAGGACGAACTTGGCGGCAAGGGGTTCGGCTGCTCTCTTTTGGGCGCGGCTATGCCCGCGGCCTATTTTTGTCGCGGGGAGGGGGTGGGCAAAGTCTCGGCCCATTCCCAGGAAGGCGGACGAAGTTCGCCAGCCCCACGCCCCAAGGCTATAGACCACCCCCTTTTTGGGCAATTTTCCGCAGGACGAACTTGGCACCAAGGGGCTCGGCTGCTCTTTTTTGGGCGTGGCTGTGCCTGCGGCCTATTTTTGTCGCGGGGAGGGGGTGGGCAAGGCCTCGGCCCATTCTGAGTCCGGCGGACGAACTTCGGCAGCCCCACGCCCCAAGGCTATAGCAAACCCCTTTTTTGGGCATTTTTCCGCAGGACGAACTTGGTGCCAAGGGGTTCGGCTGCTCTTTTTTGGGTGCGGCCGTGCCCGCAGCCTATTTTTGTTGCGGGGAGGGGTTGGGCAAAGTCTCGGCCCATTCCGAGCCTGTGGACGAAGTTCGCCATCCCTACGCCCTAAGGCTATAGCCCACCACATTTTCGGGCATTTTTCCGCAGGACGAGCTTTGCGCCAAGGGGTTCGGCTGCTCTTTTTTCGGCGCGGCTGCTCCCGCGGCCTATTTTTGTCGCGGGGAGGGGGTGTTCAAAGTCTCGGCCCATTCCGAGCCCGGCGGACGAAGTTCGCCATCCTTACGCCCCAAGGCTATAGCCCACCCCTTTTTTGGGCATTTTTCAGCAGGACGAACTTGGCCCCAAGGGGTTCGGCTGCTCTTTTTTGAGATTGGCTGTGCCCGTGGCCTATTTTGGTCACGGGGAGGTGGTGGGCAATGGTTCGGCCCATTCCGAGTCCGGTGGACGAAGTTCGCCTGCCCCACGCCCGAAGGCTATAGCACACCCCTTTTTTGGGCATTTTTCCGCAGGACGAACTTGGTGCCAAGGGGTTCGGCTGCTCTTTTATGGCCGCGGCTGTGCCCGCGGCCTATTTTTGGCGCGGAGAGGGGGTCGGAAAAGTCTCGGCCCATTCCGAGTCCGGCGGACGAACTTCGGCAGCCCCCCGCCCAAAGGCCATAGCACACCCCTTTTTTGGGCATTTTTCCGCAGGACGAACTTGGCGCCAAGGGGTTCGTCTGTTATTTTTTGGGTGCGGCCGTGCCCGCGCCCTATTTTTGTCGTGGGGAGAAGGTGTGCAAATTCTCGGCCCATTCCGAGCCCGGCGGACGAAGTTCGCCGTCCCTACGCCACAAGGCTATGGCCCACCCCTTTTTTAGGCATTTTTCCGCAGGACGAACTTGGCGCCAAGGGGTTCGGCTGCTCTTTTTTGGGCGCGGCTGTGCCCGCGGCCTATTTTTGTCGCGGGGAGGGGTTGGGCAAAGCCTCGGCACCTTCCGAGTCTGGCGGACGAAGTGCGCCGGCCCCACGCCCCAAGGCTATAGCCCATCAACTTTTTGGGCATTTTTCCGCAGGAGAAACTTGGCGCCAAGGGGTTCGGCGGCTCTTTTTTGGGCGCTGCTGTGTCCGCGGCCTATTTTTGTCGCGGGGAGGGGATGGGAAAAAAGTCTCGGCCCATTCCGAGTCCGGCGGACGAAGTTTGCCAGCCCCACGCCCCATGGCTATAGCCCACCCCTTTTTTGGGCATTTTTCCGCAGGACGAACTTGGCGCCAAGGGGTTCGGCTGTTATTTTTTTGGCGCGGCCGTGCCCAAGGCCTATTTTTGTCGCGGGGAGGGGGTGTGCAAAGTCTCGGCCCATTCCGAGCCCGGCGGACGAAGTTCGCCATCCCTACGCCCCAAGGCTATAGCCCACCCCTTTTTTAGGCATTTTTCCGCACGACGAACTTGGCGCCAAGGGGTTCGGCTGCTCTTTTTTGGGCGCGGCTGTGCCCGCGGCCTATTTTTATCGCAGGGAGGGGGTGGGCAAAGCCTCGGCCCCTTCCGAGTCTGGCGGACGAAGTGCGCCGGCCCCACGCCCCAAGGCTATAGCCCATTAACTTTTTGGGCATTTTTCCGAAGGACGAACTTGGCGCCAAGGGGTTCGGCTACTCCTTTTTGGGCGCCACTGTACCCGTGGCCTATTTTTGTCACGGGGAGGGGGTGGGGAAAGTCTTGGCTTATTCCGAGTCCGACGGACGAAGTTCGCCTGCCCCACGCCCCAAGGCTATAGCCGACCCCTTTTTGGTCATTTTTCCGCAGGACGAACTTGGCGCCAAGGGGTTCGGCTGCTCTTTTTTGGGCGCGGCTGTGCCCACGGCCTATTTTTCTCGCGGGGAGGGGGTGGCCAATGTCTCGACGCATTCCGAGTCCGGCGGACGAAGTTTGCCCGCCCCATGCCCCGAGGCTATAGCACACCCCTTTTTTGGGCATTTTTCCGCCGGACGAACTTGGCGCCAAGGGGTTCGACTGCTGTTTTTTGGGTGCGGCTGTGCCCGCAGCCTGTTTTTTGCGCGGGGAGGGGGTGGGAAAAGCCTCGGCCCATTCCGAGTCCGGCGGATGAAGTTCGCCCGCCCCACGCCCCAAGGCTATAGCCCACCCCCTTTTTGTGCATTTTTCTGCAGGACGAACGTGGCGCCAAGGGGTTCGGCTGCTCTTTTTTGGGCGCAGCGGTGCCCGTGGCCTATTTTTGTCACGGGGAGGGGGTGCGCAAAGTCTCGGCACATTCCGACTCTGGCGGACGAAGTTCGCCAGCCCCACGCCCCAAGGCTATAGCCCACCCCTTTTTTGGGCATTTTTCCGCAGGACGAACGTGGCGCGTAGGGGTTCGGCTTCTCATTTTTGGGCACGGCTGTACCCGCGGCCTATTTTTGTCACGGTGATGGGGTGGGCAAAGCCTCGGCCCATTCCGAGTCCGGCGGACGAAGTTCACCAGCCCCACGCCCCAAGGCTATAGCCCACCCCCTTTTTGGGCATTTTTCCGCAGGACGAACTTGGCGCCAAAGCGTTCGGCTGCTCCTTTTTGGGCGCGGCTGTGCCTGCGGCCTATTTTTGTCACGGGGAGGAGGTGGGCAAGGTCTCGGCAAATTCTGAGTCCGGCGGTCGAAGTTCGCCAGCCGCACGCCGCAAGGCTATAGCCCACCCCTTTTTTGGGCATTTTTCCGCAGGACGAACTTCGCGCCAAGGGGTTAGGCTGCTCTTTTTTGTGCGTGGCTGTTCCCGCGGCCTATTATTGGTGTGGGGAGGGGGTGGGCAAAGTCTCGGCCCATTCCGAGGAAGGCGGACGAAGTTCGCCAGCCCCACGCCCAAAGGCTAAAGTACACCCCTTTTTTGGACATTTTCCGCAGGACGAACTTGGCGCCAAGGGTTTCGGCTGTGCCCATGGCCTATTTTTGTCGCGGGGTGGGGATGGGCAAAGTCTCAGCCCATTCCGAGGAAGGCGGACGAAGTTTGCCAGCCCCACGCCCCAAGGCTATAGCCCACCCCTTTTTTGGGCATTTTTCCGAGGGATGAACTTGGGGCCAAGGGGTTCGGCTGCTCTTTTTTGGGCGCGGCTGTGCCCGCGGCCTATTTTTGTCGTGGGGAGGGGGTGGGCAAAGTCTCGGCCCATTCCGAGGAAGGCGGACGAAGTTCGCCAACACCACACCCAAAGGCTATAGCACGCCCCTTTTTTGGGCATTTTTCCGCAGGATGAACTTGGCGCCAAGGGGTTCGGCCGCACTTTTTTGGGCGCAGCTGAGCCCGCGGCCTATTTATGTCTCGGGGAGGTGGTGGGCAAAGTCTCAGCCCTTTCCGAGTCCGGCGGATGAAGTTCGCCAGCCCCACGCCCCAAGGCTATAGCCCACCCCTTTTTTGGGCATTTTTCCGCAGGACGAACTTGGCGCCAAGGGGTTCGGCTGCTCTTTTTTGGGTACGGCTGTGCCCGCGGCCTATTTTTATCGCGGGGAGGGGGTGGTCAATGTCTCGGCCCATTCCGAGGAAGGCGGACGATGTTCGCCAGCCCCACGCCCCCTGGCTATAGCCCACCCCTTTTTTGGGCATTTTCCCGCTGGATGAACTTGGGGCCAAGGGGTTCGGCTGCACTTTTTTGGGCGCGGCTGTGCCCGTGGCCTATTTTTGTCGCGTGGAGGGGGTGGACAAAGTCTCGGCCCATTCCGAGGAAGGCGGACAAAGTTCGCCAACACCACGCCCAAAGGCTATAGCACGCCCCTTTTTTGGGCATTTTTCCGCAGGATGAACTTGTCGCCAAGGGGTTCGGCCGCTCTTTTTTGGGCGCAGCTGTGCCCGCGGCCTATTTTTGTCTCGGGGAGGTGGTGGGCAAAGTCTCGGCCCTTTCCGAGTCCGGCGGACGAAGTTCGCCAGCCCCACGCACCAAGGCTATAGCCCACCCCTTTTTTGGGCATTTTTCCGCAGGACGAACTTGGCGCCAAGGGGTTCGGCTGCTCTTTTTTGGGTGCGGCTGTGCCCGCGGCCTATTTTTGTCTCGGGGAGGGGGTGGGAAAAGTCTCGGCGCATTCCGAGGAAGGCGGATGAACTTTACCGGCCGCACGCCCAAAGGCTATAGCACACCCCTTTTTTGGTTATTTTTCCACAGGACGAACACGGCGCCAACGGGTTCGGCTGCTCTTTTTTGGTGCGGCAGTGCCCGCGGCCTATTTTTGGTGCTGGGAGAGGGTGGCCAAAGTCTCGGCCCATTCCAAGGAAGGCGGATGAACTTTTCCGGCCCCACGCCCCAAGGCTATAGCCCGCCCCCTTTTTGGGCATTTTTCTGCGGGACGAACTTGGCGCCAAGGGGTTCGGCTGCTCTTTTTTGGGCGCGGCTGTGCCCGCAGACTATTTTTGTCGCGGGGGGGGGGGGGGGGGTGGGCAAAGTCTCGGCCCATTCCGAGTCCGGCGGACGAAGTTCGCCCGCCCCACTCCCCAAGGCTATAGCCCACCCCTTTTTTGGGCATTTTTCCGCAGGACGAACTTGGCGCCAAGGGGTTCGGCTGCTCTTTTTTGGGCGCGGCTGTGCCCGCGGCCTATTTTCATCATGGGGAGGGTGTGGGAAAAGTCTCGGCCCATTCTGAGTCCGGCGGACGAAGTTCGCAAGCCCCACGCCCCAAGGTTATAGCCCACCCCCTTTTTGGGCATTTTTCCGCAGGACGAAATTGGCGCCAAGGGGTTCGGCTGCTCTTTTTTGGGCGCCGGTATGCCCGCGGCCTATTTTTATTGCGGCGATGGCCAAAGTCTCAGCCCATTGCGAGTCCGGCGGACAAAGCTCGCCAGCCCCACGCCCAAAGGCTATAGCCCACCGCCTTTCTGGGCATTTTTCCGCAAGACGAACTTGTCGCCAAGGGGTTCGGCTGCTCTTTTTTGGGCGCGGCTGTGCCCGCGGCCTATTTTTGTCGCGAGGAGGGGGTTGGGTTAAAGTCTCTGCCCATTCCGAGGAAGGCGGACGAAGTTCGCCAGCCCCACGCCCCAAGGCTATAGCCCACCCCTTTTTTGGGCATTTTTCCGCAGGACGAACTTGGCGCCAAGGGGTTCGGCTGATCTCTTTTTGGCGCAGCTGTGCCCGCGGCCTATTTTTGTCTCGGGGAGGGGGTGGGAAACGTCTCGGCGCATTCCGAGGAAGGCGGATGAACTTTACCGGCCGCACGCCCAAAGGCTATAGCACATCCCTTTTTTGGTTATTTTTCCACAGGACGAACACGGCGCCAACGGGTTCGGCTGCTCTTTTTTGGTGCGGCAGTGCCCGCGGCCTATTTTTGGTGCTGGGAGAGGGTGGCCAAAGTCTCGGCCCATTCCAAGGAAGGCGGATGAACTTTTCCGGCCCCACGCCCCAAGGCTATAGCCCGCCCCCTTTTTGGGCATTTTTCTGCGGGACGAACTTGGCGCCAAGGGGTTCGGCTGCTCTTTTTTGGGCGCGGCTGTGCCCGCAGACTATTTTTGTCGCGGGGGGGGGGGGGTGGGCAAAGTCTCGGCCCATTCCGAGTCCGGCGGACGAAGTTCGCCCGCCCCACTCCCCAAGGCTATAGCCCACCCCTTTTTTGGGCATTTTTCCGCAGGACGAACTTGGCGCCAAGGGGGTCGGCTGCTCTTTTTTGGGCGCGGCTGTGCCCGCTGCCTATTTTCATCATGGGGAGGGTGTGGGAAAAGTCTCGGCCCATTCTGAGTCCGGCGGACGAAGTTCGCAAGCCCCACGCCCCAAGGTTATAGCCCACCCCCTTTTTGGGCATTTTTCCGCAGGACGAAATTGGCGCCAAGGGGTTCGGCTGCTCTTTTTTGGGCGCCGGTATGCCCGCGGCCTATTTTTATTGCGGCGATGGCCAAAGTCTCGGCCCATTGCGAGTCCGGCGGACAAAGCTCGCCAGCCCCACGCCCAAAGGCTATAGCCCACCGCCTTTCTGGGCATTTTTCCGCAGGACGAACTTGTCGCCAAGGGGTTCGGCTGCTCTTTTTTGGGCGCGGCTGTGCCCGCGGCCTATTTTTGTCGCGAGGAGGGGGTTGGGCAAAGTCTCTGCCCATTCCGAGGAAGGCGGACGAAGTTCGCCAGCCCCACGGCCCAAGGCTATAGCCCACCCCTTTTTTGGGCATTTTTCCGCAGGACGAACTTGGCGCCAAGGGGTTCGGCTGATCTCTTTTTGGCGCAGCTGTGCCCGCGGCCTATTTTTGTCGCGGGGAGGGGGTGGGCAAAGTCTCGGCACATTCCGAGTCCGGCGGACGAAGTTCGCCAGCCCCACGCCCCAAGGCTATCGCCCACCCCTTTGTTGGGTATTTTTCCACAGGACGAACTTGGCGCCAAGGGGTTCGGCTGTTCCTTTTTGGCTGCGGCCGTGCCCGCGGCCTATTTTTGTCACGGGGAGGGGGTGGGAAATGTCTCAGCCTGTGGTGAGTCCGGCAGACGAACTTCAGCAGCCCCACGCCCCAAGGCTATAGCACACCACTTTTCTGGGCTTTTTTCCGCAGGACGAACTTGGTACAAAGGGTTCGGCTGCTCTTTTTTGGGCGCGGCTGTGCCCGCGGCCTATTTTTGGTGCGGGGAGGGGGTGGCCAAAGTCTTGGCCCATTCCGAGGAAGGCGGATGAACTTTGCCCGCCCCACGCCCCAAGGCTATAGCCCACCCCTTTTTTTGGCATTTTTCCGCAGGACGAACTTGGCGCCAAGGGGTTCGGCTGCTCTTTTTTAGGCGTAGATGTGCCCGCTGCCTATTTTTATCGTGGGGAGGTTGTGGGAAATGTCTCGGCCCATTGCGAGTCCGGCGGACGAAGTTCGCCAGCCCCACGCCCCAAGGTTATAGCCCACCCCCTTTTTGGGCATTTTTCCGCAGGATGAACTTGGCGCCAAGGGGTTCGGCTGCTCTTTTTTGGGCGCAGTTGTGCGCGTGGCCTATTTTTGTTGTGGGCAGGGGGTGGGAAATGTCTCGGCCCATTCCGAGTCCGGCGGACGAAGATCGCCAGCCCCACGCCCCAAGGCTATAGCCCACCCTTTTTTTGGGCAATTTTCCGCAGGACGAACTTGGCGCCAAGGGGTTCGGCTGCTCTTTTTTGGGCGCGGCTGTGCCCGCGGCCTATTTTTGTCACAGGGAAGGGGTGGGCAAAGTCTCGGCCCATTCCGAGGAAGGCGGATGAACTTTGCCGGCCCCACGCCCCAAGGCTATAGCCCACCCCCTTTTTGGGAATTTTTCCCCAGGACGAACTTGGCGCCAAGGTCTCGGCCGCTCGTTTTTGGGCGCGGCTGTGCCCACGGCCTATTTTTTTGGCGGGGAGGGTGTGGGCAAAGTCTCGGCCAATTCCGAGGAGGGCGGACGGAGTTCGCCAGCCCCACGCCCCAAGGCTGTAGCCCACCCCCTTTTTGGGCATTTTTTCGCTGGACGAACTTGGCGCCAAGGGGACCGGCTGCTCTTTTTTGGGCGCGGCTGTGCCCGCGGCCTATTGTTTTTTACGGGGAGGGTGTGGGCAAAGTCTCGGCCCATTCCGAGTCTGGCGGACGAATTGCGCCAGCCCCACGCCCCGAGGCTATAGCCCACCCGTTTTTTGGGCATTTTTCCGCCGGACGAACTTGGCGCAAGGTGTTCGACTGATCTCTTTTGGGCGCGGCTGTGCCTGCGCGCTACTTTTGTAGCGGAGAGGGGGTGGGCAAAGTCTCGGCACATTCCGAGTCCGGCGGACGAAGTTCGCCAGCCCCACACCCCAAGGCTATAGCCCACCCCTTTTTTGGGCATTTTTCCGCCGGAGGAACTTGGCGCCAAGGGGTTCGGCTGCTCTTTTTAGGGCGCGGCTGTGCCCGCGGCCTATTTTTGTCACGGGGAGGGGGTGGGCAATGTCTCGGCCCATTCCGAGGAAGGCGGACAAACTTCGCCAGCCACACACCCCAGGGCTCTAGCCCACCCCTTTTTTGGGCATTTTTCCGCAGGACGAACTTGGCGCCAAGGGTTTCAGCAGCTCTTTTTTGGGCGCAGTTGCGCCCGTGGCCTATTTTTGTCGCGGGCAGGGGGTGGGAAATGTCCCGGCCCATTCCGAGTCCGGCGGACGAAGATCGCCAGCCCCACGCCCCAAGGCTATAGCCCACCCCCTTTTTGCGCATTTTTCCGCTGGACGAACTTGGCGCCAAGGGTTTCGGCTGCTCTTTTTTGGGCGCGGCTGTGCCCACGGCCTATTTTTTTAGTGGGGAGGGTGTGGGCAAAGTCTCGGCCAATTCCGAGGAAGGCGGACGAAGTTCGCCAGCCCCACGCCCCAAGGCTATAGCCCACCCCCTTTTTGGGCATTTTTCCGCTGGACGAACTTGGCGCCAAGGGGATCGGCTGCTCTTTTTGGGGCGCGGCTGTGCCCGCGGCCTATTTTTTTCACGGGGAGGGTGTGGGCAATGTCTCGGGCCATTCCGAGTCTGGCGGACGAATTGCGCAAGCCCCACGCCCCAGGGCTATAGCCCACCCGTTTTTTGGGCATTTTTCCGCAGGACGAACTTGGCGCCAAGGGGTTCGGCCGCTCTTTTTTGGGCGCGGCTGTGCCCGTGGCCTATTTTTGTCACGGGGAGGGGGTGGGCAAAGTCTCGACCTATTCCGAGTCTGGGGGACGAACTTCAGCAGCCCCACGCCCCAAGGCTATAGCACACCCGTTTTTTGGGCATTTCTCCGCAGGACGAACTTGGCGCCAAGTGGTCCAGCTGCTCTTTTTTGGGTGCGGCTGTGCCCGCGGCGTATTTTTGGCTCGGGGAGGGGGTGGCCAAAGTCTCGGCCCATTCTGAGGATTGCGGATGAACTTTGCCGGCCCCACGCCCAAAGGCTATAGCACACCCCTTTTTTGGGCAATTTTCCATAGGACGAACTTGGCGCCAAGGGGTTTGGCTGCTCTTTTTTGGGCGCAGCTGTGTCCACGGCCTATTGTTGTCGCGGGGAGGGGGTGGGAAAAGTCTCGGCCCATTCCGAGTCCGGCGGACGAAGTTCGCCAGGCCCACGCCCGAAGGCTATAGCCCACCCCCTTTTGGGGCATTTTTCCGCTGGACGAACTTGGCGCCAAGGGGTTCGGCTGCTGTTTTTTGGGCGCGGCTGTGCCCGCGGCCTATTTTATTCGCAGGGAGGGCATGGGCAAAGTCTCGGGACATTCCGAGTTCGGCGGACGAAGTTCGCCAGCCCCACGCCCCAAGGCTATAGCCCACCCTTTTTTTGGGCATTTTTCCGCAGGACGAACTTAGCGCCAAGGGGTTCGGCTGCTCTTTTTTGGGCGCGGCTGTGGCCGCGGCCTATTTTTGTCGTGGGGAGGGCGTGGGCAAAGTCTCGGCCCATTCCGAGTCCGGCGGACGAAGTTCGCCCGCCCCACGCCCCAAGGCTATAGCCCACCCCTTTTTTGGGCATTTCTCCGCAGGACGAACTTGGCGCCAAGGGGATCGGCTGCTCTTTTTGGGGCGCGGCTGTGCCCGCGGCCTATTTTTTTCACGGGGAGGGTGTGGGCAATGTCTCGGGCCATTCCGAGTCTGGCGGACGAATTGCGCAAGCCCCACGCCCCAGGGCTATAGCCCACCCGTTTTTTGGGCATTTATCTGCAGGACGAACTTGGCGCCAAGGGGTTCGGCTGCTCTTTTTTGGGCGCGGCTGTGCCCGCGGCCTATTTTTGTCGCGGGGAGGGGGTGGGAAAAGTCTCGGCCCATTCCGAGTCCGGCGGACGAAGTTCAGCAGCCCCACGGCCTACTGCTGCAGCACACCCCTTTTTTGGGCACTTTTCCGCAGGACAAACTTGGCGCCAAGGGGTTCGGCTGCTCTTTTTTGGGCGCGGCGTTGCCCGCGGCCTATTTTTGTCACGGGGAGGGGGTGGGAAAAGTCTCGGCCCATTCCGAGTCCGGCGGACGAAGTTCGGCAGCCCCACGGCCTACTGCTGTAGCACACCCCTTTTTTGGGCACTTTTCCGCAGGACGAACTTGGCGCCAAGGGGTTCGGCTGCTCTTTTTTGGTTGCGGCTGTGCCCGCGGCCTATTTTTGTCACGGGGAGGGGGTGGGCAAAGTCTCGGCCCATTCCGAGTCCGGCGGACGAAGTTCGCCAGCCCCACGCCCATAGGCTATAGCCCACCCCCTTTTTGGGCATTTTTCCGCTGGACAAACTTGGCGCCAAGGGGTTCGGCTGCTCTATTTTGGGCACGGCTGTGCCCGCGGCCTATTTTTGTCACGGGGAGGGGGTGGGCAAAGTCTCGGCCCATTCCGAGTCTGGCGGACAAACTTCGCCAGCCCCACGCCCCAAGGCTACAGCCCACCCCTTTTTTGGGACTTTGTCCGCAGGGAGAACTTGGCGCCAAGGGGTTTGGCTGCTCTTTTTTGGGCGCGGTTGTGCCCCGGTCTATTATGGTCACGGGGAGGGGGTGGCCAAAGTCTCGGCCCATTCCGAGGAAGGCGGATGAACTTTGCCGGCCCCACGCCCAAAGGCTATAGCACACCCCTTTTTTGGGCATTTTTCTGCAGGAGAAACTTGGCGCCAAGGGGTTCGGCTCCTCTTTTTTGGGAGCGGCTGTGTCCGCGGCGTATTTTTGTCACAGGGAGGGGGTGGCCAAAGTCTCGGCCCATTCCGTGGAAGGCGGACGAAGTTCACCGGCCGCACACCCAAAGGCTATAGCACACCCCTTTTTTGGGCAATTTTCCGCAGGACGAACTTGGCGCCAAGGGGTTCGGCTGCTCTTTTTTGGGCGCGGCTGTGCCCGCGGCCTATTTTTGTCACGGGGAGGGGGTGGGCAAAGTCTCGGCCCATTCCGAGTCCGGCGGACGAAGTTCGCCAGCCCCACGCCCCAAGGCTATAGCCCACCCCCTTTTTGGGCATTTTTCCGCTGGACAAACTTGGTGCCAAGGGGTTCGGCTGCTCTTTTTTGGGCGCGGCTGTGCCCGCGGCCTATTTTTGTCCCGGGGAGGGGGTGGGCAAAGTCTCGGCCCATTCCGAGTCCGGCGGACAAAGTGCACCAGCCCCACGCCCCAAGGCTATAGCCCATCCCCTTTTTGGGCATTTTTCCGCAGGAGGAACTTGGCGCCAAGGGGTTCGGCTGCTCTTTTTTGGGCTCGGCTGTGCCCGCGGCCTATTTTGGTCGCGGGGAGGGGGTGGGCAAAGTCTCCGCCCATTCCGAGTCCGGCGGACGAACTTCGCCAGCCCCACGCCCCAGGGCTACAGCCCACCCCTTTTTTGGGCATTTGTCCGCAGGGTGAACTTGGCGCCAAGGGGTTCAGCTGCTCTTTTTTGGACGCGGCGGTGCCTGCGGCTTATGTTTGTCGCGGGGAGGGGGTGGGAAAAGTCTCGGCCCATTCCGAGTCCGGCGGACGAACTTCGGCAGCCCCACGGCCTACTGCTGTAGCACACCCCTTTTTTGGGCACTTTTCCGCAGGACGAACTTGGCGCCAAGGGGTTCGGCTGCTCTTTTTTGGGCGCGGCGGTGCCCGCGGCCTATTTTTGTCGCGGGGAGGGGGTGGGAAAAGTCTCGGCCCATTCCGAGTCCGGCGGACGAAGTTCAGCAGCCCCACGGCCTACTGCTGTAGCACACCCCTTTTTTGGGCATTTTTCCGCTGGACAAACTTGGCGCCAAGGGGTTCGGCTTCTCTATTTTGGGCACGGCTGTGCCCGCGGCCTATTTTTGTCACGGGGAGGGGGTGGGCAAAGTCTCGGCCCATTCCGAGTCTGGCGGACGAACTTCGCCAGCCCCACGCCCCAAGGCTACAGCCCACCCCTTTTTTGGGACTTTGTCCGCAGGGAGAACTTGGCGCCAAGGGGTTTGGCTGCTCTTTTTTGGGCGCGGTTGTGCCCCGGTCTATTATGGTCACGGGGAGGGGGTTGCCAAAGTCTCGGCCCATTCCGAGGAAGGCGGATGAACTTTGCCGGCCCCACGCCCAAAGTCTATAGCACACCCCTTTTTTGGGCATTTTTCCGCCGGAGAAACTTGGCGCCAAGGGGTTCGGCTCCTCTTTTTTGGGAGCGGCTGTGCCCGCGGCCTATTTTTGTCACAGGGAGGGGCTGGCCAAAGTCTCGGCCCATTCCGTGGAAGGCGGACGAAGTTCGCCGGCCGCACGCCCAAAGGCTATAGCACACCCCTTTTTTGGGCATTTTTCCGCAGGACGAACTTGGCGCCAAGGGGTTCGGCTGCTCTTTTTTGGGCGCGGCTGTGCCCGCGGCCTATTTTTGTCGCGGGGAGGGGGTGGGCAAAGTCTCGGCCCATTCCGAGTCCGGCGGACGAAGTTCGCCAGCCCCACGCCCCAAGGCTATAGCCCACCCCCTTTTTGGGCATTTTTCCGCAGGACGAACTTGGCGCCAAGGGGTTCGGCTGCTCTTTTTTGGGCGCAGCTGTGCCCGCGGCCTATTTTTGTCCCGGGGAGGGGGTGGGCAAAGTCTCGGCCCATTCCGAGTCCGGCGGACAAAGTTCGCCAGCCCCACGCCCCAAGGCTATAGCCCATCCCCTTTTTGGGCATTTTTCCGCAGGAGGAACTTGGCGCCAAGGGGTTCGGCTGCTCTTTTTTGGGCGCGGCTGTGCCCGCGGCCTATTTTGGTCGCGGGGAGGGGGTGGGCAAAGTCTCGGCCCATTCCGAGTCCGGCGGATGAACTTCGCCAGCCCCACGCCCCAGGGCTACAGCCCACCCCTTTTTTGGGCATTTGTCCGCCGGGCGAACTTGGCGCCAAGGGGTTCGGCTGCTCTTTTTTGGGCGCGGCGGTGCCCGCGGCTTATTTTTGTCGTGGGGAGGGGGTGGGAAAAGTCTCGGCCCATTCCGAGTCCGGCGGACGAACTTCGGCAGCCCCACGGCCTACTGCTGTAGCACACCCCTTTTTTGGGCACTTTTCCGCAGGACGAACTTGGCGCCAAGGGGTTCGGCTACTCTTTTTTGGGCGCGGCTGTGCCCACGGCCTATTTTTGTCGCGGGGAGGGGGTGGGCAAAGTCTCGGCCCATTCCGAGTCCGGCGGACGAAGTTCGCCAGCCCCACGACCCAAGGCTATAGCCCATCCCCTTTTTGGGCATTTTTCCGCTGGACGAACTTAGCGCCAAGGGGTTCGGCTGCACTTTTTTGGGCGCGGCTGATCCCGCGGCCTATTTTTGTCACGGGGAGGGGGTGGGCAAAGTCTCGGCCCATTCAGAGTCCGGCGGACGAAGTTCGCCCGCCCCACGCCCCAAGGCTATCGCCCACCCCTTTTTTGGGCATTTTTCCGCAGGACGGACTTGGCGCCAAGGTATTCGGCTGCTCTTTTTTGGGCATGGCTGTACCCGCGGCCTATTTTTAGTGCGGGGGGGGGGGGGTAGGAAAAGTCTCGGCCCATTCCGAGGAAGGCGGACGAAGTTCGCCGGCCCCACGCCCCAAGGCTATAGCCCACCCCTTTTTTGGGCATTTTTCCGCTGGACGAACTTAGCGCCAAGGGGTTCGGCTGCTCTTTTTTGGGCGCGGCTGATCCCGCGGCCTATTTTTGTCACGGGGAGGGGGTGGGCAGAGTCTCGGCCCATTCCGAGTCCGGCGGACGAACTTCGGCAGCCCCACGCCCCAAGGCTATAGCACACCCCTTTTTTGGGCATTTTTCCGCAGTAAGAACTTGGCGCCAAGGGGTTCGGCTGCTCTTTTTTGGGCGCGGCGGTGCCCGCGGCCTATTTTTGTTCCGGGGAGGGGGTGGGCAAAGTTTCGGCCCATTCCGAGTCCGGCGGACGAAGTTCGCCCGCCCCACGCCCCAAGGCTATAGCCCACCCCTTTTTTGGGCATTTTTCCGCAGGACGAACTTGGCGCCAAGGGGTTCCGCTGCTCTTTTTTGGGCGCGGCTGCGTCCGCGGCCTATTTTTGTCGCGGGGACGGGGTGGGAAAAGTCTCGGCCCATTCCGAGTCCAGCGGACGAACTTAGCCGGCCCCACCCCCCAAGACTATAGCACACCCCTTTTTTGGGCATATTTCCGCAGGACGAACTTGACGCCAAGGGGTTCGGCTGCTCTTTTTTGGGCGCAGCTGTGCCCGCGGCCTATTTTTGTCGCGGGGAGGGGGTGGGCAAAGTCTTGGCCCATTCCAAGTCCGGCGGACGAAGTTCGCGAGCCCCATGCCCCAAGGCTATAGCCCACCCCCTTTTTGGGCTTTTTTCCGCAGGACGAACTTGGCGCCAAGGGGTTCGGCTGCTCTTTTTTGGGCACGGCTGTGCCCACGGCCTATTTTTGTCACGGGGAGGGGGTGGACAAATTCTCGGCCCATTCCGAGTCCGGCGGACGAAGTTCGCCCGCCCCACGCCCCAAGGCTATAGCCCACACTTTTTTGGGGATTTTTCCGCAGGACGAACTTGGCGCCAAGGGGTTCGCCTGCTCTTTTTTGGGCGCGGCGGTGCCTGCAGCCTATTTTTGTTGCGGGGAGGGGGTGGGAAAAGTCTCGGCCCATTCCGAGTCCGGCGTACGAACTTCGGCAGGCCCACGCCCCAAGGCTATAGCACAGCCCTTTTTTGGGCATTTTTCCGCAGGACGAACTAGGCGCAAAGGGGTTCGGTTGCTCTTTTTTGGGAGCGGCTGTGCCCGCGGCCTATTTTTGTCGCGGGGAGGGGGTGGGCAAAGTCTCAGCCCATTCCGAGTCCAGCGGAAGAAGTTCGCCAGCCCCACGACCCAAGGCTATATAGCCCACCCTTTTTTGGGCATTTTTCCACAGGACGAACATGGCGCCAAGGGGTTCGGCTGGTCTTTTTTGGGCGCGGTTGTGCCCGCGGCCTATTGTTGTCGTGGGGAGGGGGTGGGAAAAGTCTCGGCCCATTCCGAGTCCGGCAGACGAAGTTCGCCCGCCCCACGCCCCAAGGCTATAGCCCACCCCCTTTTTGAGCAATTTTCCGCAGGACGAACGTGGCGCCAAGGGGTTCGGCTGCTCTTTTTTTGGTGCGGCTGTGCCCGCAGCTTATTTTTAGTGCGGGGAGGTGGTGGGCAAAGTCTCGGCCCATTCCAAGGAAGGCGGACGAAGTGCGCCGGCCCCACGCCCAAAGGCTATAGCACACCCCTTTTTTGGGCATTTTTCCGCAGGACGAACTTGGCGCCCAGGGCTTCGGCTGCTCTTTTTTGGGCGCGGCTGTGCCCATAGCTTATTTTTAGTGCGGGTGGGGGGTGGGCAAATTCTCGGCCCATTCCGAGGAAGGCGGACGAAGTTCGCCGGCCCCACGCCCAAAGGCTATAGCACACCCCTTTTTTGGGCATTTTTCCGCAGGACGAACTTGGCGCCAAGGGGTTCGGCTGCTCATTTTTGGGCGCGTCTGTGCCCGTGGCCTATTTTTGTCGCGGGGAGGGGGTGGGCAAAGCCTCGGCCCATTCCGAGTCCGGCGGACGAACTTCGGCAGCCCCACGCCCCAAGGCTATAGCACACCCCTTTTTTGGGCATTTTTCCGCAGGAAGAACTTGGCGCCAAGGGGTTCGTCTGCTCTTTTTTGGGCGCGGCTGTGCCCGCGGCCTATTTTTGTTGCGGGGAGGGGGTGGGCAAAGTTTCGGCACATTCCGAGTCCGGCGGACGAAGTTCGCCCGCCCCACGCCCCAAGGCTATAGCCCACCCCTTTTTTGGGCATTTTTCCGCAGGACGAACTTGGCGCCAAGGGGTTCCGCTGCTCTTTTTTGGGCGCGGCTGCGTCCGCGGCCTATTTTTGTCGCGGGGACGGGGTGGGAAAAGTCTCGGCCCATTCCGAGTCCAGCGGACGAACTTAGCCGGCCCCACCCCCCAAGGCTATAGCACACCCCTTTTTTGGGCATATTTCCGCAGGACGAACTTGGCGCCAAGGGGTTCGGCTGCTCTTTTTTGGGCGCGGCTGTGCCGGCGGCCTATTTTTGGTGCGCGGAGGGGGTGACCAAAGTCTCGGCCCATTCCGAGTCCGGCGGACGAAGTTCGGCAGCCCCAAGCCCCAAGCCTATAGCCCACCCCTTTTTTGGTCATTTTTCCGCATGACGAACATGGCGCCAAGGGGTTCGGCAGCACGTTTTTGGGCGCGGCTGTGCCCGCGGCCGATTTTTGTTTCGGGGAGGCGGTGGGCAAAGTCGAGGCCTATTCCAAGGAAGGCGGACGAAGTACGCCAGCCCCACGCCCCAAGGCTATAGCCCACCCCCTTTTTGGGCATTTTTCCGCAGGACGGACTTGGCGCCAAGGGGTTCGGCTGCTCTTTTTTGGGCGTGGCTGTGCCAGCGACCTATTTTTGTCACGGGGAGGGGGTGGACAAAGTCTCGGCCCATTCTGAGTCCGGCGGACGAAGTTCGCCAGCCCCACGCCCGAAGGCTATAGCCCACCCCTTTTTTGGGCATTTTTCCGCCGGACGAATTTAGCGCCAAGGGGTTCGGCTGCTCTTTGTTGCACGTGGCTGTGTCCGCAGCCTATTTTTGCCGCAGGGAGGGGGTGAGAAAAGTCTCGGCCCATTCCGAGTCCGGCGGACGAACTTCGGCAGCCCCACGCCCCAAGGCTATAGCACACCCCTTTTTTGGGCATTTTTCCGCAGTAAGAACTTGTCGCCAAGGGGTTCGTCTGCTCTTTTTTGGGCGTGGCTGTGCCCAAGGCCTATTTTTGTTGCGGGGAGGGGGTGGGCAAAGTCTCGGCACATTCCGAGTCCGGCGGACGAAGTTCGCCTGCCCCACGCCCCAAGGCTATAGCCCAACCCTTTTTTGGGATTTTTCCGCAGGACGAACTTGGCGCCAAGGGGTTCGGCTGCTCTTTTTTGGGCGCGGCTGTGCCCGCGGCCTATTTGTATCGTGGGGAGGGGGTGGGAAAAGTCTCGGCCCGTTCTGTGTACAGCGGACGAACTTTGGCTGCCCCACGCCCCAAGGCTATAGCACACCCCTTTTTGTCCATTTGTCCGCAGGACGAACTTGGCACCAAGGGGTCCGGCTGCTCTTTTTTTTGGCGCGGCTGTGCCCGCGGCCTATTTTTGTCACGGGGAAGAGGTGGGCAGAGTCTCGGCCCATTCCGAGCCCGGCGGACGAACTTTGCCGGCCCCACGCCCAATGGCTATAGCACACCCCTGTTTTGGGCATTTTCCCGCAGTACAAACTTGGCGCCAAGGGGGTCGACTGCTCTTTATTGGGTGCGGCTATGCCCGCGGCCTATTTTTGGCACGGCGAGGGGGTGGGCAAAGTCTCGCCCCATTCCGAGACCGGCGGACGAAGTTCGCCAGCCCCACCCCCCAAGGCTATAGCCCACCCATTTTTTGGCTATTTTTCTGCAGGACGAACTTGGTGCCAAGGTGTTCGGTTGCTTTTTTTTGGGTGCGGCCGAGCCCGCGGCCTATTTTTTCAAGGGGAGGGGGTGGGAAAAGTCTCGGCCCACTCCGAGTCCGGGGGACGAAGTTCGCCTGCCCCACGCCCCGAGGCTATATAGCCCACCACTTTTTTGGGCATTTTTCCGCAAGTCGAACTTGGCGCCAAGGGGTTCGCCTGCTCTTTTTTGGGCGCGGGTATCCCCGCGGCCTATTTTTGGTGCAGGGAGGGGGTGGGAAAAGTCTCGGCCCATTCCGAGTCCGGCGGACGAAGTTCGCCAGCCCCACGCCCGAAGGCTATAGCGAACCCCTTTTTTGGGCATTTTTCCGCAGGACGAACTTGGCGCCAAGGGGTTCGGCTGCTCGTTTTTGGGCGCGTCTGTGCCCGTGGCCTATTTTTGTCACGGGGAGGGGGTGGGCAAAGCCTCGGCCCATTCCGAGTTTAGCGGACGAAGTTCGCCCGCCCCACGCTCCAAGGCTACAGCCCACGCCCTTTTTGCGCATTTTTCCGCAGTACGAACTTGGCGCCAAGGGGTTTGGCTGCTCTTTTTTGGGCGCGGCTGTGCCCGTTGCCTATATTTGTCGCGGGGAGGGGGTGGACAACTTCTCGGCACATTCTGAGTCTGGCAGACGAAGTGCGCCAGCCCCACGCCCCAAGGCTATAGCACACCGCTTTTTTGGGCATTTTTCCGCAGGAAGAACTTGGCGCCAAGGGGTTCGTCTGCTCTTTCTTGGGCGTGGCTGTGCCCACGGCCTATTTTTGTTGCGGGGAGGGGGTGGGCAAAGTCTCGGCACATTCCGAGTCCGGCGGACGAAGTTCGCCTGCCCCACGCCCCAAGGCTATAGCCCACCCCTTTTTCGGGCATTTTTCAGCAGGACGAACATGGCGCCAAGGGGTTCGGCTGCTCTTTTTGGGCCGCGGCTGTGCCCGCGGTCTATTTTTGTCGCGGGGAGGGGGTGGGCAATGTCTCGGCCCATTCCGAGTCCGGCGGACGAAGTGCGCCCCCCCCCCCACGCCCCAGGGCTATAGCTCACCCCTTATTTGGGCATTTTTCCGCAGGACGAACTTGGGGCCAAGGGGTTCGTCAGCTCTTTTTCGGGCGCGGCTGCGCCCGCGGCCTATTTTTGTCGCGGGGAGGGGGTGGTCAAAGTCTCGGTCCATTCCGAGTACGGCGGACGAACTTCGCCAGCCCCACGCCCCAAGGCTATAGCGCACTCCCTTTTTGGGCATTGTTCCGCAGGACGAACTAGGCGCCAAGGGGTTCGGCTACTCTTTTTGGGGCGCGGCTGTGCCCGCGGCTTATTTTTGTCGTGGGGAGGGGGTGGGCAATGTCTCGTCCTATTCCGAGTCCGGCGGACGAAGTACGCCCCCCCCCACGCCCCAGGGCTATAGCTCACCCCTTTTTTGGGCATTTTTCCGCGGGACGAACTTGGCGCCAAGGGGTTCGGCTGCTCTTTTTTGGGCGCGGCTGTGCCCGTGACCTATTTTTGTCACGGGGAGGGGGTGGGCAACGTCTCGGCCCATTCCGAGTCTGGCGGACGAAGTGCGCCAGCACCACGCCCCAAGGCTATAGCCCACCCCTTTTTTGGGCATTTTTCCGCAGGACGAACTTGGCGCCAAGGGGTTCGGCTGCTCGTTTTTGGGCGCGTCTGTGCCCGTGGCCTATTTTTGTCGTGGGGAGGGGGTGGGCAACGCCTCGGCCCATTCCGAGTCTGGCGGACGAAGTTCGCCAGCCCCACGCCCCAAGGCTATAGCCCACCCCCTTTTTGGGCATTTTTCCGCAGGACGAATTTGGCGCCAAGGGGTTCGTCGGCTCTTTTTTGGGCGCGGCTGCGCCCCCGGCCTATTTTTGTCACTGGGAGGCTGTAGTCAATGTCTCGGCCCATTCCGAGTCCGGCGGACGTAGTTCGCCTGCCCCACGCCCCAAGGCTGTAGCCCACCCCCTTTTTGGGCATTTTTCCGCAGGACGAACTTGGTGCCAAGGGGTTCGGCTGCTCTTTTTTGGGCGCGGCTGTGCCCGTGGCCTATTTTTGTCACGGGGAGGGGGTGGACAGAGTCTCAGCCCATTCCGAGGAAGGCGGACGAAGTGCGCCGGCCCCACGCCCAAAGCCTATAGCACGCCCCTTTTTTGGGCATTTTTCCGCAGGACGAACTTGGCGCCAAGGGGTTCGGCTGCTCTTTTTTGGGCGAGGCTGTGCCCGCAGCCTATTTCTGTCGTGGGGAGGGGGTGGCCAAAGTCTCAGCCCATTCCGAGGAAGGCGGACGAAGTGCGCTGGCCCCATGCCCAAAGGATATAGCACGCCCCTTTTTTCGGCATTTTTCCGCAGGACGAACTAGGCGCCAAGGGGTTCGGCTGCTCTGTTTTGGGCGCGGCTGTGCCCGCGGCCTATTTTTGGTGCGGGGAAGGGGTGGGCAAAGGCTCGGCCCATTCCGTGTCCGGCGGACGAAGTGCGCCAGCCCCCAAGCCCCAAGGTTATAGCCCACCTCTTTTTTGGGCATATGTCCACAGGACGAACTTGGCGCCAAGGGGTTCGGCTGCTCTTTTTTGGGCGCGGCTGGGCCCGTGGCCTATTTTTGTCATGGGGAGGGGGTGGGAATAGTGTCGGCCCATTACGAGTCCAGCGGACGAATTTCGGCAGCCCCACGCCCCAAGGCTATAGTACACCCCTTTTTTGGGCTTTTTTCCCCAGGACGAACCTGGCGCCAAGGTGTTCGACAGCTCTTTTTTGGGCGCGGCTGTGCCCGCAGCCTATTTTTGACGCGGGGAGGGGGTGGTCAAAGTCTCGGCCCATTCCGTGTCCGGCGGACGAAGTGCGCCAGCCCCCAAACCCCAAGGTTATAGCCCACCTCTTTTTTGGGCATTTGTCCGCAGGACGAACTTGGCGCCAAGGGGTTCGGCTGCTCTTTTTTGGGCGCGGCTGGGCCCGTGGCCTATTTTTGTCGCGGGCAGGGGGTGGGCAACGCCTCGGCCCATCCGGAGTCCGGCGGACGAAGTTCGCCCGCCCCACACCCCAAGGCTATAGCCCACCCCTTTTTTGGGCATTTTTCCGCAGGACGAACATGGCGCCAAGGGGTTCGGCTGCTCTTTTTTGGGTGTGGCTGTGCCCGCGGCCTGTTTTTGTTGCGGGGAGGGGGTGGTCAGTGTCTCGGCCCATTCCGAGTCCGGCGGACGAAGTTCGCCAGCCCCACGCCCGAAGGCTATAGCCCACCCCCTTTTTGAGCATTTTTCCGCAGGACGAACTTGGCGCCAAGGGGTTCGGCTGCTCTTTTTTGGGCGCGGCTGCGTCCGCGGCCTATTTTTGTCGCGGAGAGCGGGTGAGGAAAGTCTCGGCCCATTCCGAGTCCGGCGGACGAAGTGCGCCCCCCCACGCCCCAGGGCTATAGCCCACCCCTTTTTTGGGCATTTTTCCGCAGGACGAACTTGGCGCCAAGGGGTTCGGCTGCTCTTTTTTGGGCGCGGCTGTGCCCGCAGCCTATTTTTGTCGTGGGGAGGGGGTGGGATAAGTTTTGGCACATTCGGAGCCCGGCGGACGAAGTTCGCCAGCCCCACGCCCCAAGGCTATAGCCCACCCCCTTTTTGGGCATTTTCCGCAGGACGAACTTGGCGCCAAGGGGTTCGGCTCCTCTTTTTTGGGCGCGGTTGGGCCCGTGGCCTATTTTTGTCGTGGCGAGGGGGTGGGCAACGCCTCGTCCCATTCGGAGTCCGGCGGACGAAGTGCGCCAGCCCCCAAGCCCCAAGGTTATAGCCCACCTCTTTTTTGGGCATTTTTCCGCAGGACGAACTTGGCGCCATGGGGTTCGGGTTCTCTTTTTTGGACGCGGCTGTGCCCGCGGCCTATTTTTGGCGCGGGGAGGGGGTGGGAAAAGTCTCGGCCCATTCCGAGTCCGGCGGACGAAGTTCGCCAGCTCCGAGCCCCAAGGCTATAGCCCACCCCTTTTTTGGCCATTTTTCCGCAGGACGAACTTGGCGCCAAGGGGTTCGGCTGCTCTTTTTTGGGCGCGGTTGGGCCCGTGGCCTATTTTTGTCGTGGCGAGGGGGTGGGCAACGCCTCGTCCCATTCGGAGTCCGGCGGACGAAGTTCGCCAGCCCCACGCCCCAAGGCTATAGCCCACCCCTTTTTTGGGCATTTTTCCGCAGGACGAACATGGCGCCAAGGGGTTCGGCTGCTCTTCTTTGGGTACGGCTGTGTCCGCGGCCTGTTTTTGTTGCGGGGAGGGGGTGGCGAAAGTGTCGGCCCATTCCGAGTCCGGCGGACGAAGTGCGCCCCCCCACGCCCCAGGGTTATAGCCCACCCCTTTTTTGGGCATTTTTCCGCAGGACGAACTTGGCGCCAAGGTGTTTGGCTGCTCTATATTGGGCGCGGCTGTGCCCGCGGCCTATTTTTGCCGCGGGGAGGGGATGGGAAAAGTTCAGGCCCATTCTGGGTCCGGCGGACGAAGTTCGCCTTCCCCACGCCCCAAGGCTATAGCCCACGCCCTTTTTGCGCATTTTTCCGCAGGACGAACATGGCGCCAAGGGGTTCGGCTGCTCTTTTTTGGGCGCGGCTGTGCCCGTTGCCTATTTTTGTCGCGGGGAGGGGGTGGGCAAACTCTCGGCACATTCCGAGTCGGGCGGACGACGTGCGCCAGCCCCACGCCCCATGTCTATAGCCCACCCCTTTTTTGGGCATTTTTCCGCAGGTCGAACATGGCGCCAAGGGGTTCGGCTGCTCTTTTTTGAGCGCAGCTGTGCCCGCGGCCTATTTTTGGTGCAGGGAGGGGGTGGGAAAAATCTCGGCCCATTCCGAGTCCGGCGGATGAAGTGCGCCGTCCTCACGCCCGAAGGCTATAGCCCACCCCTTTTTTGGGCATTTTTCCGCAGGACGAACATGGCGCCAAGGGGTTCGGCTGCTCTTTATTGGGCGCGGCTGCGCCCATGGCCTATTTTTGTCGCGGGGAGGGGGTGGTCAATGTCTCGGCCCATTCTGAGTCCGGCGGACGTTGTTCACCTGCCCCACCCCCCAAGGCTATAGCCCACCCCCTTTTTGGGCATTTTTCCGCAGGACGAACTTGGCGCCAAGTGGTTCGGCTAATCGTTTTTGGGCGCGTCTGTGCCTGTGGCCTATTTTTGTCGCGGGGAGGGGGTGGGCAACGCCTCGGCCCATTCCGAGTCAGGCGAACGAAGGTCGCTAGCCCCACAGCCCAACGCTATAGCCCACCCCCTTTTTGGATATTTTTCCGCAGGACGAAATTGGCGCCAAGGGGTTCGTCTACTCTTTTTCAGGCGCGGCAGCGCCCGCGGCCTATTTTTGTCGCGGGGAGGGGGTGGTGAATGTCTCGGCCCATTCCGAGTCCGGCGGACGTAGTTCACCTGCCCCACGCCCCAAGGCTATAGCCCAGCCCATTTTTGGGCATTTTTCCGCAGGACGAACTTGGCGCCAAGGGGTTCGGCTGCTCTTTATTGGGCGCGGCTGTGCCCATGGCCTATTTTTGTCGCGGGGAGGGGGTGGTCAATGTCTCGGCCCATTCCGAGTCCGGCGGACGTAGTTCGCCTGCCCCACGCCCCAAGGCTATAGCCCACCCCCTTTTTGGGCATTTTTCCGCAGGACGAACTTGTCGCCAAGGGGTTCGGTTGTTCTTTTTTGTGCGCGGCTGTGCCCGCGGCCTATTTTTTGCGCGGGGAGGGGTTGGGAAAAGTCTCGGCCCATTCCGAGTCCGGCGGACGATGTTCGCCCGCCGCACGCCCCAAGGCTATAGCCCACCCCTTTTTTGGGCATTTTTCCGCAGGACGAACTTGGCGCCAAGGGGTTTGGCTGCTCTTTTTTGGGCGCGGCTGTGCCCGTGACCTATTTTTGTCACGGGGAGAGGGTGGGCAACCCCTCGGCCCATTCCGAGCCTGGCGGACGAAGTGCGCCAGCACCACGCCCCAAGGCTATAGCCCACGCCCTTTTAGGGCTTTTTTCCGCAGGACGAATTTGGCGCCAAGGGGTTCGTCTGCTCTTTTTCGGGTGCGGCTGCGCCCGTGACCTATTTTTGTCACGGGGAGGGGGTGGGCAACGTCTCGGCCCATTCCGAGTCTGGCGGACGAAGTGCGCCAGCACCACGCCCCAAGGCTATAGCCCACCCCTTTTTTGGGCATTTTTCCGCAGGACGAACTTGGCGCCAAGGGGTTCGGCTGCTCTTTATTGGGCGCGGCTGTGCCCATGGCCTATTTTTGTCGCGGGGAGGGGGTGGTCAATGTCTCGGCCCATTCCGAGTCTGGCGGACGAAGTGCGCCAGCACCACGCCCCAAGGCTATAGCCCACGCCCTTTTAGGGCTTTTTTCCGCAGGACGAACTTGGCGCCTAGGGGTTCGGCTGCTCTTTTTTGGGCGCGGCTGTGCTCGCGGACTATTTTTTGCGCGGGGAGGGGGTGGGAAAAGTCTCGGCCCATTCCGAGTCCGGCGGACGATGTTCGCCAGCCCCACGCCCCAAGGCTATAGCCCACCCCTTTTTTGGACATTTTTCCGCAGGACGAACTTGGCGCCCAGGGGTTCGGCTGCTCTTTTTTGGGCGCGGCTGTGCCCGTGACCTATTTTTGTCACGGGGAGGGGGTGGGCAACCCCTCGGCCCATTCCGAGTCTGGCGGACGAAGTGCGCCAGCACCACGCCCCAAGGCTATAGCCCACGCCCTTTTAGGGCTTTTTTCCGCAGGACGAACTTGGCGCCTAGGGGTTCGGCTGCTCTTTTTTGGGCGCGGCTGTGCCCGCAGCCTATTTTTAGCGCGGGGAAGGGGTGGAAAAAGTCTCGGCCCATTCCGAGTCCGGCGGACGAAGTTCGCCAGCTCCGAGCCCCAAGGCTATAGCCCACCCCTTTTTTGGGCATTTTTCCGCAGGACGAACTTTGCGCCAAAGGGTTCGGCGGCTCTTTTTTGGGCGCGGCTGTGCCCGCGGCCTATTTTTGTTGCGGGGAGGGGGTGGGCAAAGTCTCGTCCCATTCCGAGTCCGGCGGACGAAGTGCGCCCCCCACACGCCCCAGGGCTTTAGCTCACCCTTTTTTGGGTATTTTTCCGCAGGACGAACTTGGCCCCAAGGGGTTCGGCTGCTCTTTTTTGGGCATGGCTGTGCCCGTGGCCTATTTCTATCGCGGGGAGGGGGTGGGAAACGTTTTGGCCCATTCTGAGTCCGGCGGACGTAGTTCGCCAGCCCCACGCCCCAAGGCTATAGCCCACGCCCTTTTTGCACATTTTTCCGCAGGACGATCTTGGCGCCAAGGGGTTCGGCTGCTCTTTTTTGTGTGCGGCTGTGCTCGCGGCCTATTTTTGGTGCGGGGAGGGGGTGGGAAAAGTCTCGGCCCATTCCGAGTCCGGCGGACGAAGTTCGCCCGACCCACGCCCGAAGGTTATCGCCGACCCCTTTTTTGGGCATTTTTCCGCAGGACGAACTTGGCGCCAAGGGGTTCGGCTGCTCTTTTTGGGCGCGGCTGTGCCCGCGGCCTATTTTTGTTGCGAGGAGGCTGTGGTCAATGTCTCGGCCCATTCCGAGTCCGGCGGACGTAGTTCGCCTGCCCCACACCCCAAGGCTATAGCCCACCCCCTTTTTGGGCATTTTTCCGCTGGACGAATTTGCCGCCAAGGGGTTCGGCTGCTCTTTTTTGGGTGCGGCTGTGCCCGTGGCTTATTTTTTTGTCGTGGGGAGGGGGTGGGCAAAGTCTCGGCCCATTCCGAGTCCGGCGGACGTAGTTCGCCTGGCCCACGCCCCAAGGCTATACCCCACCCCCTTTTTGGGCATTTTTCCGCAGGACGAACTTGGCGTCAAGGGGTTCGGCTGCTCTTTTTTGGGCGCAGCTGTGCCCGTTGCCTATTTTTGTCACGGGGAGGGGGTGGGCAAAGTCTCGGCACATTCCGAGTCCGGCGGACGAAGTGCGCCAGCCCCACGCCCCATGGCTATAGCCCACCCCTTTTTTGGGCATTTTTCCGCAGGACGAACTTGGCGCCAAGGGATTCGGCTGTTCTTTTTTGGGCGCGGCTGTGCCCGCGGCCTATTTTTGGTACGGGGAGGGGGTGGGAAAAGTGTCTGCCCATTCCGAGTCCGGCAGACGAAGTGCGCCAGCCCTACGCCCCATGGCTATAGCCCACCCCTTTTTTGGGCATTTTTCCGCAGGACGAACTTGGCGCCAAGGGGTTCGGCTGCTCTTTTTTGTGCGCGGCTGTGCCCGCGGCCTATTTTTTGCGCGGGGAGGGGGTGGGAATAGTCTCGGCCCGTTCAGAGTCCGGCGGACGATATTCGCCAGCCCCACGCCCCAAGGCTATAGCCCACCCCTTTTTTGGCCATTTTTCCGCAGGACGAACTTGGCGCCAAGGGGTTCGGCTGCTCGTTTTTGGGCGCGTCTGGGCCCGTGGCCTATTTTTGTCGCGGGGAGGGGGTGGGTAACGCCTCGGCCCATTCCGAGTCTGGCGGACGAAGTTCGCTAGCCCCACGCCCCAACGCTATAGCCCACCCCCTTTTTGGGCATTTTTCCGCAGGACGAATTTGGCGCCAAGGGGTTCGTCTGCTCTTTTTCAGGCGCGGCAGCGCCCGCGGCCTATTTTTGGGGCGGGGAGGGGGTGGTCAATGTCTCGGCCCATTCCGAGTCCGGCGGACGTAGTTCGCCTGCCCCACTCCCAAAGGCTATAGCCCACCCCCTTTTTGGGCATTTTTCCGGAGGACGAACCTGGCGCCAAGGGGTTCGGCTGCTCTTTTTTTGGCTCGGCTGTGCCCGCGGCCTATTTTTGTCGTGGGGAGGGGGTGGCCAAAGGCTCGGCCCATTCCGAGGAAGGCGGACGAAGTTCACCGGCCCCACGCCCAAAGGCTATAGCACACCCCTTTTTTGGGCATTTTCCGCAGGACGAACTTAGTGCCTAGGGGTTCGGCTGCTCTTTTTTGGGCGCGGCTGTGTCCGAGGCCTATTTTTGTCGCGGGGAGGGGGTGGGGAAAGTCTCGGCCCATTCCGAGTCCGGCAGACGAGCTTCGGCAGCCCCACGCCCCAAGGTTATAGTGCACCCCTTTTTTGGGCATTTTTCCGCAGGAAGAAATTGGCGCCAAGGGGTTCGGCTGCTCTTTTTTGGGCGCGGCTCTGCCCGCGGCATTTTTTGTCATGGGGAGGGGGTGGGCAAAGTCTCGGCGCATTCCGAGTCCGGTGGACGAAGTTCGCCAGCCCCACGCCCCAGGGCTATAGCACACCCGTTTTTTGGGCTTTTTTTCGCAGCACGAACTTGGCGCAAATGGGTTCGGCTGCTCTTGTTTGGGCGCGGCTTCGCCCGCAGCCTATTTTTGTCACGGGGAGGGGGTAGGAAAAGTCTCGGCCCATTCCGAGTCCGGCGGACAAAGTTCGCCCGCCCCACGCCCCAAGGCTATAGCCCACACCCTTTTTGGGCATTTTTCCGCAGGACGAACTTGGCGCCCAAGGGTTTGGCTGGTCTTTTTTGGGCGCGGCTGTGACTGCGGCCTATTTTTGTCACGGGGAGGGGGTGCTCAAAGTCTCGGCCCATTCCGAGGAAGGCAGACGAAGTTCGCCAGCCCCAAGCCCCAAGGCTATAGCCCACCCCCTTTTTGGGCATTTTTCCGGAGGACGAACCTGGCGCTAAGGGGTTCGGCCGCTCATTTTTTGGCGCGGCTGTGCCCGCGGCCTATTTTTGTCGCGGGGAGGGGTTGGGCAAAGTCTCGGCATATTCCAAGTCCGGCGGACGAAGTTCGCGAGCCCCACGCCCCAAGGCTATAGCCCACCCCTTTTTTGGTCATTTTTCCGCAGGACGAACTTGGCGCCAAGGGGTTCGGCGGCTCTTTTTTGGGCGCAGCTGTGCCGCGGCCTATTGTTGTCGCGGGGAGGGGGTGGGCACAGTCTCGGCCCATTCTGAGTCCGGCGGACGAAGTTCACGAGCCCCACGCCCCAAGGCTATAGCCCACCCCTTTTTGGGGCATTTTTCCGCAGGACGAACTTGGCGCCAAGAGGTTCGGCAGGTCTTTTTTGTGCGTAGCTGTGCCTGCGGCCTATTTTTGTCTCAGGGAGGGGGTGGTCAAAGTGTGGGCCCATTCCGAGTCCGGCGGACGAAGTTCACGAGCCCCACGCCCCAAGGCTATAGCCCACCCCGTTTTTGGGCATTTTCCCGGAGGACGAACCTGGCGCCAAGGGGTTCCGCTGCTCATTCTTTGGCAAGGCTGTGCCCGCGGCCTATTTTTGTCGCGGGGAGGGGGTGGTCAAAGTGTGGGCCCATTCCGAGTCCGGCGGACGAAGTTTGCGAGCCCCACGCCGCAAGGCTATAGCCGACCCCTTTTTTGGGCATTTTTCCGCTGGACGAACTTGGCGCCAAGGGGTTCGGCAGCTCTTTTTGGGGCGCGGCTGTGCCCGCGGCCTATTGTTGTCGCGGGGAGGGGGTGGGCAAAGTCTCGTCCCATTCCGAGTCCGGCGGACGAAGTGCGCCCCCCACACGCCCCAGGGCTTTAGCTCACCCTTTTTTGGGTATTTTTCCGCAGGACGAACTTGGCCCCAAGGGGTTCGGCTGCTCTTTTTTGGGCATGGCTGTGCCCGTGGCCTATTTCTATCGCGGGGAGGGGGTGGGAAACGTTTTGGCCCATTCTGAGTCCGGCGGACGTAGTTCGCCAGCCCCACGCCCCAAGGCTATAGCCCACGCCCTTTTTGCACATTTTTCCGCAGGACGATCTTGGCGCCAAGGGGTTCGGCTGCTCTTTTTTGTGTGCGGCTGTGCTCGCGGCCTATTTTTGGTGCGGGGAGGGGGTGGGAAAAGTCTCGGCCCATTCCGAGTCCGGCGGACGAAGTTCGCCCGACCCACGCCCGAAGGTTATCGCCGACCCCTTTTTTGGGCATTTTTCCGCAGGACGAACTTGGCGCCAAGGGGTTCGGCTGCTCTTTTTGGGCTCGGCTGCGCCCGCGGCCTATTTTTGTTGCGAGGAGGCTGTGGTCAATGTCTCGGCCCATTCCGAGTCCGGCGGACGTAGTTCGCCTGCCCCACACCCCAAGGCTATAGCCCACCCCGTTTTTGGGCATTTTTCCGCTGGACGAATTTGCCGCCAAGGGGTTCGGCTGCTCTTTTTTGGGTGCGGCTGTGCCCGTGGCTTATTTTTTTGTCGTGGGGAGGGGGTGGGCAAAGTCTCGGCCCATTCCGAGTCCGGCGGACGTAGTTCGCCTGGCCCACGCCCCAAGGCTATACCCCACCCCCTTTTTGGGCATTTTTCCGCAGGACGAACTTGGCGTCAAGGGGTTCGGCTGCTCTTTTTTGGGCGCAGCTGTGCCCGTTGCCTATTTTTGTCACGGGGAGGGGGTGGGCAAAGTCTCGGCACATTCCGAGTCCGGCGGACGAAGTGCGCCAGCCCCACGCCCCATGGCTATAGCCCACCCCTTTTTTGGGCATTTTTCCGCAGGACGAACTTGGCGCCAAGGGATTCGGCTGTTCTTTTTTGGGCGCGGCTGTGCCCGCGGCCTATTTTTGGTACGGGGAGGGGGTGGGAAAAGTGTCGGCCCATTCCGAGTCCGGCAGACGAAGTGCGCCAGCCCTACGCCCCATGGCTATAGCCCACCCCTTTTTTGGGCATTTTTCCGCAGGACGAACTTGGCGCCAAGGGGTTCGGCTGCTCTTTTTTGTGCGCGGCTGTGCCCGCGGCCTATTTTTTGCGCGGGGAGGGGGTGGGAATAGTCTCGGCCCGTTCAGAGTCCGGCGGACGATATTCGCCAGCCCCACGCCCCAAGGCTATAGCCCACCCCTTTTTTGGCCATTTTTCCGCAGGACGAACTTGGCGCCAAGGGGTTCGGCTGCTCGTTTTTGGGCGCGTCTGGGCCCGAGGCCTATTTTTGTCGCGGGGAGGGGGTGGGTAACGCCTCGGCCCATTCCGAGTCTGGCGGACGAAGTTCGCTAGCCCCACGCCCCAACGCTATAGCCCACCCCCTTTTTGGGCATTTTTCCGCAGGACGAATTTGGCGCCAAGGGGTTCGTCTGCTCTTTTTCAGGCGCGGCAGCGCCCGCGGCCTATTTTTGGGGCGGGGAGGGGGTGGTCAATGTCTCGGCCCATTCCGAGTCCGGCGGACGTAGTTCGCCTGCCCCACTCCCAAAGGCTATAGCCCACCCCCTTTTTGGGCATTTTTCCGGAGGACGAACCTGGCGCCAAGGGGTTCGGCTGCTCTTTTTTTGGCTCGGCTGTGCCCGCGGCCTATTTTTGTCGTGGGGAGGGGGTGGCCAAAGGCTCGGCCCATTCCGAGGAAGGCGGACGAAGTTCACCGGCCCCACGCCCAAAGGCTATAGCACACCCCTTTTTTGGGCATTTTCCGCAGGACGAACTTAGTGCCTAGGGGTTCGGCTGCTCTTTTTTGGGCGCGGCTGTGTCCGAGGCCTATTTTTGTCGCGGGGAGGGGGTGGGGAAAGTCTCGGCCCATTCCGAGTCCGGCAGACGAGCTTCGGCAGCCCCACGCCCCAAGGTTATAGTGCACCCCTTTTTTGGGCATTTTTCCGCAGGAAGAAATTGGCGCCAAGGGGTTCGGCTGCTCTTTTTTGGGCGCGGCTCTGCCCGCGGCATTTTTTGTCATGGGGAGGGGGTGGGCAAAGTCTCGGCGCATTCCGAGTCCGGTGGACGAAGTTCGCCAGCCCCACGCCCCAGGGCTATAGCACACCCGTTTTTTGGGCTTTTTTTCGCAGCACGAACTTGGCGCAAATGGGTTCGGCTGCTCTTGTTTGGGCGCGGCTTCGCCCGCAGCCTATTTTTGTCACGGGGAGGGGGTAGGAAAAGTCTCGGCCCATTCCGAGTCCGGCGGACAAAGTTCGCCCGCCCCACGCCCCAAGGCTATAGCCCACACCCTCTTTGGGCATTTTTCCGCAGGACGAACTTGGCGCCCAAGGGTTTGGCTGGTCTTTTTTGGGCGCGGCTGTGACTGCGGCCTATTTTTGTCACGGGGAGGGGGTGGTCAAAGTCTCGGCCCATTCCGAGGAAGGCAGACGAAGTTCGCCAGCCCAAGCCCCAAGGCTATAGCCCACCCCCTTTTTGGGCATTTTTCCGGAGCACGAACCTGGCGCTAAGGGGTTCGGCCGCTCATTTTTTGGCGCGGCTGTGCCCGCGGCCTATTTTTGTCGCGGGGAGGGGTTGGGCCAAGTCTCGGCATATTCCAAGTCCGGCGGACGAAGTTCGCGAGCCCCACGCCCCAAGGCTATAGCCCACCCCTTTTTTGGTCATTTTTCCGCAGGACGAACTTGGCGCCAAGGGGTTCGGCGGCTCTTTTTTGGGCGCAGCTGTGCCGCGGCCTATTGTTGTCGCGGGGAGGGGGTGGGCACAGTCTCGGCCCATTCGGAGTCCGGCGGACGAAGTTCATGAGCCCCACGCCCCAAGGCTATAGCCCACCCCTTTTTGGGACATTTTTCCGCAGGACGAACTTGGCGCCAAGAGGTTCGGCAGGTCTTTTTTGTGCGCAGCTGTGCCTGCGGCCTATTTTTGTCACAGGGAGGGGGTGGTCAAAGTGTGGGCCCATTCCGAGTCCGGCGGACGAAGTTCACGAGCCCCACGCCCCAAGGCTATAGCCCACCCCGTTTTTGGGCATTTTCCCGGAGGACGAACCTGGCGCCAAGGGGTTCCGCTGCTCATTCTTTGGCAAGGCTGTGCCCGCGGCCTATTTTTGTCGCGGGGAGGGGGTGGTCAAAGTGTGGGCCCATTCCGAGTCCGGCGGACGAAGTTTGCGAGCCCCACGCCGCAAGGCTATAGCCGACCCCTTTTTTGGGCATTTTTCCGCTGGACGAACTTGGCGCCAAGGGGTTCGGCAGCTCTTTTTGGGGCGCGGCTGTGCCCGCGGCCTATTGTTGTCGCGGGGAGGGGGTGGGCACAGTCTCGGCCCATTCCGAGTCCGGCGGACGAAGTTCACGAGCCCCACGCCCCAAGGCTATCGCCGACCCCTTTTTTGGGCATTTTTCCGCAGGACGAACTTGGCGCCAAGGGTTTCGGCTGTTCTTTTTTGGGCACGGCTGTGTCCGCGGCCTATTTTTGTCGCGGGGAGGGGGTGGCCAAAGTCTCGGCCCATTCCGAGTCCGGCGGACGAAGTTCGCCAGCCCCACGCCCCAAGGCTATAGCACACCCGTTTTTTGGTCATTTTTCCCCAGGATGAAGTTCGCGCCAAGGGGTTCGGCTGCTCTTTTTTGGGTGCGGCTGTGCCCGCGGCCTATTTATGTCATGGGGAGGGGGTGGGAAAAGTCTCGGCCCATTCCGAGTCCGGCGGACGAACTTCGGCAGCCCCACTCCCGAAGGCTATAGCACACCCTTTTTTGGGCAGTTTTCCGCAGGACGAACTTGGCCCCAGGGGGTTCGGCTGCTCTTTTTTGGGCGCGGCTGTGCCCGTGGCCTATTTTTGTCATGGGGAGGGGGTGGGAAAAGTCTTGGCCCATTCCGAGTCCGGCGGACGAACTTCGCCAGCCCCACGCCCCAAGGCTATAGAACATCCCATTTTTGAGCATTTTTCCGCAGGACGAACGTGGCGCCAAGGGGTTCGGCTGCTCTTTTTTGGGCGCGGCTGTGCCCGCGACCCATGTTTTCCCGGGGTGGGGGTGGGTAAAGTCTTGGCCCATTCCAAGGAAGGCGGACGAAGTGCGCCAGCCCCTCGCCCCAAGGCTATAGCCCACCCCTTTTTTGGGCATTTTTCCGCAGGACGAACTTGGCGCCAAGGGGTTCGGCTGCTCTTTTTTGGGAGAGGCTTTGCCCGCGGCCTATTTTTGGTGCGGGGAGGGGGTGGCCAAAGTCTCGGCCCAATCCGAGGAAGGCGGATGATTTTTGCCGGCCCCACGCCCAACAGCTATAGCACACCCCTTTTTTGGGCATTTTTCCGCAGGACGAACTTGGCGCCAAGGGGTTCGGCTGCTCTTTTTTGGGCGCGGCTGTGGCCACGGCCTTGTTTTGTTGCGGGGAGGGGGTGGGCAAAGTCTCGGCCCATTCCGAGGAAGGCGGACGAAGTTCGCCAGCCCCACGCCCCAAGGCTATAGCCCACCCCCTTTTTGGGCATTTTTCCGGAGGACGAACCTGGCGCCAAGGGGTTCCGCTGCTCATTTTTTGGCAAGGCTGTGCCCGCGGCCTATTTTTATCGCGGGGAGGGGTTGGGCAAAGTCTCGGCACATTCTGAGTCCGGCGGACGAAGTTTGCGAGGCCCACGCCCCAAGGCTATAGCCCACCCCATTTTTGGGCATTTTTCCGCAGGACGAACTTGGCGCCAAGGGGTTCGGCTGCTCTTTTTTGGGCGAGCCTGTGCCGGCAGCCTATTTCTGTCGTGGGGAGGGGGGGGGGCCAAAGTCTCAGCCCATTCCGAGGAAGGCGGACGAAGTGCGCTGGCCCCTCGCCCAAAGGATATAGCACGCCCCTTTTTTCGGCATTTTTCCGCAGGACGAACTTGGCGCCAAGGGGTTCGGCAGCTCTATTTGGGGCGCGGCTGTGCCCGCGGCCTATTGTTGTCGCGGGGAGGGGGTGGGCACAGTCTCGGCCCATTCCGAGTCCGGCAGACGAAGTTCACGAGCCCCACGCCCCAAGGCTATAGCCCACCCCTTTTTTGGGCATTTTTCCGCAGGACGAACTTGGCGCCAAGGGGTTCGGCTGTTCTTTTTTGGGCACGGCTGTGTGCGCGGCCTATTTGTTTCGCGGGGAGGGGGTGGCCAAAGCCTCGGCCCATTCCGAGGAAGGCGGACGAAGTTCACCGGCCCCACGCCCAAAGGCTATAGCACACCCCTTTTTTGGGCATTTTCCGCAGGACGAACTTAGTGCCTAGGGGTTCGGCTGCTCTTTTTTGGGGGCGGCTGTGTCCGAGGCCTATTTTTGTCGCGGGGAGGGGGTGGGGAAAGTCTCGGCCCATTCCGAGTCCGGCAGACGAGCTTCGGCAGCCCCACGCCCCAAGGTTATAGTGCACCCCTTTTTTGGGCATTTTTCCGCAGGAAGAAATTGGCGCCAAGGGGTTCGGCTGCTCTTTTTTGGGCGCGGCTCTGCCCGCGGCATTTTTTGTCATGGGGAGGGGGTGGGCAAAGTCTCGGCGCATTCCGAGTCCGGTGGACGAAGTTCGCCAGCCCCACGCCCCAGGGCTATAGCACACCCGTTTTTTGGGCTTTTTTTCGCAGCACGAACTTGGCGCAAATGGGTTCGGCTGCTCTTGTTTGGGCGCGGCTTCGCCCGCAGCCTATTTTTGTCACGGGGAGGGGGTGGGAAAAGTCTCGGCCCATTCCGAGTCCGGCGGACAAAGTTCGCCCGCCCCACGCCCCAAGGCTATAGCCCACACCCTTTTTGGGCATTTTTCCGCAGGACGAACTTGGCGCCCAAGGGTTTGGCTGGTCTTTTTTGGGCGCGGCTGTGACTACGGCCTATTTTTGTCACGGGGAGGGGGTGGTCAAAGTCTCGGCCCATTCCGAGGAAGGCAGACGAAGTTCGCCAGCCCCAAGCCCCAAGGCTATAGCCCACCCCCTTTTTGGGCATTTTTCCGGAGGACGAACCTGGCGCTAAGGGGTTCGGCCGCTCATTTTTTGGCGCGGCTGTGCCCGCGGCCTATTTTTGTCGCGGGGAGGGGTTGGTCAAAGTCTCGGCATATTCCATGTCCGGCGGACGAAGTTTGCGAGGCCCACGCCCCAAGGCTATAGCCCACCCCATTTTTGGGTATTTTTCCGCAGGACGAACTTGGCGCCAAGGGGTTCGGCTGCTCTTTTTTGGGCGAGCCTGTGCCGGCAGCCTATTTCTGTCGTGGGGAGGGGGGGGGGCCAAAGTCTCAGCCCATTCCGAGGAAGGCGGACGAAGTGCGCTGGCCCCTCGCCCAAAGGATATAGCACGCCCCTTTTTTCGGCATTTTTCCGCAGGACGAACTTGGCGCCAAGGGGTTCGGCAGCTCTATTTGGGGCGTGGCTGTGCCCGCGGCCTATTGTTGTCGCGGGGAGGGGGTGGGCACAGTCTCGGCCCATTCCGAGTCCGGCAGACGAAGTTCACGAGCCCCACGCCCCAAGGCTATAGCCCACCCCTTTTTTGGGCATTTTTCCGCAGGACGAACTTGGCGCCAAGGGGTTCGGCTGTTCTTTTTTGGGCACGGCTGTGTGCGCGGCCTATTTGTTTCGCGGGGAGGGGGTGGCCAAAGTCTCGGCCCATTCCGAGTCCGGCGGACGAAGTTCGCCAGCCCCACGCCCCAAGGCTATAGCACACCCGTTTTTTGGTCATTTTTCCCCAGGATGAAGTTCGCGCCATGGGGTTCAGCTGCTCTTTTTTGGGTGCGGCTGTGCCCGTGGCCTATTTTTGTCATGGGAAGGGGGTGGGAAAAGTCTCGGCCCATTCCAAGTCCGTCGGACGATGTGCACCAGCCCCACGCCCCAAGGCCATAGCCCACCCCTTTTTTGGCCATTTTTCCGCAGGACGAACTTGGCGCCGAGGGGTTCGGCTGCTCTTTTTTGGGCGCGGCTGTGCCCGCGGCCCATGTTTTCCCGGGGTGGGGGTGGGCAAAGTCTTGGCCCATTCCGAGGAAGGCGGACGAAGTGCGCCAGCCCCACGCCCCAAGGCTATAGCCCACCCCTTTTTTGGGCATTTTTCCGCAGGACGAACTTGGCGCCAAGGGGTTCGGCTGCTCTTTTTTGGGAGAGGCTTTGCCCGCGGCCTATTTTTGGAGCGGGGAGGGGGTGGCCAAAGTCTCGGCCCAATCCGAGGAAGGCGGATGATTTTTGCCGGCCCCACGCCCAACAGCTATAGCACACCCCTTTTTTGGGCATTTTTCCGCAGGACGAACTTGGCGCCAAGGGGTTCGGCTGCTCTTTTTTGGGCGCGGCTGTGGCCACTGCCTTGTTTTGTTGCGGGGAGGGGGTGGGCAAAGTCTCGGCCCATTCCGAGGAAGGCGGACGAAGTTCGCCAGCCCCACGCCCCAAGGCTATAGCCCACCCCCTTTTTGGGCATTTTTCCGGAGGACGAACCTGGCGCCAAGGGGTTCCGCTGCTCATTTTTTGGCAAGGCTGTGCCCGCGGCCTATTTTTATCGCGGGGAGGGGTTGGGCAAAGTCTCGGCACATTCTGAGTCCGGCGGACGAAGTTTGCGAGGCCCACGCCCCAAGGCTATAGCCCACCCCATTTTTGGGTATTTTTCCGCAGGACGAACTTGGCGCCAAGGGGTTCGGCTGCTCTTTTTTGGGCGAGCCTGTGCCGGCAGCCTATTTCTGTCGTGGGGAGGGGGGGGGGGCCAAAGTCTCAGCCCATTCCGAGGAAGGCGGACGAAGTGCGCTGGCCCCTCGCCCAAAGGATATAGCACGCCCCTTTTTTCGGCATTTTTCCGCAGGACGAACTTGGCGCCAAGGGGTTCGGCAGCTCTATTTGGGGCGTGGCTGTGCCCGCGGCCTATTGTTGTCGCGGGGAGGGGGTGGGCACAGTCTCGGCCCATTCCGAGTCCGGCAGACGAAGTTCACGAGCCCCACGCCCCAAGGCTATAGCCCACCCCTTTTTTGGGCATTTTTCCGCAGGACGAACTTGGCGCCAAGGGGTTCGGCTGTTCTTTTTTGGGCACGGCTGTGTGCGCGGCCTATTTGTTTCGCGGGGAGGGGGTGGCCAAAGTCTCGGCCCATTCCGAGTCCGGCGGACGAAGTTCGCCAGCCCCACGCCCCAAGGCTATAGCACACCCGTTTTTTGGTCATTTTTCCCCAGGATGAAGTTCGCGCCATGGGGTTCAGCTGCTCTTTTTTGGGTGCGGCTGTGCCCGTGGCCTATTTTTGTCATGGGAAGGGGGTGGGAAAAGTCTCGGCCCATTCCAAGTCCGTCGGACGATGTGCGCCAGCCCCACGCCCCAAGGCCATAGCCCACCCCTTTTTTGGCCATTTTTCCGCAGGACGAACTTGGCGCCGAGGGGTTCGGCTGCTCTTTTTTGGGCGCGGCTGTGCCCGCGGCCCATGTTTTCCCGGGGTGGGGGTGGGCAAAGTCTTGGCCCATTCCGAGGAAGGCGGACGAAGTGCGCCAGCCCCACGCCCCAAGGCTATAGCCCACCCCTTTTTTGGGCATTTTTCCGCAGGACGAATTTGGCGCCAAGGGGTTCGGCTGCTCTTTTTTGGGCGAGGCTTTGCCCGCGGCCTATTTTTGGTGCGGGGAGGGGGTGGCTAAAGTCTCGGCCCAATCCGAGGAAGGCGGATGATTTTTGCCGGCCCCACGCCCAACGGCTATAGCACACCCCTTTTTTGGGCATTTTTCCGCAGGACGAACTTGGCGCCAAGGGGTTCGGCTGCTCTTTTTTGGGCGCGGCTGTGGCCGCGGCCTTGTTTTGTCGCGGGGAGGGGGTGGGCAAAGTCTCGGCCCATTCCGAGGAAGGCGGACGAAGTTCGCCAGCCCCACGCCCCAAGGCTATAGCCCACCCCCTTTTTGGGCATTTTTCCGGAGGACGAACCTGGCGCTAAGGGGTTCGGCTGCTCTTTTTTTGGCGCGGCTATGCCCGCGGCCTATTTTTGTCGTGGGAGGGGGTGGGCAAACTCTCGGCACGTTCCGAGTCCGGCGGACGAAGTTCGCCTGCCCCACGCCCCAAGGCTATAGCCAACCCCATTTTTGGGCATTTTTGCACAGGACGAACTTGGCGCCGAGGGGTTCGGCTGCTCTTTTTTGCGCGCGGCTGTGCCCGGGGCCTATTGTTGTCGCGGGGAGGGGGCGGGCAAAGTCTCGGCCCATTCCGAGTCCAGCGGACGAAGTTCGCCTGCCCCACGCCCAAAGGCTATAGCACACCCCTTTTTTGGGCATTTTGCCGCAGGACGAACTTTGCGCCAAGGGGTTCGGCTGCTCTTTTTTGGGCGTGGCAGTCTCCGCGGGCTATTTTTGTCACGGGGAGGGGGTGGCCAAGGTCTCGGCTTATTCCGAGGAAGGCAAACGAAGTTCGCCGGCCCCACGCCCTAAGGCTATAGCACACCCCTTTTTTGGGCATTTTTCCGCAGGACGAACTTGGTGCCAAGGGGTTCGGCTGCGCCCGTGGCCGATTTTTGTCATGGGGAGGGCGTGGCCAAAGTCTCGGCCCATTCCGAGTGCGGCAGACGAAGTTCGCCAGCCCCACGCCCCAAGGCTATAGCCCACCCCTTTTTTTGGCATTTTTCCGCAGGACGAACTTGACGCCAAGGGGTTCGGCTGCTATTTTTTGGGCGTGGCTGTGCCCGCGGCCTATTTTTGTCGCGGGGAGGGGGTGGGCAAAGTCTCGGCCCATTCGGAGTCCCGCGGACGAAGTTCGCCCGCCCCAAGCCCCAAGGTTATAGCCCACCCCTTTTTTGGGCATTTTTCCGCAGGACGAACTTGGCGCCAAGGGGTTCGGCTGTTTTTTTTTGGCCGAGGCTGCGCCCGCGGCCTATTTTTGGCGCGGGGAGGGGCTGGGCAAAGTCTCGGCCCATTCCGAGGAAGGCAAACGAAGTTCGCCGGCCCCACGCCCAAAGGCTATAACACCCCCCTTTTTTGGGCATTTTGCCACAGGACGAACTTGGCGCCAAGGGGTTCGGCTGCTCTTTTTTCAGCGAGGCTGTGCCCGCGGCCTATTTTTGTCGTGGGGAGTGGGTGGGCAAAGTCTCGGCCCATTCCGAGGAGGGGGCACGAACTTTGCCGGCCCCACGCCCAATGGCTATAGCTCACCCATTTTTTGGGCATTTTGCCGCAGGACGAACTTGGCGCCAAGGGGTTCGGCTGCTCTTTTTTGGGCGAGGCTGCGCCCGCGGCCTATTTTTGGCGCGGGGAGGGGCTGGGCAAAGTCTCGGCCCATTCCGAGGTAGGCGGATGGACTTTGCCGGCCCCACGCCCAAAGGCTATAGCCCACCCCTTTTTTGGGCATTTTTCCGCAAGACGAATTTGGCTCCAAGAGGTTTGGCTGCTTTTTTTTGGGCGCGGCTGTGCCAGTGGCCTATTTTTGTCATGGGGAGCGGGTGGCCAAAGTCTCGGCCCATTCCGAGGAAGGCGAAGGAAGTGCGCCGGCTCCACGCCCCAAGGCTATAGCACACCCCTTTTTGGGTATTTTTTCGCAGGACGAACTTGGCGCTAAGGGGTTCGGTTGCACTTTTTTGGGCGCAGCTGTGCCCGCGGCCTATTTTTGTCGTGGGGAGGGGGTGGGATAAGTCTCGGCCCATTCCGGGGAAGGGGGATGAACATTGCCGGCCCCATGGCCAAAGGCTATAGCACACCCCTTTTTTGGGCCTTTTGCCGCAGGACGAACTTGGCGCCAAGGGGTTCGGCTGCTCTTTTTTTGGCGCGGCTGTGCCCGCGGCCTATTTTTGGTGCGGGGAGGGGGTGGACAAAGTCTCGGCCCATTCCGAGGAAGGCGGACGAAGTTTTCCGGCCCCACGTCCAAAGTCTATAGCACACCCCTTTTTTGGGCATTTTGCCGCAGGACGAACTTGGTGCCAAGGGGTTCGGCTGCACTTTTTTGGGCGCGGCTGTTCCCGCGGCCTATTTTTGTCGCGGGGAGGGGGTGGCCAATATCTCGGCCCATTCCGAGGAAGGCGGACGAAGTTCGCTGGCCTCACGCCCAAAGGCTATAGCACACCCCTTTTTGGGTATTTTTCCGCAGGACGAACTTGGCGCTAAGGGGTTCGGCTGCAATTTTTTGGGCGCGGCTGTGCCCGCGGCCTATTTTTGTCGTGGGGAGGGGGTGGGAAAAGTCTCGGCCCATTCCGAGGAAGGTGGATGAACATTGCCGGCCCCATGGCCAAAGGCTATAGCACACCCCTTTTTTGGGCCTTTTGCCGCAGGACGAACTTGGCGCCAAGGGGTTCGGCTGCTCTTTTTTGGGCGCGGCTGTGCCCGTGGCCTATTTTTGTCACGGGGAGGGGGTGGCCAAAGTCTCGGCCCATTCCGAGTCCGGCGGACGAAGTTCGCCAGCCCCACGCCCCAAGGCTGTAGCCCAACCCCTTTTGGGCATTTTTCCGCAGGACGAACTTGGCGCCAAGGGGTTCGGCTGCCCTTTTTTGGGCGCGACTGTGCCTGCGGCCTATTTTTGGTGCGGGGAGGGGGTGGGCAAAGTTCGGCCCATTCCGAGGAAGGCGGATGAACTTTTCCGGCCCCACGCCCAAAGGCTATAGCACACCCCTTTTTTGGCCATTTTTCTGCAGGACGAACATGGCGCCTAGGGGTTCGGCTGCTCTTTTTTGGGCGTGGCTGTGCCCGCGGCCTATTTTTGTCGTGGGGAGGGGGTGGCCAAAGTCTCGGTCCATTTCGAGGAAGCCGGACGAAGTTCGCCGGTCCCACGCCCAAAGGCTATAGCACACCCCTTTTTTGGGCATTTTTCCGCAGGACGAACTTGGCGCCGAGGGGTTCGGCTGCTCTTTTTTGGGCGCGGCCGTGCCCACGGCCTATTTTTGTCGTGGGGAGGGGGTGGCCAAAGTCTCGGCCCATTCCGAGTCCGGCGGACGAAGTTCGCCGGCCCCACGCCCCAAGGCTACAGCCCACCCCCTTTTTGGGCATTTTCCCGTAGGACGAACTTGGCGCCAAGGGGTTCGGCAGCTCTTTTTTTGGCGCGACTGTGCGTGCGGCCTATTTTTGGTGCGGGGAGGGGGTGGGTAAAGTCTCGGCCCATTCCGAGGAAGGCGGATGAACTTTGCCGGCCCCTCGCCCAAAGGCTATAACACACCCCTTTTTTGGGCATTTTGCCGCAGGATGAACTTGGTGCCAAGGGGTTCGTCTACAATTTTTTGGGCGCGGCTTTTCCCGTGGCCTATTTTTGTCGCGGGGAGGGGGTGGCCAAAGTCTCGGCCCATTCCGAGGAAGGCGGACGAAGTTCGCTGGCCTCACGCCCAAAGGCTATAGCACACCCCTTTTTGGGCATTTTTCCACAGGACGAACTTGGCGCTAAGGGGTTCGGCTGCTCTTTTTTGGGCGCGTCTGTGCCCGCGGCCTATTTTTGTCATGGGGAGGGGTGGCCAAAGTCTCGGCCCATTCCGAGTCCGGCGGACGAAGTGCGCCGGCCCCACGCCCCAAGGCTATAGCCCACCCCCTTTTTGGGCATTTTTCCGTTGGACGAACTTGGCGCCAAGGGGTTCGGCTGCTCTTTTTTGGGCGCGTCTGTGCCCGCGGCCTATTTTTGTCATGGGGAGGGGGTGGCCAAAGTCTCGGCTAATTCCGAGTCCGGCGGACGAAGTTCGCCGGCCCCACGCCCCAAGGCTACAGCCCACCCATTTTTTGGGCATTTTTCCGCAAGACGAACTTGGCGCCAAGGGGTTCGGCTGCTCTTTTTTGGGAACGACTGTGCCCGCGGTCTATTTTGGTCGCGGGGAGGGGGTGGCCAAAGTCTCGGCCCATTCCAAGGAAGGCGGATGAAGTTTTCCGGCCCCACGCCCAAAGTCTATAGCACACCCCTTTTTTGGGCATTTTGCCGCAGGATGAACTTGGTGCCAAGGGGTTCGTCTACAATTTTTTGGGCGCGGCTGTTCCCGCGGCCTATTTTTGTCGCGGGGAGGGGGTGGCCAAAGTCTCGGCCCATTCCGAGGAAGGCGGACGAAGTTCGCTGGCCTCACGCCCAAAGGCTATAGCACACCCCTTTTTCGGCATTTTTCCACAGGACGAACTTGGTGCTAAGGGGTTCGGCTGCTCTTTTTTGGGCGCGTCTGTGCCCGCGGCCTATTTTTGTCATGGGGAGGGGGTGGCCAAAGTCTCGGCCCATTCCGAGGAAGGCGGATGAACTTCGCTGGCCTCACGCCCAAAGGCTATAGCACACCCCTTTTTCGGCATTTTTCCACAGGACGAACTTGGCGCCAAGGGGTTCGGCTGCTCTTTTTTTGGCGCGACTGTGCGTGCGGCCTATTTTTGGTGCGGGGAGGGGGTGGGTAAAGTCTCGGCCCATTCCGAGGAAGGCGGATGAACTTTGCCGGCCCCACGCCCAAAGGCTATAACACACCCCTCTTTTGGGCATTTTTCCGCAGGACGAACTTGGCGCCAAGGGGTTCGGCTGCTCTTTTTTGGGCGCGACTGTGCCCGCGGTCTATTTTGGTCGCGGGGAGGGGGTGGCCAAAGTCTCGGCCCATTCTGAGGAAGGCGGACGAACTGCGCCGGCCCCACGCCCAAAGGCTATAGCACACCCCTTTTTTGGGCATTTTTCCGTAAGACGAACTTGGCGCCAAGGGGTTCGGCTGCTCTCTTTTCGGTGCGGCTGAGCCTGCGGCCTATTTTTGGTTCGGGGAGGTGTTGGGCAAAGTCTCGGCCCATTCCGAGGAAGGCGGATGAACTTTGCCGGCCCCACGCCCAAAGGCTATAACACACCCCTTTTTTCGCATTTTGCCGCAGGACGAACTTGGCACCAAGTGGTTCGGCTGCTCTTTTTTAGGCGTTGCTGTGCCCGCAGCCCATTTTTGTCGCCGGGAGGGGATGGCCAAAGTCTCGGCCCATTCCGAGGAAGGCAGACGAAGTTCGCCAGCCCCACGCCCCAAGGCTATAGCCCACCCATTTTTTGGGCATTTTTCCGCAGGACGAACTTGGCGCCAAGGGGTTCGGCTGCTCTTTTTTGGGCGTGGCTGTGCCCGCGGCCTATTTTTGTTGCGGGGAGGGGGTGGGCAAAGTCTCGGCCCATTCGGAGTCCGGCGGACGAAGTTCGCCAGCCCCTAGCCCCAAGGCTATAGCCCACCCCTTTTTTGGGCATTTTTCCGCAGGACGAACTTGGCGCCAAGGGGTTCGGCTGCTCTTTTTTGGGCGCGACTGTGCGTGCGGCCTATTTTTGGTGCGGGGAGGGGGTGGGTAAAGTCTCGGCCCATTCCGAGGAAGGCGGATGAACTTTGCCGGCCCCTCGCCCAAAGGCTATAACACACCCCTTTTTTGGGCATTTTTCCGCAAGACGAACTTGGCGCCAAGGGGTTCGGCTGCTCTTTTTTGGGCGCGACGGTGCGTGCGGCCTATTTTTGGTGCGGGGAGGGGGTGGGTAAAATCTCGGCCCATTCCGAGGAAGGCGGATGAACTTTGCCGGCCCCTCGCCCAAAGGCTATAACACACCCCTTTTTTGGGCATTTTTCCGCAAGACGAACTTGGCGCCAAGGGGTTCGGCTGCTCTTTTTTGGGCGCGGCTGTTCCCGCGGCCTATTTTTGTCGCGGGGAGGGGGTGGCCAAAGTCTCGGCCCATTCCGAGTCCGGCGGACGAAGTGCGCCGGCCCCACGCCCCAAGGCTATAGCCCACCCCCTTTTTGGGCATTTTTCCGTAGGACGAACTTGGCGCCAAGGGGTTCGGCTGCTCTTTTTTGGGCGCGACTGTGCGTGCGGCCTATTTTTGGTGCTGGGAGGGGGTGGGTAAAGTCTCGGCCCATTCCGAGGAAGGCGGATGAACTTTGCCGGCCCCACGCCCAAAGGCTATAACACACCCCTTTTTTGGGCATTTTTCCGCAGGACGAACTTGGCGCCAAGGGATTCGGCTGCTCTTTTTTGGGCGCGACTGTGCCCGCGACCAAAAAAGAGCGGGGAGGGTGTGGGCAAAGTCTCGGCCCATTCCGAGGAAGGCGGAGGAACTTTGCCGGCCCACGCCCAAAGTCTATAGCACACCCCTTTTTTGGGCATTTTTCCGCAGGACGAACTTGGCGCCAACGGGTTCGACTGCTCTTTTTTGGGCGCGGCTGTGCCCGCGGCCTATTTTTGTCGCGGGGAGGGGGTGGGAAAAGTCTCGACCCATTCCAAGGAAGGCGGAGGAACTTTGCCGGCCCCACGCCCAAAGGCTATAGCACACCCCTTTTTTGGGCATTTTTCCGCAACGACGAACTTAGCGCCAAGTGGTTCGGCTGCTCTTTTTTGGGCGCGGCTGTGTCCGCGGCCTATTTGTTTCACGGGGAGGGGGTGGGAAAAGTGTCGGCCCATTCCGAGTCCGGCGGACCAATTTCGGCAGCCCCACGCCCCAAGGCTATAATACACCCCTTTTTTGGGCATTTTTCCGCAGGACGAACTTGGCGCCAAGGGGTTCGACTGCTCTTTTTTGGGCGCGGCTGTGCCCGCGGCCTATTTTTGGCATGGGGAGGGGTGGTCAAAGTCTCGGCCCATTGCGAGTCTGGCGGACGAACTCCGGCAGCCCCACGCCCCAAGGCTATAGCACACCTCTTTTTTAGGCATTTTTCCTCAGGACGAACTTGGCGCCAAGGGGTTCGGCTGCTCTTTTTTGCGCGAGGCTGTGCCCACGGCCTATTTCTGTCGTGGGGATGGGGTGGCCAAAGTCTCAGCCCATTCCGAGGAAGGCGGACGAAGTGCGCCGGCCCCACGCCCAAAGGCTATAGCACAACCCTTTTTTAGGCATTTTTCCGCAGGACGAACTTGGCGCCAAGGGGTTCGGCTGCTCTTTTTTGGGTGTGGCTGTGCCCGCGGCCTATTTCTGTCGTGGGGATGGGGTGGCCAAAGTCTCAGCCCATTCCGAGGAAGGCGGACGAAGTGCGCCGGTCCCACGCCCAAAGGCTATAGCACACCCCTTTTTTGGGCATTTTTCCGCAGGACGAACTTCGCGCCAAGGGGTTCGGCTGCTCTTTTTTGGGCGCGGCTGTGACCGCGGCCTATTTTTTTCATGGGGAGCGGGTGGGAAAAGTCTCGGCCCATTCCGAGTCCCGCGGACGAACTTCGGTAGCCCCACGCCCCAAGGCTATATTACACCCCTTTTTTGGGCATTTTTCCGCAGGACGAACTTGGGGCCAAGGGGTTCGACTGCTCTTTTTTTGGCGAGGCTGTGCCCGCGGCCTATTTTTGGCGCGGCGAGGGGGTGAGCAAAGTCTCGGCCCATTCCGAGTCCGGCGGACGAATTTCGCCAGCCCCACGCCCCAAGGATATAGCCCACCCCTTTTTTGGGCATTTTTCCGCAGGACGAACTTGGCGCCAAGGGGTTCGCTGCTCTTTTTTGGGCGCGGCTGTGCCCGCGGCCTATTTTTGTCGCGGGGAGGGGGTGGGAAAAGTCTCGGCCCATTCCAAGGAAGGCGGAGGAACTTTGCCGGCCCCACGCCCAAAGGCTATAGCACACCCCTTTTTTGGGCATTTTTCCGCAACGACAAACTTAGCGCCAAGTGGTTCGGCTGCTCTTTTTTGGGCACGGCTGTGCCCGCGGCCTATTTGTTTCACGGGGAGGGGGTGGGAATAGTGTCGGCCCATTCCGAGTCCGGCAGACGAATTTCGGAAGCCCCACGCCCCAAGGATATAGTACACCCCTTTTTTGGGCATTTTTCCGCAGGACGAACTTGGCGCCAAAAGAATTAGACTGCTCTTTTTTGGGCGCGGCTGTGCCCGCGGCCTATTTTTGTCGCGGGGAGGGGGTGGGAAAAGTCTCGGCCCATTCCAAGGAAGGCGGAGGAACTTTGCCGGCCCCACGCCCAAAGGCTATAGCACACCCCTTTTTTGGGCATTTTTCCGCAACGACGAACTTAGCGCCAAGTGGTTCGGCTGCTCTTTTTTGGGCGCGGCTGTGCCCGCGGCCTATTTGTTTCACGGGGAGGGGGTGGGAAAAGTGTCGGCCCATTCCGAGTCCGGCAGACGAATTTCGGCAGCCCCACGCCCCAAGGATATAGTACACCCCTTTTTTGGGCATTTTTCCGCAGGACGAACTTGGCGCCAAGGGGTTCGACTGCTCTTTTTTGGGCGCGGCTGTGCCCGCGGCCTATTTTTGGCGCGGAGAGGGGTGGTCGAAGTCTCGGCCCATTCCAAGTCTGGCGGACGAACTCCGGCAGCCCCACGCCCCAAGGCTATAGCACACCTCTTTTTTAGGCATTTTTCCGCAGGACGAACTTGGCGCCAAGGGGTTCGGCTACTCTTTTTTGGGCGAGGCTGTGCCCGCGGCCTATTTCTGTCGTGGTGATGGGGTGGCCAAAGTCTCAGCCCATTCCGAGGAAGGCGGACGAAGTGCGCCGGCCCCACACCCAAAGGCAATAGCACAGCCCTTTTTTGGGCGCGGCTGTGACCGCGGCCAATTTTTTTCACGGGGAGCGGGTGGGAAAAGTCTCGGCTCATTCCGAGTCCCGCGGACGAACTTCGGCAGCCCCACGCCCCAAGGCTATAGTACACCCCTTTTTTGGGCATTTTTCCGCAGGACGAACTTGGGGCCAAGGGGTTCGACTGCACTTTTTTGGGCGCGGCTCTGCCCGCGGCCTATTTTTGGTGCGGGGAGGGAGTTGGCAATTGCTCGGCCCATTCCGAGGAGGGCGGACGAAATTTGGCGGCCCCACGCCCAAAGGCTATAGCACACCCCTTTTTTGGGCTTTTTTCCGCAGGACGAACTTGGCGCCAAGGGGTTTGGCTGCTCTTTTTTGGGCGCGGCTGGGCCCGCAGCCTAGTTTTGGCGCGGGGAGGGGGTGGCCAAAGTCTAGGCCCAATCCGAGGAAGGCGGATGAACTTTGCCGGCCCCACGCCCCAAGGCTATACCACACCCCATTTTTGGGCATTTTCCGCAGGACGAATTTGGCGCCAAGGGGTTCGGCTGCTCTTTTTTGGGCGCGGCTGTGCCCGCGGACTATTTTTGTCACGGGGAGGGGGTGGGCAAAGTCTCGGCACATTCCGAGTTTGGCGTACGAACTTCGCCAGCCCCGCGCCCCAAGGCTATAGCCCCCCCCCCCCTTTTTTGGTCATTTTTCCGCTGGACGAACTTGGCGCCAAGGGGTTCGGCTGCTCTTTTTTGAGCGCGGCTGTGGCCATGGCCTATTTTTGTCGCAGGGAGGGGGTGGGAAAAGTCTCGGCCCATTCCGAGTCCGGCGGACGAACTTTGGCAGCCCCACGCCCCAAGGCTATAGCACACCCCTTTTTTGGGCATTTTTCCGTAGGACGAACTTGGCGCCATGGGGTTCGACTGCTCCTTTTTGGGCGCGGCTGTGACCGCGGACTATTTTTGTCTTGGGGAGGGGGTGGGCAAAGTCTCGGCACATTCCGAGTTCGGCGTACGAACTTCGCCAGCCCCGCGCCCCAAGGCTATAGCCCCCCCCCCCCCCCCTTTTTTGGTCATTTTTCCGCTGGACGAACTTGGCGCCAAGGGGTTCGGCTGCTCCTTTTTGGGCGCGGCTGTGCCCACAGCCTATTTTGGGTGCGGGGAGGGGGTGGCCAAAGTCTCGGCCCATTCCGAGTCCCGCGGACGAACTTCGGCAGCCCCACGCCCCAAGGCTATAGCACACCCCTTTTTTGGGCATTTTTTCGTAGGACGAACTTGGCGCCATAGGGTTCGACTGCTCCTTTTTGGGCGCGGCTGTGCCCGCGGACTATTTTTGTCGCGGGGAGGGGGTGGGCAAAGTCTCGGCCCATTCCGAGGAAGGCGGACGAAGTTCGCCAGCCCCACGCCCCAAGGCTATAGCCCACCCCTTTTTTGGGCTTTTTTCCGCAGGACGAACTTGGCGCCAAGGGGTTTGGCTGCTCTTTTTTGAGCGCGGCTGGGCCCGCAGCCTAGTTTTGGCACGGGGAGGGGGTGGCCAAAGTCTAGGCCCAATCCGAGGAAGGCGGATGAACTTTGCCGGCCCCACGCCCCAAGGCTATACCACACCCCTTTTTTGGGCATTTTCCGCAGGACGAATTTGGCGCCAAGGGAGTCGGCTGCTCTTTTTTGAGCGCGGCTGTGCCCGCGGACTATTTTTGTCGCGATGAGGGGGTGGGAATAGTGTCGGCCCATTCCGAGTCCGGCAGACGAATTTCGGAAGTCCCACGCCCCAAGGATATAGTACACCCCTTTTTTGGGCATTTTTCCGCAGGACGAACTTGGCGCCAAAAGAGTTCGACTGCTCTTTTTTGGGCGCGGCTGTGCCCGCGGCCTATTTTTGTCGCGGGGAGGGGGTGGGAAAAGTCTCGGCCCATTCCAAGGAAGGCGGAGGAACTTTGCCGGCCCCACGCCCAAAGGCTATAGCACACCCCTTTTTTGGGCATTTTTCCGCAACGACGAACTTAGCGCCAAGTGGTTCGGCTGCTCTTTTTTGGGCGCGGCTGTGCCCGCGGCCTATTTGTTTCACGGGGAGGGGGTGGGAAAAGTGTCGGCCCATTCCGAGTCCGGCAGACGAATTTCGGCAGCCCCACGCCCCAAGGATATAGTACACCCCTTTTTTGGGCATTTTTCCGCAGGACGAACTTGGCGCCAAGGGGTTCGACTGCTCTTTTTTGGGCGCGGCTGTGCCCGCGGCCTATTTTTGGCGCGGAGAGGGGTGGTCGAAGTCTCGGCCCATTCCAAGTCTGGCGGACGAACTCCGGCAGCCCCACGCCCCAAGGCTATAGCACACCTCTTTTTTAGGCATTTTTCCGCAGGACAAACTTGGCGCCAAGGGGTTCGGCTGCTCTTTTTTGGGTGAGGCTGTGCCCGCGGCCTATTTCTGTCATGGGGATGGGGTGGCCAAAGTCTCAGCCCATTCCGAGGAAGGCGGACGAAGTGCGCCGGCCCCACACCCAAAGGCTATAGCACACCCCTTTTTTGGGCATTTTTCCGCAGGACGAACTTGGCGCCAAGGGGTTCGGCTGCTCTTTTATGGGCGCGGCTGTGCCCGCGGCCTATTTTTTTCACGTGGAGCGGGTGGGAAAAGTCTCGGCCCATTCCGAGTCCCGCGGAGGAACTTCGGCAGCCCCACGCCCCAAGGCTATAGTACACCCCTTTTTTGGGCATTTTTCCGCAGGACGAACTTGGGGCCAAGGGGTTCGACTGCTCTTTTTTGGGCGCGGCTGTGCCCGCGGCCTATTTTTGGTGCGGGGAGTGAGTTGGCAATTGCTCGGCCCATTCCGAGGAGGGCGGATGAACTTTGGCGGCCCCACGCCCAAAGGCTATAGCACACCCCTTTTTTGGGCATTTTTCCGCAGGACGAAATTGGCGCCAAGGGGTTCGGCTGCTCTTTTTTTGGCGAGGCTGTGCCCGCGGCCTATTTTTGGCGCGGGGAAGGGGGTGGTCAAAGTCTCGGCCCATTCCGAGTCCGGCGGACAAAGTTCGCCAGCCCCACGCCCCAAGGCTATAGCCCACCCCCTTTTTGGGCATTTTTCCGCAGGACGAACTTGGCGCCAAGGGGTTCGGCAGCACTTTTTTGGGTACGGCTGTGCCCGCAGCCTATTTCTGTCGCGGGGAGGGGGTGGGAAAACTCTTGGTCCATTCCGAGTCCGGCGGACGAAGGGCGCCGGCCCCACGCCCCAAGGGTATAGCCCACCCCCTTTTTGGGCATTTTTCTGCAGGACGAACTTGGCGCCAAGGGGTTCGGCTGCTCTTTTTTGGGCGCGGCTGTGTCCGCGGCCTATTTTTGTCGCTGAGAGGGGTGGCCAAAGTCTCGGCCCAAGGCAAACGAAGTTCACCGTCCCCACGCCCAAAGGCTATAGCACACCCCTTTTTTGGGCATTTTGCCGAAAGACGAACTTGGCGCCAAGGGGTTCGGCTGCTCTTTTTTGGACGCTGCTGTGCCCGCGGCCTATTTTTGTCGCAGGGAGGGGGTGGGAAACGTCTTGGTCCATTCCGAGTCCGGCGGACGAAGTGCGCCGGCCCCACGCCCCAAGGCTATAGCCCACCCCCTTTTTGGGCATTTTTCTGCAGGACGAACTTGGCGCCAAGGGGTTCGGCTGCTCTTTTTTGGGCGCTGCTGTGCCCGCGGCCTATTTCTGTCGCGGGGAGGGGGTGGGAAAACTCTTGGTCCATTCCGAGTCCGGCGGACGAAGTGCGCCGGCCCCACGCCCCAAGGGTATAGCCCACCCCCTTTTTGGGCATTTTTCTGCAGGACGAACTTGGCGCCAAGGGGTTCGGCTGCTCTTTTTTGGGCGCGGCTGTGTCCGCGGCCTATTTTTGTCGCTGGGAGGGGTGGCCAAAGTCTCGGCCCAAGGCAAACGAAGTTCGCCGTCCCCACGCCCAAAGGCTATAGCACACCCCTTTTTTGGGCATTTTACCGCAAGACGAACTTGGCACCAAGGGGTTCGGCTGCTCTTTTTTGGGCGCTGCTGTGCCCGCGGCCTATTTCTGTCGCGGGGAGGGGGTGGGAAAACTCTTGGTCCATTCCGAGTCCGGCGGACGAAGTGCGCCGGCCCCACGCCCCAAGGGTATAGCCCACCCCCTTTTTGGGCATTTTTCTGCAGGACGAACTTGGCGCCAAGGGGTTCGGCTGCTCTTTTTTGGGCGCGGCTGTGTCCGCGGCCTATTTTTGTCGCTGAGAGGGGTGGCCAAAGTCTCGGCCCAAGGCAAACGAAGTTCACCGTCCCCACGCCCAAAGGCTATAGCACACCCCTTTTTTGGGCATTTTGCCGAAAGACGAACTTGGCGCCAAGGGGTTCGGCTGCTCTTTTTTGGACGCTGCTGTGCCCGCGGCCTATTTTTGTCGTAGGGAGGGGGTGGGAAACGTCTTGGTCCATTCCGAGTCCGGCGGACGAAGTGCGCCGGCCCCACGCCCCAAGGCTATAGCCCACCCCCTTTTTGGGCATTTTTCTGCAGGACGAACTTGGCGCCAAGGGGTTCGGCTGCTCTTTTTTGGGCGCGGCTGTGCCCGTGGCCTATTTTTGTCGCGGGGAGGGGGTGGCCAATGTCTCGGCCCATTCCGAGGAAGGCGGACGAAGGTCGCCGGCCCCACGCCCAAAGGCTATAGCACACCCCTTTTTTGGGCATTTTTCCGCAGGACGAACTTGGCGCCAAGCGGTTTGGCTGCTCTTTTTTCGGTGCGGCTGCTGTGCCCGCGGCCTATTTTTGTGGCGGGGAGGGGTTGGGAAAAGTCTCGGACCATTCCGAGTCCGGCGGACGAAGTGTGCCGGCCCCACACCCCAAGGCTATAGCCCACCCCCTTTTTGGGCATTTTTCTGCAGGACGAACTTGGCGCAAAGGGGTTCGGCTGCCTTTTTTTGGGCGCGGCTGTGCCCGCGGCCTATTTTTGGCGTGGGGAGGGGGTGGGCAAAGTCTCGGCCTATTCTGAGGAAGGGGGATGAACTTTTCCGGCCCCACGCCCAATGGCTATAGCACACCCATTTTTTGGGCATTTTTCCGCAGGACGAACTTGGCGCCAAGGGGTTCGGCTTCTATTTTTTGGACGCGGCTATGCCCGCGGCTGTGCCCGCGGCCTATTTCTGTCGCGGGGAGGGGGTGGGCAAAGTCTCGGCCCATTCGGAGGAAGGGGGACGAACTTTTGTGGCCCCACGCCCAAAGGATATAGCACACCCATTTTTTGGGCATTTTTCCACAGGACGAACTTGGCGCCAAGGGGTTCGGCTGCTCTTTTTTGGGCGAGGCTGTGCCCGCGGCCTATTTTTTTCGCGGGGAGGGGGTGGGCAAAGTCTCGGCCCATTCCGAGTCCGGCAGACGAAGTTCGCCAGCACCACGCCCCAAGGGTATAGCCCACCCCTTTTTTGGGCATTTTTCTGCAGGACGAACTTGATGCCAAGGCGTTCGGCTGCTATTTTTTGGGCGCGGCTGTGCCCGCGGCCTATTTTTGTCACGGGGAGGGGGTGGGCAAAGTCTCGGCCCATTCGGAGGGAGGGGGATGAACTTTGCCGGCCCCACGCCCAAAGGCTATAGCACACCCATTTTTTGGGCATTTTGCCGCTGGACGAACTTGGCGCCAAGGGGTTCGGCTGCTCTTTTTTGGGCACGGCTGTGCCCACGGCCTATTTTTGTCCCGGCGAGGGGGTGGACAAAGTCACGGCCCATTCCGAGTCCGGCGGACGAACTTCGCCCTCCCCACGCCCCGAGGCTATAGCCCACCCCCTTTTTGGGCATTTTTCCGCAGGATGAACTTGGCTGCAAGGGGTTCGGCTGCCCTTTTTTGGGCGTGGCTGTGCCCTGGGCCAATTTATGTTGCGCGGAGGGGGTGGGCAAAGTGTCAGCACATTCCGAGTCCGGCGGACGAAGTTCGCCAGCCCCACACTCCAAGGCTACAGCCCACCCCTTTTTTGGGCATTTTTCCGCAGGACGAACTTCGCGCCAAGGGGTTCGACTGCTCTTTTTTGGGCGCGGCTGTGCCCGAGGCCTATTATTGGTGCGGGGAGGGCTTGGGCCATGTCTCGGCCCATTCCGAGTTCGGCGGACGAAGTTCGCCAGCCCCACGACCCAAGGCTTTAGCCCACCCCCTTTTTGGGCATTTTTCCGCAGGACGAACTTGGCGCCAAGGGTTTCGGCTGCCCTTTTTTGGACGCGGCTGTGCCCGCGGCCTATTTTTGTTGCAGAGAGGGGGTGGGCAATGTCTAGGCACATTCCGAGTCCGGCGGACGAAGTTCGCCAGCCCCACGCCCAAAGGCTATAGCACACCCCTTTTTTGGGCATTTTTCCGCAGGACGAACTTGGCGCCAAGGGGTTCGGCTGCTCTTTTTTGGGCGCGGCTGTGCCCGCGGCCTAATTTTGTCACGGGGAGGGGGTGGGAAAAGTATCGGCCCACTCCAAGTCCAGCGGACGAACTTCGGCAGCCCCATGCCCCAAGGGTATAGTACACCCCTTTTTTGGGCATTTTTCCGCAGGACGAACATGGCGCCGTGGGGTGCGGCTGCTCTTTTTTGGGCGCGGCTGTGCCCGCGGCCTATTTCTATCGCGGGGAGGGAGTTGGCAATGTCTCGGCCCATTCCGAGGAAGGCGGATGAACTTTGGTGGCCCCACGCCCAAAGGCTATAGCACACCCCTTTTTTGGGCATTTTTCCGCGGGACGAACTTGGCGCCAAGGGGTTCGGCTGCTCTTTTTTGGGCGAGGCTGTGCCCGGAGCCTATTTTTGTCACGTGGAGGGGGTGGGAAAAGTATCGGCCCACTCCGAGTCCAGCGGACGAACTTCGGCAGCCCCACGCCCCAAGGCTATAGTACACCCCTTTTTTGGGCTTTTTTCCGAAGGACTAACTTGGCGCCAAGGGGTTCGACAGCTCTTTTTTGGGCGCGGCTGTGCTCGTGGCCCATTATTGGCGTGGGGAGGGGGTGGGCCATGTCTCAGCCCATTCCGAGTTCGGCGGACGAAGTTCGCCAGCCCCACGTCCCAAGGCTATAGCCCACCCCCTTTTTGGGCATTTTTCCGCAGGACGAACTTCGCGCCAAGGGGCTCGGCCGCTCTTTTTTGTGTGCGGCTGTGCCCGCGGCCTATTTTTGTTGCGGAGAGGGAGTGGGCAAAGTCTCGGCACATTCCGAGTCCGGCGGACGAAGTTCGCCCGCCCCACGCCCCAAGGCTATAGCACACCCCTTTTTTGGGCATTTTTCCGCAGGACGAACTTGGCACCAAGGGGTTCGCCTGCTCTTTTTTGGGTGCGGCTGTGCCCGTGGCCCATTATTGGCGTGGGGAGGGGGTGGGCCATGTCTCGGCCCATTCCGAGTTCGGCGGACGAAGTTCGCCATCCCCACGTCCCAAGGTTATAGCCCACCCCCTTTTTGGGCATTTTTCCGCAGTACGAACTTGGCGCCAAGGGGTTCGGCTGCTCTTTTTTGAGTGCGGCTGTGCCCGCGGCCTATTTTTGTTGCGGAGAGGGAGTGGGCAAAGTCTCGGTACATTCCGAGTCCGGCGGACGAAGTTCGCCTGCCCCACGCCCCAAGGCTATAGCACACCCCTTTTTTGGGCATTTTTCCGCAGGACGAACTTGGCGCCAAGGGGTTCGGCTGCTCTTTTTTGGGCGCGGCTGTGCCCACGGCCTAATTTTGTCATGGGGAGGGGGTGGGAAAAGTATCGGCCCACTCCGAGTCCAGCGGACGAACTTCGGCAGCCCCATGCCCCAAGGGTATAGTACACCCCTTTTTTGGGCATTTTTCCGCTGGACGAACATGGCGCCGTGGGGTGCGGCTGCTCTTTTTTGGGCGCGGCTGTACCCGCGGCCTATTTCTATCGCGGGGAGGGGGTGGGCAAAGTCTCGACCCATTCCGAGGAAGGCGGATGAACTTTACCGTCCCCACGCCCCTAGGCTATAGCCCACCCCTTTTTTGGGCATTTTTCCGCAGGACGAACTTGGTGCCAAGTGGTTCGGCTGCTCTTTTTTGGTCGCGGCTGTGCCCACGGCCTATTTTTGTCGTGGGGAGGTGGTGCGCAAAGTCTCGGCCCATTCCGAGTCGAGCGGACGAAGTTCGCCAGCCCCACGTCCCAAGTCTATAGCCGACCCCCTTTTTGGGCATTTTTCCGCAGGACGAACTTGGCGCCAAGGGGTTCGACTGCTCATTTTTGGACGCGGCTACGCCCGCGGCCTATTTTTGTCGTGGGGAGGGGGTGGGAAAAGTCTCGGCCGATTCCGAGTCTGGTGGACGAAGTTCGCCGGCCCCACGCCCCAAGGCTATAGCCCACCCCCTTTTTGGGGAGTTTTTCGCATGACGAACTTGGCGCCAAGGGGTTAGGCTGCTCTTTTTTGTGCGCGGCTGTGCCCGCAGCCTATGTTTGGCACGGCGAGGGGGTGGGAAAAGTCTCGGCCCATTCCGAGTCTGGTGGACGAAGTTCGTCGGCCCCACGCCCCAAGGCTATAGCCCACCCCCTTTTTGGGCAGTTTTTCGCATGACGAACTTGGGGCCAAGGGGTTCGGCTGCTCTTTTTTGTGCGCGACTGTGCCCGCGGCCTATGTTTGGCACGGGGAGGGGGTGGGAAAAGTCTTGGTCCATTCCGAGTCCGGCGGACGAAGTGCGCCTGCCCCACGCCCCAAGGCTATAGCCCACCCCTTTTTTAGGCTTTCTTCCGCAGGACGAACTTGGCGCCAAGGGGCTCGGCTGCTCTTTTTGGGGCGCGGTTGTGCCCGCCGCCTATTTTTGTCACGGGGAATGGGTGGTCAATGTCTCGGCCCATTCCGAGTCCGGCGTACGAAGTTCGCCCGCCCCACGCCCCAAGGCTATAGCCCACCCCTTTTTTGGGCATTTTTCCACAGGACGAACTTGGCACCAAGGGGTTCGCCTGCTCTTTTTTGGGCATGGCTGTGCCCGCGGCCTATTTTTTGCACGGGGAGGGGGTGGGAAAAGTCTCGGCCCATTCCGAGGCCGGCGGACGAAGTGCGCCAGCCCCACGCCCCAAGGCTATAGCCCACCCCCTTTTTGGGCAGTTTTTCGCATGACGAACTTGGGGCCAAGGGGTTCGGCTGCTCTTTTTTGTGCGCGGCTGTGCCCGCGGCCTATGTTTGGCATGGGGAGGGGGTGGGAAAAGTCTCGGCCCATTCCGAGTCCGGCGGACGAAGTTCGCCTGCCCCACGCCCCAAGGCTATAGCCCACCCCTTTTTTAGGCTTTCTTCCGCAGGACGAACTTGGCGCCAAGGGGTTCGGCTGCTCTTTTTTGGGCGCGGCTGTGCCCGAGGCCTATTTTTGTCGCGGGGAGGGGGTGGGAAAAGTCTCGGCCCATTCTGAGTCCGACAGAGAAGCTTCGGCCGCCCCACGCACCAAGGCTATAGTGCACCCCTTTTTTGGGCATTTTTCCAGAGGACGAACTTGGCGCCAAGTGGTTCGGCTGCTCTTTTTTTGGCACGGCTGTGTCCGCTGAAATTTTTGGCGTGGGGAGGGGGTGGGCAAAGTCTCGGCTCATTCCGAGTCCTGCGGAAGAAGTTCGCCAGCCCCACGCCCCAAGGCTATAGCACGCCCCTTTTTTGGGCATTTTTCTGCAGGACGAACTTGGCGCCAACGGGTTCGGCTGCTCTTTTTTGGGTGCGGCTGTGCCCGCGGAATTTTTTGTCGTGGGGAGGGGGTGGGCAAAGTCTCGGCTCATTCCGAGTCCGGCGGAAGAAGTTCGCCAGCCCCACGCCCCAAGGCTATAGCACACCCCTTTTTTGGGCATTTTTCCGCAGGACGAACTTGACGCCAACGGGTTCGGCTGCTCTTTTTTGGGCGCGGCTGTGCCCGCGGCCTATTTTTGTCACCGGGAGGGGGTGGGAAAAAATTCGGCCCATTCCGAGTCCGGCGGACGAACTTCGGCAGCCCCACGCCCCAAGGCTATAGCACACCCCTTTTTTGGGCATTTTTCCGCAGCACGAACTTGGCGCCAAGGGGTTCGGCTGCTCTTTTTTGGGCGCGGCTGTGCCCACGGCCTAGTTTTGTCGTGGGGAGGGGGCGGCCAAAGTCTCGGCCTATTCCGAGGAAGGCGGACGAAGTTTACCGGCCCCACGCCGAAAGGCTATAGCACACCCCTTTTTTGGGCATTTTCCGCAGGACGAACTTAGTGCCTAGGGGATCGGCTGCTCTTTTTTGGGCGCGGCTGTGCCCGAGGCCTATTTTTGTCGCGGGGAGGGGGTGGGAAAAGTCTCGGCCCATTCCGTGTCCGGCAGACAAGCTTCGGCGGCCCCACGCCCCAAGGCTATAGTGCACCCCTTTTTTGGGCATTTTTCCGCAGGTCGAACTTGGCGCCAAGGGGTTCGGCTCCTATTTTTTGGGCAAGGCTGTGCCCGCGGCATTTTTTGCCGTGGGGAGGGGGTGGGCAAAGTCTCGGCTCATTCCGAGTCCGGCGGATGAAGTTCGCCAACCCCACGCCCCAAGGCTATAGCACACCCCTTTTTTGGGCATTTTTCCGCAGGACGAACTTGGCGCCAACGGGTTCGGCTGCTCTTTTTTGGGCGCGGCTGTGCCCGCGGCCTATTTTTGTCACGGGGAGGGGGTCGGAAAAAATTCGGCCCATTCCGAGTCCGGCGGACGAACTTCGGCAGCCCCACGCCCCAAGGCTATAGCACACCCCTTTTTTGGCCATTTTTCCGCAGCACGAACTTGGCGCCAAGGGGTTCGCCTGCTCTTTTTTGGGCGCGGCTGTGTCCGTGGCCTATTTTTTTCGTGGGAAGGGGGTGGGCAATGTCTCCGCCCATTCCGAGGAAGGCGGACGAAGTTCGCCAGCCCCACGCCCCAAGGCTATAGCCCACCCCTTTTTTGGGCAATTTTTCGCAGGACGAACTTGGCGCCAACGGGTTCGGCTGTTCTTTTTTGGGCGCGGCTGTGCCCGCGGCCTATTTTTGTCACGGGGAGGGGGTGGGAAAAAATTCAGCCCATTCCGAGTCCGGCGGACGAACTTCGGCAGCCCCCCGCCCCAAGGCTATAGCACACCCCTTTTTTTGGCATTTTTCCGCAGCACGAACTTGGCGCCAAGGGGTTCGCTAGCTCTTTTTTGGGTGCGGCTGTGTCCGTGGCCTATTTTTTTCGTGGGGAGGGGGTGGGCAAAGTCTCCGCCCATTCCTAGGAAGGCGGACGAAGTGCGCCAGTCCAACGCCCCAAGGCTATAGCCCACCCCTTTTTTGAGCATTTTTCCGCAGGACGAACCTGGGGCCAAGGGGTTCGGCTGCCCTTTTTTGGGCGTGGCTGTGCCCACAGCCTATTTTTGGCGCGGGGAGGGGGTGGCCAAAGTCTCGGCCCATTCCGAGTCCGGCGGATGAACTTTGCCGGCCCCATGCCCAAAGGCTATAGCACACCCCTTTTTTGGGCATTTTTCCGCAGGATGAATTTTGCGCCAAGGGGTTCTCCAGCTCTTTTTTGGGCGCGGCTGTGCCCGCGGCCTATTTTTATCGCGGGGAGGGGGTGGGAAAAGTCTCGGCCCATTGCGAGTCCGGCGGACGAACTTTGCCGGCCCCACGCCCCAAGGCTATAGCCCACCCCTTTTTTGAGCATTTTTCCGCAGGATGAACTTGGTGCCAAGGGGTTCGGCTGCTCTTTTTTGGGCGCGGCTGTGCCCGCGGCCTATTTTTGTCGCGGGGAGAGGGTGGGCAAAGTCTCGGCCCATTCGAGTCCGGCAGACGAAGTTCGCCAGCCCCACGCCCCAAGGATATAGCCCACCCCTTTTTTGGGCATTTTTCCGCAGGACGAATATGGCGCCAAGGGGTTCGGCTGCTCTTTTTTGGGCACGGCTGTGCCCGCGGCCTATTTTTGTCGCTGGGAGGTGGTGGGCAAAGTCTCGGCCCATTCCGAGGAAGGGGGATGAACTTTGCCGGCCCCACGCCCGAAGGCTATAGCACGCCCATTTTTTGGGCATTTTGCCGCTGGACAAACATGGCGCCAAGGTGTTTGGCAGCTCTTTTTAATGCGCGGCTGTGCCCGCGGCCTATTTTTGTCACGGGGAGCGGGTGGCCAAAGTCTCGGACCATTCCGAGTCCGGCGGACGAAGTTCGCCAGCCCCACGCCCAAAGGCTATAGCACACCCATTTTTTGGGCATTTTTCCGCAGGACGAACTTGGCGCCAAGGGGTTCGGCTGCTCTTTTTTGGGCGAGGCTGTGCCCGCGTCCTATTTTTGACGCGGGGAGGGGGCGGCCAAAGTCTCAGCCCATTCCGAGGAAGGCGGATGAAGTTCGCCGGCCCCACGCCCAAAGGCTATAGCACATCCCTTTTTTGGGCATTTTTCCGCAGGACGAACTTGGCACCAAGGGGTTTGGCTGCCCTTTTTTAGGCGCGGCTGTGCCCGCGGCCTATTTTTGTCGCGGGGAGGGGGTGGGCAAAGTCTCGGTCCATTCTCAGTCCGGCGGACGAAGTTCGCCCGCCATACGCGCAAAGGCCATAGCACACCCCTTTTTTGGGCATTTTTCCGCAGGACGAACTTGGCGCCAAGGGGTTCGGCTGCTCTTTTTTGGGCGCGGCTGTGCCTGCGGCCTATTTTTGTCATGGGGAGGGGATGGACGAAGACCTGGCCCATTCCGAGGATGGCGGACGATGTGCGCCGGCTCCACGCCGGAAGGCTATAGCCCACCCCCTTTTTGTGGATTTTTCCGCAGGACGAACATGGCGCCAAGGGGTTCGGCTGCGCTTTTTTGGGCGCGGCTGTGCCCGCGGCCAATTTTTGGTGCGGGGAGGGGGTGGCCAAAGTCTCGGCCCATTCCGAGGAAGGGGGCTGAACTTTGCCGGCCCCACGCCCAAAGGCTATTGCACACCCATTTTTTGGGCATATTGCCGCAGGACAAACTTGGCGCCCAGGGGTTCGGCTGCTCTTTTTTGGGCGCGGCTGTGCCCTCGGTCTATTTTTGGCGCGGGGAGGGAGTGGGCAAAGTCTTGGCCAATTCCGAGGAAGGCGGATGAAGTTTTCCAGCCCCAGGCCCAAAGTCTATAGCACACCCCTTTTTTGGGCATTTTGCCGCTGGACGAACTTGGTGCAAAGGGGTTCGGCTGCTCTTTTTTGGGCGCGGCTGTGCCCGCGGCCTATTTTTGTCACGGGGAGGGGGTGGCCAAAGTCTCGGCCCATTCCGAGGAAGGCTGACGAAGTTCGCTGGCCTCACGGCCAAAGGCTATAGCACACCTCTTTTTGGTCATTTTTCCGCAGGACGAACTTGGCGCTAAGGGGTTCGGCTGCTCTTTTTTAGCGGCGCTATGCCCGCAGCCTATTTTTGTCATGGGGAGGGGATGGGAAAAGTCTCGGCCCATTCCGAGTCCGGTGGACGAAGTTTGCCGGCCCCACGCCCCAAGGCTATAGCCCACCCCCTTTTTGGGCATTTTACCGTAGGACGAACTTGGCGCCAAGGGGTTCGGCTGCAATTTTTTGGGTGCGACTGTGCCTGCGGCCTATTTTTGGTGCGGGGAGGGGATGGGCAGAGTCTCGGCCTATTCCGAGGAAGGCAGATGAACATTGCCAGCCCCATGCCCAAAGGCTATAGCACACCCCTTTTTTTGGCGTTTTTCCGCAGGACGAACTTGGCGCCTAGGGGTTCGGCTGCTCTTTTTTGGACGCAGCTGTGCCCGCGGCCTATTTTTGTCGCGGGGAGGGGGTGGGAAAAGTCTCGGCCCATTCCGAGTCCGGCGAACGAAGTGCGCCGGCCCAACGCCCCAAGGCTATAGCACACCCCTTTTTTGGGCATTTTTCCGCAGGACGAACTTGACGCCAAGGGGTTCGACTGCTCTTTTTTGGGCGCGGCTGTGCCCGCGGCCAATTTTTGTCGCGGGGAGGGGGTGGGCAAAGTCTCGGTCCATTCTGAGTCCGGCGGATGAAGTTCTCCAGCCCCACGCCCAAAGGCTATAGCACACCCCTTTTTTGGGCATTTTGCTGCAGGGCGAACTTGGCGCCAAGGGGTTCGGCTGCTCTTTTTTGGGCGAGGCTGTGCCCGCGGCCTATTTTTATCGCGAGGAGGGGGTGGGCAAAGTCTCGGCCCATTCCGAGGAAGGCGGATGAAGTTCGCCGGCCCCACGCCCAAAGGCTATAGCACACCCCTTTTTTGGGCATTTTTCCGAAGGACGAACATGACGCCAACGGGTTCGACTGCTCTTTTTTGGGCGAGGCTGTGCCCGCGGCCTATTTTTGTCGCGGGGAGGGGGTGGCCAAAATCTCGGCCATTCCGAGTCCGGCAGACGAAGTTCGCCAGCCCCACGCCCCAAGGCTATAGCCCACCCATTTTTTGGGCTTTTTTCCGCAGGACGAACTTGACGCCAAGGGGTTCGGCTGCTATTTTTTGGGCGCGGCTGTGCCCGCGGCCTATTTTTATCACGGGGAGGGGGTAGGCAAAGTCTCGGCCCATTCTGAGGAAGGGGGATGAACTTTGCCGGCCCCACGCCCAAAGGCTATAGCACACCCATTTTTTTGGCATTTTGCCGCAGGACGAACTTGGCGCCAAGGGGTTCGGCTGCTCTTTTTTGGGCGAGGCTGTGCCCGCGGCCTATTTTTGTCGCGGGGAGGGGGTGGACAAAGTCTCGGTCCACTCTGAGTCCGGCGGACGAAGTTCTCCAGCGCCACGCCCAAAGGCTATACCACACCCCTTTTTTGGGCATTTTGCTGCAGGGCGAACTTGGCGACAAGGGGTTCGGCTGCTCTTTTTTGGGCGAGGCTGTGCCCGCTGCCTAGTTTCGGCGTGGGGAAGGGGTGGCCAAAGTCTCGGCCCTTTCTGAGTCCGGCGGACGAAGTCCGCCCGCCCCACGCCCCAAGGCTATAGCCCAACCCCTTTTTGGGCATTTTTCCGCAGGACGGAGTTGGCGCCAAGGGGTTCGGCTGCCCTTTCTTGGACGTAGCTGTGCCCACGGCCTATTTTTACCGTGGGGAGAGGGTGGGAAACGTCTCGGCCCACTCCGAGTCCGGCGGACGAACTTCGGCAGCCCCACGCCCCAAGGCTGTAGCCCACCCATTTTTTGGGCTTTTTTCCGCAGGACGAACTTGACGCCAAGGGGTTCGGCTGCTATTTTTTGGGCGCGGCTGTGCCCGCGGCCTATTTTTATCACGGGGAGGGGGTAGGCAAAGTCTCGGCCCATTCTGAGGAAGGGGGATGAACTTTGCCGGCCCCACGCCCAAAGGCTATAGCACACCCATTTTTTTGGCATTTTGCCGCAGGACGAACTTGGCGCCAAGGGGTTCGGCTGCTCTTTTTTGGGCGAGGCTGTGCCCGCGGCCTATTTTTGTCGCAGGGAGGGGGTGGACAAAGTCTCGGTCCACTCTGAGTCCGGCGGACGAAGTTCTCCAGCGCCACGCCCAAAGGCTATACCACACCCCTTTTTTGGGCATTTTGCTGCAGGGCGAACTTGGCGCCAAGGGGTTCGGCTGCTCTTTTTTGGGTGAAGCTGTGCCCGCGGCCTAGTTTCGGCGTGGGGAAGGGGTGGGCAAAGTCTCGGCCCTTTCTGAGTCCGGCGGACGAAGTCCGCCCGCCCCACGCCCCAAGGCTATAGCCCACCCCCTTTTTGGGCATTTTTCCGCAGGACGGAGTTGGCGCCAAGGGGTTCGGCTGCCCTTTCTTGGACGTAGCTGTGCCCACGGCCTATTTTTACCGTGGGGAGAGGGTGGGAAAAGTCTCGGCCCACTCCGAGTCCGGCGGACGAACTTCGGCAGCCCCACGCCCCAAGGCTGTAGCACACCCCTTTTTTGGGCATTTTCCCGCAGGACGAACTTGGCGCCAAGGGGTTCGACTGCTCTTTTTTGTGCGCGGCTGTTCCCGCGGTCAATTTATGGCGCGGGGAGGGGCTGGGCAATGTCTTGGCCCATTTCGAGGAAGGCGGATGAACTTTGCCGGCCCCACGCCCAAAGTCTATAGCACACCCCTTTTTTGGGCATTTTTCCGGAGGAAGAACTTGGCGCCAAGGGTGTCGGCTGCTCTTTTTTGGGCGCGGCTATGCCCGCGGCCTACCTTTGTCGCGGGGAAGGGGTGGTCAAAGTCTCGGCCCATTCCGAGGAAGGCGGATGAACTTTGCCAGCTCCACGCCCAAAGGCTATAGCACACCCCTTTTTTGGGGATTTTTCCGCAGGACGAACTTGACGCTATGGGGTTCGGCGGCTCTTTTTTGGGCGCGGCTGTGGTCGTGGCTTATTTTTGTCACGGGGAGGCGGTGGGAAAAGTCTCGGCCCATTCTGAATCCGGCGGACGAAGTTCGCCAGCCCCACGCCCCAAGGCTATAGCCCACCCCCTTTTTGGGCATTTTTCCGCCGGACGAACATGGCGCCAAGGGGTTCGGCAGCTCTTTTTTGAGCGCGGCTGTGCCCGTGGCCTTCCTTTGTCATGGGGAGGGGGTGGTCAAAGTCTCGGCCCATTCCGAGGATGGCGGATGAACTTTGCCGGCCCCACGCCCAAAGGCTATAGCACACCCCTTTTTTGGGGATTTTTCCGCAGGACGAACTAGGCGCTATGAGGTTCGGCTGCTCTTTTTTGGGCGCGGCTGTGCCCACGGCCTATTTTTGTCGTGGGGTGGGGGTGGGCAAAGTCTCGGCCCATTCTGAGTCCGGCGGACGAAGTTCGCCCGCCCCACGCCCCAAGGCTATAGCCCACCCCCCTTTTGGGCATTTTTCTGCAGTACGAACTTGGCGCAAAGGGGTCGGCTGCTCTTTTTTAGGCGCTGCTGTGCCCGCGGCCTATTTTTGCCGTGGGGAGGGGGTGGGCAAAGTCTCGGCCCATTCCGAGTCCGGCGGACGAAGTTCGCCAGCCCCACGCCCAAAGGCTATAGCACACCCCTTTTTTGGGCATTTTTGCAGAGGACAAACTTGGCGCCAAGGGGTTCCGCTGCTCTTTTTTGGGCGCGGCTGCGCCCGCGGCCTATTTTTGTTGCAGGGAGGGGGTGGGAAAAGTCTCAGCTCATTCCGAGTCCGGCGGACGAAGTTCGCCCGCCCCACGCCCCGAGGCTATAGCCCACCCCTTTTTTGGGCATTTTTCCGCAGGACGAACATGGCACCAGGGGGTTCGGCTGCTCTTTTTTGGGCGCTGCTGTGCCCGCGGCCTATTTTTGTCACTGGGAGGGGGTGGGCAAACTTTCGGCCCATTCCGAGGAAGGCGGAAGAAGTTCGCCTGCCCCACGCCCCAAGGCTATAGCCCACCCCCTTTTTCGGCATTTTTCAGCAGGACGAACTTGGCGCCAAGGGGTTCGGATGCTCTTTTTTGGGCGCGACTGTGCCCGCGGCCTATTTCTGGTGCGGGGAGGGGGTGGCCAAAGTCACGGCCCATTCCGAGGAAGGCTGACGAATTTCGCCGGCCCCACGCCCAATGGCTATAGCACACCCCTTTTTTGGGCATTTTTCTGCAGGACGAACTTGGCGCCAAGGGGTTCGGCTGCTCTTTTTGGGACGCGGCTGTGCCCGCGGCCTATTTTTGTGGCGGGGAAGGGGTGGGCATAGCCTCGGCGCATTCCGAGTCCGGCGGACGAAGTGCGCCGGCCCCACGCCCCAAGGCTATAGCCCATCCCCTTTTTGGGCATTTTTCCGCAGGACGAACTTGGCGACAATGGGTTCGGGTGCTATTTTTTGGGCACGGCTATGCCCGTGGCCTATTTTTGTCGCGGGGAGGGGGTGGGAAAAGTCTCGGCTCATTCCGAGTCCGGCGGACGAAGTTCGCCAGCCCCACGCCCCAAGGCTATAGCCCACCCCTTTTTTGGGCATTTTTCCGCTGGACGAACTTGGTGCCAAGGGGTTCCGCTGCTCTTTTTTGGGCGCGGCTGTGCCCGCGGCCTATTTTTGTCACGGGGAGGGGGTGGGCTAAGTCCCGGCCCATTCCGACTCCGGCGGACGAAGTTCGCCAGCCCCAAGCCCCAAGGCTATAGCCCACCTCTTCTTTGGGCATTTTTCCGCAGGACGAACATGGCACCAAGGGGTTCGGGTGCTCTTTTTTGGGCACGGCTGTGCCCGTAGCCTATATTTGTCGCGGGGAGGGGGTGGGCAAAGTCTCGGCACACTCCGAAGAAGGTGGACGAAGTTCACCAGCCCCACGCCCAAAGGCTATAGCACACCCCTTTTTTGGGCATTTTTCCGCAGGACGAACTTGGCGCCAAGGGGATCGGCTGCTCTTTTTTGGTCACGGCTTTGCCAGCGGCCTATATTTGTCGCGGGGAGGGGGTGGGCAAAGTCTCGGCCCATTCCGAGTCCGGCATACGAAGTTCGCCAGCCCCACGCCCCAAGGCTATGGCCCACCCCTTTTTTGGGCATTTTTTCGCAGGACGAACATGGCGCCAAGGGGTTCGGCTGCTCTTTTTTGGGCGCGGATGTGCCTGCGGCCTATTTTTATCGTGGGGAGGGGGTGGCCGAGGTCTCGGCCCATTCCGAAGAAGGCGGACGAAATTCGCCAGCCCCACGCCCCAAGGCTATAGCCCACCCCTTTTTTGGGCATTTTTCCGCAGGACGAACTAGGTGACAAGGGGTTCGGCTGCTCTTTTTTGGCGCGGCTGTGCCCGCTACCTATTTTTGTCGCGGGGAGGGGGTGGGAAAAGTCTCGGCTCATTCGGAGTCTGGCGGACGAAGTTCGCCAGCCCCACGCCCCAAGGCTATTGCCCACCCACTTTTTGGGCATTTTTCCGCAGGACGAACTTGGCGCCAAGGGGTTCGGCTGCTCTTTCTTAGGTCCGGCTGTCCCGCGGCCTATTTTTGTCGCGGGGAGGAGGTAGGAAAAGTCTCGGCCCATTCCGAGTCCGGCGGACGAAGTTCCCCAACCCCACGCTCCAAGGCTATAGCCTACCCCCTTTTTGGGCATTTTTCCGTAGGACGAATTTGGCGCCAAGGGGCTCGGCTGCTCTTTTTTGGGCGCAGCTTTGCCCGCGGCCTATTTTCGTTGCGAGGAGGGGGTGGGAAAATTCTCGGCCCATTCCGAGTCCGGCGGACGAAGTTCGCCCGCCCCACGCCCCAAGGCTATAGCCCACCTCTTTTTTGGGCATTTTTCCGCAGGACGAACATGGCACCAAGGGGTTCGGCTGCTCTTTTTTGGGCACGGCTGTGCCCACGGCCTATTTTCGTCGTGGGGAGGGGGTGGGAAAATTCTCGGCCCATTCCGAGTCCGGCGGACGAAGTTCGCCCGCCCCACGCCCCAAGGCTATAGCCCACCCCCTTTTTGGGCATTTTCGGCAGGACGAACTTGGCGCCAACGGGTTCGGCTGCTCTTTTTTGGGCACGGCAGTGCCTGCGGCCTATTTTTGTCGTGGGGAGGGGGTGGGAAAGTCTAGGCCCACTCCGAAGAAGGCGGACGAAGTTCGCCAGCCACACGCCCAAGGGCTATAGCCCGCCCCTTTTTTGGGCATTTTTCCGCCGGATGAACTTGAAGCCAAGGGGTTCGGCTGCTCTTTTTTGGGTGCGGCTGTCCCGCGGCCTATTTTTGTCACGGGGAGGGGGTGGGAAAAGTGTCGGCCCATTCCGAGTCCGGCATGGGCGAAGTTCGCCCGACCCACGCCCCAAGGCTATAGCCTACCTACTTTTTGGGCATTTTTCCGTAGGACGAACTTGGTGCCAAGGGGCTCGGCTGCTCTTCTTAGGGCGCCGCTGTGCCCGCGGCCTATTTTTGTCGCGGGCAGGGGGTGGTCAAAGTCTCGGCACATTCCGAGTCCGGCGGACGAAGTTCGTCCGCCCCATGCCCCAAGGCTATTGCCCACCCACTTTTTGGGCATTTTTCCGCAGGACGAACTTGGCGCCAAGGGGTTCGGCTGCTCTTTTTTGGGCACGGCTGTTCCCGCGGCCTATTTTTGTCACGGGAAGGAGGTGGAAAAAGTCTCGGCCCATTCCAAGTCCGGCGGACGAAGTTCCCCAACCCCACGCTCCAAGGCTATAGCCTACCCCCTTTTTGGGCATTTTTCCGTAGGACGAATTTGGCGCCATGGGGCTCGGCTGCTCTTTTTTGGGCGCGGCTTTGCCCGTGGCCTATTTTCGTTGCGGGGAGGGGGTGGGAAAATTCTCGGCCCATTCCGAGTCCGGCGGACGAAGTTCGCCCGCCCCACGCCCCAAGGCTATAGCCCACCTCTTTTTTGGGCATTTTTCTACAGGACGAACATGGCATCAAGGGGTTAGGCTGCTCTTTTTTGGGCACGGCTGTGCCCGCGGCCTATTTTTGTCGCGGGGAGGTGGTGGGAAAAGTCTCGGCCCATTCCGAGTCCGGCGGACGAAGTTCCCCAACCCCACGCTCCAAGGCTATAGCCTACCCCCTTTTTGGGCATTTTTCTGTAGGACGAACTTGGCGCCAAGGGGCTCGGCTGCTCTTTTTTGGGCGCGGCTTTGTCCGTGGCCTATTTTCGTTGCGGGGAGGGGGTGGGAAAATTCTCGGCCCATTCCGAGTCCGGCGGACGAAGTTCGCCCGCCCCACGCCCCAAGGCTATAGCCCACCTCTTTTTTGGGCATTTTTCCGCAGGACAAACATGGCACCAAGGGGTTCGGCTGCTCTTTTTTTGGCACGGCTGTGCCCGCGGCCTATTTTTGTCGCGGGGAGGGGGTGGCCAAAGTCTCAGCCCATTCCGAGTCCGGCGGACGAAGTTCGCCCGCCCCACGCCCCAGGGCTATAGCAGACAACTTTTTTGGGCATTTTTCCGCAGGACGAACTTGGCGCCAAGGGGTTCGGCTGCTCTTTTTTTGGCGCGGCTGTGCCCGTGGCCTATTTTTGTCACGGGGAGGGGATGGGAAAAGTCTCGGCCCATTCCGAGACCAGCGGACGAAGTTCACCAGCCGCACGCTCCAAGGCTATAGCCTACCCCCTTTTTGGGCATTGTTCCGTAGGACGAACTTGGCGCCAAGGGCCTCGGCTGCTCTTTTTTGGGCGCAGCTGTGCCTGCAGCCTATTTTTGTCGCGGGCAGGGGGTGGTCAAAGTCTCGGCCCATTCCGAGGCCGGCGGACGAAGTTCGTCAGCCCCACGCCCCAAGGCTATAGCCCACCCCTTTTTTGGGCATTTTTCCGCAGGACAAGCTTGGCGCCAAGGGGTTCGGCTGCTCTTTTTTGGGCGCGGCTGTGCCCGTAGCCTATTTTTGTCGCGGTGAGGGGGTGGACAAAGTTTCGGCCCATTCCGAGGAAGAGTGACGAAGTTCACCGGCCCCACGTCCCAAGGCTATAGCCCACCCCTTTTTTGGGCATTTTTCCGCAGGACGAACTAGGCGACAAGGGGTTCGGCTGCTCTTTTTTGGCGCGGCTGTGCCCGCTACCTATTTTTGTCGCGGGGAGGGGGTGGGAAAAGTCTCGGCTCATTCGGAGTCTGGCGGACGAAGTTCGCCAGCCCCACGCCCGAAGGCTATAGCCCACCCCCTTTTTGGGCATTTTCCGCAGGACGAACTTGGCGCCAAGGGGGTTCGACTACTCTTTTTTGGGCGCGGCTGCGCCCGCGGCCTATTTTTGTTGCGGGGAGGGGGTGGCCATAGTCTCGGCACATTCCGAGTCCGGCGGACGAAGTTCGCCAGCCCCACGCCCCAAGGCTATCGCCCACCCCTTTTTTGGGCATTTTTCCGCAGGACGAACTTGGCGCCAAGGGGTTCGGCTGCTCTTTTTTGGGCGCGGCTGTGCCCGCGGCATATTTTTGTCGTGGGGAGGGGGTGGGAAAAGTGTCGGCCCATTCCGAGTCCGGCGGACGAAGTTCACCTGCCCCACGCCCCAAGGCTATAGCCCACCCCCTTTTTTGGCATTTTTCCGCAGGACGAACTTGGCGCCAAGGGGTTCGGCTGCTCTTTTTTGGGCGCGGCTGCGCCCGCGGCCTATTTTTGTCACGGGGAGAGGGTGGGCAAAGTCACGGCACATTCCGAGTCCGGCGGACGAAGTTCGCCTGCCCCACGCCCCAAGGCTATAGCCCACCCCTTTTTTGGGCATTTTTCCGCAGGACAAACTTGGCGCCAAGGGGTTCGGCTGCTCTCTTTTGGGCGCGGCTGTGCCCACGGCCTATTTTTGTCACGGAGAGGGGGTGGGCAATGTCTTGGCCCATTCCAAGTCCGGCATACGAAGTTCGCCAGCCCCAAACCCCAAGGCTATGGCCCACCCCTTTTTTGGGCGTTTTTCGCAGGACGAACATGGCGCCAAGGGGTTCGGCTGCTCTTTTTTGGGCGCGGCTGTTCCCGCAACCTATTTTTGTCGCGGGGAGGGGGTGGAAAAAGTCTCGGCTCATTCGGAGTCCGGCGGATGAAGTTCGCCAGCCCCACGCCCCAAGGCTATAGTCCACCCCCTTTTTGGGCATTTTTCCGCAGGACGAACTTGGCGCCAAGGGGTTTGGCTGCTCTTTTTTGGGCGCGGCTGCGCCCGCGGCCTATTTTTGTTGCGGGGAGGGGGTGGCCATAGTCTCGGCACATTCCGAGTCCGGCGGACGAAGTTCGCCAGCCCCACGCCCCAAGGCTATCGCCCACCCCTTTTTTGGGCATTTTTCCGCAGGACGAACTTGGCGCCAAGGGGTTCGGCTGCTCTTTTTTGGGCGCGGCTGCGCCCGCGGCCTATTTTTGTCACGGGGAGAGGGTGGGCAAAGTCACGGCACATTCCGAGTCCGGCGGACGAAGTTCGCCTGCCCCACGCCCCAAGGCTATAGCCCACCCCTTTTTTGGGCATTTTTCCGCAGGACGAACTAGGCGCCAAGGGGTTCGGCTGCTCTTTTTTGGGTGCGGTTGTGCCCGCGGCCTATTTTTGTCGCGGGGAGGGGGTGGGCAAAGTCTCGGCCCATTCCGAAGAAGGCGGATGAAGCTCGCCAGCCCACGGCCCAAGGCTATAGCCCACCCCTTTTTTGGGCATTTTTCCGCAGGACGAACTTGGCGCCAAGGGGTTCGGCTGCTCTTTTTTGGGCGCGGCAGTGCCGGTGGCCTATTTTTGCCTCGGGGAGGGGGTGGGCAATGTCTTGGCCCATTCCGAGGAAGGCGGACGAAGTTCGCCAGACCCACGCTCCAAGGCTATAGCCCACCCCCTTTTTGGGCATTTTCCGCAGGACGAATTTGGCGCCAAGGGGGTTCGGCTGCTCTTTTTTGGGCGCTGCTGTGTCCGCGGCCTATTTTTGTCACAGGGAGGCGGTGGACGAAGTTTCAGCCCATTCCGAGTCCGGCGGACGAAGTTTGCCCGCCCCACGCCCCAAGGGTATAGCCCACCCCTTTTTTTCGGCATTTTTCCGCAGGACGAACTTGGCGCGAAGGGGTTCGGCCGCTCGTTTTTGGGCGCGGCCGTGCCCGCGGCCTATTTTTGTCACGGGGAGGGGGTGGGAAAAGTCTCGGCCCATTCGGAGTCCGGCGGACAAAGTTCGGCTGCCCCACGCCCCAAGGCTATAGCCCACCCCTTTTTTCGGCATTTTTCCCCAGGACGAACTTGGCGCCAAGGGGTTCGGCTGCTCTTTTTTGGGCGCGGCTGGGCCCGCGGCCTATTTTTGTCGCGGGGAGGGGGTGCGCAAAGTCTCGGCCCATTCTGAATCCGGCGGATGAAGCGCGCCAGCCCCACGCCCCAAGGCTATAGCCCACCCGTTATTTGGGCATTTTTCCGCAGGACGAACTTGGCGCCAAGGGGTTCGGCTGCTCTCTTTTGGGCGCGGCTGCGCCCGCGGCCTATTTTTGTCACGGGGAGAGGGTGGGCAAAGTCACGGCACATTCCGAGTCCGGCGGACGAAGTTCGCCTGCCCCACGCCCCAAGGCTATAGCCCACCCCTTTTTTGGGCATTTTTCCGCAGGACGAACTAGGCGCCAAGGGGTTCGGCTGCTCTTTTTTGGGTGCGGTTGTGCCCGCGGCCTATTTTTGTCGCGGGGAGGGGGTGGGCAAAGTCTCGGCCCATTCCGAAGAAGGCGGATGAAGCTCGCCAGCCCACGGCCCAAGGCTATAGCCCACCCCTTTTTTGGGCATTTTTCCGCAGGACGAACTTGGCGCCAAGGGGTTCGGCTGCTCTTTTTTGGGCGCGGCAGTGCCGGTGGCCTATTTTTGCCTCGGGGAGGGGGTGGGAAATGTCTTGGCCCATTCCGAGGAAGGCGGACGAAGTTCGCCAGACCCACGCTCCAAGGCTATAGCCCACCCCCTTTTTGGGCATTTTCCGCAGGACGAATTTGGCGCCAAGGGGGTTCGGCTGCTCTTTTTTGGGCGCTGCTGTGTCCGCGGCCTATTTTTGTCACAGGGAGGCGGTGGACGAAGTTTCAGCCCATTCCGAGTCCGGCGGACGAAGTTTGCCCGCCCCACGCCCCAAGGGTATAGCCCACCCCTTTTTTTCGGCATTTTTCCGCAGGACGAACTTGGCGCCAAGGGGTTCGGCCGCTCGTTTTTGGGCGCGGCCGTGCCCGCGGCCTATTTTTGTCACGGGGAGGGGGTGGGAAAAGTCTCGGCCCATTCGGAGTCCGGCGGACAAAGTTCGGCTGCCCCACGCCCCAAGGCTATAGCCCACCCCTTTTTTGGGCATTTTTCCCCAGGACGAACTTGGCGCCAAGGGGTTCGGCTGCTCTTTTTTGGGCGCGGCTGGGCCCGCGGCCTATTTTTGTCGCGGGGAGGGGGTGCGCAAAGTCTCGGCCCATTCTGAATCCGGCGGATGAAGCTCGCCAGCCCCACGCCCCAAGGCTATAGCCCACCCGTTATTTGGGCATTTTTCCGCAGGACGAACTTGGCGCCAAGGGGTTCGGCTGCTCTCTTTTGGGCGCGGGCCTATTTTTGGCGAGGGGAACGGGTGGACAAAGTCTCGGCCCATTCCGAGGAAGGCGGATGAACGTTGCCGGCCCCACGCCCCAAGGCTATAGCACACCCCTTTTTTGGGCATTTTTCCGCAGGGCGAACTTTGTGCGAAGGGGTTCGGCTGCTCTTTTTGGGGCGCGGCTGTGCCCGCGGCCTATTTTTGTCGTGGGGAGGGGGTGGGCAAAGTCTCGGCCCATCCTGAGTTCGGCGGACATAGTTCGCCCGCCCCACGCCCCAAGTCTATAGCCCACCCCCTTTTTGGGCATTTTTCCGCAGGACGAACTTGGCGCCAAGGGGTTCGGCTGCTCTTTTTTGGGCGCGGCTGTGCCCGTGGCCTATTTTTGTCGCGGGGAAGGGGTGGGCATCATCTCGGCCCATTCCGAGTCCGGCGGACGAAGTGCGCCCGGCCCACGCCCCAAGGCTGTAGCCCACCCCCTTTTTGAGCATTTTTTCGCAGGACGAACATGGCGCCAAGGGGTTCGGCTGCTCTTTTTTGGGCGCAGCTGTGCTCGCAGCTTATTTTTGGCACGGGGAGGGGGTGGGCAAAGTCTCGGCCCATTCCGAGGAAGGCGGATGCACTATGCCGGCCCCACGCCCAAAGGCTATAGCACACCGCTTTTTTGGGCATTTTTCCGCAGGACGAATATGGCGCGAAGGGGTTCGGCTGCTCTTTTTGGGCGCGGCTGTTTCCGCGGCCGATTTTTGGAGCGGGGAGCGGGTGGGCAAAGTCTCGGCCCATTCCGAGGAAGGCGGACGAACTTTGCCGGCCCCACGCCCCAAGGCTATAGCACACCCCTTTTTTGGACATTTTTCCGCAGGACGAACTTTGTGCCAAGGGGTTCGGCTGCACTTTTTTGGGCGCGGCTGTGCCCGCAGCCTATTTTTGTTGCGGGGAGGGGATGGCCAAAGTCTTGGCCCATTCCGAGGAAGGAGGACGAAGTTCGCCAGCCCCATGCCCCAAGGCTACAGCCCACCCCTTTTTTGGGCATTTTTCCACAGGACGAACTTGGCGCTAAGGCATTCCGCTGCTCTTTTTTGGGCGCGGCTGTGCCCGCGGCCTATTTTTGTCGCTGGGAGGGGGTGGGAAAGTCTCGACCCATTCCGAGTCTGGCGGACGAAGATCGCCAGCCCCACGCCCCAAGGCTATAGCCCACCACCTTTTTTGGCATTTTTCCGCAGGACGAACTTGGCGCCAAGGGCTTCGGCTGCTCATTTTTTGGCGCGGCTTTCCCCGCGGCCTATTTTTGTCGCGGGGAGGGGGTGGTCAAAGTCTCGGCCGATTCCGAGTCCGGCGGACGAAGTGCGCCAGCCCCAAGCCCCAAGGCTATAGCCCACCCCTTTTTTGGGCATTTTTCCGCAGGACGAACTTGGCGCCAAGGGGTTCGGCTGCTCTTTTTAGGGCGCGGCTGTGCCCACGGTGTATTTTTGTCATGGGGAGGGGGTGGGAAAAGTCTCGGCCCATTCCGAGCGCGGCGGACGAAGTTCGCCAGCCCCACGCCCGAAGGCTATAGCCCATCCCTTTTTTGGGCATTTTTCCGCAGGACGAACTTGGCGCCAAGGGGTTCGGCTGCTCTTTTTTGGCGCGGCTGTGCCCTCGGCCTATTTTTGCTGCAGCTAGGGGGTGGTCAAACTCTCGTCCCATTCCGAGTGCGGCGGACGAAGTTCGCCAGCCCCACGCCCGAAGGATATAGCCCACCCATTTTTTGGGCATTTTTCCGCAGGACGAACTTGGCGCCTAGGGATTCGGCTGCTCTTCTTTGGGCGCGGCTGTGCCCGGGGCCTATTTTTATTGTTGGGAGGGGGTGGCCAAACTCTTGTCCCATTCCGAGGAAGGCGGACGAAGTTCGCCGGCCCCACGCCCAAAGGCTATAGCACACCCCTTCTTTGGGCATTTCTCCTTAGGACGAACTTGGCGCCAAGGGGTTCGGCTGCTCTTTTTTGGACGCGGCTGTGCCCGCGGCCTATTTTTGTCGCTGGGAGGGGGTGGGAAAAGTCTCGGCCCATTCCGAGTCTGGCGGACGAAGATCGCCAGCCCCACGCCCCAAGGCTATAGCCCACCACCTTTTTGGGCATTTTTCCGCAGGACGAACTTGGCGCCAAGGGCTTCGGCTGCTCATTTTTTGGCGCGGCTTTGCCAGCGGCCTATTTTTGTCGCGGGGAGGGGGTGGGAAAAGTCTCGGCCCATTCCGAGTCCGGCACAAGAAGTTCGCCCGTCCCACGCCCCAAGACTATAGTCCACCCCCTTTTTGGGCATTTTTCCCCAGGACGAACTTGGCGCCAAGGGGTTCGGCTGCTTTTCTTTGGGCGCGGCTGTGCCCGGGGCCTATTTTTGCTGTGGGGAGGGGGGTGGCCAAACTCTCGGCCCATTCCGAGGAAGGCGGATGAACTTTGCCGGCCCCACGCCCCAAGGCTATAGCACACCCCTTTTTTGGGCATTTTTCCGCTGAACAAACTTTGTGCCAAGGGGTTCCGCTGCTCTTTTTTGGGCGCGGCTGTGCCCGCGGCCTATTATTGTCGTGGGGAGGGGGTGGGCCAAGTCTCGGCCCATTCCGAGTTCGGCGGACAAAGTTCGCCCGCCCCACGCCCCAAGGCTATAGCCCACCCCCTTTTTTGGGCATTTTTCCGCTGGAAGAACTTGGCGCCAAGGGGTTCGGCTGCTCTTTTTTAGGCGCGGCTGTGCCCGCTCCCTATTTTTATCGCGGGGAGGGGGTGGGAAAAGTCTCGGCCCATTCCGAGTCCGGCGGACGAAGTGCGCCAGCCCCACGCCCCAAGGTTATAGCCCACCCCCTTTTTGGGCATTTTTCCGCAGGATGAACTTGGCGCCAAGGGGTTCGGCTGCTATTTTTTAGGCGCGGCTGCGCCCGCTGCCTATTTTTATCGCGGGGAGGGGGTGGGAAAAGTCTCGGCCCATTCCGAGTCCGGCGGACGAACTTCGCCCGCCCCACGCCCCAAGGTTATAGCCCACCCCCTTTTTGGGCATTTTTCCGCAAGACGAACTTGGCGCCAAGGGGTTCGGCTGCTATTTTTTAGGCGCGGCTGCGCCCGCTGCCTATTTTTATCGTGGGGAGGGGGTGGGAAAAGTCTCGGCCCATTCCGAGTCCGGCGGACAAAGTTCGCCCGCCCCACTCCCCAAGGTTATAGCCCACCCCCTTTTTGGGCATTTTTCCGCAGGACGAAATTGGCGCGAAGGGATTCGGCTGCTCTTTTTGGGCGCGGCTGTTTCCGCGGCCTATTTTTGGAGCGGGGAGCGGGTGGGCAAAGTCTCGGCCCATTCCGAGGAAGGCGGACGAACTTTCCCGGCCCCACGCCCCAAGGCTATAGCACACCCCTTTTTTGGGCATTTTTCCGCAGGACGAACTTTATGCCAAGGGGTTCGGCTGTACTTTTTTGGGCGCGGCTGTGCCCGCAGCCTATTTTTGTTGCGGGGAGGGGATGGCCAAAGTCTCGGCCCATTCCGAGGAAGGAGGACGAAGTTCGCCAGCCCCATGCCCCAAGGCTACAGCCCACCCCTTTTTTGGGCATTTTTCCACAGGACGAACTGGGCGCCAAGGCATTCCGCTGCTCTTTTTTGGGCGCGGCTGTGCCCGCGGCCTGTTTTTGTCGCTGGGAGGGGGTGGGAAAGTCTGGCCCATTCCGAGTTTGGCGGACGAAGATCGCCAGCCCCACGCCCCAAGGCTATAGCCCACCACCTTTTTTGGCATTTTTCCGCAGGACGAACTTGGCGCCAAGGGCTTCGGCTGCTCATTTTTTGGCGGGGCTTTCCCCGCGGCCTATTTTTGTCGCGGGGAGGGGGTGGTCAAAGTCTCGGCCGATTCCGAGTCCGGCGGACGAAGTGCGCCAGCCCCAAGCCCCAAGGCTATAGCCCACTCCTTTTTTGGGCATTTTTCCGCAGGATGAACTTGGCGCCAAGGGGTTCGGCTGCTCTTTTTTGGGCGCGGCTGTGCCCACGGCCTATTTTGGTCACGGGGAGGGGGTGGGCAAAGCCTCGGCCCATTCCGAGTCCGGCGGACGCAGTTCGCCAGCCCCACGCCCCCTTTTTGGGCATTTTTCCGCAGGACTAACTTGGCGCCAAGGTGTTCGGCTGCTTTTTTTTGGGCGCGGCTGTGCCCGCGGCATATTTTTGTCGCGGGGAGGGGGTGGGAAAAGTCTCGGCCCATTCCGAGTCCGGCGGACAAAATTCGCCAGCCCCACGCCCCAAGACTATAGCCCACCCCCTTTTTGGGAATTTTTCCGCCGGACGAACTTGGCGCCAAGGGGTTCGGCTGCTCTCTTTAGGGCGCGGCTGTGCGCGCGGCCTATTTTTTTCGTGGGGAGGGGGTGGGACAAGTCTCGGCCCATTCCAAGTCCGGCAAACGAAGTTCGCCCGCCCCACACCCCAAGGCTATAGCCCACCCCTTTTTTGGGCATTTTTCCGCAGGACAAACTTGGTGCCAAGGGGTTCGGCTGCTCTTTTTTGGGCGCGGCTGTGTCCGCGGCATATTTTTGTCACGGGGAGGGGGTGGGAAAAGTCTCGGCCCATTCCGAGTCCGGCGGACAAAATTCGCCAGCCCCACGCCCCAAGTCTATAGCCCACCCCCTTTTTGGGCATTTTTCCGCAGGACAAACTTGGTGCCAAGGGGTTCGGCTGCTCTCATTTGGGCGCGGCTGTGCGCGCGGCCTATTTTTGTCACGGGGAGGGGTGGGGAAAGTCTCGGCCCATTCCGAGTCCGGCAACCGAAGTTCGCCAACCCCACGCCCCAAGGCTATTGCCCAACCCTTTTTTGGGCATTTTTCCACCGGACGAACTTGGCGCCAGGGGTTTCGGCTGCTCTTTTTTGGGCGCGGCTGTGCCCGCGGCCTAATTTTGTCGCGGGGAGGGGGTGGGAAATGTCTCCGCCCATTCCGAGTCCGGCGGACAAAGATCGCCAGCCCCACGCCCCAAGGCTATAGCCCACCCCTTTTTTGGGCATTTTTCCGCAGGACGAACGTCGCGCCAAGGGGTTCGGCTGTTCTTTTTTGGGCGTGGGTGTAACCGCTGCCTATTTTTGTCACGGGGAGGGGGTGGACAAAGCCTCGTCCCATTCCGGGTCCGGCGGACGAGGTTCGCCAGCCCCACGCCCGAAGGCTATAGCCCACCCCTTTTTTGGGCATTTTTCCGCAGGACGAACTTGGCGCCAAGGGGTTTGGCTGCTCTTTTTTGGGCGCGGCTGTGCCGGCGGCCTGTTTTTGCGGTGGGGAGGGGGTGGGAAAAGTCTCGGTCCATTCCGAGTCCGGCGGACGAAGTTCGACGGCCCCACACCCCAAGGCTATAGCCCACCCCTTTTTGGGCATTTTTCCGCAGGACGAACTTGGCGCCAAGGGGCTCGGCTGCTCTTTTTTGGGCGCGGCTATGCCTGCGGCCTATTTTTGTTGCAGTGAGGGGGTGGGCAAAGCCTCGGCCCATTCTGAGTCCGGTGGACAAAGTTCGCCAGCCCCACGCCCTAAGGCTATAGCCCACCCCCTTTTTGGGCATTTTTCCGAAGGACGAACTTGGCGCCAAGGTGTTCGGCTGCTCCTTTTTGGGCGCAGCTGTACCCGCGGCCTATTTTTGTCGCGGGGAGGGGGTGGGGAAAGTCTTGGTTTATTCCGAGTCCGACAGACGAAGTTTGCCAGCCCCACGCCCCAAGGCTATAGCCGACCCCGTTTTGGGCAATTTTCCGCAGGACGAACTTGGCGCTAAGGGGTTCAGCTGCTCCTTTTCGGCCGCGGCTGTGCCCTCGGCCTATTTTTGTCACGGGGACGGGGTTGGCTAAGTCTCGGCACATTTCTAGACCGGTGGACGAAGTTCGCCCGCCCCACGCCCCAAGGCTACAGCCCAATCCTTTTTTGGGCATTTTTCCGCAGGACGAACTTGGCGCCAAGGGGTTCGGCTGCTCTCTTTTGGGCGCGGCTGTGCCCGCGGCCTATTTTTGTCGCACTGAGGGGGTGGGCAAAGGCTCAGCCCATTCCGAGTCCGGTGGACGAAGTTCGCCAGCCCCACGCCCCAAGGCTATAGCCCATCCCCTTTTTGGGCATTTTTCCCCAGGACGAACTTGGCGCCAAGGGGTTCGGCTGATCTTTTTTGGGCGTGGCTGTGCCCGCGGCCTATTGTTGTCGCGGTGAGGGGGTGGGCAAAGCCTCGGCCCATTCTGAGCCCGGTGGCGGAGTTCGCCAGCCCCACGCCCCAAGGCTATAGCCCACCCCCCTTTTGGGCATTTTCCCGCAGGACGAACTTGGCGCCATGGGGTTCGGCTGCCCCTTTTTGGGCGCGGCTGTGCCCGCGGCCTATTTTTGTCACGGGGAGGGGGTGGGGAAAGTCTTGGCTTATTCCGAGTCCGGCGGACGAAGTTCGCCCGGCCCACGCCCCAAGGCCATAGCCCACCCCTTTTTGGGCATTTTTCCGCAGGACGAACTTGGCGCCAAGGGTTCGGCTGCTCTTTTTTTGGTGCGGCTGTGCCCGCGGCCTATTTTTGTTGCGGGGAGGGGGTGGGAATATCCTCGGCCCATTTCGAGTCCGGCGCACGAAGTTCGCCCGCCCCACGCCCCAAGGCTATCGCCCACTCCCTTTTTGGGCATTTTTCCGCAAGACGAACGTGGCGCCAAGGGGTTCGGCTACTCTTTTTTGGGCGCGGCTGGGCCCGCGGCCTATTTTTGTCTCGGGGAGGGGGTGGGACAGGTCTCGGCCCATTCCGAGTCCGGCGGACGAAGTTAGCCCGCCCCACACCCCAAGGCTATAGCCCACCCCTTTTTTGGGCATTTTTCCTCAGGACGAACTTGGCGCCAAGGGGTTCGGCTGCTCTTTTTTGGGTGCGGCTGTGCCCGCGGCCTATTTTTGTCGCGGGGAGGGGGTGGGGATAGTCTTGGCTTTTTCCGAGTCCAACGGACGAAGTTCGCCAGCCCACGCCCCAAGGCTATAGCCCACCCCTTTTTGGGCATTTTTCCGCCGGACGAACTTGGAGCCAAGGGGTTCGGCTGCTCTTTTTTGGGCGTGGCTATGCCCGCGGCCTATTTTTCTCGCGGGGAGGGGGTGGCCAATGTCTCGGCCCATTCCGAGGAAGGCGGACGAAGTGCGCCGGCCCCACGCCCAAAGGCTATAGCATACCCCTTTTTTGGGCATTTTTCCGCAGGACGAACTTAGCGCCAAGGGGTTCGGCTACTCTTTTTTGGGCTCGGCTGTGCCCGTGGCCTATTTGTGCCGCGGGGAGGGGGTGGACAAAGTCTCGGCCCATTCCGAGTCCGGCGGACAAATTCGCCAGCCCCAAGCCCCAAGGCTATAGCCCACCCCCTTTTTGGGCATTTTTCTGCAGGACGAACGTGGCGCCAAGGGGTTCGGCTGCTCTTTTTTGGGCACAGCTGTGCCCGTGGCCTATTTTTGTCGCGGGGAGGGGGTGGGCAAAATCTCGGCACATTCCGACTCCGGCGGACGAAGTTCGCCCGCCCCACGCCCCAAGCCTATAGCCCACCCCCTTTTTGGGCATTTTTCCGCAGGACGAACTTGGCGCCAAGGGGTTCGGCTGCTCTTTTTTGGGCGCGGTTGTGCCCGCTGCCTATTTTTGTCGCGGAGTGGGGGTGGGAATATCCTCGGCCCATTCCGAGTCCGGCGGACGAAGTTCGCCCGCCTCACGCCCCAAGGCTATAGCCCACCCCCTTTTTGGGCATTTTTCCGCAGGATGAACCTGGAGCCAAGGGGTTCGGCTGTTCCTTTTTCGGCGCGGCCGTGCCCGCGTCCTATTTTTGTCGCGGGGAGGGGGTGCGCAAAGTCTCGGCACATTCCGTGTCCGGCGGACGAAGTTCGCCCGCCCCACGCCCCAAGGCTATAGCACACCCCTTTTTTGGGCATTTTTCCGCAGGACGAACTTGGCGCCAAGGGGTTCGGCTGCTCTTTTTTGGGCGCAGCTGTGCCGGCGGCCTATTTTTGTTGTGGGGAGGGGGTGGGAAAAGGCTCGGCCCATTCCGAGTCCGGCGGACGAAGTTCGACGGCCACCCACCCCAAGGCTATAGCCCACCACTTTTTGGGCATTTTTCCGCAGGACGAACTTGGCGCCAAGGGGTTCGGCTGCTCTTTTTTGGGCGTGGTTGTGCCCGCTGCCTATTTTTGTCGCGGGGAGGGGGTGGGAATATCCTCGGCCCATTCCGAGTTCGGCGGACGAAGTTCGCCAGCCCCATGCCCCAAGGCTATAGCCCACCCCCTTTTTGGGCATTTTTCCGCAGGATGAACCTGGCGCCAGGGGGTTTGGCTGCTCCTTTTTAGGCGCGGCTGTGCCCGCGTCCTATTTTTGTCGCGGGGAGGGGGTGCGCAAAGTCTCGGCACATTCCTAGCCGGGCGTACAAAGTTCGCCTGCCCCACGCCCCAAGGCTATAGCACACCCCTTTTTTGGGCATTTTTCCGCAGGACGAACTTGGCGCCAAGGGGTTCGGCTGCTCTTTTTTGGGCGCAGCTGTGCCGGCGGCCTCTTTTTGTTGTGGGGAGGGGGTGGGAAAAGTCTCGGCCTATTCCGAGTCCGGCGGACGAAGTTCGACGGCCCCACACCCCAAGGCTATTGCCCACCCCTTTTTGGGCATTTTTCCGCAGGATGAACTTGGCGCCAAGGGGTTCGGCTGCTCTTTTTTGGGCGTGCTTGTGCCCGCTGCCTACTTTTGTCGCGGGGAGGGGGTGGGAAAAGCCTTGGCCCATTCCGAGTCCGGCGGATGAAGTTCGCCCGCCCCACGCCCCAAGGCTATAGCCCACCCCCTTTTTGGGCATTTTTCCGCAGGACGAACTTGGCGCCAAGGGGTTCGGCTGCTCTTTTTTGGGCGCGGCTGTGCCCACTGCCTATTTTTGTCATGGGGAGGGGGTGGGAAAAGTCACGGCCCTGTCTGAGTCCAGCGGACGAAGTTCGCCCGCCCCACTCCCCAAGGCTATAGCCCACCCCTTTTTTCGGCATTTTTCCGCAGGACGAACTTGGCGCCAAGGGGTTCGGCTGCTCTTTTTTGGGCGCGGCAGTGCCCGCGGCCTATTTTTGTCTCAGGGAGGGGGTGGGAAAAGTCTCGGCCCATTCCGAGTCCGGCGGACGAAGTTCGCCTGCCCCACACCCCAAGGCTATAGCCCACCCCCTTTTTGGGCATTTTTCCGCAGGACGAACTTGGCACCAAGGGGTTCGGCTGCTCTTTTTTTGGTGCGGCTGTGCCCGCGGCCTATTTTTGTCACGGGGAGGGGGTGGCCAAAGTCTCGGCCCATTCCGACGAAGGCGGACGAAGTGCGCCGGCCCCACACCCAAAGGCTATAGCACACCCCTTTTTTGGACATTTTTCCGCAGGTCGAACTTGGCGCCACGGGGTTCGGCTGCTCTTTTTTTGGCGCGGCTCTGCCCGTGGCCTATTTTTGTCGCGGGGAGGGGGTGGACACAGTCTCGGCCCATTCCGAGGAAGGCGGACGAAGTTCGCCGGCCCCACGCCCAAAGGCTATAGGACACCCCTTTTTTGGGCATTTTTCCGCAGGACGAACTTGCCGCCAAGGGGTTGGGCTGCTCTTTTTTGGGCGCGACTGTGCCCGCGGCCTATTTTTGTCGTGGGGACGGGGTGGGCAAAGTCTCAGCCCATTCCGAGTCCGGCGGACGAAGTTCGGCAGCCCCACGCCCCAAGGCAATAGCCCACCCCTTTTTTGGGCATTTTTCCGCAGGACGAACTTGGCACCAAGGGGTTCGGCTGCTCTTTTTTTGGTGCGGCTGTGCCCGCGGCCTATTTTTGTCACGGGGAGGGGGTGGCCAAAGTCTCGGCCCATTCCGACGAAGGCGGACGAAGTGCGCCGGCCCCACACCCAAAGGCTATAGCACACCCCTTTTTTGGACATTTTTCCGCAGGTCGAACTTGGCGCCACGGGGTTCGGCTGCTCTTTTTTTGGCGCAGCTCTGCCCGTGGCCTATTTTTGTCGCGGGGAGGGGGTGGAAAAAGTCACGGCCCTGTCCGAGTCCAGCGGACGAAGTTCGCCCACCCCACTCCCCAAGGCTATAGCCCACCCCTTTTTTCGGCATTTTTCCGCAGGACGAACTTGGCGCCAAGGGGTTCGGCTGCTCTTTTTTGGGCGCGGCAGTGCCCGCGGCCTATTTTTGTCTCAGGGAGGGGGTGGGAAAAGTCTCGGCCCATTCCGAGTCCGGCGGACGAAGTTCGCCTGCCCCACACCCCAAGGCTATAGCCCACCCCCTTTTTGGGCATTTTTCCGCAGGACGAACTTGGCACCAAGGGGTTCGGCTGCTCTTTTTTTGGTGCGGCTGTGTCCGCGGCCTATTTTTGTCACGGGGAGGGGGTGGCCAAAGTCTCGGCCCATTCCGACGAAGGCGGACGAAGTGCGCCGGCCCCACACCCAAAGGCTATAGCACACCCCTTTTTTGGACATTTTTCCGCAGGTCGAACTTGGCGCCACGGGGTTCGGCTGCTCTTTTTTTGGCGCGGCTCTGCCCGTGGCCTATTTTTGTCGCGGGGAGGGGGTGGACACAGTCTCGGCCCATTCCGAGGAAGGCGGACGAAGTTCGCCGGCCCCACGCCTAAAGGCTATAGGACACCCCTTTTTTGGGCATTTTTCCGCAGGACGAACTTGCCGCCAAGGGGTTGGGCTGCTCTTTTTTGGGCGCGGCTGTGCCCGCGGCCTATTTTTGTCGTGGGGACGGGGTGGGCAAAGTCTCAGCCCATTCCGAGTCCGGCGGACGAAGTTCGGCAGCCCCACGCCCCAAGGCAATAGCCCACCCCTTTTTTGGGCATTTTTCCGCAGGACGAACTTGGCGCCAAGGGGTTCGGCTGCTCTTTTTTGTGTGCGGCTGTGCCCGCGTCCTATTTTTGGCGTTGGGAGGGGGTGGCCAAAGTCTCGGCCCATTCAAAGGAAGGCGGACGAAGTTCACCCACGCCACGCCCGAAGGCTGTAGCCCACCCCCTTTTTGGGCATTTTTCCGCAGGATGAACTTGGCGCCATGGTGTTCGGCTGCTCTTTTTTGGGTACGGCTGTGCCCGCGGTCTATTTTTGGCACGGGGAGGGGATGGGAAAAGTCTCGGGCCATTCCGAGGAAGGCGGATGAACTTTACCGGCCCCACGCCCAAAGGCTATAGCACACCCCTTTTTTGGGCATTTTGCCGCAGGACGAACTTGGCGCCAAGGGGTTCGGCTGCTCTTTTTTGGGCGCGGCTGTGTCCGCGGCCTATTTTTGGTGCGGGGAGGGGGTGGGAAAAGTCTCGGCCCATTCCGAGGAAGGCGGATGAACTTTACCGGCCCCACGCCCAAAGGCTATAGCACACCCCTTTTTTGGGCATTTTGCCGCAGGACGAACTTGGCGCCAAGGGATTCGGCTGCTCTTTTTTAGGCGCGGCTGTGACCGCGGTCTATTTTTGTCGCGGGGAGGGGGTGGCCAAAGTCGCGGCCCATTCGGAGGTAGGCGGACGAACATTGCCGGCCCCACGCCCATAGGCTATAGCCCACCCCCTTTTTGGGCATTTTTTCGCAGGACGAACTTGGCGCCAAGGGGTTCGGCTGCTCTTTTTTCGGTTCGGCTGTGCCCGTATCCTATTTTTGTCGCGGGGAGGGGGTGACCAAAGTCTCGGCCCATTCCGAGGAAGGCGGATGAACTTTACCGGCCCCACGCCCAAAGGCTATAGCACACCCCTTTTTTGGGCATTTTGCCGCAGGACGAACTTGGCGCCAAGGGGTTCGGCTGCTCTTTTTGGGCGCGGCTGTGCCCGCGGCCTATTTTTGGCGCGGGGAGGGGGTGGGAAAAATCTCGGCCCATTCCGAGGAAGGCGGATGAACTTTACCGGCCCCACGCCCAAAGGCTATAGCACACCCCTTTTTTGGGCTTTTTTCCGCAGGACGAACTTGGCGCCAAGGGGTTCGGCTGCTCTTTTTTGGGCGCGGCTGTGCGCGCGGCCTATTTTTATCGTGGGGAGGGGCTGGTGGAAGTCTCGGCCCATTCCGAGTCCGGCGGACGAAGTGCGCCCGCCCCACGCCCCAAGGCTATAGCCCACCTCTTTTTTGGGCATTTTTCCGCAGGATGAACTTGGCGCCAAGGGGTTCGGCTGCTCTTTTGTGGGCGCGGCTGTGCCCTCTGCCTATTTTTGGCGCGGGGAGGGGGTGGCCAAAGTGTCGACCCATTCCGAGGAAGGCGGATGAACTTTGCCGGCCCCACGCCCAAAGGCTATAGCGCACCCCTTTTTTGGGCATTTTGCCGCAGGACGAACTTGGCGCCAAGGGATTCGGCTGCTCTTTTTTAGGCGCGGCTGTGACCGCGGCCTATTTTTGTCGCGGGGAGGGGGTGGCCAAAGTCGCGGCCCATTCCGAGGTAGGCGGACGAACATTGCCGGCCCCACGCCCATAGGCTATAGCCCACCCCCTTTTTGGGCATTTTTTCGCAGGACGAACTTGGCGCCAAGGGGTTCGGCTGCTCTTTTTTCGGTTCGGCTGTGCCCGTATCCTATTTTTGTTGCGGGGAGGGGGTGACCAAAGTCTCGGCCCATTCCGAGGAAGGCGGATGAACTTTGCCGGTCCCACGCCCAAAGGCTTTAGCACAACCCTTTTTTGGACTTTTTTCCGCAGGACGAACTTGGCGCCAAGGGGTTCGGCTGCAGCCGCGCCCTATTTTTGTCGCGGGGAGGGGGTGGCCAAAGTCTCGGCCCATTCCGAGGAAGGCGGATGAACTTTGCCGGCCCCACGCCCAAAGGCTATAGCACACCCCTTTTTTGGGCTTTTTTCCGCAGGACGAACTTGGCGCCAAGGGGTTCGGCTGCTCTTTTTTGGGCGCGGCTGTGCGCGCGGCCTATTTTTATCGTGGGGAGGGGCTGGTGGAAGTCTCGGCCCATTCCGAGTCCGGCGGACGAAGTGCGCCCGCCCCACGCCCCAAGGCTATAGCCCACCTCTTTTTTGGGCATTTTTCCGCAGGATGAACTTGGCGCCAAGGGGTTCGGCTGCTCTTTTGTGGGCGCGGCTGTGCCCTCTGCCTATTTTTGGCGCGGGGAGGGGGTGGCCAAAGTGTCAGCCCATTCCGAGGAAGGCGGATGAACTTTGCCGGCCCCACGGCCCAAGGCTATAGCACACCCCTTTTTTGGGCATTTTTCCGCAGGATGAACTTGGCGCCATGGGGTTCGGCTGCAGCCGCGCCCTATTTTTGTCGCGGGGAGGGGGTGGCCAAAGTCTCGGCCCATTCCGAGGAAGGCGGATGAACTTTGCCGGCCCCACGCCCAAAGGCTATAGCACACCCCTTTTTTGGGCTTTTTTCTGCAGGACGAACTTGGCGCCAAGGGGTTCGGCTGCTCTTTTTTGGGCACGGCTGCGCCCGCGGCCTATTTTTATCACGGGGAGGGGGTGGTGGAAGTCTCGGCCCATTCCGAGTTTGGCGGACGAAGTGCGCCAGCCCCACGTCCCAAGGCTATAGCCCACCTCTTTTTTGGGCATTTTTCCGCAGGATGAACTTGGCGCCAAGGGGTTCGGCTGCTCTTTTGTGGGCGCGGCTGTGCCCGCTGCCTATTTTTGGCGCGGGGAGGGGGTGGCCAAAGTGTCGACCCATTCCGAGGAAGGCGGATGAACTTTGCCGGCCCCACGCCCCAAGGCTATAGCACACCCCTTTTTTGGGCATTTTTCCGCAGGATGAACTTGGCGCCAAGGGGTTCGGCTGCTCTTTTTTAGGCGCGGCTGTGACCGCGGCCTATTTTTGTCGCGGGGAGGGGGTGGCCAAAGTCGCGGCCCATTCCGAGGTAGGCGGACAAACTTTGCCGGCCCCACGCCCATAGGCTATAGCCCACCCCCTTTTTGGGCATTTTTCCGCAGGACGAACTTGGCGCCAAGGGGTTCGGCTGCTCTTTTTTTGGTGCGGCTGTGCCTGCATCCTATTTTTGTCGCGGGGAGGGGGTGACCAAAGTCTCGGCCCATTCCGAGGAAGGCGGATGAACTTTGCCGGTCCCACGCCCAAAGGCTTTAGCACACCCCTTTTTTGGGCTTTTTTCTGTAGGACGAACTTGGCGCCAAGGGGTTCGGCTGCAGCCGCGCCCTATTTTTGTCGCGGGGAGGGGGTGGCCAAAGACTCGGCCCATTCCGAGGAAGGCGGGTGAACTTTGCCGGCCCCACGCCCAAAGGCTATAGCACACCCCTTTTTTGGGCTTTTTTCCGCAGGACGAACTTGGCGCCAAGGGGTTCGGCTGCTCTTTTTTGGGCGCGGCTGTGCGCGCGGCCTATTTTTATCGTGGGGAGGGGCTGGTGGAAGTCTCGGCCCATTCCGAGTCCGGCGGACGAAGTGCGCCCGCCCCACGCCCCAAGGCTATAGCCCACCTCTTTTTTGGGCATTTTTCCGCAGGATGAACTTGGCGCCAAGGGGTTCGGCTGCTCTTTTCTGGGCGCGGCTGTGCCCTCTGCCTATTTTTGGCGCGGGGAGGGGGTGGCCAAAGTGTCGGCCCATTCCGAGGAAGGCGGATGAACTTTGCCGGCCCCACGCCCCAAGGCTATAGCACACCCCTTTTTTGGGCATTTTTCCGCAGGATGAACTTGGCGCCATGGGGTTCGGCTGCAGCCGCGCCCTATTTTTTTCGCGGGGAGGAGGTGGCCAAAGTGTCGGCCCATTCCGAGGAAGGCGGATGAACTTTGCCGGCCCCACTCCCAAAGGCTATAGCACACTCCATTTTTGGGCTTTTTTCTGCAGGACGAACTTGGCGCCAAGGGGTTCGGCTGCTCTTTTTTGGGCACGGCTGCGCCCGCGGCCTATTTTTATCACGGGGAGGGGGTGGTGAAAGTCTCGGCCCATTCCGAGTTTGGCGGACGAAGTGCGCCAGCCCCACGCCCCAAGGCTATAGCCCACCTCTTTTTTGGGCATTTTTCCGCAGGATGAACTTGGCGCCAAGGGGTTCGGCTGCTCTTTTGTGGGTGCGGCTGTGCCCGCTGCCTATTTTTGGCGCGGGGAGGGGGTGGCCAAAGTGTCGACCCATTCCGAGGAAGGCGGATGAACTTTGCCGGCCCCACGCCCCAAGGCTATAGCACACCCCTTTTTTGGGCATTTTTCCGCAGGATGAACTTGGCGCCATGGGGTTCGGCTGCTCTTTTTTGGGTACGGCTGTGCCCGCAGCCTGTTTTTTGTGCGGGGAGGCAGTGGGAAAAGCCTCGGCCCATTCCGAGCCCGGCGGATGAAGTTCGCCCGCCCACGCCCCAAGGCTATAGCCCAGCCCTTTTTTGGGCATTTTTCCGCAGGACGAACTTGGCGCCAAGGGGTTCAGCTGCTCTTTTTTGGGCGCGGCTGTGCCCGCGGCCTATTTTTGCCGCGGGGAGGGGGTGGCCAAAGTCTCGGCCCATTCCAAGTCCGGCGGACGAAGTTCGCTAGCCCCACGCCCCAAGGCTATAGCACACCACTACTTTGGTCATTTCTCCGCAGGACGAACTTGCCGCCAGGGGGTTCGGCTGTTTTTTTTTTCGGCGCGGCTTTCCCCGCGGCCTATTTTCGTCACGGGGAGAGCGTGGGCAAAGTCTCGGCCCATTCTGAGTCCGGCGGACGAAGTTCGCCCGCCCCACGCCCCAAGGCTATGGCCCACCCCTTTTTTGGGTATTTTTCCGCAGGACGAACTTTGCGCCAAGGGGTTCGGCTGCTCTTTTTTGGGTACGGCTGTGCCCGCAGCCTATTTTTGTCGCGGGGAGGGGGTGAGAAAAGTCTCGGCCCGTTCTGAGTCCGGCGGACGAACTTCGGCAGCCCCACGCCCCAAGGCTATAGCACACCCCTTTTTTGGGCATTTTTCCGCAGGACGAACTTCGCGCCAAGGGGTTCGGCTGATCTTTTTTGGGCGCGGCTGAGCCCGCGGCCTATTTTTGGCATTGGGAGGGGGTGGCCAAAGTCTCGGCCCATTCCAAGGAAGGCAGATGAACTTTGCCGGCCCCACGCCCAAAGGCTATAGCCCACCCCTTTTTTGGGCATTTTTCCGCAGGACGAACTTGGCGCCAATGGGTTTGGCAGCTCTTTTTTCGGGGCGGCTGTGCCTGCGGCCTATTTTTGTCGCGGTGAGTGGGTGGGCAAATTCTCGGCCCATTCCGAGTCCGGCGGACGAAGTTCGCCCGCCCCACGCCCCAAGGCTATGGCCCACCCCTTTTTTGGGTATTTTTCCGCAGGACGAACTTTGCGCCAAGGGGTTCGGCTGCTCTTTTTTGGGTGCGGCTGTGCCCGCAGCCTATTTTTGTCGCGGGGAGGGGGTGAGAAAAGTCTCGGCCCGTTCTGAGTCCGGCGGACGAACTTCGGCAGCCCCACGCCCCAAGGCTATAGCACACCCCTTTTTTGGGCACTTTTCCGCAGGACGAACTTGGCGCCAAGGGGTTTGGCTGCTCTTTTTTGGGCGCGGCTGTGCCCGCGGCCTATTTTTTTCACGGGGAGGGGTTGGGCAAAGTCTCGGCCCATTCCGAGGAAGGCGGACGAAGTTCGCCATCCCCACGCCCCAAGGCTATAGCCCACCCCTTTTTTGGGCATTTTTCCGCAGGACGAACTTGGCGCCAACGGGTTCGGCTGCTTTTTTTTGGGCGCGGCTGTGCCCGCGGCCTATTTTTGTCGCGGGGAGGGGGTGAGAAAAGTCCCGGCCCATTCCGAGTCCGGCGGACGAACTTTGCCGGCCGCACGCCCCAAGGCTATAGCACACCACTACTTTGGTCATTTCTCCGCAGGACGAACTTGGCGCCAGGGGGTTCGGCTGTTTTTTTTTTCGGCGCGGCTTTGCCCGCGGCCTATTTTCGTCACGGGGAGAGCGTGGGCAAAGTCTCGGCCCATTCCGAGTCCGGCGGACGAAGTTCGCCCGCCCCACGCCCAAAGGCTATAGCCCACCCCTTTTTTGGGCATTTTTCCGCAGGACGAACTTGGCGCCAATGGGTTCGGCAGCTCTTTTTTCGGGGCGGCTGTGCCTGCGGCCTATTTTTGTCGCGGTGAGTGGGTGGGCAAATTCTCGGCCCATTCCGAGTCCGGCGGACGAAGTTCGCCCGCCCCACGCCCCAAGGCTATGGCCCACCCCTTTTTTGGGTATTTTTCCGCAGGACGAACTTTGCGCCAAGGGGTTCGGCTGCTCTTTTTTGGGTGCGGCTGTGCCCGCAGCCTATTTTTGTCGCGGGGAGGGGGTGAGAAAAGTCTCGGCCCGTTCTGAGTCCGGCGAACGAACTTCGGCAGCACCACGCCCCAAGGCTATAGCACACCCCTTTTTTGGGCATTTTTCCGCAGGACGAACTTGGCGCCAAGGGGTTCGGCTGATCTTTTTTGGGCGCGGCTGAGCCCGCGGCCTATTTTTGGCATTGGGAGGGGGTGGCCAAAGTCTCGGCCCATTCCGAGGAAGGCAGATGAACTTTTCCGGCCCCACGCCCAAAGGCTATAGCCCACCCCTTTTTTGGGCATTTTTCCGCAGGACGAACTTGGCGCCAATGGGTTCGGCAGCTCTTTTTTCGGGGCGGCTGTGCCTGCGGTCTATTTTTGTCGTGGTGAGTGGGTGGGCAAATTCTCGGCCCATTCTGAGTCCGGCGGACGAAGTTCGCCGGCCCCACGCCCCAAGGCTATAGCCCAACCCCTTTTTGGGCATTTTTCAGCAGGACGAACTTGGCGCCAAGGTGTTCGGCTGCTCTTTTTTGGGCGCGGCTGTGCCCGCGGCCTATTTTTGTCGCGGGGAGGGGGTTGGGCAAAGTCTCGGCCCATTCCGAGGAAGGCAGACGAAGTTCGCCAGCCCCACGCCCCAAGGCTATAGCCCAGCCCTTTTTTGGGCAATTTTCCGCAGGACGAACTTGGCGCCAACGGGTTCGGCTGCTCTTTTTTGGGCGCGGCTGTGCCCGCGGCCTATTTTTGTCATGGGGACGGGGTGAGAAAAGTCTTGGCCCATTCCGAGTCCGCCGGACGAACTTTGCCGGACGCACGCCCCAAGGCTATAGCACACCACTACTTTGGTCATTTCTCCGCAGGACGAACTTGGCTCCAGGGGGTTCGGCTGTTTGTTTTTCGGCGCGGCTTTGCCCGCGGCCTATTGTTGTCACGGGGAGAGCGTGGGCAAAGTCTCGGCCCATTCCGAGACCGGCGGATAAAGTTCGCCAGCCCCACGCCCAAGGCTATAGCCCACCCATTTTTTGGGCATTTTTCCGCTGGACGAACTTGGCGCCAAGGGGTTCGGCTGATCTCTTTTGGGCGCGGCTGTGCCCGCGCGCTACTTTTGTTGCGGAGAGGGGGTGGGCAAAGTCTCGGCACATTCCGAGTCCGGCGGACGAAGTGCGCCAGCCCCACGCCCCAAGGCTATAGCCCACCCCTTTTTTGGGTATTTTTCCACAGGACGAACACGGCGCCAAGGGGTTCGGCTGCTCTTTTTTGGGGCGGCAGTGCCCGCGGCCTATTTTTGGTGTGGGGAGAGGGTGGCCAAAGTCTCGGCCCATTCCAAAGAAGGCGGATGAACTTTCCCGGCCCCACGCCCCAAGGCTATAGCCCACCCCCTTTTTGGGCATTTTTCCGCGGGACGAACTTGGCGCCAAGGGGTTCGGCTGCTCTTTTTTGGGCGCGGCTGTGCCCGCGGCCTATTTTTGTCGCGGGGAGGGGGTGGGCAAAGTTTCGGCCCATTCCGAGTCCGGCGGACGAGTTCGCCAGCCCCACTCCCCAAGGCTATAGCCCACCCCTTTTTTGGGCATTTTTCCGCAGGACGAACTTGGCGCCAAGGGGTTCGGCTGCTCTTTTTTAGGCGCGACTGTGCCCGCTGCCTATTTTTATCATGGGGAGGGGGTGGGAAAAGTCTCGGCCCATTCCGAGTCCGGCGGAAGAAGTTCGCCAGCCCCACGCCCCAAGGTTATAGCCCACCCCCTTTTTGGGCATTTTTCCGCAGGACGAAATTGGCGCCAAGGGGTTCGGCTGCTCTTTTTTGGGCACGGCTATGCCCGCGGCCTATTTTTATAGCGGCGAGGGGGTGGGCAAAGTCTCGGCCCATTCCGAGTCCGGCGGACGAAGCTCGCCAGCCCCACGCCCAAAGGCTATAGCCCACCGCCTTTCTGGGCATTTTTCCGCAGGACGACCTTGTCGCCAAGGGGTTCGGCTGCTTGTTTTTGGTCACGACTGTGCCCGCGGCCTATTTTTGTCGCGGGGAGGGGGTTGGACAAAGTCTCTGCCCATTCCGAGGAAGGCGGACGAAGTTCGCCAGCCCCATGCCCCAAGGCTATAGCCCACCCCTTTTTTGGGCATTTTTCCGCAGGACGAACTTGGCGCCAATGGGTTCGGCAGCTCTTTTTTCGGGGCGGCTGTGCCTGCGGCCTATTTTTGTCGCGGTGAGTGGGTGGGCAAATTCTCGGCCCATTCTGAGTCCGGCGGACGAAGTTCGCCGGCCCCACGCCCCAAGGCTATAGCCCAACCCCTTTTTGGGCATTTTTCAGCAGGACGAACTTGGCGCCAAGGTGTTCGGCTGCTCTTTTTTGGGCGCGGCTGTGCCCGCGGCCTAATTTTGTCGCGAGGAGGGGGTGGTCAAGGTCTCAGCCCATTCCGAGTCCGGCGGACGATGTTCGCCCGCCTCACGCCCCAAGGCTACAGCACACCTCTTTTTTGGGCATTTTTCCGCAGGACGAACTTGGCGCCATGGGGTTCGGCTGCTCTTTTTTGGGCGCGGTTGTGCCCGCAGTCTATTTTTGACGCGGGGAGGGGGTGGGAAAAGTCTCGGCCCATTCCGAGTCCGGCGGACAAAGTCCGCCTGCCCCACGCCCCAAGGCTATAGCCCACCCCTTTTTTGGGCATTTTTCCGCCGGACGAACATGGCGCCAAGGGGTTCGGCTGCCCTTTTTTGGGCGCGCTGTGCCCGCGGCCTATTTTTGTCGCGGGGAGGGGGTGGGCAAAGTCTCGGCCCATTCCAAGTCCGGCGGACGAAGTCCGCCTGCCCCACGCCCCAAGGCTATAGCCTACCCCTTTTTTGGGCGTTTTTGCGCAGGACGAACTTGGCGCCAAGGGGTTCGGCTGCTCTTTTTTGGGCGCGGCTATGCCCGCAGTCTATTTTTGTCGCGGGGAGGGGGTGGGCAAACTCTCGGCACATTCAAAGTCCAGCGGACGTAGTTCGCCCGCCCCACGCCCCAAGGCTATAGCCCACCTCCTTTTTGGGCATTTTTCCGCAGGATGAACCTGGCGCCAAGGGGTTCGGCTGCTCTTTTTCTGGCGCGGCTGTGCCCGCTGCGTATTTTGTCCCAGGGAGGGGGTGGGCAAAGTCTCGGCCCATTTCGAGTCCGCCTGCCCCACGCCCCAAGGCTATAGCCCACCCCTTTTTTTGGCATTTTTGCGCAGGACGAACTTGGCGCCAAGGGGTTCGGCTGCTCTTTTTTGGGCGCGGCTGTGCCCGCAGTCTATTTTTGTCGTGGGGAGCGGGTGGGAAAAGTCTAGGCCCATTCCGAGTCCGGCGGACGAAGTCCGCCCGCCCCACGCCCCAAGGCTATAGCCCACCCCCTTTTTGGGCATTTTTCCGCAGGATGAACTTGGCGCCAAGGGGTTCGGCTGCTCTTTTTTGGGCGCGGCGGAGCCCGCGGCCTATTTTTGTAGCGGGGAGGGGGTGGGCAGAGTCTCCGCCCATTCCGAGTCCGGCGGACGAAGTTCGCTAGCCCCACGCCCCAAGGCTATAGCCCACCCCCCTTTTGGGCATTTTTCCGCAGGACGAACTTGGCACCAAGGGTTCGGCTGCTCTTTTTTGGGCGCGGCTATGCCCGCTGTCTATTTTTGTCGCGGGGAGGGGGTGGGCAAACTCTCGGCACATTCAAAGTCCAGCGGACGTAGTTCGCCCGCCCCACGCCCCAAGGCTATAGCCCACCTCCTTTTTGGTCATTTTTCCGCAGGACGAACCTGGCGCCAAGGGGTTCGGCTGCTCTTTTTCTGGCACGGCTGTGCCCGCTGCGTATTTTGTCCCAGGGAGGGGGTGGGCAAAGTCTCGGCCCATTTCGAGTCCGCCTGCCCCACGGCCCAAGGCTATAGCCCACCCCTTTTTTGGGCATTTTTGCGCAGGACGAACTTGGCGCCAAGGGGTTCGGCTGCTCTTTTTTGGGCGCGGCTGTGCCCGCAGTCTATTTTTGTCGTGGGGAGCGGGTGGGAAAAGTCTCGGCCCATTCCGAGTCCGGGGGACGAAGTCCGCCCGCCCCACGCCCCAAGGCTATAGCCCACCCCCTTTTTGGGCATTTTTCCGCAGGATGAACTTGGCGCCAAGGGGTTCGGCTGCTCTTTTTTGGGCGCGGCGGAGCCTGCGGCCTATTTTTGTAGCGGGGAGGGGGTGGGCAGAGTCTCGGCCCATTCCGAGTCCGGCGGACGAAGTTCGCTAGCCCCACGCCCCAAGGCTATAGCCCACCCCCTTTTTGGGCATTTTTCCGCAGGACGAACTTGGCGCCAAGGGTTCGGCTGCTCTTTTTTGGGCGCGGCTGTGCCCGCGGCCTATTTTTGTCGCGGGGAGGGGGTGGGCAAAGTCTCGGCCTATTCCGATGAAGGCGACGAAGTTCGCCAGCCCCACGCCCCAAGGCTATAGCCCACCCCTTTTTTGGGCATTTTTCCGCCGGACGAACTTGGCGCCATGGGGTTCGGCTGCTCTTTTTTTGGCGCGGCTGTGCCCGCGGCCTATTTTTGGCGCGCGGAGGGGGTGGGCAAAGTCTCGGCCCATTCCGAGGAACGCGGACGAAGTTCGCCAGCCCCACGCCCCAAGGCTATAGCCCACCCCTTTTTTGGGCATTTTTCTGCAGGGCGAACTTGGCGCCAAGGGGTTCGGCTGCTCTTTTTTGGCCGCGGCTGTGCCCGCAGTCTAGTTTTGTCGCGGGGAGGGGGTGGGAAAAGTCTCGGCCCATTCCGAGTCCGGCAGACGAAGTTCGCCCGCCCCACGCCCCAAGGCTATAGCCCACCCCTTTTTTGGGCATTTTTCCGCAGGACGAACTTGGCGCCAAGGGCTTCGGCTGCTCTTTTTTGGGCGCGGCTGTGCCCGCGGCCTATTTTTGTCGCGGGGAGGGGGTGGCCAAAGTCTCGGCCCATTCCGAGGAAGACGGACCAAGTTCGCCGGCCCCACGCCCAAAGGCAATAGCACACCCCTTTTTTGGGCATTTTTCCGCAGGACGAACTTGGTGCCAAGGGGTTCGGCCTCTCTTTATTGGGCGCGGCTGCGTCCACGGCCTATTTTTGTCGCGGGGAGTGGGAGGCCAAAGTCTCGGCCCATTCCGAGTCCGGCGGACGAAGTTCGCCAGCCCCACGCCCCAAGGCTATAGCCCACCCTCTTTTTGGGCATCTTTCCGCTGGACGAACTTGGCGCCAAGGGGTTCGGCTGCTCTTTTTTGGACGCGGCTGTGCCCGCGGCCTATTTTTCTTGCGGGGAGGGGGTGGGCAAAGTCTCGGCCCATTCCGAGTCCGGCGGACGAAGTTCGCCCGCCCCACGCCCCAAGGCTATTGCCGACCCCTTTTTTGGGCATTTTTCCGCAAGACGAACTTGGTGCCAAGGGGTTCGGCCGCTCTTTTTTGGGCGCGGCTGTGACCGCGGCCTATTTTTATTGCGGGGAGGGGGTGGGTAAAGTCTCGGCCCATTCCGAGTCCGGCGGACGAAGTGCGCCCGCCCCACGCCCCAAGGCTATAGCCCACCCCTTTTTTGGCCATTTTTCCGCAAGATGAATGTGGCACCAAGGGGTTTGCCAGCTCTTTTTTGGGCGCGGCTGTGCCCGTGGCTTAGTTTTGTCGCGGGGAGGGGGTGGGAAAAGTCTCGGCCCATTCCGAGTCCGGCGGACGAAGTGCGCCGGCACCATGCCCCAAGGCTATAGCCCACCCCCTTTTTGTGCATTTTTCCGCAGGACGAACTTGGCGCCAAGGGGTTCGGCAGCTCTTTTTTGGGCGCGGCTGTGCCCGCAGCGTATTTTTGTCGCGGGGAGGGGGTAGCCAAAGTGTCAGCCCATTCCGAGGAAGGCGGACGAAGTTCGCCAGCCCCACGCCCCAAGGCTATAGCCCACCCCTTTTTTGGGCATTTTTCCGCTGGACGAACTAGGCGCCAAGGGGTTCGGCTGCTCTTTTTTGGGCGCGGCTTTGCCTGCGGCCTATTTTTGTCGCGGGGAGGGGGTGGCCAAAGTCTCGGCCCATTCCGAGTCCGGCGGACGAAGTGCGCCGGCCCCACGCTCCAAGGCTATTGCCGACCCCTTTTTTGGGCATTTTTCCGCAAGACGAACTTGTCGCCAAGGGGTTCGGCAGCTCTTTTTTGGGCGCGGCTGTGCCCGGGGCTTAGTTTTGTCGCGGGGAGGGGGTGGGAAAAGTCTCGGCCCATTCTGCATGTGGCGGACGAAGTACGCCGGCCCCACGCCCCAAGGCTATAGCACACCCCTTTTTGGGCATTTTTCCGCAGGACGAACTTGGCGCCTAGGGGTTCGGCTGCTCTTTTTTGGGCGCGGCTGCGTCCACGGCCTATTTTTGTCGCGGGGAGGGGGAGGCCAAAGTCTCGGCCCATTCCGAGTCCGGCGGACGAAGTTCGCCAGCCCCACGCCCCAAGGCTGTAGCCCACCCTCTTTTTGGGCATCTTTCCGCTGGACGAACTTGGCGCCAAGGGGTTCGGCTGCTCTTTTTTGGACGCGGCTGTGCCCGCGGCATATTTTTCTTGCGGGGAGGGGGTGGGCAAAGTCTCGGCCCATTCCGAGTCCGGCGGACGAAGTGCGCCGGCCCCACGCCCCAAGGCTATAGCTCACCCCCTTTTTGGGCATTTTTCCGCAGGACGAACTTGGCGCCAAGGGGTTCGGCTGCTCTTTTTTGGGCGCGGCTGTGCCCGCGGCCTATTTTTGTCGCGGGGCGGGGGTAGCCAAAGTCTCGGCCAATTCCGAGTCCGGCGGACAAAGTTCGCCAGCCCCACGCCCAAAGGCTATAGCCCACCCCCTTTTTGGGCATTTTTCCGCAGGACGAACTTGGCGCCAAGGGGTTCGGCAGCTCTTTTTTGTGTGCGGCTGTGCCCGTGGCCTATTTTTGTCGCGGGGAGGGGGTGGGCCACGTCTCGGCCCATTCCGAGTCCGGCGGACGAAGTTCGCCACCCCACGCCCAAAGGCTATAGCACACCCCTTTTATGGGCCTTTTGCCGCAGGACGAACTTAACGCCAAGGGGTTCGGCTGCTCTTTTTTGGGCGCGGCTGTGCCTGCGGCCTATTTTTGTCGTTGGGAGGGGGTGGCTAAAGTCTCTGCCCATTCTGATTAAGGCGGACGAAGTGCGCCGGCCCCACGCCCAAAGGCTATAGCACACCCCTTTTTTGGGCATTTTTCCGCAGGACGAACTTGGCGCCAAGTGGTTCGGCTGCTCTTTTTTGGGCGCTGCTGAGCCCGCGGATTATTTTTGGAGCGGGGAAGGGGAGGGCAAAGTCTCGGCCCATTCCGAGGAAGGCAGATGAACTTTACCGGCCCCACGCCCAAAGGCTATAGCACACCCCTTTTTTGGGCCTTTTGCCGCTGGACGAACTTGGCGCCAAGGGGTTCGGCGGCTCTTTTTTGGGCGCGGCTGTGCCCGCGGCCTATTTTTGTCGCGGGGAGGGGGTAGCCAAAGTCTCGGCCAATTCCGAGTCCGGCGGACAAAGTTCGCCAGCCCCACGCCCAAAGGCTATAGCCCACCCCCTTTTTGGGCATTTTTCCGCAGGACGAACTTGGCGCCAAGGGGTTCGGCAGCTCTTTTTTGTGTGCGGCTGTGCCCGTGGCCTATTTTTGTCGCGGGGAGGGGGTGGGCCACGTCTCGGCCCATTCCGAGTCCGGCTGACGAAGTTCGCCACCCCACGCCCAAAGGCTATAGCACACCCCTTTTATGGGCCTTTTGCCGCAGGACGAACTTAACGCCAAGGGGTTCGGCTGCTCTTTTTTGGGCGCGGCTGTGCCTGCGGCCTATTTTTGTCGTTGGGAGGGGGTGGCTAAAGTCTCTGCCCATTCTGATTAAGGCGGACGAAGTGCGCCGGCCCCACGCCCAAAGGCTATAGCACACCCCTTTTTTGGGCATTTTTCCGCAGGACGAACTTGGCGCCAAGTGGTTCGGCTGCTCTTTTTTGGGCGCAGCTGAGCCCGCGGATTATTTTTGGAGCGGGGAAGGGGAGGGCAAAGTCTCGGCCCATTCCGAGGAAGGCAGATGAACTTTGCCGGCCCCACGCCCAAAGGCTATAGCACACCCCTTTTTTGGGCCTTTTGCCGCTGGACGAACTTGGCGCCAAGGGGTTCGGCGGCTCTTTTTTGGGCGCGGCTGTACCCGCGGCCAATTTTTGTCGTGGGGAGGGGGTGGCCAAAGTATCTGCCCATTCTGATGAAGGCGGACGAAGTGCGCCGGCCCCACGCCCAAAGGCGATAGCACACCCCTTTTTTGGGCATTTTTCCGCAGGACGAACTTGGCGCCAAGGGGTTCGGCTGCTCTTTTTTGGGCGCGGCTGTGCCCGCGGCTTATTTTTTGTGCGGGGAGGGGGTGGGCAAAGTCTCGGCCCATTCCGAGAAAGGCGGATGAACTTTGCCGCCCCACGCCCAAAGGCTGTAGCACACCCCTTTTTTGGGCCTTTTGCCGCAGGACGAACTTGGCGCCAAGGGGTCCCGCTGCTCTTTTTTGGGCGCGGCTGTGCCCGCGGCCTATTTTTGTCACGGGGAGGGGGTGGCCAAAGTCTCGGCCCATTCCGACGAAGGCGGACGAAGTTCCGCGGCCCCACGCCCAAAGGCTATAGCACACCCCTTTTTTGGGCATTTTTCTGCAGGAAGAACTTGGCGCCAAGGGGTTCGGCAGCTCTTTTTTGGGCGCGGCCGTGCCTGCCGTCTATTTTTGGCACGGGGAGAGGGTGGGCAAAGTCTCGGCCCATTCCGAGGAAGGCGGATGAACTTTGCCGCCCCACGCCCAAAGGCTATAGCACACCCCTTTTTTGGGCCTTTTGCCGCAGGATGAACTTGGCGCCAAGGGGTCCCGCTGCTCTTTTTTGGGCGCGGCTGTGCCCGCGGCCTATTTTTGTCACGGGGAGGGGGTGGCCAAAGTCTCGGCCCATTCCGTGGAGGGCGGACGAAGTTCGCCGGCCCCACGCCCAAAGGCTATAGCACACCCCATTTTTGGGCATTTTTCCGCAGGACGAACTTGGCGCCAAGGGGTTAGGCTGCTCTTTTTTGGGCGCGGCTGTGCCCGCGGCTTATTTTTTGTGCGGGGAGGGGGTGGGCAAAGTCTCGGCCCATTCCGAGAAAGGCGGATGAACTTTGCCGCCCCACGCCCAAAGGCTGTAGCACACCCCTTTTTTGGGACTTTTGCCGCAGGACGAACTTGGCGCCAAGGGGTCCGGCTGCTCTTTTTTGGGTGCGGCTGTGGCCGCGGCCTATTTTTGTCACGGGGAGGGGGTGGCCAAAGTCTCGGCCCATTCCGAGGAAGGCGGACGAAGGTCGCCGGCCCCACGCCCAAAGGCTATAGCACACCCCTTTTTTGGGCATTTTTCCGCAGGACGAACTTGGCGCCAAGCGGTTTGGCTGCTCTTTTTTCGGTGCGGCTGTGCCCGCGGCCTATTTTTGTCATGGGGAGGGGGTGGCCAAAGTCTCGGCCCATTCCATGGAGGGCGGACGAAGTTCGCCGGCCCCACGCCCAAAGGCTATAGCACACCCCTTTTTTGGGCATTTTTCCGCAGGACGAACTTGGCGCCAAGGGGTTCGGCTGCTCTTTTTTGGGCGCGGCTGTGCCCGCGGCTTATTTTTTGTGCGGGGAGGGGGTGGGCAAAGTCTCGGCCCATTCCGAGAAAGGCGGATGAACTTTGCCGCCCCACGGCCAAAGGCTGTAGCACACCCCTTTTTTGGGCCTTTTGCCGCAGGACGAACTTGGCGCCAAGGGGTCCGGCTGCTCTTTTTTGGGCGCGGCTGTGCCCGCGGCCTATTTTTGTCACGGGGAGGGGGTGGCCAAAGTCTCGGCCCATTCCGACGAAGGCGGACGAAGGTCGCCGGCCCCACGCCCAAAGGCTATAGCACACCCCTTTTTTGGGCATTTTTCCGCAGGACGAACTTGGCGCCAAGCGGTTTGGCTGCTCTTTTTTCGGTGCGGCTGTGCCCGCGGCCTATTTTTGTCACGGGGAGGGGGTGGCCAAAGTCTCGGCCCATTCCATGGAGGGCGGAAGAAGTTCGCCGGCCCCACGCCCAAAGGCTATAGCACACCCCTTTTTTGGGCATTTTTCCGCAGGACGAACTTGGCGCCAAAGGGTTAGGCTGCTCTTTTTTGGGCGCGGCTGTGCCCGCCGCCTATTTTTGGTGCGGGGAGGGGGTGGGCAAAGTCTCGGCCCATTCCGAGGAAGGCGGATGAACTTTGCCGCCCCACGCCCAATGGCTATCGCACACCCCTTTTTTGGGCCTTTTGCCGCAGGACGAACTTGGCGCCAAGGGGTTCGGCTGCTCTTTTTTTGGCGCGGCTGTGCCCGCAGCCTATTTTTGTCGCGGGGAGGGGATGGGCAAAGTCTCGGCCCATTCCGAGGAAGGCGGACGAAGTTCGCCGGCCCCACGTCCAAAGGCTATAGCACACCCCTTTTTTGGGCATTTTTCCGCAGGACGAACTTGGCGCCAAGGGGTTAGGCTGCTTTTTTTTGGGCGCGGCTGTGCCCGCGGCCTATTTTTGCTGCGGGGAGGGGGTGGGCAAAGTCTCGGCCCATTCCGAGGAAGGCGGATGAACTTTGCCGCCCCACGCCCAAAGGCTATAGCACACCCCTTTTTTGGGCCTTTTGCCGCAGGACGAACTTGGCGCCAAGGGGTCCGGCTGCTCTTTTGTGGGCGCGGCTGTGCCCGCGGCCTATTTTTGTCACGGGGAGGGGGTGGCCAAAGTCTCGGCCCATTCCGAGGAAGGCGGACGAAGGTTGCCGGCCCCACGCCCAAAGGCTATAGTACACCCCTTTTTTGGGCATTTTTCTGCAGGACGAACTTGGCGCCAAGCGGTTCGGCTGCTCTTTTTTCGTTGCGGCTGTGCCCGCGGCCTATTTTTGTCACGGGGAGGAGGTGGCCAAAGTCTCGGCCCATTCCGTGGAGGGCGGACGAAGTTCGCCGGCCCCACGCCCAAAGGCTATAGCACACCCCTTTTTTGGGCATTTTTCCGCAGGACAAACTTGGCGCCAAGGGGTTAGACTGCTCTTTTTTGGGCGCGGCTGTGCCCGCGGCCTATTTTTGGTGCGGGGAGGGGGAGGGCAAAGTCTCGGCCCATTCCGAGGAAGGCGGATGAACTTTGCCGCCCCACGCCCAATGGCTATCGTACACCCATTTTTTGGGCCTTTTGCCGCAGGACGAACTTGGCGCCAAGGGGTTCGGCTGCTCTTTTTTGGGCGCGGCTGTGCCCGCAGCCTATTTTTGTCGCGGGGAGGGGTTGGCCAAAGTCTCGGCCCATTCCGAGTCCGGCGGACGAAGTTCGCCAGCCCCACGCCTCAAGATATAGCCCACCGCCTTTTTTGGGCATTTTTGCATAGGACGAACTTGGCGCCAAGGGGTTCCGCTGCTCTTTTTTGGGCGCGGCAGTGCCCGCGGCCTATTTTTGTTGCGGGGAGGGGGTGGGCAAAGTCTCGGCCCACTCCAATGAAGGCGGACGAAATTCGCCAGCCTCACGCCCCAAGGCTATAACACACCCCTTTTTTGTGCATTTTTCTGCAGGACGAACTTGGCGCCAAGGTGTTCGGCTACTATTTTTTGGGCACGGCTGTGGCCGCGGCCAATTTTTGGGGCGGGGAGGGGGTGGGCATTGCCTCGGCCCATTCCGAGTACGGCGGACGAAGTTCGCCCGCCCCACGCCCCAAGGTTATAGCCCACCCCCTTTTTGGGCATTTTTCCGCAGGACGATCTTGGCGCCAAGGTGTTCCGCTACTCTTTTTTGGGCGCCGCTGTGCCCGCGGCCAATTTTTGGCGCGGGGAGGGGGTGGCCAAAGTCTCGGCCCATTCCGAGGAAGGCTGACGAAGTTCGCCGGCCCCACGCCCAAAGCCTATAGCACACCCCTTTTTTGGGCATTTTTCTGCAGGACGAACTTGGCGCCAAGGTGTTCAGCTGCACTTTTTTGGGCGCGGCTGTGCCCGCGGCCTATTTTTGTGGCGGGGAGGAGGTGGGCAAAGTCTCGGCCCACTCCAAAGAAGGCGGACGAAGTTCGCCAACCTCACGCCCCAAGGCTATAGCACACCCCTTTTTTGTGCATTTTTCTGCAGGACGAACTTGGCGCCAAGGTGTTCAGCTACTATTTTTTGGGCGCGGCTGTGCCCGCGGCCTATTTTTGGTGCGGGGAGGGGGTGGCCAAAGTCTCGGCCCATTCCGAGGAAGGCTGACGAAGTTCGCCGGCCCAACGCCCAAAGCCTATAGCGCACCCCTTTTTTGGGCATTTTTCTGCGGGACGAACTTGGCGCCAAGGTGTTCAGCTGCACTTTTTTGGGCGCGGCTGTGCCCGCGGCCTATTTTTGTGGTGGGGAGGGGGTGGGCATTGCCTCGGCCCATTCCGAGTCCGGCGGACGAAGTTCGCCAGCCCCACGCCCCAAGGATATAGCCCACCCCCTTTTTTGGGCATTTTTGCATAGGATGAACTTGGCGCCAAGGTGTTCGGCTACTATTTTTTGGGCGCGGCTGTGCCCGCGGCCTATTTTTGGCACGGGGAGGGGGTGGCCAAAGTCTCGGCCCATTCCGAGTCCGGCGGACGAAGTGCGTCGGCCCCCGCGCCCCAAGGCCTGCCCCACGCCCCAAGGCTATAGGCCACCCCCTTTTTGGGCATTTTTCCGGAGGACGAACTTGGCGCCAAGGGGTTCGACTGCTCTTTTTTGGGCGCGGCTGTGCCCGCGGCCTATTTTTGTTGCAGTGAGGGGGTGGGTATTGTCTCGGCCCACTCCAAAGAAGGCGGACGATGTTCGACAGCCCCACGCCCCAAGGCTATAGCCCACCCCTTTTTTGGGCATTTTTCCGCAGGACGAACTTGGCGCCAAGGGGTTCCGCTGCTCTTTTTTGGGCGCAGCTGTGCCCGCGGCCTATTTTTGTCGCGGGGAGGGGGCGGGAAAAGTCTCGGCTCATTCCGAGTCCGGCGGACGAAGTTCGCCGGCCCCACGCCCCAAGGCTATAGCCCACCCCTTGTTTAGGCATTTTTCCGCAGGACGAACTTGGCGCCAAGGGGTTTGGCTGCTCTTTTTTTGGCGCGGCTGTACCCGCGACCTATTTTTGTCATGGGGAAAGGGTGCGAAAAGTCTCGGCTCATTCCGAGTCCGGCGGACGAAGTGCGGCAGCCCCCACGCCCCAAGGCTATAGCACACCCCTTTTTTGGGCATTTTTCCGCATGGCGAACTTGGCGCCCAGGGGTTCAACTGCTCTTTTTTGGGCGCGGCAGTGCCCGCGGCCAATTTTTGTTGAGGGGAGGGGGTGGGCAAAGTCTCGGCACATTCCGAGTCCGGCGGACGAAGTGCGCCAGCCCCAAGCCCCGAGGCTATAGCCCACCACTTTTTTGGGTATTTTTCCGCAGGACGAACTTGACGCCAAGGAGTTCGGCTGCTCTTTTTTGGGCGCGGTTGTGCCCGCGGCCTATTTTCGTCGCGGGGAGGTGGTGGGAAAAGTCTCGGCCCGTTCTGAGTCCGGCGGACGAACTTCGGCAGCCCCACGCCCCAAGGCTATAGCACACCCCTTTTTTGGGCATTTTTCCGCAGGACGAACTTGGCGCCAAGGGGTTCGGCTGCTCTTTTTTGGGCGCGGCTGTGCCCGCGGCCTATTTTTGTCGTGGGGAGGGGGTGGGAAAAGTCTCGGCCCATTCCGAGTCCGGCGGACGAAGTGCGCCCGCCCCACGCCCCAAGGCCAGCCCCACCCCTTTTTTGGGCATTTTTCCCCAGGACGAACATGGCGCCAAGGGGTGCGGCTGCTCTTTCTTCGGCACAGCTGTGCCCGCAGCCTATTTTTGTCGCGGGGAGGGGGTGGGCAAATTCTCGGCCCATTCCAAGTCCGGCGGATGAAGTTCGCCAGCCCCACGCCCCAAGGCTATGGCCCACCCCCTTTTTGGGCATTTTTCCGCAGGACGAACTTCGCGCCAAGGGGTTCGGCTGCTCTTTTTTGGGCACGGCTGATCCCGCGGCCTATTTTTGTCACGGGGAGGGGGTGGGCAAAGTCTCGGCCCATTCGGAGTCCGGCGGACGAAGTTCGCCTGCCCCACGCCCCAAGGCTTTAGCCCACCCCCTTTTTGGGCATTTTTCCGGAGGACGAACTTGGCGCCAAGGGGTTCGACTGCTCTTTTTTGGGCGCGGCTGTGCCCGCGGCCTAGTTTTATCGTGGGGAGGGGGTGGGAAAAGTCTCGGCCCTTTCTGTGTACGGCGGACGAACTTCGGCTGCCCCACGCCCCAAGGCTATAGCACACCCCTTTTTGGGCATTTTTCCGCATGACGAACATGGCGCCAAGGGGTTCGGTAGCACCTTTTTGGGCGGGGCTGTGCCAGTGGCCTATTTTTGTCGCGGGGAAGAGGTGGGCAGAGTCTCGGCCCATTCTGAGTCCAGCGGACGAAGTTCGCCAGCCCCACGCCCCAAGGCTATAGCCCACCACTTTTTTGGGCATTTTTCCGCTGGTCGAACTTGGCGCCAAGGGGTTCGGCTACTCTTTTTTGGGCGCGGCTGTGCCCGTGGCCTATTTTTGTCGCGGGGAAAGGGTGGGCAAAGTCTCGGCCCATTCCGAGTCCGGCAGACGAAGTTCGCCCGCCCCACGCCCAAAGGCTATATCCCACCCCTTTTTTGGGCATTTTTCCGCAGGACGAACTTGGCGCCAAGTGGTTCGGCTGCTCTTTTTTGGGCGCGGCTGTGCCCGCGGCCTATTTTTGTCACGGGGAGGGGGTGGGAAAAGTCTTGGCCTATTCCGAGGCCGGTGGACGAACTTCGGCAGCCCCACGCCCCAAGGCTATTGCACACCCCTTTTTTGGGCATTTTTTCCGCAGGACGAACTTGGTGCCAAGGGGTTCGACTGCTGTTTTTTGGGCGCGGCTGTGCCCGCGGCCTATTTTTATCGTGGGGAAGGGTGGGAAAAGTCTCGGCCCGTTCTGTGTACGGCGGACGAACTTCGGCTGCCCCACGCCCCAAGGCTATAGCACACCCCTTTTTGGGCATTTTTCCGCAGGACGAACTTGGCTCCAAGGGGTTCGGCTTCTCTTCATTTTGGCGCGGCTGTGCCAGTGGCCTATTTTTGTCGCGGGGAGGGGGTGGGCAAAGTCTCGGCACATTCCGAGTGCGGCGGACGAAGTTCGCCAGCCCCACGCCGCAAGGCTATAGCCCACCCCTTTTTTTGGGCATTTTTCCGCAGGACGAACTTGGCGCCAATGGGTTCGGCTCCGCTTTTTTGGGCGCGGCTGTGCCTGTGGCCTATTTTTGTCACGGGGACGGGGTGGGGAAAATCTCGGCCCATTCCGAGTCCGGCGGATGAACTTCGGCAGCCCCACGCCCCAAGGCAATAGCACACCCCCCTTTTTTGGGCTTTTTTCTGCTGGACGAACTTGGCGCTAATGGGTTCGGCTCCTCTTTTTTGGGCGCGGCTGTGCCTGCGGCCTATTTTTGTCGTGGGGATGGGGTGGGCAAAGTCTCGGCACATTCCGAGTGCGGTGGACGAAGTTCGCCAGCCCCACGCCCCAAGGCAGTAGCACACCCCTTTTTTGGGCTTTTTTCTGCTGGACGAACTTGGCGCCAAGGGGTTCGGCTGCTCTTTTTTGGGCGTGGCTGTGCCCGCGGCCTATTTTTGGCGCGGGGAGGGGGTGGCCAAAGTCTCGGCCCATTCCGAGGAAGGCGGATAAACTTTGCCGGCCCCACGCCCAAAGGCTATAGAACACCCCTTTTTTGGGCATTTTTACGCAGGACGAACTTGGCGCCAAGGGGTTCGGCTGCTCTTTTTTGGGCGCGGCTATGCCCGTGGCCTATTTTTGTCGCGGGGAGGGGGTGGGCAAAGTCTCGGCCCATTCCGAGGAAGGAGAACGAAGTGCGCTGGCCCCACGCCCAAAGGCTATTGCACACCCCTTTTTTGGGTATTTTTCCGCTGGACGAACTTGGCGCTAAGGGCTTCGGCAGCTCTTTTTTGGGCGCCGCTGTGCCCGCGGCCTATTTTTGTCGCGGGGAGGGGGTGGGAAAAGTCTCGGCCCATTCCGAGTCCAGCGGACTAACTTCGGCAGCCCCACGCCCCAAGGCTATAGCCCACCCCTTTTTTGGGCATTTTTCCGCAGGACGAACCTGGCGCCAAGGGGGTCGACTGCTCTTTTTTGGGCGCGGCTAAGCCCGCGGCTTATTTTTGGCGCGGCGAGGGGGTGGGCAAAGTGTCACCCCATTCCGAGACCGGCGGACGAAGTTCGCCAGCCCACCCTCCAAGGCTATAGCCCACCCCTTTTTTGGGCATTTTTCTGCAGGATGAACATGGCGCCAAGGGGTTCGGCTGCTTTTTTTTGGGCGCGGCTGAGTCCGGGGCCTATTTTTGTCATGGTGAGGGGATGGGAAAAGTCTCGGCCCATTCCGAGCCCGGCGGATGAACTTTGCCGGCCCCACGCCCAAAGGCTATAGCACACCCCTTTTTTGGGCATTTTTCCGCAGGACGAACTTGGCGCCAAGGGTTTCGGCTGCTCTTGTTTGGGCGCGGCTGTGCCCGCGGCCTATTTTTGTCGCGGGGATAGGGTTGCCAAAGTCCCGGCCGAATCCGAGGAAGGCGGACGAAGTTCACCGGCCCCACGCCCAAAGGCTATAGCACACCCCTTTTTTGGGCATTTTTCCGCAGGACAAACTTGGCGCCAAGGGGGTCGACTGCTCTTTTTTGGGCGCGGCTAAGCCCGCGGCCTATTTTTGGCGCGGCGAGGGGGTGGGCAAAGTGTCACCCCATTCCGAGACCGGCGGACGAAGTTCGCCAGCCCACCCCCCAAGGCTATAGCCCACCCCTTTTTTTGGGCATTTTTCTGCAGGATGAACTTGGCGCCAAGGGGTTCGGCTGCTTTTTTTTGGGCGCGGCTGAGTCCGGGGCCTATTTTTGTCATGGTGAGGGGATGGGAAAAGTCTCGGCCCATTCCGAGTCCGGGGGACGAAGTTCGCCGGCCCCACGCCCCAAGGCTATATAGCCCACCCCTTTTTTGGGCATTTTTCCGCAGGTCGAACTTGGCGCCAAGGGGTTCGGCTACTCTTTTTTTTGCGCGGCTGTGCCCGTGGCCTATTTTTGTCGCGGGGAAAGGGTGGCCAAAGTCTCGGCCCATTCCGAGTCCGGCAGACGAAGTTCGCCCGCCCCACGCCCCAAGGCTATATCCCACCCCTTTTTTGGGCATTTTTCCGCAGGACGAACTTGGCGCCAAGTGGTTCGGCTGCTCTTTTTTGGGCGCGGCTGTGCCCGCGGCCTATTTTTGTCACGGGGAGGGGGTGGGAAAAGTCTTGGCCTATTCCGAGGCCGGTGGACGAACTTCGGCAGCCCCACGCCCCAAGGCTATTGCACACCCCCTTTTTTTGGGCATTTTTTCCGCAGGACGAACTTGGTGCCAAGGGGTTCGACTGCTGTTTTTTGGGCGCGGCTGTGCCCGCGGCCTATTTTTATCGTGGGGAAGGGTGGGAAAAGTCTCGGCCCGTTCTGTGTACGGCGGACGAACTTCGGCTGCCCCACGCCCCAAGGCTATAGCACACCCCTTTTTGGGCATTTTTCCGCAGGACGAACTTGGCTCCAAGGAGTTCGGCTTCTCTTCATTTTGGCGCGGCTGTGCCAGTGGCCTATTTTTGTCGTGGGGAGGGGGTGGGCAAAAGTCTCGGCACATTCCGAGTGCGGCGGACGAAGTTCGCCAGCCCCACGCCGCAAGGCTATAGCCCCACCCCTTTTTTGGGGCAATTTTTCCGCAGGACGAACTTGGCGCCAATGGGTTCGGCTCCGCTTTTTTGGGCGCGGAAAGTCCAGCGGACGAAGTTCGCCCGCCCCACGCCCCAAGGCTATAGCACACCCCTTTTTTGGGCATTTTTCCGCAGGACGAACTTGGCGCCCAGGGGTTTGGCGGCTCTTTTTTGGGAGCGGATGAGCCTGCAGTCTATTTTTGTCACGGGAAGGGGGTGGGAAAAGTCTCGGCCCATTCCCAGTCCGGCGGACGAAGTCCGCCTGCCCCACGCCCCAAGGCTATAGCCACCCCTCTTTTGGGCATTTTTCCGCCGGACGAACTTGGCGCCAAGGGGTTCGGCTGCTCTTTTTCGGGCGCGGCTGTGCTCGCGGCCAATCTTTGTCGTGGGGAAGGGGTGGGCAAAGTCTCGACCCATTCCGAGTCCGGCGGACGAAGTACGCCCGCCCCACGCCCCAAGGCTATAGCCCAGCACTTTTTTGGGCATTTTTCCGCAGGACGAACTTGGCGCCAAGGGGTTCGGCTGCTCTTTTTTGGGCACGGCTGTGCCCACGGCCTGTTTTTGTCGCAGGGAGGGGGTGGGAAAAGTCTCGGCCCATTCCGAGTCCGGCGGACGAAGTCCGCCTGCCCCACGCCCCAAGGCTATAGCCACCCCTCTTTTGGGCATTTTTCCGCCGGACGAACTTGGCGCCAAGGCGTTCGGCTGCTCTTTTTTGGGCGCGGCTGTGCCCGCGGCCTATTTTTGTCGTGGGGAGGGGGTGGGCAAAGTCTCGGCCCATTCCGAGGAAGGCGGACGAAGTTCGCCAGCCCCACGCCCCAAGGCTATTGCCCACCCCGTATTTGGGCATTCTTCTGTAGGACGAACTAGGTGCCAAGGGGTTCGGCTTCACTTTTTTGGGTGCGCCTCTGCCCACATGCTATTGTTGTCGCGGGGATGATGTCGGAAAAGTCTCGGCCCGTTCTGAGGAAGGCGGATGAAGTGCGCCGGCCCCACGCCCAAAGGCTGTAGCACACCCCTTTTTGGGGCATTTTTCCGCAGGACGTACTTGGCGCCAAGGCGTTCGGCTGCTCTTTTTTGGGCGCGGCTGTGCTCGCGGCCAATTTTTGTCGTGGGGAAGGGGTTGGCAAAGTCTCGACCCATTCCGAGTCCGGCGGACGAAGTACGCCAGCCCCACGCCCCAAGGCTATAGCCCAGCACTTTTTTGGGCATTTTTCCGCAGGACGAACTTGGCGCCAAGGGGTTCGGCTGCTCTATTTTTGGCGCGGCTCAGCCCGCAGCCTATTTTTCTCGCGGGGAGTGGATGGCCAAAGTGTCGGCCCATTCCGACGAAGGCGGACGAAGTTCGCCAGCCCCACGCCCCTAGGCTATAGCCCACCCCTTTTTTGGGCATTTTTCCGCAGGACGAACTAGGCGCCCAGGGGTTCGGCTGCTCTTTTTTGGGTGCGGCTGTGCCCGCATTCTATTCATGTTGTGGGGAGGGGGTGGGATAGGTCTCGGCCCATTCCGGGTCCGGCGGACGAAGTCCGCCTGCCCCACGCCCCAAAACTATAGCCCACCCCTTTTTTGGGCATTTTTCCGCAGGACGAACTTGGCGCCAAGGGGTTCGGCTGCTTTTTTTGGGCGCGGCTGTGCCCGCGGCCTATTTTGGGTGCGGGGAGGGGGTGGCCAAAGTCTCGGCCCATTCCGAGGAAGGCGGACGAAGTGCGCCGGCCCCACGCCCAAAGGCTGTAGCACACCCCTTTTTTGGGCGCGGCTGTGCCCGCGGCCTATTTTTGTCGCGGGGAGGGGGTGGACAAAGTCTCGGCCCATTCCGAGCGCGGCGGACAAAGTTCGACAGGCCCACGCCCCAAGGCTATAGCCCACCCCCTTTTTGGGCATTTTTCCGCAGGACGAACTTGGCGCCAAGGGGTTCGGCTGCTCTTTTTTGGGCGCGGCTGTGCCCGCGGCCTATTTTTGTCGTGGGGAGGGGGTGGACAAGGTCTCGGCCCATTCCGAGTCCGGCAGACGAGGTTCGCCCGCCCCACGCCTCTAGGCTATAGCCCAGCACCTTTTTGGGCATTTTTCCGCAGGACGAACTTGGCGCCAAGGCGTTCGGCTGCTCTTTTTTGGGCGCGGCTGTGCCCGCGGCCTATTTTTGTCGTGGGGAGGGGGTGGGCAAAGTCTCGGCCCATTCCGAGGAAGGCGGACGAAGTTCGCCAGCCCCACGCCCCAGGGCTATTGTCCACCCCGTATTTGGGCATTCTTCTGTAGGACGAACTAGGTGCCAAGGGGTTCGGCTTCACTTTTTTGGGTGCGCCTGTGCCCTCATGCTATTGTTGTTGCGCGGATGAGGTGGGAAAAGTCTCGGCCCGTTCTGAGGAAGGCGGACGAAGTGCGCCGGCCCCACGCCCAAAGGCTGTAGCACACCCCTTTTTGGGGCATTTTTCCGCAGGACGTACTTGGCGTCAAGGCGTTCGGCTGCTCTTTTTTGGGCGCGGCTGTGCCCGCGGCCTATTTTTGTGGTGGGGAGGGGGTGGACAAAGCCTCGGCCCATTCCGAGGAAGGCGGACGAAGTGCGCCGGCCCCACGCCCAAAGGCTGTAGCAAACCCCTTTTTGGGGCATTTTTCCGCAGGACGAACTTGGCGCCAAGGCGTTCGGCTGCTCTTTTTTGGGCGCGGCTGTGCCCGCGGCCTATTTTTGTGGTGGGGAGGGGGTGAGCAAAGTCTCGGCCCAGTCCGAGGAAGGCGGACGAAGTTCGCCAGCCCCACGCCCCAAGGCTATAGCCCACGCCCTTTTTGGGCATTTTTCCGCAGGACGAACTTGGCGCCAAGGGGTTCGGCTGTTCTTTTTTGGGCGCGGCTGTGCCCACGGCCTATTTTTGTGGTGGGGAGGGGGTGGACAAAGCCTCGGCCCATTCCGAGGAAGGCGGACGAAGTGCGCCGGCCCCACGCCCAAAGGCTGTAGCAAACCCCTTTTTGGGGCATTTTTCCGCAGGACGAACTTGGCGCCAAGGCGTTCGGCTGCTCTTTTTTGGGCGCGGCTGTGCCCGCGGCCTATTTTTGTGGTGGGGAGGGGGTGAGCAAAGTCTCGGCCCAGTCCGAGGAAGGCGGACGAAGTTCGCCAGCCCCACGCCCCAAGGCTATAGCCCACCCCCTTTTTGGGCATTTTTCCGCAGGACGAACTTGGCGCCAAGGGGTTCGGCTGTTCTTTTTTGGGCGCGGCTGTGCCCACGGCCTACTTTTGTCGTGGGGAGGGGGTGGACAAGGCCTCGGCCCATTCCGAGTCCGGCAGACGAGGTTCGCCCGCCCCACGCCTCAAGGCTATAGCCCACCACCTTTTTGGGCATTTTTCCGCCGGACGAACTTGGCGCCAAGGCGTTCGGCTGCTCTTTTTTGGGCGCGGCTGTGCCCGCGGCCTATTTTTGTGGTGGGGAGGGGGTGGGCAAAGTCTCGGCCCATTCCCAGTCCGGCGGACGAAGTACGCCGGCCCCACCCCCTTGGCTATAGCACAGCCCTTTTTTGGGCATTTTTCCGCGGGACGAACTTGGCGCCAAGGGGTTCGGCTGCTCTTTTTGGGCGCGGCTGTGTCCGCGGCCTATTTTGGGTGTGGGGAGGGGGTGGCCAAAGTCTCGGCCCATTCTGAGGAAGGCGGACGAAGTGCGCCGGCCCCACGCGCAAAGGCTGTAGCACACCCCTTTTTGGGGCATTTTTCCGCAGGACGAACTTGGCGCCAAGGCGTTCGGCTGCTCTTTTTTTGGTACGGCTGTGCCCGCGGCCTATTTTTGTGGTGGGGAGGGGGTGGGCAAAGTCTCGGCCCATTCCAGGGAAGGCGGACGAAGTTCGCCAGCCCCACGCCCCAAGGCTATAGCCCACCCCCTTTTTGGGCATTTTTCCGCAGGACGAACTTGGCGCCAAGGGGTTCGGCTGCTCTTTTTTGGGCGCGGCTGTGCCCGCGGCCTATTTTTGTCGTGGGGAGGGGGTGGACAAGGCCTCGGCCCATTCCGAGTCCGGCATACGAGGTTCGCCCGCCCCACACCTCAAGGCTATAGCCCACCACCTTTTTGGGCATTTTTCCGCAGGACGAACTTGGCGCCAAGGCGTTTAGTCGCTCTTTTTTGGGCGCGGCTGTGCCCGCGGCCTATTTTTGTCGTGGGGGGGGGGGGGTTGGGCAAAGTCTCGGCCCATTCCGAGGAAGGCGGACGAAGTTCGCCAGCCCCACGCCCCAAGTCTATTGCCCACCCCGTATTTGGGCATTCTTCCGTAGGACGAACTAGGTGCCAAGGGGTTCGGCTTCAATTTTTTGGGTGCGCCTGTGCCCTCATGCTAATGTTGTCGCGGGGATGAGGTGGGAAAAGTCTCGGCCCATTCTGAGTCCGGCGGACGAAGTGCGCCAGCCCCACGCCCCAAGGCTATAGCCCATCACCTTTTTGGGCATTTTTCCGCAGGACGAACTTGGCGCCAAGGGTTTTGGCTGGTATTTTTTCGGCGCTGCTGTGCCCGCGGCCAATTTTTGTCGCGGGGAGGGGGTAGGAAAAGTCTCGGCCCATTCCAAGTCCGGCGGACGAAGTTCGCCAGCCCCACGCCCCAAGGCTATAGCCCACCCCTTTTTTGGGCATTTTTCCACAGGACGAACTAGGCGCCAAGGGGTTCGGCTGCTCTTTTTTGGGCGCGGCTGTGCCCGCGACGTATTTTTGTCGCGGGGACGCGGTGGGAAAAGTCTCGGCCCATTCTAAGTCCGGCGGACGAAGTGCGCCGGCCCCACGCCCGAAGGCTATAGCCCATCCCCATTTTGGGCATTTTTCCGCAGGACGAACTTGGCGCCAAGGGTTTCGGCGGGTATTTTTTTGGCGCTGCTGCGTCCGCAGCCTATTTTTGTCGCGGGAGGGGGTGGGAAAAGTCTCGGCCCATTCCGAGTCCGGCGGACGAAGTTCGCCGGCCCCACGCCCCAAGGCTATAGCCCACCCCTTTTTTGGGCATTTTTCCGCAGGACGAACTAGGCGCCAAGGGGTTCGCCTGCTCTTTTTTGGGCGCGGCTTTTGCCACGGCCTATTTTTGTCGTGGGGAGGGGATGGGCAAAGTCTTGGCCTATTCCGAGGAAGGCGGACGAAGTTCGCCAGCCCAACGCCCCAAGGCTATAGCCCACCCCCTTTTTGGCCATTTTTCCGCAGGACGAACAAGGCGCCAAGGGTTTCGGCTACTCTTTTTTGGGCGCGGCTGTGCCCGCGGCCTATTTTTCTTGTGGGGAGGGGGTAGGCAAAGCCTCGGCCCATTTCGTCTGCCGGCCCCACGCCCCAAGGCTATAGCCCACCCCCTTTTTGGGCATTTTTCCGCAGGACGAACTTGGCGGCAAGGGGGTTGGCGGCTCTTTTTTGGGTGCGGCTGTGACCGCGGCCTATTTTTGTCGCGGGGAGGGGGTGGGAAAACTCTCGGCGCATTCCGAGTCGGCGGATGAAGTTCGCCCACCCCACGCCCTAAGGCTATAGCCCACCAACATTTTGGGCATTTTTCCGCAGGACGAACTTGGCGCCAAGGGTTTCCGCTGCTCTTTCTTGGCCGTTGCTGTGCCCGCGGCCAATTTTTGGCGCGGGGAGGGGGTGGGCAAAGTCTCGGCTCATTCCGAGGAAGGCGGATGAACTTTGCAGGCCCCACGCCCAAAGGCTATAGCACACCCCTTTTTTGGGCATTATTCCGCACGGCGAACTTGGCGCCAAGGGTTTCAGCTGCTCTTTTTTGGGCGCGGCTGTGCCCGCGGTCTATTTTTGTTGCGGGGAGGGGGTGGGCAAAGTCTCGGCCCATTCCGAGTCCGGCGCAGGAAGTTCGCCAACCCCACGCCCCAAGGCTACAGCACACCCATTTTTTGGGCATTTTTCCGAAGGACGAACTTGGCGCCAAGGGGTTCGGCTGCTCTTTTTTGGGTGCGGATGTGCCCGTGGCCTATTTTTGTCACGGGGAGGGGGTGGGCAAAGTCTCGGCCCATTACAAGTCCGGCGGACGAAGTTCGCCCGCCCCACGCCTCAAGGCTATCGCCCACCCCTTTTTTGGGCATTTTTCCGCAGGACGAACTTGGCGCCAAGGGCTTCGGCTGCTCTTTTTTGGGCGCGACTGTGCCCGCGGCCTATTTTTGTCGCGGGGAGGGGGTGGGCAAAGTCTCGGCCCATTCCGAGGAAGGCAGATGAACTTTGCCGTCCCCACACCCAAAGGCTATAGCACACCCCTTTTTTGGGGATTTTTCCGCCGGACGAACTTGGCACCATGGGGTTCGGCTGCTCTTTTTTGGGCGCGGCTGTGCCCGCGGCCTATTTTTGTCGCGGGGAGGGGGTGGCCAAAGTCTCCGCCCATTGCGAGGAAGGCGGACGAAGTTCGCCGGCTCCACGCCCAAGGGCTATAGCCCACCCCTTTTTTGGGCTTTTTTCCGCAGGACGAACTTGGCGCCAAGGGGTTCGGCTGCCCTTTTCTGGACGCGGCTGTGCCCGCGGCCTATTTATGTCGCGGGGAGGGGGTGGACAAAGTCTTGGCCCATTCCGAGTCCGGCGGACGAAGTGCGCCTGGCCCACACCCCAAGGCTATCGCCCATCCCCTTTTTGGGAATTTTTCCGCAGGACGAAGTTGATGCCAAGGGGCTCGGCTGCTCTTTTTTGGGCGCGGCTGTGCCCGCGGCATATTTTTGTCCCGGGGAAGGGGTGGCCAAAGTCTCAGCCCATTCCGAGTCCGGCGGACGAAGTTCGCCCACCCCACGGCCCAAGGCTATAGCACACCCCTTTTTTGGGCATTTTTCCGCAGGATGAACTTGGCGCCGAGGGATTCAGCTTGGGGGCGGCTGTGCCCGCGGTGTATTTTTGTCACGGGGAGGGGGTGGGCAAAGTCTCAGCCCATTCCGAGTCCGGCGGACGAAGTTCGCCCACCCCACGGCCCAAGGCTATAGCACACCCCTTTTTTGGCCATTTTTCCGCAGGACGAACTTGGCGCCAAGGGGTTCGGCTGCTCTTTTTTGGGCGCGGCTGTGCCCGCGGCCTATTTTTGTCACGGGGAGGGGGTGGGCAAAGTCTCAGCCCATTCCGAGTCCGGCGGACGAAGTGCGCAGGGCCCACGCCCAAGGCTATAGCCCATCCCCTTTTTGGGAATTTTTCCGCAGGACGAACTTGGCGCCAAGGGGCTCGGCTGCACCTTTTTGGGCGCGGCTGTGCCCGCGGCATATTTTTGTCCCGGGGAGGGGGTGACGAATGTCTCGGCTCATTCCGATTCCGGCGGACGAAGTTCTCCAGCCCCACGCCCCAAGGCTATAGCCCTCCTCCTTTTTGGGCATTTTTCCGCTGGACGAACTTGGCGCCAAAGGGTTCGGCTGCTCTTCTTTGGGCCCGGCTGTCCCTGCAACCAAATTTTGTCGCGGGGAGGGGGTGGGCAATGTCTCGTCCCATTCCGAGTCCGGCGGATGAAGTTCGCCCGCCCCACGCCCCAAGGGTATAGCACACCCCTTTTTTGGGCATTTTTCCGCAGGACGAACTTGGCGCCGAGGGGTTCGGCTACTCTTTTTTGGGCGCGGCTGTGCCCGCGGCCTATTTTTGTCACGGGGAGGGGGTGGGCAAAGTCTCGGCCCATTCCGAGTCCGGCGGACGATGTTCGCCCGCCCCACGACCCAAGGCTATAGGACACCCCTTTTTTGGGCATTTTTCCGCAGGACTAACTTGGCGCCGAGGGGTTCGGCTACTCTTTTTTGGGCGCGGCTGTGCCCGCGGCCTATTTTTGTCACGGGGAGGGGGTGGGCAAAGTCTCGGCCCATTCCGAGTCCGGCGGACGAAGTTCGCCCGCCCCACGCCCCAAGGCAATAGCCCACCCCCTTTTTAGGCATTTTTCCGCTGGTCGAACTTGGCGCCAAGGGGCTCGGCTGCACCTTTTTGGGCGCGGCTGTGCCCACGGCATATTTTTGTCCCGGGGAGGGGACGGGCAAAGTCTGGGCCCATTCCGAGTCCGGCGGACGAAGTTCGCCCGCCCCACGCCCCAAGGGTATAGCCCACCCCCTTTTTAGGCATTTTTCCGCTGGTCGAACTTGGCGCCAACGGGTTCGGCTTCTCTTTTTTGGACGCGACTGTGCCCGCAGCCTATTTTTCTCGTGGGGAGGGGATGGGCAAAGTCTCGGCCCATTACTAGTCCGGCGGACGAAGTTCGCCAGCCGCACGCCCCAAGGCAATAGCCCATCCCATTTTTGGGCATTTTTCCCCTGGACGAACTTGGCGCCAACGGGTTCGGCTTCTCTTTTTTGTACGTGGCTTCGCCCGTGGCCTATTTTCTCGCGGGGAGGGGGTGGGTAAAGTCTCGGCCCATTCCGAGTCCGGCGGACGAAGTTCGCCCGCCCCACGCCCCAAGGCTATAGCACACCCCTTTTTTGGGCATTTTTTCGCAGGACGAACTTGGCGCCGAGGGGTTCAGCTACTCTTTTTTAGGCTCGGCTGTGCCCGCGGCCTATTTTTGTCACGGGGAGGGGACGGGCAAAGTCTCGGCCCATTCCGAGTCCGGCGGACGAAGTTCGCCCGCCCCACGCCCCAAGGCTATAGCACACCCCTTTTTTGGGCATTTTTTCGCAGGACGAACTTGGCGCCGATGGGTTCGGCTGCTCTTTTTTGGGCGCGGCTGTGCCCGCGGCCTATTTTTGTCCCGGGGAGGGGACGGGCAACGTCTCGGCCCATTCCGAGTCCGGCGGACGAAATTCACCCGCCCCACGCCCCTAGGGTATAGCGCACCGCCTTTTTAGGCATTTTTCCGCTGGTTGAACTTGGCGCCAAGGGGTTCGGCTGCTCTTTTTTGGGCGCGGCTGTGCCCGCGGCCTATTTGTGTCGCGGGGAGGGGGTGGTCAAAGTCTCGGCCCATTCCGAATCCGGCGGACAAAGTTCGCCAGCCCCACGCCCCAAGGCCTTAGCCCACCCCTTTTTTTGGCATTTTTCCGCAGGACGAACTTGGCGCCAAGGGGTTCGGCTGCTCTTTTTTGGGCGCGACTGTGCCCGCGGCCTATTTTTGTTGCGGGGAGGGGATGGGCAAAGTCTCGGGCCATTACTAGTCCGGCGGACGAAGTTCGCCGGCCCCACGCCCCAAGGCAATAGCCCATCCCATTTTTGGGCATTTTTCCGCAGGATGAACTTGGCGCCATCGGGTTCGGCTTCTCTTTTTTGGACGCGGCTGCGCCCGCGGCCTATTTTGTCGCGGGGAGGGGGTGGGCAAAGTCTCAGCCCATTCCGAATCCGGCGGACAAAGTTTGCCAGCCCCACGCCCCAAGGCCTTAGGCCACCCCTTTTTTCGGCATTTTTCCGCAGGACGAACTTGGCGCCAAGGGGTTCGGCTGCTTTTTTTTGGGCGCGACTGTGCCCGCGGCCTATTTTTGTTGCGGGGAGGGGATGGGCAAAGTCTCGGCCCATTCCGAGTCCGGCGGACGAAGTTCGCCAGCCCCACGCCCCAAGGCTATATCTCACCCCCTTTTTGGGCATTTTTCCGCAGGACGAACTTGGCGCCAAGGGGTTCGGCTTCTCTTTTTTGTGCGCGGCTGTGCCCGTGGCCTATTGTTTTCGTGGGGAGGGGGTTGGAAAAGTCTCGGCCCATTCGGAGTCCGGCGGATGAAGATCGCCAGCCCCACGCCCCAAGGCTATAGCGCACCCGCTTTTTGGGCATTTTTCCGCAGGGGGAACTTGGCGCCAAGGGGTTCGGCTGCTCTTTTTTGGGCGCGGCTGTGCCCGCGACCTATTTTTGTCGCGGGGAGGGGGTGGTCAAAGTCTCGGCCCATTCCGAATCCGGCGGACAAAGTTCGCCAGCCCCACGCCCCAAGGCCTTAGCCCACCCCTTTTTTTGGCATTTTTCCGCAGGACGAACTTGGCGCCAAGGGGTTCGGCTGCTCTTTTTTGGGCGCGACTGTGCCCGCGGCCTATTTTTGTTGCGGGGAGGGGATGGGCAAAGTCTCGGGCCATTACTAGTCCGGCGGACGAAGTTCGCCGGCCCCACGCCCCAAGGCAATAGCCCATCCCATTTTTGGGCATTTTTCCGCAGGATGAACTTGGCGCCATCGGGTTCGGCTTCTCTTTTTTGGACGCGGCTGCGCCCGCGGCCTATTTTGTCGCGGGGAGGGGGTGGGCAAAGTCTCAGCCCATTCCGAATCCGGCGGACAAAGTTTGCCAGCCCCACGCCCCAAGGCCTTAGGCCACCCCTTTTTTCGGCATTTTTCCGCAGGACGAACTTGGCGCCAAGGGGTTCGGCTGCTTTTTTTTGGGCGCGACTGTGCCCGCGGCCTATTTTTGTTGCGGGGAGGGGATGGGCAAAGTCTCGGCCCATTCCGAGTCCGGCGGACGAAGTTCGCCAGCCCCACGCCCCAAGGCTATATCTCACCCCCTTTTTGGGCATTTTTCCGCAGGACGAACTTGGCGCCAAGGGGTTCGGCTTCTCTTTTTTGTGCGCGGCTGTGCCCGTGGCCTATTGTTTTCGCGGGGAGGGGGTGGGAAATGTCTCGGCCCATTCCGAGTCCGGCGGACGAAGTTCGCCCACCCCACGCCCCAAGACGATATCCCACCCCCTTTTTGGGCATTTTTCCGCCGGAAAAAATTGGCGCCAAGGGGTTCGGCTGCTCTTTTCTGGTCGTGGCTGTGCCCGCAGCCTATTTTTGTCATGGGGCAGGCGGACGAAGTGCGCCAGCCCCACACCCCAAGGCTGGAGCACACCCCTTTTTTGGGCATTTTTCCGCAGGATGAACTTTGCGCCAAGGGGTTTGGCTGCAGTTTTTTAGGTACGGCTGTGCCGCGGCCCATTTTTGTCGCGGGGAGGGGGTGGGCAAAGTCTCGGCCCATTCCGAGTCCGACGGACGAAGTTCGCCCGCCCCACGCCCCAAGGCTATACCACACCCCTTTTTTGGGCATTTTTCCGCAGGACGAACTTGGCGCCGAGGGGTTCGGCTACTCTTTTTTGGGTACGGCTGTGCCCGCGGCCTATTTTTGTCACGGGGAGGGGGTAGGCAAAGTCTCGGCCCATTCCTAGTCCGGCGGACGAAGTTCGCCCGCCCCACGACCCAAGGCTATAGCACACCCCTTTGTTGGGCATTTTTTCGCAGGACGAACTTGGCGCCGATGGGTTCGGCTGCTCTTTTTTTGGCGCGGCTGTGCCCGCGGCCTATTTTTGTCCCGGGGAGGGGACGGGCAAAGTCTTGGCCCATTCCGAGCCCCGCGGACGAAGTTCGCCCGCCCCACGCCCCAAGGGTATAGCCCACCGCCTTTTTAGGCATTTTTCCACTGGTCGAACTTGGCGCCAAGGGGTTCGGCTGCTCTTTTTTGGTCGCGGCTGTGCCCGCGGCCTATTTTTGTCGCGGGGAGGGGGTGGGCAAAGTCTCGGCCCATTACTAGTCCGGCGGACGAAGTTCGCCAGCCCCACGCCCCAAGGCAATAGCCCATCCCATTTTTGAGCATTTTTCCGCAGGACGAACTTGGCGCCAACGGGTTCGGCTTCTCTTTTTTAGACGCGGCTGTGCCCGCGGCCTATTTTGTCATGGGGAGGGGGTGGGCAAAGTCTCGGCCCATTCCGAGTCCGGCGGACGAAGTTCGCCAGCCCCACGCCCCAAGGCCGTAGCCCACCCCTTTTTTCGGCATTTTTCCGCAGGACGAACTTGGCGCCAAGGGGTTCGGCTGCTCTTTTTTGGGCGCGACTGTGCCCGCGGCCTATTTTTGTTGCGGGGAGGGGATGGGCAAAGTCTCGGCCCATTACTAGTCCGGCGGACGAAGTTCGCCAGCCCCACGCCCCAAGGCAATAGCCCATCCCATTTTTGGGCATTTTTCCGCAGGACGAACTTGGCGCCAACGGGTTCGGCTTCTCTTTTTTGGATGCGGCTGCGCCCGCGGCCTATTTTGTCGCGGGGAGGGGGTGGGCAAAGTCTCGGCCCATTCCGAGTCCGGCGGACGAAGTTCGCCAGCCCCACGCCCAAAGGCTATATCTCACCCCCTTTTTGGGCATTTTTCCGGAGGACGAACTTGGCGCCAAGGGGTTCGGCTGCTTTTTTTTGGGCGCGGCTGTGCCCGTGGCCTATTTTTTTCGTGGGGAGGGGGTTGGAAAAGTCTCGGCCCATTCGGAGTCCGGCGGACGATGATTGCCAGCCCCACGCCCCAAGGCTATAGCGCACCCGCTTTTTGGGCATTTTTCCGCAGGAGGAACTTGGCGCCGATGGGTTCGGCTGCTCTTTTTTGGGCGCGGCTGTGCCCGCGGCCTATTTTTGTCCCGGGGAGGGGACGGGCAAAGTCTCGGCCCATTCCGAGTCCGGCGGACGAAGTTCGCCAGCCCCACGCCCCAAGGGTATAGCCCACCGCCTTTTTAGGCATTTTTCCGCTGGTCGAACTTGGCGCCAAGGGGTTCAGCTGCTCTTTTTTGGGCGCGGCTGTGCCCTCGGCCGATTTTTGTCGCGGGGAGGGGGTGGGAAATGTCTCGGCCCATTCCGAGTCCGGCGGACGAAGTTCGTCCGCCCCACGCCCCAAGACGATAGCCCACCCCCTTTTTGGGCATTTTTCCGCCGGACAAAATTGGCGCCAAGGGGTTCGGCTGCTCTTTTCTGCGCGGCTGTGCCCGCAGCCTATTTTTGTCATGGGGAGGGGGTGGGCAAAGTCTCGGCCCGTTCCGGGGCAGGCGGACGAAGTGCGCCAGCCCCACGCCCCAAGGCTGGAGCACACCCGTTTTTTGGGCATTTTTCCGCAGGATGAACTTTGCGCCAAGGGGTTTGGCTGCACTATTTTAGGCACGGCTGTGCCCGCGGCCCATTTTTGTCGCGGGGAGGGGTTGGGCAAAGTCTCGGCCCATTCCGAGTCCGACGGACGAAGTTCGCCCGACCCACGCCCCAAGGCCATAGCCCACCGCTTTTTTGGGCATTTTTCCGCAGGACGAACTTGGCGCCAAGGGGTTCGGCTGCTCTTTTTTGAGCGCTGCTGTGCCCGCGGCCTATTTTGGTCACTGGGAGGGAGTGGGCAAAGTCTCGGCCCATTCCGAGTCCGGCGGACGATGTTCGCCTGCCCCACACCTCAAGGCTATAGCGCACCCCTTTTTTGGGCATTTTTCCGCAGGACGAACTTGGCGCCACGGGGTTTGGCTGCTCTGTTTTGGGCGTGGCTGTGCCCGCGGCCTATTTTTGTCATGGAGAGGGGGTGGCCAAAGTCTTGGCCCAATCCGAAGAAGGCGGACGAAGTTCGCCGGCCCCACCCCCAACGGCTATAGCCCACCGCTTTTTTGGGCTTTTTTCCGCAGGACGAACTTGGCGCCAACGGGTTCGGCTGCTCTTTTTTGAGCGCTGCTGTGCCCGCGGCCTATTTTGGTCACTGGGAGGGAGTGGGCAAAGTCTCGGCCCATTCCGAGTCCGGCGGACGATGTTCGCCAGCCCCACGCCTCAAGGCTATAGCGCACCCCTTTCTTGGGCATTTTTCCGCAGGATGAACTTGGCGCCAAGGGGTTCGGCCGCTCTTTTTTGGGCGCGGGTGTGCCCGCAGCCTATTTTTGTCATGGGGAGGGGGTGGCCAATGTCTCGGCCCATTGCGAGGAAGGCGGACGAAGTGCGCCGGCCCCACGCCCAATGGCTATAGCACACCCCTTTTTTGGGCATTTTTCCGCCGGACAAACTTGGCGCCAAGGGGTTCGGCTGCTCTTTTTTGGGCGCGGCTGTGCCCGCGGCCTATTTTTGTCTTGGGGAGGGGGTGGGCAAAGTCTCGGCCCACTCCGAAGAAGGCGGACAAAGTTCGCCAGCCCCACGCCCAAAGGCTATAGCACATCCCTTTTTTGGGAATTTTTCCGCAGGACGAACTTGGCGCCAAGGGGTTCTGCTGCTCTTTTTTGGGTGCGGCTGTGCCCGCGGCCTATTTTTGTCGTGGGGAGGGGGTGAGAAAAGTCTCGGCTCATTGCAAGTCCGGCGGACGAAGTGCGCCAGCCCCACGCCCCAAGGCTATATAGCCCACCCCCTTTTTGGGCATTTTTCCGGAGGACGAACTTGGCGCCAAGGGGTTCGGCAGCTCCTGTTGGGGTGCGGCTGTGCCCGCGGCTTACTTTTGTCGTGGGGAGGGGGTGGGAAAAGTCTGGGCTCATTTCGAGTCCGGCGGACGAAATCCGCTCGACCCACGCCCCAAAGGCTATAGCACACCCCTTTTTTGGGCATCTTTCCGCAGGACGAACTTGGCGCCAAGGGTTCGGCTGCTCTATTTTCGGCGCGGCTGTGCCCGCGGCCTACTTTTGTCGCGGGGAGGGGGTGGGAAAAGGCTCGGCCCATTCCGTGTCCGGCGGACAAAGTTCGCCAGCCCCACGCCCCAAGCTATAGCCCACCCCCTTTTTGGGCATTTTTCCGGAGGGCGAACTTGGCGCCAAGGGGTTCGGCTGCTCTTTTTTGGGCGCGGCTGTGCCCGCGGCCTATTTTTGTCGCGGGGAGGGTGTTGGAAAAGTCTCGGCCCAATCGGAGTCCGGCGGACGAAGTTCGCCCGCCCCACGCCCCAAGGCTATAGCGCACCCCCATTTTGGGCATTTTTCCGCAGGACGAACTTGGCACCAAGGGGTTCGGCTGCTCTTTTTTGGGCGCTGCTGTGCCCGCAGGCTATTTTTGTCGCGGGGAGGGGGTGGGCAAAGTCTCGGCCCATTCCAAGTCCGGCGGACGATGTTCGCCAGCCCCACACCCCAAGGCTATAGCCCACCCCTTTTTTCGGCATTTTCCCGCAGGACGAACTTGGCGCCAAGGGGTTCGGCTGCTCTTTTTTGGGAACGGCTGTCACCGCGGCCTATTCTTGTCGTGGGGAGGGGGTGGCCAATGTCTCGGCCCATTCCGTGTCCGGCGGACGAAGTTCGCCCGCCCCACGCCCAAAGGCTATAGCACACCCCTTTTTTAGGCATTTTTCCGCAGATCGAACTTGGCGCCAAGGGGTTCGGCTGCTCTTTTTTTGGCGCGGCTGTGCCCGCGGCCTATTTTTGTCACGGGGAGGGGGCGGGTAAAGTCTCGGCCTATTCCGAGGCCGGCGGACGGAGTTCGCCCGGCCCACGCCCCAAGGCTATAGCCCACCCCCTTTTTGGGCATTTTCCCGCAGGACGAACTTGGCGCCAAGGGGTTCGGCTGCTCTTTTTTGGGAACGGCTGTCACCGCGGCCTATTCTTGTCGTGGGGAGGGGGTGGCCAAAGTCTCGGCCCATTCCGTGTCCGGCGGACGAAGTTCGCCAGCCCCACGCCCAAAGGCTATAGCACACCCCTTTTTTAGGCATTTTTCCGCAGATCGAACTTGGCGCCAAGGGGTTCGGCTGCTCTTTTTTTGGCGCGGCTGTGCCCGCGGTCTATTTTTGTCACGGGGAGGGGGCGGGTAAAGTCTCGGCCTATTCCGAGGCCGGCGGACGGAGTTCGCCCGGCCCACGCCCCAAGGCTATAGCCCACCCCCTTTTTGGGCATTTTTCCGCAGGACGAACTTGGCGCCAAGGGGTTCGGCGGCTCTTTTTTGGGAACGGCTGTCACCGCGGCCTATTCTTGTCGCGGGGAGGGGGTGGCCAATGTCTCGGCCCATTCCGTGTCCGGCGGACGAAGTTCGCCAGCCCCACGCCCAAAGGCTATAGCACACCCCTTTTTTGGGCATTTTTCCGCAGGACGAACTTGGCGCCAAGGGGTTTGGCTGCTCATTTTTGGGAACGGCTGTCACCGCGGCCTATTCTTGTCGCGGGGAGGGGGTGGCCAAAGTTTCGGCCCATTCCGTGTCCGGCGGACGAAGTTCGCCAGCCCCACGCCCAAAGGCTTTAGCACACCCCTTTTTTAGGCATTTTTCCGCAGATCGAACTTGGCGCCAAGGGGTTCGGCTGCTCTTTTTTTGGCGCGGCTGTGCCCGCGGCCAATTTTTGTCGCGGTGAGGGGGTGGCCAAAGTCTCGGCCCACTCCGAGGAAGGCGGACGAAGTTCGCCAGCCCTACGCCCAAAGGCCATAGCACACCCCTTTTTTGGGCATTTTTCCGCAGGTCGAACTTGGCGCCAACAGGTTCGGCTGCGCTTTTTAGGTCGCGCCAAAGTCTCGGCCTATTCCGAGGCCGGCGGACGGAGTTCGCCCGGCCCCCGGCCCACGCCCCAAGGCTATAGCCCACCCCCTTTTTGGGCATTTTTCCGCAGGACAAACTTGGCGCCAAGGGGTTCGGCTGCTCTTTTTTGGGCGCGGCTGTGCCCACGGCCAATTTTTATCGCGGGGAGGGGGTGGGAAATGTCTCGGCCCATTCTGAGTCCGGCGGACGAATTTCGCCCGCCCCACGCCCCAAGGCTATAGCCCACCCCCTTTTTGGGCATTTTTCCGCCGGACAAACTTGGTGCCAAGGGGTTCGGCTGCTCTTTTCTGGACGCGGCTGTGCCCGCGGCCTATTTTTGTTGCGGGGAGGGGGTGGGAAAAGTCTCGGCCCATTCCGTGTCCGGCGGACGAAATTCGCCAGCCCCACGTCCCAAGGCTATAGCTACCCCCTTTTTGGGCATTTTTCCGCAGGTCGAACTTGGCGCCAACAGATTCGGCTGCGCTTTTTAGGTCGCGGCTGCACCCGCGGCCTATTTTTGTCGCGGGGAGGGGGTGGGCAAAGTCTCGGCCTATTCCGAGTCCGGCGGATGTAGTTCGCCCGGCCCACGCCCCAAGGCTATAGCCCACCCCTTTTTGGGAATTTTTCCGCAGGACCAACTTGGCGCCGAGGGGTTGGGCTGCTCTTTTTTGCGCGCGGCTGTGCCCACGGCCAATTTTTATCGCGGGGAGGGGGTGGGAAATGTCTCGGCCCATTCTGAGTCCGGCGGACGAATTTCGCCCGCCCCACGCCCCAAGGCTATAGCCCACCCCCTTTTTGGGCATTTTTCCGCCGGACAAACTTGGTGCCAAGGGGTTCGGCTCCTCTTTTCTGGACGCGGCTGTGCCCGCGGCCTATTTTTGTCGCGGGGAGGGGGTGGGAAAAGTCTCGGCCTATTCCGAGTCCGGCGGATGTAGTTCGCCCGGCCCACGCCCCAAGGCTATAGCCCACCCCTTTTTGGGAATTTTTCCGCAGGACCAACTTGGCGCCAAGGGGTTGGGCTGCTCTTTTTTGGACGCGGCTGTGCCCGCAGCCTATTTTGTCGCGGGGAGGGGGTGGGCAAAGTCTCGGCCCATTCCGAGTCCGGCAGACGATGTTCGCCCACCCCACGCCCCAAGGCTATAGCCCACCCCTTTTTTGGGCATTTTTCCGCAGGACGAACTTGGCGCCAAGGGGTTCGGCTGCTCTTTTTTGGGCGCGGCTGTGCCCACGGCCTATTTTTGTTGCGGGGAGGGGGTGGGAAAAGTATCGGCCCATTCCGAGGAACGCGAATGAACTTTGCCGGCCCCATGCCCAAAGGCTATAGCCCACCCCTTTTTTGGGCCTTTTTCCGCTGGACAAACTTGGCACCAAGGGGTTCGGCTGCTCTTTTTTGGGCGCGGCTGTGCCCGCGGCCGATTTTTGTCGCGGGGAGGGGGTGGGAAATGGCTCGGCCCATTCCGAGTCCGGCGGACGAAATTCGCCAGCCCCACGCCCCAAGGCTATAGCCCACCCCTTTTTATGGCATTTTTCCGCAGGACTAGCTTGGCGCCAAGGGGTTCGGCTGCTCTTTTTTGGGCGCGGCTGTGCCTGCGGCCTATTTTTGTCGCGGGGATGGGGTGGGAAATGTCTCGGCCCAATCCGAGTCCGGCGGACGATGTTCGCCAGCCCCACGCCCCAAGGCTATAGCCCACCCCATTTTTGGGCATTTTTCCGCAGGACGAACTTGGCGCCAAGGGGTTCGGCTGCTCTTTTTTGGGCGCGGCTATACCCAAGGCCTATTTTTGTTGCGGGGAGGGGGTTGGCAAAGTCTCGGCCCATTCCGAGGAAGGCGGAAGAACTTTGCAGGCCCCACGCCCAAAGGCTATAGCACACACCTTTTTTGGGCATTTTTCCCCAGGACGAACTTGGCGCCAAGGGGTTCGGCTCCTCTTTTTTGGGTACGGCTGTGCCCGCGGCCTATTTTTGTCGCGGGGAGGGGGTGGCCAAAGTCTCAGCCCATTCGGAGGAAGGCGAACGAAGTTCGCCGGCCCAACGGCCAAAGGCTATAGCACACCCCTTTTTTGGGCATTTTTCCGCAGGACAAAGTTAGCGCCAATGGGTTCGGCTGCTCTTTTTTTGGCGCGGGTGTGCCCGCGGCCTATATTTGTCGTGGGGAGGGTGTGGGCAAAGTCTCGGCCCTTTCCAAGTCCGGCGGACGAAGTTCGCCAGCCACACGCCCCAAGGCTATAGCCCACCCCTTTTTTGGGCATTTTTCCGCAGGACGAACTTGGCGCCAAGGGGTTCGGCTGCGGTTTTTTGGGCGCGGCCATACCCAAGGCCTATTTTTGTTGCGGGGAGGGGGTCGGCAAATTCTCGGCCCATTCCGAGGAAGGCGGAAGAACTTTGCAGGCCCCACGCCCAAAGGCTATAGCACACACCTTTTTTGGTCATTTTTCCCCAGGACGAACTTGGCGCCAAGGGGTTCGGCAGCTCTTTTTTGGGTACGGCTGTGCCCGTGGCCTATTTTTGTCGCGGGGAGGGGGTGGCCAAAGTCTCAGCCCATTCGGAGGAAGGCGGACGAAGTTCGCCGGCCCAACGGCCAAAGGCTATAGCACACCCCTTTTTTGGGCATTTTTCCGCAGGACAAACTTGGCGCCAATGGGTTCGGCTGCTCTTTTTTTGGCGCGGGTGTGCCCGCGGCCTATATTTGTCGTGGGGAGGGTGTGGGCAAAGTCTCGGCCCTTTCCGAGTCCGGCGGACGAAGTTCGCCAGCCACACGCCCCAAGGCTATAGCCCACCCCTTTTTTGGGCATTTTTCCGCAGGACGAACTTGGCACCAAGGGGTTCGGCTGCTGTTTTTTGGGCGCGGCTGTGCCCGCGGCCTATTTTTGGCACGGGGATGGGGTGGCCAATGTCTCGGCCCATTCCGAGGGAGGCGGATGAACTTTTCCGGCCTCATGCCCAAAGGCTATAGCACATCCCTTTTTTGGGCATTTTTCTGCAGGACAAACTTGGCGCCAAGGGGTTTGGCTGCTCTTTTTTTGGGCGCGGCTATGCCCGCGGAATTTGTTTTTCGCGGGGAGGGGGTGGGTAAAGTCTCGGCCCATTCCGAGGAAGGCGGACGAAGTGCGCCGGCCCCACGCCCAAGGGCTATTGCACACCCCTTTTTTGGGCATTTTTCCGCAGGACGAACTTGGCGCTAAGGGCTTCGACTGCTCTTTTTTGGGCTCCGCTGTGCCCGCGGCATATTTTTGTCGCGGGGAAGGGTGGGAAAAGTCTCGGCCCATTCCGAGTCCGGCGGACGAACTTCGGCAGCCCCACGCCCCAAGGCTATAGCACACCCCTTTTTTGGGCATTTTTCCGCAGGACGAACTTGGCGCCAAGGGGTTCGGCTGCTTTTTTTTGGGCACGGCTGAGCCCGCGGCCTATTTTTGTCACGGGGAGGGGGTGGGAAAAGCTTCGGCCGATTCCGAGTCCGAGAGATGAAGTTCGCCGGCCCCACGCCCCAAGGCTATATAGCCCACCCCTTTTTTGGGCATTTTTCCGCAGGACGAACATGGCGCCAGGGGGTTCAGCTGTGCCTGCGGCCTATTTTTGTCACGGGGAGGGGGATGAACTTTGCCGGCCCCACGCCCAAAGGCTATAGCACACCCCTTTTTTGGGCATTTTTCCGCCGGATGAACTTGGCGCCAAGGGGTTCGGCTGCTCTTTTTTGGGTGCAGCTGTGCCCGTGGCCTATTTTTGTCGTGGGGAGGGGGTGGGAAAAGTATCGGCCCATTCCGAGTCCGGCCGACGAAGTTTGCCAGCCCCACGCCCAAGGCTATAGCACACCCCTTTTTTGGGAATTTTTCCGCAGGACGAACTTGGCGCCAAGGGGTTCGGCTACTTTTTTTTGGGCACGGCTGAGCCCCCGGCCTATTTTTGTCGCGGGGAGGGGGTGGGAAAAGTCTCTGCCGATTACGAGTCCGGGAGATGATGTTCGCCGGCCCCACGCCCCAATGCTATATAGCCCACCCCTTTTTTAGGCATTTTTCCGCAGGACGAACTTGGCGCCAAGGGGTTCGGCTGCTCTTTTTTGGGCGCGGCTGTGCCCGCAGCCTAATTTTGTCGCGGGGAGGGGGTGGTCAATGTCTCGGCCCATTCCGTGTCCGGCGGACAATGTTCGCCGGCCCCACGCCCCAAGTCTATAGCCCACCCTTTTTTGGGCATTTTTCCACAGGACGAACATGGGGCCAAGGGCTTCGGCTACTCTTTTTTGTGCGCGGCAGTGCCCGCGGCCTATTTTTTATGCGGGGAGGGGGTGGTCAAAGTCTCGGCCCATTGCGAGTCCGGCGGACGAACTCATGCAGCCCCACGCCCCAAGGCTATAGCACACCTCTTTTTTAGGCATTTTTCCGCAGGACGAACTTGGCGCCAAGGGGTTCGAATGCTCCTTTTTGGACGCGGCTGTGCCCGCGGACTATTTTTGGCCCGCGAGGTGGTGGCCGAAGTCTCGGCCCATTCCGAGGAAGGCGGATGAACTTTGCCGGCCCCACGCCGAAAGGCTATAGCACACCCCTTTTTTGGGCATTTTTCCGCAGGACAAACTTGGTGCCAAGGCGTTCAGCTGCTCTTTTTTGGGCGCGGCGGTGCCCGCGGCCTTATTTTTTCCCGGGGAGGGGGTGGGCAATGTCTCGGCCCGTTCCGAGTCCGGCGGACGAAGTTCGCCAGCCCCACGCCCGAAGGCTATATAGCCCACCCCTTTTTTGGGCATTTTTCCGCAGGATGAACTTGGCGCCAAGGGGTTCGGCTGCTCTTTTTTGGGCGCGGCAGTGCCTGCGGCCTATTTTTCTTGCGGGGAGGGGGTGGGCAAAGTCTCGGCCCATTCCGAGTCCGGCGGACCAAGTTCGCCCGCCCGACGCCCCAAGGCTATAGCCCACCCCTTTTTTGGGCATTTTTCCGCAGGACGAACTTGGCGTCAAGGGGTTCGGCTGCCCTTTTTTGGGCGCGGCAGTGCCCGCGGCCTATTTTTTTTGCGGGGAGGGGGTGGTCAAAGTCTCGGCCCATTGCGAGTCCGGCGGACGAACTCATGCAGCCCCACGCCCCAAGGCTATAGCACACCTCTTTTTTAGGCATTTTTCCGCAGGACGAACTTGGCGCCAAGGGGTTCGAATGCTCCTTTTTGGACGCGGCTGTGCCCGCGGCCTATTTTTGGCCCGCGAGGTGGTGGCCGAAGTCTCGGCCCATTCCGAGGAAGGCGGATGAACTTTGCCGGCCCCACGCCGAAAGGCTATAGCACACCCCTTTTTTGGGCATTTTTCCGCGGGACAAACTTGGTGCCAAGGCGTTCGGCTGCTCTTTTTTGGGCGCGGCGGTGCCCGCGGCCTTATTTTTTCCCGGGGAGGGGGTGGGCAAAGTCTCGGCCCATTCCGAGAAAGGCAGACGAAGTTCGCCGGCCCCACGCCCAAAGGCTATAACGCACCCCTTTTTTGGGCAATTTGCCGTAGGACGAACTTGGCACCAATGGGTTCGGCTGCTGTTTTTTGGGCGCGGCTGTCCCCGCGGCCTATTTTTGTCGCGGGGAGGGGGTGGACAAAGTCACGGCCCATTCCGAGGAAGGCAAACGAAGTTCGCCGTCCCCACGCCCAAAGGCTAGAGCACCCCCATTTTTTGGGCATTTTGCCGTAGGACGAACTTGGCGCCAAGGGGTTCGGCTGCTCTTTTTTGGGTGCGGCTGTGGCCGCGGCCTATTTTTGTCGCGGGGAGGGGGTGGCCAAAGTCTCGGCCCATTCCGTGTCCGGCGGACGAAGTGCGCCAGCCCCACGCCCCAAGGCTATAGCCCACGTCTTTTTTGGGCATTTTTCCGCAGGACGAGCTTGGCGCCAAGGGGTTCGGCTGCTCTTTTTTGGGCGTGGCTGTGCCCGCGGCCTATTTTTGGCGCGGGGAGGGGGTGGCCAATGTCTCGGCCCATTCCAGGGAAGGCGGATGAACTTTGCCGGCCCCACGCCCAAAGGCTATAGCGCACCCCTTTTTTGGGCATTTTTGCGCAGGACGAACTTGGCGCCATGGGGTTCGGCTGCTCTTTTTTGGGCGCGGCTGTCCCCGCGGCCTATTTTTGTCGCGGGGAGGGGGTAGGCAAAGTCTCGGCCCATTCCGAGTCCGGCAGATGAAGTTCGCCGGCCCCACGCCCCAAGTCTATAACCCACCCTTTTTTGGGCATTTTTCCGCAGGACGAACTTGGCGCCAAGGGGTTCGGCTGCTCTTTTTCGGCGCGGCTGTGCGCGCGGCCTCTTTTTGTCATGGGGAGGGGGTGGGAAAAGTCTCGGCGCATTCCGAGTCCGGCCGACGAACTTCGGCAGCCCCACGCCCCAAGGCAATAGCACACCCCTTTTTTGGGCATTTTTCCGCTGGACGAACTTGGCGCCAAGGGGTTTGGCTGCTCTTTTTTGGGCGCGGCTGAGTCCGCGGCCTATTTTTGGCGCGGGGAGGGGGTAGGAAAAGTCTCGGCCCATTCCGAGTCCGGCGGACGAACTTCGGCAGCCCCACGCCCAAATGCTATAGCACACCCCTTTTTTGGGCATTTTTCCGCAGGACGAACTTGGCGCCAAGGGGTTCGGCTACTTTTTTTTGGGCACGGCTGAGCCCCCGGCCTATTTTTGTCGCAGGGAGGGGTGGGAAAAGTCTCGGCCGATTCCGAGTCCGGGAGATGAAGTTCGCCGGCCCCACGCCCCAATGCTATATAGCCCACCCCTTTTTTAGGCATTTTTCCGCAGGACGAACTTGGCGCCAAGGGGTTCGGCTGCTCTTTTTTGGGCGCGGCTGTGCCCGCAGCCTAATTTTGTCGCGGGGAGGGGGTGGTCAACCTCTCGGCCCATTCCGTGTCCGGCGGACGATGTTCGCCGGCCCCACGCCCCAAGTCTATAGCCCACCCCTTTTTTGGGCATTTTTCCGCAGGACGAACATGGCGCAATGGGGTTCTGCTATCTTTTTGGTGCGCGGCTGTGCCCGCGGCCTATTTTTTATGCGGGGAGGGGGTGGTCAAAGTCTCGACCCATTGCGAGTCCGGCGGACGAACTCATGCAGCCCCACGCCCCAAGGCTATAGCACACCTCTTTTTTAGGCATTTTTCCGCAGGACGAACTTGGCGCCAAGGGGTTCGACTACTCCTTTTTGGACGCGGCTGTGCCCGCGGCCTATTTTTGGCCCGGCGAGGTGGTGGCCGAAGTCTCGGCCCATTCCGAGGAAGGCGGATGAACTTTGCAGGCCCCACGCCGAAAGGCTATAGCACACCCCTTTTTTGGGCATTTTTCCGCAGGACGAACTTGGCGCCAAGGGGTTCGGCTGCTCTTTTTTGGGTGCGGCTGTGCCTGCGGCCTATTTTTGGTGCGGGGAGGGGGTGGGCAAAGTCGCGGCCCATTCCGAGGAAGGCGGAATAACTTTGCCGGCCCGAGGCCCAAAGGCTATAGCACATCCCTTTTTTGGGCTTTTTTCCGTAGGACGAACTAGGGGCCAAGGGGTTCGGCTGCTCTGTTTTGTGCGCGGTTGTGCCCGTGGCCTATTTTTGTCGCGGAGAGGGGGTGGGCAAAGTCTCGGGCCATTCCGAGTCCGGCGGACGAAGTTCGCCCGCCCCACGCCCCAAGGCTATAGCCCACCCCCTTTTTGGCATTTTTCCGCAGTACGAACTTGGCGCCAAGGGGTTCGGCTGCTCTTTTTTGGGCGCGGCGGTGCCCACGGCCTTATTTTTTCCCGTGGAGGGGGTGGGCAATGTCTCGGCCCGTTCCGGGTCCGGCGGACGAAGTTCGCCAGCCCCACGCCCGAAGGCTATATAGCCCACCCCTTTTTTGGGCATTTTTCCGCAGGACGAACTTGGCGCCAAGGGGTTCGGCTGCTCTTTTTTGGGCGCGGCGGTGCCCGTGGCCTATTTTTCTTGCGGGGAGGGGGTGGGCAAAGTCTCGGCCCATTCCGTGTCCGGCGGACCAAGTTCGCCCGGCCGACGCCCCAAGGCTATAACCCACCCCTTTTTTGGGCATTTTTCCGCAAGACGAACTTGCCGCCAAGGGGTTCGGCGGCTCTTTTTTGGGCGCGGCGGTGCCCGCGGCCTATTTTTCTTGCGGGGAGGGGGTGGGCAAAGTCTCGGCCCATTCCAAGTCCGGCGGACCAAGTTCGCCCGCCCGACGCCCCAAGGCTATAGCCCACCCCTTTTTTGGGCATTTTTCCGCAGGACGAACTTGGCGCCAAGGGGTTCGACTGCTCCTTTTTGCACGCGGGTGTGCCCGCAGCCTATTTTTGGCCCGGCGAGGTGGTGGCCGAAGTCTCGGCCCATTCCGAGGAAGGCGGATGAACTTTGCCGGCCCCACGCCGAAAGGCTATAGCACACCCCTTTTTTGGGCATTTTTCCGCAGGACGAACTTGGCGCCAAGGGGTTCGGCTGCTCTTTTTTGGGTGCGGCTGTGCCTGCGGCCTATTTTTGGTGCGGGGAGGGGGTGGGCAAAGTCGCGGCCCATTCCGAGGAAGGCGGAATAACTTTGCCGGCCCGAGGCCCAAAGGCTATAGCACATCCCTTTTTTGGGCTTTTTTCCGTAGGACGAACTAGGGGCCAAGGGGTTCGGCTGCTCTGTTTTGTGCGCGGTTGTGCCCGTGGCCTATTTTTGTCGCGGAGAGGGGGTGGGCAAAGTCTCGGGCCATTCCGAGTCCGGCGGACGAAGTTCGCCCGCCCCACGCCCCAAGGCTATAGCCCACCCCCTTTTTGGCATTTTTCCGCAGGACGAACTTGGCGCCAGGGGGTTCGGCTGCTCTTTTTTGGGCGCGGCTGTGTCCGTGGCCTATCTTTGTCGCGGGGAGGGGGTGGGAAATGTCTCGGCCCATTCCGAGGAAGGCAGATGAACTTTGCCGGCCCCACGCCCAAAGGCTATAGCTCACCCCTTTTTTGGGCATTTTTCCGCAGGACGAACTTCGCGCCAAGGAGTTCGGCTGCTCTTTTTTGGGCGTGGCGGTGCTCGCGGCCTATTTTTGTCGCGGGGAGGGGGTGGGCAAGGTCTCAACGCATTCCTTGGAAGGCGGATGAACTTTGCCGGCCCCACGCCCAACGGCTATAGCACACCCCTCTTTTGGGCATTTTTCCGCAGGACGGACTTGGCGCCATGGGGTTCGGCTGCGCTTTATTGGGCTCGGTTTTGCCCGAGGCTAATTTTTGTCACGGGCAGAGGGTGGGAAATGTCTCGGCCCATTCCAAGTCCGGCGGACGAAGTTCGCCAGCCCGACGCCCCAAGGCTATAGCCCACCCCCTTTTTGGGCATTTTTCCGCAGGATGAACTTGGCGCCAAGGGGTTCGGCGGCTCTTTTTTGGGCGCGGCTGTGCCCGCGGCCTATTTTTGTCGTGGGGAGGGGGTAGCCAAAGTCTCGGCCCATTCCGTGTCTGGCGGACGAAGTGCGCCGGCCCCACACCCAAGGCTATAGCCCACCCCCTTTTTGGGCATTTTTCCGCAGGACGAACATGGCGCCATGGGGTTCGGCTGCTCTTTTTTGGGCGCGGTTTTGCCCGAGGCCTATTTTTCTCGCAGGGACGGGGTGGGAAAAGTCTCTGCCCATTCCGAGTCCGGCGGACGAAGTTCGCCAGCCCCACGGTCCAAGGCTATAGCCCAACACCTTTTTGCGCATTTTTCCGCAGGACGAACATGGCGCCAAGGGGTTCAGCTACTCTTTTTTGGGCGCGGCTGTGCCCGCGGCCTATTTTTGTCGCGGGGAGGGGGTGGCCAAAGTCTTTGCCCATTCCGAGGAAGGCGGATGAACTTTGCCGGCCCCACGCTCCAAGGCTATAGCCCAGCACCTTTTTGCACATTTTTCCGCAGGACGAAGTTCGCGCCAAGGGGCTCGGCTGCTCTTTTTTGGGCGCGGCTGTGCCCGCATCCTATTTTTGTCGCGGGGAGGGGGTGACCAAAGTCTCGGCCCATTCCGAGGAAGGCGGATGAACTTTGCCGGCCCCACGCCCAAAGGCTATAGCACACCCCTTTTTTGGGCATTTTTCCACAGGACAATTTGGGGCCAAGGCGTTCGGCTGCTCTTTTTTGGGCGCGGCAGTGCCTGCGCCGTATTTTTGTCGCGGGGAGGGGGTGGCCAAAGTCTCGGCCCATTCCGAGGAAGGCGGATGAACATTGCCGGCCCCACGACCAAAGGCTATAGCACACCCCTTTTTTGGGCATTTTTCCGCAGGACGAACTTGGTGCCAAGGCGTTCGGCTGCTCTTTTTTGGGCGCGGCTGTGCCCGCGCCCTATTTTTGTCATGGGGAGGGGGTGGCCAAAGTCTCGGCCTATTCCGACGAAGGCGGATGAACTTTGCCGGCCCCACGCCCAAAGGCTATAGCACACCCCTTTTTTGGGCATTTTTCCACAGGATGAACTTGGCACCAAGGTGCTCGGCTGCTCTTTTTTGGGCGCCGCCATTTTTGTCGCGGGGAGGGGGTGGCCAAAGTCTCGGCCCATTCCAAGGAAGGCGGATGAACTTTGCCGGCCCCACGCCCAAAGGCTATAGCACACCCCTTTTTTGGGCATTTTTCCGCAGGATGAACTTGGCGCCAAGGGGCTCGGCTGCTCTTTTTTGGGCGCGGCCATTTTTGTCGCAGGGAGGGGGTGGCCAAAGTCTCGGCCCACTCCGAGGAAGGCGGATGAACTTTGCCGGCCCCACGCCCAAAGGCTATAGCACACCCCTTTTTTGGGCATTTTTCCGCAGGACGAACTTGGTGCCAAGGCGTTCGGCTGCTCTTTTTTGGGCGCGGCTGTGCCCGCGCCCTATTTTTGTCGCGGAGAGGGGGTGGCCAAAGTCTCGGCCCATTCTGAGGAAGGCGGATGAACTTTGCCGGCCCCACGCCCAAAGGCTATAGCACACCCCTTTTTTTGGCATTTTTCCGCAGGATGAACTTGGCGCCAAGGGGCTCGGCTGCTCTTTTTTGGGCGCGGCCATTTGTGTCGCTGGGAAGGGGTGGCCGAAGTCTCGGCCCACTCCGAGGAAGGCGGATGAACTTTGCCGGCCCCACGCCAAAGGCTATAGCACACCCCTTTTTTGGGCATTTTTCGGCAGGACAAACTTGGTGCCAAGGCGTTCGGCTGCTCTTTTTTGGGCGCGGCTGTGCCCGTGCCCTATTTTTGTCGCGGGGAGGGGGTGGCCAAAGTCTCGGCCCATTCCGAGTCCAGCGGACGAAGTGCGCCAGCCCCACGCCCTAATGCTTTAGCCCACCTCTTTTTTGGGCATTTTTCCGCAGGACGAACTTTCTTCCAAGGGGTTCGGCCGCTCTTTTTTGGGCGCGGCTGTGCCCGCGGCCTATTTTTGGCGCGGGGAGGGGGTGGCCAAAGTCTCGGCCCATTCCGAGGAAGGCGGATGAACTTTGCCGGCCCCACGCCCCAAGGCTATAGCACACCGCTTTTTTGGGCATTTTTCCGCAGGACGAACTTGGCGCCAAGGGGTTTGGCTGCTCTTTCTTGGGTACGGCTGTGCCCGCGGCCTATTTTTATCGCGGGGAGGGGGTGGGCAAAGTTTCGGCCCATTCCGAGGAAGGCGGATGAACTATGCCGGCCCCACGCCCAAAGGCTATAGCACACCCCTTTTTTGGGCATTTTTCCGCAGGATGAACTTGGCGCCAAGGGGCTCGGCTGCTCTTTTTTGGGCGCGGCCATTTTTGTCGCGGGGACGGGGTGGCCAAAGTCTCGGCCCACTCCGAGGAAGGCGGATGAACTTTGCCGGCCCCACGCCCAAAGGCTATAGCACACCCCTTTTTTGGGCATTTTTCCACAGGACGAACTTGGTGCCAAGGCGTTCGGCTGCTCTTTTTTGGGCTCGGCTGTGCCCGCGCCCTATTTTTGTCGCGGGGAGGGGGTGGCCAAAGTCTCCGCCCATTCCGAGGAAGGCGGATGAACTTTGCCGGCCCCACGACCAAAGGCTATAGCACACCCTTTTTTGGGCATTTTTCCGCAGGACGAACTTGGTACCCAGGCGTTCGGCTGCTCTTTTTTGGGCGCGGCTGCGCCCGCATCCTATTTTTGTCGCGGGAAGGGGGTGACCAAAGTCTCGGCCCATTCCGAGGAAGGCGGATGAACTATGCCGGCCCCACGCCCAAAGGCTATAGCACACCCCTTTTTTGGGCATTTTTCCGCAGGACGAACTTGGTGCCAAGGCGTTTGGCTGCTCTTTTTTGGGCGCGGCTGTGCCCGGGCCCTATTTTTATCACGGGGAGGGGGTGGCCAAAGTCTCGGCCCATTCCGAGGAAGGCGGATGAACTTTGCCGGCCCCACGCCCAAAGGCTATAGCACACCCCTTTTTTGGGCATTTTTCCGCAGGATGAACTTGGCGCCAAGGTGCTCGGCTGCTCTTTTTTGGGCGCCGCCATTTTTGTCGCGGGGAGGGGGTGGCCAAAGTCTCGGCCCATTCCGAGGAAGGCGGATGAACTTTGCCGGCCCCACGCCCAAAGGCTATAGCACACCCCTTTTTTGGGCATTTTTCCGCAGGATCAACTTGGCGCCAAGGTGCTCGGCTGCTCTTTTTTGGGTGCGGCCATTTTTGTCGTGGGGAGGGGGTGGCCAAAGTCTCGGCCCACTCCGAGGAAGGCGGATGAACTTTGCCGGCCCCACGCCCAAAGGCTATAGCACACCCCTTTTTTGGGCATTTTTCCGCAGGACGAACTTGGTGCCAAGGCGTTCGGCTGCTCTTTTTTGGGCGCGGCTGTGCCCGCGCCCTATTTTTGTCGCGGAGAGGGGGTGGCCAAAGTCTCGGCCCATTCTGAGGAAGGCGGATGAACTTTGCCGGCCCCACGCCCAAAGGCTATAGCACACCCCTTTTTTTGGCATTTTTCCGCAGGATGATCTTGGCGCCAAGGGGCTCGGCTGCTCTTTTTTGGGCGCGGCCATTTTTGTCGCTGGGAAGGGGTGGCCAAAGTCTCGGCCCACTCCGAGGATGGCGGATGAACTTTGCCGGCCCCACGCCCAAGGCTATAGCACACTCCTTTTTTGGGCATTTTTCGGCAGGACAAACTTGGTGCCAAGGCGTTCGGCTGCTCTTTTTTGGGTGCGGCTGTGCCCGTTCCCTATTTTTGTCGCGGGGAGGGGGTGGCCAAAGTCTCGGCCCATTCCGAGTCCAGCGGACGAAGTGCGCCAGCCCCACGCCCTAAGGCTATAGCCCACCTCTTTTTTGGGCATTTTTCCGCAGGACGAACTTTCTTCCAAGGGGTTCGGCCGCTCTTTTTTGGGCGCGGCTGTGCCCGCGGCCTATTTTTGGCGCGGGGAGGGGGTGGCCAAAGTCTCGGTCCATTCCGAGGAAGGCGGATGAACTTTGCCGGCCCCACGCCCCAAGGCTATAGCACACCGCTTTTTTGGGCATTTTTCCGCAGGACAAACTTGGCGCCAAGGGGTTCGGCTGCTCTTTTTTGGGTACGGCTGTGCCCCCGGTCTATTTTTATCGCGGGGAGGGGGTGGGTAAAGTTTCGGCCCATTCCGAGGAAGGCGGATGAACTATGCCGGCCCCACGCCCAAAGGCTATAGCACACCCCTTTTTTGGGCATTTTTCCGCAGGATGAACTTGGCCCCAAGGGGCTCGGCTGCTCTTTTTTGGGCGCGGCCATTTTTGTCGCGGGGACGGGGTGGCCAAAGTCTCGGCCCACTCCGAGGAAGGCGGATGAACTTTGCCGGCCCCACGCCCAAAGGCTATAGCACACCCCTTTTTTGGGCATTTTTCCACAGGACGAACTTGGTACCAAGGCGTTCGGCTGCTCTTTTTTGGGCGCCGCTGCGCCCGCATCCTATCTTTGTCGCGGGAAGGGGGTGACCAAAGTCTCGGCCCATTCCGAGGAAGGCGGATGAACTATGCCGGCCCCACGCCCAAAGGCTATAGCACACCCCTTTTTTGGGCATTTTTCCGCAGGACGAACTTGGTGCCAAGGCGTTCGGCTGCTCTTTTTTGGGCCCGGCTGTGCCCGGGCCCTATTTTTATCACGGGGAGGGAGTGGCCAAAGTCTCGGCTCATTCCGAGGAAGGCGGATGAACTTTGCCGGCCCCACGCCCAAAGGCTATAGCACACCCCTTTTTTGGGCATTTTTCCGCCGGACGAACTTGGCGCCAAGGGGTTCGGCTGCTCTTTTTTGGGTACGGCTGTGCCCCCGGCCTATTTTTATCGCGGGGAGGGGGTGGGCAAAGTTTCGGGCCATTCCGAGGAAGGCGGATGAACTATGCCGGCCCCACGCCCAAAGGCTATAGCACACCCCTTTTTTGGGCATTTTTCCGCAGGATGAACTTGGCGCCAAGGGGTTCGGCTGCTCTTATCTGGGCGCGGCCATTTTCATCGCGGGGAGGGGTTAGCCAAAGTCTCGGCCCATTCCGAGGAAGGCGGATGAACTTTGCCGGCCCCACGCCCAAAGGCTATAGCACACCGCTTTTTTGGGCATTTTTCCTCAGGACGAACTTGGTGCCAAGGCGTTCGGCTGCTCTTTTTTGGGCGCGGCTGTGCCCGCGCCCTATTTTTATCGTGGGGAGGGGGTGGCCAAAGTCTCGGCCCATTCCGAGGAAGGCGGATGAACTTTGCCGGCCCCACGCCCAAAGGCTATAGCACACCACTTTTTTGGGCATTTTTCCGCAGGATGAACTTGGCGCCAAGGGGTTCGGCAGCTCTTTTCTGGGCGCGGCCATTTTTGTCGCAGGGAGGGGGTGGCCAAAGTCTCGGCCCATTCCGAGGAAGGCGGATGAACTTTGCCGGCCCCATGCCCAAAGGCTATAGCACACACCTTTTTTGGGCATTTTTCCGCAGGACGAACTTGGCGCCAAGGGGTTCGGCTGCTCTTTTTTGGGCGCGGCTGTGCCCACGGCCTATTTTTGTCGCGGGGAGGGGGTGGCCAAAGTCTCTGCCCATTCCGAGGAAGGCGGATGAACTTTGCCGGCCCCACGCCAAAGGCTATAGCACACCCCCTTTTTGGGCATTTTTCCGCAGGACGAACTTGGCGCCAAGGGGCTCGGCTGCTCTTTTTTGGGCGCGGCTGTGCCCGCGCCCTATTTTTGTCACGGGGAGGGGGTGGCCAAAGTCTCGGCCCATTCCGAGGAAGGCGGATGAACTTTCCCGGCCCCACGCCCAAAGGCTATAGCACACCCCTTTTTTGGGCATTTTTCCGCCGGACGAACTTGGCGCCGAGGGGTTCGGCTGCTCTTTTTTGGGCGTGGCTGTGCCCGCGGCCTATCTTTGTCGTGGGGAGGGGGTGGCCAAAGTCGCGGCCCATTCCGAGTCCGGCGGATGAAGTGAGCCAGCCCCACGCCCCAAGGCTATTGCCCACCTCTTTTTTGGGCATTTTTCCGCAGGACAAATTTGGCGCCAAGGGGTTCGGCTGCTCTTTTTTGGGCCCGGCTGTGCCCACGGCCTATTTTTGGCGCGGGGAGGGGGTGGCCAAAGTCTCGGCCCATTCAGAGGAAGGCGGATGAACTTTGCCGGCCCCACGCCCCAAGGCTATAGCACACCCCTTTTTTGGGCATTTTTCCGCAGGACGAACTTGGCGCCAAGGGGTTCGGCTGCTCTTTTTTGGGTACGGCTGTGCCTGCGGCCAATTTTTGTCGCGGGGAGGGGGCGGGCAAAGTCTCGGCCCATTCTGAGTCCGGCGGACGAAGTGCGCCGGCCCCACGCTCCAAGGGTATAGTCCAACACCTTTTTGCACATTTTTCCGTAGGACGAACTTGGCGCCAAGGGGCTCGGCTGCTCTTTTTTGGGCATGGCAGTGCCCGCGGCCTATTTTTGTTGCGGTGAGGGGGTGGGAAAAGTCTCAGCCCATTCCGAGTCCGGCGGACGAACTTTTCCGACCCCACGCCCCAAGGCTATAGCACACCCCTTATTTGGGCATTTTTCCGCAGGACGAACAAGGCGCCAAGGGGTTCGGTTGCTATTTTTTGGGTGCGGCTGTGCCCGCGGCCTATTTTTGCCGTGGGGAGGGGGCTGGAAATGTCTCGGCCCATTCCGAGTCCGGCGGACGATGTTCGCCAGCCCCACGCCCCAAGGCTATGGCCCACCCCTTTTTTGGGTAGTTTTCTGCAGGACGAACTTGGCGCCAAGGGGTTCGGCTGCTCTTTTTTGGGCGCGGCTGTGTCCGCAGCCTATTTTTGTCGCGGGGAGGGGGTGAGAAAAGTCTCGGCCCGTTCTGAGTCCGGCGGACGAACTTCGGCAGCCCCACGCCCCAAGGCTATAGCACACCCCTTTTTTGGGCATTTTTCCGCAGGACGAACTTGGCGCCAAGGGGTTCGGCTAATCTTTTTTGGGCGCGGCTCAGCCCGCGGCCTATTTTTGACGTGGAGAGGGGGTGGCCAAAGTCTCGGCCCATTCCGAGTCCGGCGGATGAACTTTGCCGGCCCCACGTCCAAAGGCTATAGGACAGCCTTTTTTTGGGCACTTTTTCGGAGGACGAACTTGGCGCCAAGGGGTTCGGCTGCTCTTTTTTGGGCGCGGCTGTGCCCGCGGCCTATTTTTTTCACTGGGATGGTTGGGCTATGTCTCGGCCCATTCCGAGTCCGGCGGACGAACTTCGCCAGCCCCACGCCCCAAGGCTACAGCCCACCCCTTTTTTGGGCATTTTTCCGCAGGATGAACTTGGCGCCAACGGGTTCAGCTGCTCTTTTGAGTACACGGCTGTACCCGCGGCCTATTTTTGTCGCGGCAAGGGGGTGGGAAAAGTCTCGGCCCATTCCGAGTCCGGCGGACTAACTTTGCCGGCCGCACGTCCAAAGGCTGCTCTTTTTTGGGCGCGGCAGTGCCCGCGGCCTATTTTTATCACGGGGAGAGCGTGGGGAAAGTCTCGGCCCATTCCGAGACCCGCGGATAAAGTTCGGCAGCCCCACTCCCCGAGCCTATAGCCCACCCATTTTTTGGGCATTTTTCCGCAGGACGAACTTGGCGCCAAGGGGTTCGGCTGCTCTTTTTTGGGCGCGGCTGTGCCCGCGGCCAATTTTTGTCGCGGGGAGGGGGTGGCCAAAGTCTCGGCCCATTCCAAGGAAGGCGGATGAACTTTACCGGCCCACGCCCAAAGGCTATAGCGCACCCCTTTTTTGGGTATTTTTCCGCAGGACGACCTTGGCGCCATGGGGTTCGGCTGCTCTTTTTTGGGCGCGGCTGTGCCCGCAGCCTATTTTTGTTGCGGGGAGGGGCTGAGAAAAGTCTCGGCCCGTTCTGAGTCCAGCGGACGAACTTTGGCAGCCCCACGCCCCAAGGCTATAGCACACCCCTTTTTTGGGCATTTTTCCGCAGGACGAACTTGGCGCCAAGGGGTTCGGCTGCTCTTTTTTGGGCGCGGCTGTGTCCGCAGCCTATTTCTGTCGCGGGGAGGGGGTGAGAAAAGTCTCGGCCCATTCCGAGTCCGGCGGACGAAGTTCGCCCGCCCTACGCCCCAAGGCTATAGCCCACCACCATTTTGAGCATTTTTCCGCAGGACGAACTTGGCGCCGAGGGGTTCGGCTCCTCTTTTTTGGGCGCGGCTGTGCCCGCGGCCTATTTTTGTCGTGGGGAGGAGGTGGGGAATGTCTCGGCCCATTCCGAGTCCGGCGGACGAACTTCGCCAGCCCCACGCCCCAAGGCTACAGCCCACCCCTTTTTTGGGCATTTTTCCGCAGGACGAACTTGGCGCCAAGGGGTTCGGCTGCACTTTTTTGGGCGCGGCTGTACCCGCGACCAAATTTTGTCGCGGGGAGGGGGTGGCCAAAGTCTCGGCCCATTCCAAGGAAGGCGGATGAACTTTGCCGGCCCACGCCCAAAGGCTATAGCGCACCCTTTTTTGGGTATTTTTCCGCAGGACGAACTTTGCGCCAAGGGGTTCGGCCGCTCTTTTTTGGGAGCGGCTGTGCCCGCAGCTTATTTTTAGCGTGGGGAGGGGGTGGGCAAAGTCTCGGCCCATTCCGGGGAAGGCGGATGAACTTTGCCGGCCCCACGCCCAAAGGCTATAGCACACCCCTTTTTTGGATATTTTTCCGCAGGACGAACTTTGCGCCAAGGGGTTCGGCTGCTCTTTTTTGGGCGCGGCTGTGCCCGTGGCCTATTTTTGTCGCGGGGAGGGGGTGGGCAAAGTCTCGACACATTCCGAGTCCAGCAGACGAACTTCGCCAGCCCCACGGCCCAAGGCTATAGCCCACTCCCTTTTTGGGCATTTTTCCGCAGGACGAACTTGGCGCCAAGAGGTTCGGCTGCACTTTTTTGGGCGCGGCTGTGCCCGCGGCCTATTTTTGTCGTGGGGAGCGGGTGGCCAAAGTCTCGGCCCATTCCGAGGAAGGCGGACGAAGTTCGCCAGCCCCACGCCCCAAGGCTATAGCCCACCCCCTTTTTGGGCATTTTTCCGCACGACGAACTTGGCGCCAAGGGGTTCGGCTGCTCCTTTTTGGGTGCGGCTGTGCTTGCGGCCAATTTTTGTCGCGGGGAGGGGGTGGGCAAAGTCTCGGCCCATTCCGAGTCCGGCGGACGAAGTTCGCCAGCCCCATGCCCCAAGGCTATAGCCCACCACCTTTTTGGGCATTTTTCCGCGGGACGAACTTGGCGCCAAGAGGTTCGGCTGCACTTTTTTGGGTGCGGCTATGCCCGCGGCCTATTTTTGTCGCGGGGAGGGGGTGGCCAAAGTCTCGGCCCATTCCGAGGAAGGCGGACGAAGTTCGCCCGCCCCACGCCCCAAGGCTATAGCCCACACCCATTTTGGGCATTTTTCCGCAGGAGAACTGGGCGCCATGGGGTTCGGCTGCTCTTTTTTGGGCGCGTCTGTGCCCGTGGCCTTTTTTTGTCGTGGGGACGGGGTGGGAAAAGTCTCCGCCCATTCCGAGTCCGGCGGACGAAGTGCGCCGGCCCCACGCCCCAAGGCTATAGCCCACCCCCTTTTTGGGCATTTTTCCGCAGGACGAACTTGGCGCCAAGGGGTTTGGCTGCTCTTTTTTAGGCGCGGCTATGCCTGCGGCCTATTTTTGTCATTGGGAGGGGGTGGGCAAAGAGTCGGCCCATTCCGAGGAAGGCGGACGATATTCGCCAGCCCCACGCCCCAAGGCTATAGCCCACCCCTTTTTTCGGCATTTTTCCGCAGGACGAACTTGGCGCCAAGGGGTTCTGCTGCTCTTTTTTGGGCGCGGTTGTGCCCGTGGCCTATTTTTGTCGCGGGGACGGGGGGTCAAAGTCTCGGCCCATTCTGAGTCCAGCGGACGAAGTTCGCCCGCCCCACGCCCCAAGGCTATAGCCCCCTTTTTGGGCATTTTTCCGCGGTACGAACTTGGCGCAAAGGGGTTCGGCTGCTCTTTTTTGGGCGCGGCTGTGCCCGCGGCCTATTTCTGGCGCCGGGTGGGGTTGGCCAAAGTCTCGGACCATTCCGAGGAAGGCGGACGAAGTTCGCCGGCCCCACGCCCAAAGGCTATAGCACACTCCTTTTTTGGGCATTTTTCCGCAGGGCAATCTTGGCGCCAAGGGGATCGGCTGTGCCCGCGGCCTATTTTTGTCACGGGGAGGGGGTGGGCAAACTCTTGGCCCATTCCGAGTCCGGCGGACGAAATTCGCCAGCCCCACGACCCAAAGCTATAGACCACACCTTTTTTGGGTATTTTTCCGCATGCCGAACTTGGCACCAAGGGGTTCGGCTGTCCTTTTTTGGCCGCGGCTGTGCCCGCGGGCTATTCTTTTCACGGGGAGGGGGTGGGAAAAGTCTTGGCCCATTTCGAGTCCGGAGGACGAAGTTCGCCAGCCCCATGCCCCAAGGCTATAGCCCATCCCCTTTTTGGGCATTTTTCCGCAGGACGAACTTGGCGCCAAGGGGTTCGGCAGCTCTTTTTTTGGGCGCGGCTGTGCCTGCGGTCTATTTTTGGCGCGGGGAGTGGTCGTCAAAGTCTCGGCCCATTCCGATTCCGGCGGACGAAGTTCGCCAGCCCCACGCCCCAAGGCTATAGCGCACCCCCTTTTTGGGCATTTTTCCGCAGGACGAACTTGGCGCCAAGGGGTTCGGCTGCTCTTTTTTGTGTGCGGCTGTGCCCACAGCCTATTTTTGTCACGGGGAGGGGGTGGGCAATGTCTCGGCCCATTCCGAGTCCGGCGGAAGAAGTTCGCCATCCCCACGCCCCAAGGCTATAGCCCACCCCTTTTTTGGGTATTTTTCCGCATGACGAACTTGGCACCAAGGGGTTCGGCTGCTCTTTTTTGTGCGCGGCTGTGCCCGCGGCTTAGTTTTGGCGTGGGGAAGGGGTGGCCAAAGTCTTGGCCCATTCCGAGTCCGGCGTACGAAGTTCGCCCGCCCCACGTCCCAAGGCTATAGCCCACCCCTTTTTGGGCATTTTTCCGCAGAACGAACTTGGCGCCAAGGGGTTCGGCTGCTCTTTTTTAGGCGCGGCTGTGCCTGCGGCCTATTTTTGTCGTGGGGAGGGGGCGGCCAAAGTCTCGGCCCATTCCGAGGAAGGCGGACGAAATTCGCCAGCCCCACGCCCCAAGGCTATAGCCCACCCCCTTTTTTGGCATTTTTCCGCAGGACGAACTTGGCGCCAATGGGTTCGGCTGCTCTTTTTTGGGCACGGCTGAGCCCACGGCCTATTTTTGTCACGGGGAGGGGGTGGGCAAAGTCTCGGCCCATTCCGAGGAAGGCGGACAAAGTTCGCCCGCCCCACGCGCCAAGGTTATAGCCCACCCCCTTTTTGGGCATTTTTCCGCGGGACGAACTTGGCGCGAAGGGGTTCGGCTGCTCTTTTTTGGGTGCGACTTTGCCCGCGGCCTGTTTTTGGCGTGGGGAGGGGGTGGCCAAAGTCTCGGCCCATTCCGAGGAAGGCGGACGAAGTTCGCCGGCCCCACGCCGAAAGGCTATTGCACACCCCTTTTTTGGGCATTTTTCCGCAGGGCAATCTTGGCGCCAAGGGGTTCGGCTGTGCCCGCGGCCTATTTTTGTCGTGGGGAGGGGGTGGACAAACTTTTGGCCCATTCCGAGTCTGGCGGACGAAGTCCGCCAGCCCCACGCCCCAAGGCTATAGACCACCCCTTTTTTGGGTATTTTTCCGCTGGACGAACTTGGCGCCAAGGGGTTCGGCTGCTTTTTTTGGGCGCGGCTGTGCCCGCGGGCTATTTTTGTCGCGGGGAGGAGGTGGTCCAAGTGTCGGCCCAATCCGAGTCCGGTGGACGAAGTTCGCCCGCCCCACGCCCCAAGGCTATAGCCCACCCCCTTTTTGGGCATTTTTCCGCAGGACGAACTTGGCGCCAAGGGGATCGGCTGCTTCTTTTTGGACGCGGCTGTGCTCGTGGCCTATTTTTGTCGCGGGGAGGGGTCATCAAAGTCTCGTCCCATTCCGAGCCCGGCGGACGAAGTTCGCCAGCCCCACGCCCCAAGGCTATAGCCCATCCCCTTTTTGGGCATTTTTCCGCAGGACGAACTTGGCGCCAACGGGTTCGTCTAATATTTTTTGTGTGCGGCTGTGCCCGCAGCCTATTTTTTTCACGGGGAGGAGGTGGGAAAAGTCTCGGCCCATTCCGAGGGAGGCGGACCAAGTTCGCCAGCCCCATGTCCCAAGGCTATAGCCCACCCCTTTTTTGGGCATTTTTCCGCAGGACAAACTTGGCGCCAACGGGTTCGGCTAATATTTTTGGGCGTGCCATTGCCCGCGGCCTATTTTTGTTACGGGGAGGGGGTGGTCAAAGCCTCGGCCCATTCCGAGCCCGGCGGACGAAGTTCGCCAGCCCCACGCCCCAAGGCTATAGCATACCCCCTTTTTGTGCATTTTTCCGCAGGTCGAACTTGGCGCCAAGGGGTTCGGCTGCTCTTTTTTGGGCGCGGCTGTGACCGCGGCCTATTTTTGTCGCGGGGAGGGGGTGGGCAAAGTCTCGGCCCATTCCGAGCCCGGCGGACGAAGTTCGCCATCCCCACGCCCCAAGGCTATAGCCCACCCCCTTTTTGGGCATTTTTCCTCAGGACGAATTTGGCGCAAAGGGGTTCGGCTGCCCTTTTTTGGGTGCGGCTGTGCCCGCGGCCTATTGTTGTCGCGGGGAGGGGGTGACCAAAGTCTCGGCCCATTCCGAGCCCGGCGGACGAAGTTCGCCATCCCCACGCCCCAAGGCTATAGCCCACCCCCTTTTTGGGCATTTTTCCTCAGGACGAATTTGGCGCCAAGGGGTTCGGCTGCCCTTTTTTGGGTGCGGCTGTGCCCGCGGCCTATTGTTGTCACGGGGAGGGGGTGACCAAAGTCTCGGCCCATTCCGAGGAAGGCGGACGAAGTTCGCCGCCCCACGCCCCAAGGCTATAGCCCATCCCCTTTTTTGGGCATTTTTCCGCTGGACGAACTTGGCGCCAAGGGGTTCGGCTGCTTTTTTTGGGCGCGGCTGTGCCCGCGGGCTATTTTTGTCGCGGGGAGGAGGTGGTCCAAGTGTCGGCCCAATCCGAGTCCGGTGGACGAAGTTCGCCCGCCCCACGCCCCAAGGCTATAGCCCACCCCCTTTTTGGGCATTTTTCCGCAGGACGAACTTGGCGCCAAGGGGATCGGCTGCTTCTTTTTGGACGCGGCTGTGCTCGTGGCCTATTTTTGTCGCGGGGAGGGGTCATCAAAGTCTCGTCCCATTCCGAGCCCGGCGGACGAAGTTCGCCAGCCCCACGCCCCAAGGCTATAGCCCACCCCCTTTTTGGGCATTTTTCCGCAGGACGAACTTGGCGCCAACGGGTTCGTCTAATATTTTTTGTGTGCGGCTGTGCCCGCAGCCTATTTTTTTCACGGGGAGGGGGTGGGAAAAGTCTCGGCCCATTCCGAGGGAGGCGGACCAAGTTCGCCAGCCCCATGTCCCAAGGCTATAGCCCACCCCTTTTTTGGGCATTTTTCCGCAGGACAAACTTGGCGCCAACGGGTTCGGCTAATATTTTTGGGCGTGCCATTGCCCGCGGCCTATTTTTGTTACGGGGAGGGGGTGGTCAAAGCCTCGGCCCATTCCGAGCCCGGCGGACGAAGTTCGCCAGCCCCACGCCCCAAGGCTATAGCATACCCCCTTTTTGTGCATTTTTCCGCAGGTCGAACTTGGCGCCAAGGGGTTCGGCTGCTCTTTTTTGGGCGCGGCTGTGACCGCGGCCTATTTTTGTCGCGGGGAGGGGGTGGGCAAAGTCTCGGCCCATTCCGAGCCCGGCGGACGAAGTTCGCCATCCCCACGCCCCAAGGCTATAGCCCACCCCCTTTTTGGGCATTTTTCCTCAGGACGAATTTGGCGCAAAGGGGTTCGGCTGCCCTTTTTTGGGTGCGGCTGTGCCCGCGGCCTATTGTTGTCGCGGGGAGGGGGTGACCAAAGTCTCGGCCCATTCCGAGCCCGGCGGACGAAGTTCGCCATCCCCACGCCCCAAGGCTATAGCCCACCCCCTTTTTGGGCATTTTTCCTCAGGACGAATTTGGCGCCAAGGGGTTCGGCTGCCCTTTTTTGGGTGCGGCTGTGCCCGCGGCCTATTGTTGTCACGGGGAGGGGGTGACCAAAGTCTCGGCCCATTCCGAGGAAGGCGGACGAAGTTCGCCGCCCCACGCCCCAAGGCTATAGCCCATCCCCTTTTTTGGGCATTTTTCCGCTGGACGAACTTGGCGCCAAGGGGTTCGGCTGCTTTTTTTGGGCGCGGCTGTGCCCGCGGGCTATTTTTGTCGCGGGGAGGAGGTGGTCCAAGTGTCGGCCCAATCCGAGTCCGGTGGACGAAGTTCGCCCGCCCCACGCCCCAAGGCTATAGCCCACCCCCTTTTTGGGCATTTTTCCGCAGGACGAACTTGGCGCCAAGGGGATCGGCTGCTTCTTTTTGGACGCGGCTGTGCTCGTGGCCTATTTTTGTCGCGGGGAGGGGTCATCAAAGTCTCGTCCCATTCCGAGCCCGGCGGACGAAGTTCGCCAGCCCCACGCCCCAAGGCTATAGCCCACCCCCTTTTTGGGCATTTTTCCGCAGGACGAACTTGGCGCCAACGGGTTCGTCTAATATTTTTTGTGTGCGGCTGTGCCCGCAGCCTATTTTTTTCACGGGGAGGGGGTGGGAAAAGTCTCGGCCCATTCCGAGGGAGGCGGACCAAGTTCGCCAGCCCCATGTCCCAAGGCTATAGCCCACCCCTTTTTTGGGCATTTTTCCGCAGGACAAACTTGGCGCCAACGGGTTCGGCTAATATTTTTGGGCGTGCCATTGCCCGCGGCCTATTTTTGTTACGGGGAGGGGGTGGTCAAAGCCTCGGCCCATTCCGAGCCCGGCGGACGAAGTTCGCCAGCCCCACGCCCCAAGGCTATAGCATACCCCCTTTTTGTGCATTTTTCCGCAGGTCGAACTTGGCGCCAAGGGGTTCGGCTGCTCTTTTTTGGGCGCGGCTGTGACCGCGGCCTATTTTTGTCGCGGGGAGGGGGTGACCAAAGTCTCGGCCCATTCCGAGGAAGGCGGACGAAGTTCGCCGCCCCACGCCCCAAGGCTATAGCCCATCCCCTTTTTTGGGCATTTTTCCGCTGGACGAACTTGGCGCCAAGGGGTTCGGCTGCTTTTTTTGGGCGCGGCTGTGCCCGCAGGCTATTTTTGTCGCGGGGAGGAGGTGGTCCAAGTGTCGGCCCAATCCGAGTCCGGTGGACGAAGTTCGCCCGCCCCACGCCCCAAGGCTATAGCCCACCCCCTTTTTGGGCATTTTTCCGCAGGACGAACTTGGCGCCAAGGGGATCGGCTGCTTCTTTTTGGACGCGGCTGTGCTCGTGGCCTATTTTTGTCGCGGGGAGGGGTCATCAAAGTCTCGTCCCATTCCGAGCCCGGCGGACGAAGTTCGCCAGCCCCACGCCCCAAGGCTATAGCCCACCCCCTTTTTGGGCATTTTTCCGCAGGACGAACTTGGCGCCAACGGGTTCGTCTAATATTTTTTGTGTGCGGCTGTGCCCGCAGCCTATTTTTTTCACGGGGAGGGGGTGGGAAAAGTCTCGGCCCATTCCGAGGGAGGCGGACCAAGTTCGCCAGCCCCATGTCCCAAGGCTATAGCCCACCCCTTTTTTGGGCATTTTTCCGCAGGACAAACTTGGCGCCAACGGGTTCGGCTAATATTTTTGGGCGTGCCATTGCCCGCGGCCTATTTTTGTTACGGGGAGGGGGTGGTCAAAGCCTCGGCCCATTCCGAGCCCGGCGGACGAAGTTCGCCAGCCCCACGCCCCAAGGCTATAGCATACCCCCTTTTTGTGCATTTTTCCGCAGGTCGAACTTGGCGCCAAGGGGTTCGGCTGCTCTTTTTTGGGCGCGGCTGTGACCGCGGCCTATTTTTGTCGCGGGGAGGGGGTGGGCAAAGTCTCGGCCCATTCCGAGCCCGGCGGACGAAGTTCGCCATCCCCACGCCCCAAGGCTATAGCCCACCCCCTTTTTGGGCATTTTTCCGCAGGACGAACTTGGCGCCAACGGGTTCGTCTAATATTTTTTGTGTGCGGCTGTGCTCGCAGCCTATTTTTTTCACGGGGAGGGGGTGGGAAAAGTCTCGGCCCATTCCGAGGGAGGCGGACCAAGTTCGCCAGCCCCATGTCCCAAGGCTATAGCCCACCCCTTTTTTGGGCATTTTTCCGCAGGACAAACTTGGCGCCAACGGGTTCGGCTAATATTTTTGGGCGTGCCATTGCCCGCGGCCTATTTTTGTTACGGGGAGGGGGTGGTCAAAGCCTCGGCCCATTCCGAGCCCGGCGGACGAAGTTCGCCAGCCCCACGCCCCAAGGCTATAGCATACCCCCTTTTTGTGCATTTTTCCGCAGGTCGAACTTGGCGCCAAGGGGTTCGGCTGCTCTTTTTTGGGCGCGGCTGTGCCCGCGGCCTATTGTTGTCACGGGGAGGGGGTGACCAAAGTCTCGGCCCATTCCGAGGAAGGCGGACGAAGTTCGCCGCCCCACGCCCCAAGGCTATAGCCCATCCCCTTTTTTGGGCATTTTTCCGCTGGACGAACTTGGCGCCAAGGGGTTCGGCTGCTTTTTTTGGGCGCGGCTGTGCCCGCGGGCTATTTTTGTCGCGGGGAGGAGGTGGTCCAAGTGTCGGCCCAATCCGAGTCCGGTGGACGAAGTTCGCCCGCCCCACGCCCCAAGGCTATAGCCCACCCCCTTTTTGGGCATTTTTCCGCAGGACGAACTTGGCGCCAAGGGGATCGGCTGCTTCTTTTTGGACGCGGCTGTGCTCGTGGCCTATTTTTGTCGCGGGGAGGGGTCATCAAAGTCTCGTCCCATTCCGAGCCCGGCGGACGAAGTTCGCCAGCCCCACGCCCCAAGGCTATAGCCCACCCCCTTTTTGGGCATTTTTCCGCAGGACGAACTTGGCGCCAACGGGTTCGTCTAATATTTTTTGTGTGCGGCTGTGCCCGCAGCCTATTTTTTTCACGGGGAGGGGGTGGGAAAAGTCTCGGCCCATTCCGAGGGAGGCGGACCAAGTTCGCCAGCCCCATGTCCCAAGGCTATAGCCCACCCCTTTTTTGGGCATTTTTCCGCAGGACAAACTTGGCGCCAACGGGTTCGGCTAATATTTTTGGGCGTGCCATTGCCCGCGGCCTATTTTTGTTACGGGGAGGGGGTGGTCAAAGCCTCGGCCCATTCCGAGCCCGGCGGACGAAGTTCGCCAGCCCCACGCCCCAAGGCTATAGCATACCCCCTTTTTGTGCATTTTTCCGCAGGTCGAACTTGGCGCCAAGGGGTTCGGCTGCTCTTTTTTGGGCGCGGCTGTGACCGCGGCCTATTTTTGTCGCGGGGAGGGGGTGGGCAAAGTCTCGGCCCATTCCGAGCCCGGCGGACGAAGTTCGCCATCCCCACGCCCCAAGGCTATAGCCCACCCCCTTTTTGGGCATTTTTCCTCAGGACGAATTTGGCGCAAAGGGGTTCGGCTGCCCTTTTTTGGGTGCGGCTGTGCCCGCGGCCTATTGTTGTCGCGGGGAGGGGGTGACCAAAGTCTCGGCCCATTCCGAGCCCGGCGGACGAAGTTCGCCATCCCCACGCCCCAAGGCTATAGCCCACCCCCTTTTTGGGCATTTTTCCTCAGGACGAATTTGGCGCCAAGGGGTTCGGCTGCCCTTTTTTGGGTGCGGCTGTGCCCGCGGCCTATTGTTGTCACGGGGAGGGGGTGACCAAAGTCTCGGCCCATTCCGAGGAAGGCGGACGAAGTTCGCCGCCCCACGCCCCAAGGCTATAGCCCATCCCCTTTTTTGGGCATTTTTCCGTAGGACGAACTTGGCGCCACCGGGTTCGGCTGTTATTTTTTGGGCACGGTTGTGCCCGCGGCCTGTTTTTGTTACGGGGAGGGGGTGGTCAAAGCCTCGGCCCATTCCGAGCCCGGCGGACGAAGTTCGCCAGCCCCACGCCCCAAGGCTATAGCATACCCCCTTTTTGTGCATTTTTCCGCAGGTCGAACTTGGCGCCAAGGGGTTCGGCTGCTCTTTTTTGGGTGCGGCTGTGGCCGCGGCCTATTTTTGTCGCGGGGACGGGGTGGACAAAGTCTCGGCCCATTCCGAGGAAGGCGGATAAACTTTGCTGGCCCCACGCCCGAAGGCTGTAGCACACCCCTTTTTTGGGCATTTTTCCGCAGGACGAACCTGGGGCCAAGGGGTTCGGCTACTCTTTTTTGGGGGCGGCTGTGCCCACGGCCTATTTTTGTAGCGGGGAGGGGGTGGGAAAAGTCTCGGCCCATTCCGAGTCCGGCGGACGAAGTTCGCCAGCCCCACGCCCCAAGGCTATAGCACACCCCTTTTTTGGGCATTTTTCCGCAGGACGAACTTGGCGCCAAGGGGTTCGGCTGCTCTTTTTTGGGCGCGGCTGTGCCCGCGGCCTATTTTTGTCGCGTTGAGGGGGTGGGCAAAGTCTCGGCCCATTCTGAGGAAGGCGGACGAAGTTCGCCGGCCCCACGCCCAAAGGCTATAGCACACCACTTTTTTGGGCATTTTTCCGCAGGACGAACTTGGTGCCAAGGGATTCGGCTGCTCTTTTTTGGGCACGGCTGGGGTCGTGGCCTATTTTTGTCATGGGGAGGGGGTGGGCAAAGTCTCGGCCCATTCCGAGTGAGGCGGACGAAGTTCGCTAGCCCCACGCCCCAAGGCTATAGCCCACCTTGTTTTTGGGCATTTTTCCGCAGGACGAACTTGGCGCCAAGGGGTTCGGCTGCTCTTTTTTGGGCGCGGCTGTGCCCGCGGCCTATTTTTGTCGCGTGGAGGGGGTGCGCAAAGTCTCGGCCCATTCTGAGTCTGGCGGACGAAGTTCGCAAGCCCCATGCCGCAAGGCTATAGCACACCCCTTTTTTGGGCATTTTTCCGCATGACGAACTTGGCGCCAAGGGGTTCGGCTGCTCTTTTTTGGGCACAGCTGTGCCCACGGCTTATTTTTGTCGCGGGGAGGGGGGCGGAAAAGTCTTGGCCCAATCCGAGTCTGGTGGACGAAATTCGCCAGTCCCACGCCCAAAGGCTGTAGCACACCCCTTTTTTGGGCATTTTTCCGCAGGACGAACTTGGCGCCAAGGGGTTCGGCTGCTCTTTTTTGGGAGCGGCTGTGCCCGCGGCCTATTTTTGTCACGGGGAGGGGGTGGGCAAAGTATCGGCCCATTCCGAGGAAGGCGGACGAAGTTCGCCAGCCCCACGCCCCAAGGCTATAGCCCACCCCCTTTTTGGGCATTTGTCCGCATGACGAACTTGGCGCCAAGGGGTTCGGATGCTCTTTTTTGGGCGTGGCTGTGCCCGTGGCCTATTTTTGTCACGGGGCGGGGGTGGGCAAGGTCTCGGCCCATTCCGAGGAAGGCGGACGAAGTTCGCCAGCCCCACGGCCTAAGGCTATAGCCCACCCCCTTTTTGGGCATTTGTCCGCATGACGAACTTGGCGCCAAGGGGTTCGGATGCTCTTTTTTGGGCGCGGCTGTGCCCGTGGCTTATTTTTGTCGTGGGGAGGGGGTGGGAAATGTCTCGGCCCATTCCGAGTCCGCCGGACGAAGTTCGCCAGCCCCACGCCCCATGGCTGTAGCACACCACTTTTTTGGGCATTTTTCCGCAGGACGAACTTGGCGCCAAGGGGTTCGACTGCTCTTTTTTGGGCGCGGCTGTGCCCGCGGCCTATTTTTGTCGCAGGGAGGGGGTGGGCAAAGTCTCGGCCCATTCTGAGGAAGGCGGACGAAGTTCGCCGGCCCCACGCCCAAAGGCTATAGCACACCACTTTTTTGGGCATTTTTCCGCAGGACGAACTTGGCGCCAAGGGATTCGGCTGCTCTTTTTTGGGCACAGCTGTGCCCACGGCTTATTTTTGTCATCGGGAGGGGGTGGGAAAAGTCTTGGCCCATTCCGAGTCCGGCGGACGAAGTTCGCCAGCCCCACGCCCCAAGGCTATAGCCCACCCCCTTTTTGGGCATGTTTCCGCAGCACGAATTTGGCGCCAAGGGGTTAGGCTGGTCTTTTTTGGGCGCGGCTGTATCCGCGGCTTATTTTTTATGCGGGGAGGGAGAGGCCAATGTCTCGGCCCATTCCGAGGAAGGCAGACGAAGTTCGCCGGCCCCACGCCCAAAGGCTATAGCACACCCATTTTTGGGGCATTTTTCCGCAGGACGAACTTGGCGCCAAGGGGTTCGGCTGCTCTTTTTTTGGCGCGGCTGCGCCCGCCGCCTATTTTTGCCTCGGGGAGGGGGTGGGCAAAGTCTCGGCCCATTCCGAGTGAGGCGGACGAAGTTCGCCAGCCCCACGCCCCAAGGCTATAGCCCACCTCGTTTTTGGGCATTTTTCCGCAGGACGAACTTGGCGCAAAGGGGTTCGGCTGCTCTTTTTTGGGCGCGGCTGTGCCCGCGGCCTATTTCTGGCGCCGGGAGGGGTTGGCCAAAGTCTCGGACCATTCCGAGGAAGGCGGACGAAGTTCGCCGGCCCCACGCCCAAAGGCTATAGCACACTCCTTTTTTGGGCATTTTTCCGCAGGGCAATCTTGGCGCCAAGGGGATCGGCTGTGCCCGCGGCCTATTTTGGTCACGGGGAGGGGGTGGGCAAACTCTTGGCCCATTCCGAGTCGGGCGGACGAAATTCGCCAGCCCCACGACCCAAAGCTATAGACCACACCTTTTTTGGGTATTTTTCCGCATGCCGAACTTGGCACCAAGGGGTTCGGCTGTCCTTTTTTGGGCGCGGCTGTGCCCGCGGGCTATTTTTTTCACGGGGAGGGGGTGGGAAAAGTCTTGGCCCATTTCGAGTCCGGAGGACGAAGTTCGCCAGCCCCATGCCCCAAGGCTATAGCCCATCCCCTTTTTGGGCATTTTTCCGCAGGACGAACTTGGCGCCAAGGGGTTCGGCTGCTCTTTTTTGGGCGCGGCTGTGCCCGCGGCCTATTTTTGTCACGGGGAGGGGGTGGTCAAAACCTCGGCCCATTCTGGGTCCGGCGGACGTAGTTCGCCCGCCCCACGCCCAAAGGCTATAGCACACCCCTTTTTTGTGGCATTTTTTTGCAGGATGAACTTGTTGCCAAGGGGTTCGACTGCTCTTTTCTGGGCCCGGCTGTGCCTACGGCCTAATTTTGTCACGGGGAGGGAGTGGGAAAAGTTTCGGCCTGTTCAGAGTCCGGTGGTCGAAGTTCGCCAGCCCCACGCCCCAAGGCTATAGCCCACTCCCTTTTTGGGCATTTTTCCGCAGGACGAACTTGGCGCCAAGGGGATCGGCTGCTCTTTTTTGGGCGCGGCTGTGCCCGCGGCCTATTTTTGTCGCGGGGAGGGGGTTGGAAAAGTCTCGGCCCATTCCGAGCCCGGCGGACGAAGTTCGTCAGCCCCACGCCCCAAGGCTATAGCCCACTCCCTTTTTGGGCATTTTTCCGTAGGATGAACTTGGCGCCAAGGGGTTCGACTGCTCTTTTCTGGGCCCGGCTGTGCCTACGGCCTAATTTTGTCGCGGGGAGGGAGTGGGAAAAGTCTTGGCCCGTTCCGAGTCCGGTGGACGAAGTTCGCCAGCCCCACGCCCAAATGCTATAGCACACCCCTTTTTTGTGGCATTTTTTTGTAGGACGAACTTGGCGCCAAGGGGTTCGACTGCCCTTTTCTGGGCCCGGCTGTGCCTACGGCCTAATTTTGTCACGGGGAGGGAGTGGGAAAATTCTCGGCCCATTCCTAGGAAGGCGGACGAAGTTCGCCAGCCCCACGCCCCAAGGCTATAGCCTACCCCCTTTTTGGGCATTTTTCCGCATGACGAACTTGGCGCCAAGGGGTTCGGCTGCTCTTTTTTGGGGGCGGCTGTGCCCGCGGCCTATTTTTGTCGCGGGGAGGGGGTGGGCAAAGTCTCGGCCCATTCCAAGGAAGGCAGACGAAGTTCGCCAGCACCACGCCCCAAGGCTATAGCCCACCCCTTTTTTGGGCATTTTTCCGCATGACGAACTTGCCGCCAAGGGTTTCGGCTGCTCTTTTTTGGGCGCGGCTGCGTCCGCGGCATATTTTTGTCACGGGGAGGGGGTGGTCAAAGCCTCGGCCCATTCTGAGTCCGGCGGACGTAGTTCGCCCGCCCCACGCCCCAAGGCTTTAGCACACGCCTTTTTTGTGGCATTTTTTCTTCGCGGGACGAACTTGGCTCCAAGGGGTTTGACTGCTCTTTTTTGGGCGCGGCTGTGCCTGCAGCCTATTTTTGTCGCGGGGAGGGAGTGGGAAAAGTCTTGGCCCATTCCGAATCCGGCGGAGGAAGTTCGCCAGCCCCACGCCCAAAGGCTATAGCACACCCCTTTTTTGGGCATTTTTCCGCAGGACGAACTTGGCGCCAAGGGAATCGGCTGCTCTTTTTTGGGCGCGGCTGCGCCCGCGGCTTATTTCTGTCATGGGGAGAGGGTGGGAAAAGTCTCGGCCCATTCCGAGTCCAGCGGACGATGTTCGCCAGCCCCACGCCCCAAGGCTATAGCCCACCCCCTTTTTGGGAATTTTTCCGCAGGGCGAACATGGCGCCAAGGGGTTCGGCTGCTCTTTTTTGGGTGCGGCTGTGGCCGCGGCCTATTTTGGTCGTGGGGAGGGGGTGGGCAATGTCTCGGCCCATTCCGAGGAAGGCGGACGAAGTGCGCCAGCCCCATGCCCCAAGGCTATAGCCCACTCCCTTTTTGGGCTTTTTTCCGCATGACGAACTTGGCGCCAAGGGGTTCGGCTGCTCTTTTTTGTGCGCGGCTGTGGCTGCGGCCTATTTTTGTCGTGGGGAGGGGGTGGGCAATGCCTCGGCCCATTCCGAGGAAGGCGGACGAAGTGCGAAAGCCCCACACCCCAAGGCTATAGCCCACTCCCTTTTTGGGCTTTTTTCCGCATGACGAACTTGGCGCCAAGGGGTTCGGCTGCTCTTTTTTGTGCGCGGCTGTGCCCACGGCCTATTTTTTTCGTGGGGAGGGGGTGACCAAAGTCTCGGCCCATTCCGAGGAAGGCAGACGAAGTTCGCCGGCCCCACGCCCAAAGGCTATAGCACACCCCTTTTTTGTGGATTTTCCACAGGACGAACTTGGTGCCAAGGGGTTCGGCAGCTCTTTTTTGGGTACGGCTGTGCCCGTGGCCTCTTTTTGTCGCGGGGAGTGGGTAGGCAAAGCCTCGGCCCAGTCCAAGTCCGGCGGACGAAGTTCGCCGGCCCCACGCCCCAAAGCTATAGCCCATCCCTTTTTGGGCATTTTTCCGCAGGACGAACTTGGCGCCAAGGGGCTCGGCTGCTCTTTTTTGGGAGCGGCTGTGCACTCGGCCTATTTTTGTCGCAGGAGGGGGTGGGAAAAGTCTCGGCCCATTCCGAGTCCGGAGGACGAAGTTCGCCAGCCCCACGCCCCAAGGCTATAGCCCACCCCCTTTTTGGGCATTTTTCCGCAGGATGAACTTTTCGCCAAGGGGTTCGGCTGCTCTTTCTTTGGTGCGGCTGTGACCGCGGCCTATTTTTGTCGCGAGGAGGGGGTGGGAAAAGTCTCGGCCCATTCCGAGTCCGGCGGACGAAGTTCGCCCGCCCCACGCCTCAAAGCTATAGCCAACCCCCTTTTTGCGCATTTTTCCACCGGACGAACTTGGCGCCAAGGGGTTTGGCTGCTTTTTTTTGGGCGCGGCCGTGCCCACGGCCTATTTTTGTCGTGGGGAGGGGGTGGGAAAAGCCTCGGCCCATTCCAAGTCTGGAGGACGAAGTTCGCCAGCCCCACGCCCCAAGGCTATAGCCCACCCCCTTTTTGGGCATTTTTCCGCAGGACGAACTTTTCGCCAAGGGGTTCTGCTGCTCTTTCTTTGGTGCGGCTGTGCCCGCGGCCTATTTTTGTCGCGGGGAGGGGGTGGGAAAAGTCTAGGCCCATTCCGAGTCCGGCGGACGAAGTTCGCCAGCCCCACGCCCCAAGGGTATAGCCCACCACTTTTTTGGGCATTTTTCCGCAGGACGAACTTGGCGCCAAGGGGTTCGGCTGCTCGTTTTTGGGCGCGGCCGTGCCCTCGGCCCATTTTTGTCGCGGGGAGGGGGTGGCAAAAGTCTCGGCCCATTCCGAGTCTGGCGGACGAAGTTCGCCCGCCCCACGCCCCAAAGCTATAGCCAACCCCCTTTTTGCGCATTTTTCCACTGGACGAACTTGGCGCCAAGGGGTTTGGCTACTTTTTTTTGGGCGCGGCCGTGCCCACGGCCTATTTTTGTCGTAGGGAGGGGGTGGGAAAGGCCTCGGCCCATTCCAAGTCCGGTGGACGAAGTTCGCCGGCCCCACGCCCCAAGGCTATAGCCCATCCCTTTTTGGGCATTTTTCCGCAGGACGAACTTGGCGCCAAGGGGTTCGGCTGCTCTTTTTTGGGCGCGGCCGTGCTCTCGGCCCATTTTTGTCGCGGGGAAGGGGTAGGAAAAGTCTCGGCCCATTCCGAGTCCGGAGGACGAAGTTCGCCAGCCCCACGCCCCAAGGCTATAGCCCACCCCCTTTTTGGGCAGTTTTCCGCAGGACGAACTTTTCGCCAAGGGGTTCGGCTGCTCTTTCTTTGGTGCGGCTGTGCCCGCGGCCTATTTTTGTCGCGGGGAGGGGGTGGGAAAAGTCTCGGCCCATTCCGAGTCCGGCGGACGAAGATCGCCAGGCCCACGCCCCAAGGGTATAGCCCACCACTTTTTTGGGCATTTTTCCGCAGGACGAACTTGGCGCCAAGGGGTTCGGCTGCACTTTTTTGGGCGCGGCCGTGCCCTCGGCCCATTTTTGTCGCGGGGAGGGGGTGGGAAAAGTCTCGGCCCATTCCGAGTCCGGCGGACGAAGTTCGCCCGCCCCACGCCCCAAAGCTATAGCCAACCCCCTTTTTGCGCATTTTTCCACCGGACGAACTTGGCGCCAAGGGGTTTGGCTACTTTTTTTTGGGTGCGGCCATGCCCACGGCCTATTTTTGTCGCGGGGAGGGGGTGGGAAAAGCCTCGGCCCATTCCAAGTCCGGCAGACGAAGTACGCCGGCCCCACGCCCCACGGCTATAGCCCATCCCTTTTTGGGCATTTTTCCGCAGGACGAACTTGGCGCCAAGGGGTTCGGCTGCACTTTTTTGGGCGCGGCTGTGCCCTCGGCCTATTTTTGTCGCAGGAGGGGGTGGGAAAAGTCTCGGCCCATTCCGAGTCCGGTGGACGAAGTTCGCCAGCCCCACGCCCCAAGGCTATAGCCCACCCGCTTTTTGGGCATTTTTCCGCTGGACGAACTTTTCGCCAAGAGGTTCGGCTACTCTTTCTGTGGCGCGGCTGTGTCCGCGGCCTATTTTTGTCGCGGGGAGGGGGTGGGAAAAGTCTCGGCCCATTCCGAGTCCGGCGGACGAAGTTCGCCAGCCCCACGCCCCAAGGTTATAGCCCACCACTTTTTTGGGCATTTTTCCGCAGGACGAACTTGGCGCCAAGGGGTTCGGCTGCTCTTTTTTGGGCGCGGCTGTGCCCTCGGCCCATTTTTGTCGCGGGGAGGGGGTAGGCAAAGCCTCGGCCCATTCCGAGTCCGGCGGACGAAGTTCACCGGCCCCACGCCCCAAGGCTATAGCCCACCCCCTTTTTGGGCATTTTTCCGCAGGACGAACTTGGCGCCAAGGGGTTTGGCTGCTCTTTTTTGGGCGCGGCTGTGCCCGCGGCCGATTTTTGTCACGGGGAGGGGGTGGGAGAAAACTCGGTCCATTCCGAGTCCGGCGGACGAACTTCGGCAGCCGCACTCCCCAAGGCTATGGCCCACCCCTTTTTTGGGCATTTTTCCGCAGGACGAACTTGGTGCCAAGGGGTTCGGCTGCTCTTTTTTGGGCGCGGCAGTGCCCGCGGCCTATTTTTGTCGTGGGGAGGGGGTTGGGCAAAGTCTCGGCGCATTCCGAGTCCGGCGGACGAAGTTCGCCAGCCCCACGCCCCAAGGCTGTAGACCACCCCTTTTTTGGGCATTTTTCCGCCGGACGAACTTGGCGCCAAGGGGTTCGGCAGCTCTTTTTTGGGCGTGACAGTGCCCGTGGCCTATTTTTGTCGTAGGGAGGGTGTGGACAAAGTCTCGGCGCATTCCGAGTCCGGCGGATGAAGTTCGCCAGCCCCACGCCCGAAGGCTATAGCACACCCCTTTTTTGGGCAGTTTTCCGCAGGACAAACTTGACGCCAAGGGGTTCGCCTGCTCTTTTTTGGGCGCGGCACTGCCCGCGGCCTATTTTTGGCACGGGTAGGGGGTGGGCAAAATCGCGGCCCATTCCGAGGAAGGCGGATGAACTTTGCCAGCCCCACGCCCAAAGGCTATAGCTCACCCCTTTGTTGGGCATTTTTCCGCAGGACGAACATGCTGCCAAGGGGTTCGGCTGCTCTTTTTTGGGCGCGGCTGTGCCCGCGGCCTATTTTTCTCGTGGGGAGGGTGTGGCCAAAGTCTCGGCCCATTCCGAGGAAGGCGGACGAAGTTCACCAGCCCCACGCCCAAAGGCTATAGCACACCCTTTTTTTGGGCATTTTCCGCAGGACGAACTTAGTGCCAAGGGGTTCGCTGCTCTTTTTTGGGCGCGGCTGTGCCCGTTGCCTATTTTTGTCGCGGGGAGGGGTGGGAAAAGTCTCGGCCCATTACGAGTCCGGCAGACGAGCTTCGGCTGCCCCACGCCGCAAGGCTATAGCCCACCCCTTTTACGGGCATTTTTCCGCAGGACGAACTTGGCGCCCAGGGGTTCAACTGCTCTTTTGTGGGCGCGGCTGAGCCCGCGGCCTATTTTTGGCACGGGGAGGGGGTGGGCAAAATCGCGGCCAATTCCAGAAGGGGCATGAACTTTGCCGGCCCCAAGCCCAAAGGCTATAGCACACCCCTTTGTTGGACATTTTTCCGCAGGACGAACATGGCGCCAAGGGGTTTGGCTGCTCTTTTTTTGGGCGCAGCAGCGCCCGCGGCCTATTTTATTCGCAGGAAGGGGGTGGGCAAAGTCTCGGCCCATTCCGAGTCCAGGCGGACGAAGTTCGCCAGCCCCACGCCCCAAGGCTATAGACCACCCCTTTTTTGGGCATTTTTCCGCCGGACGAACATGGCGCCAAGGGGTTCGGCTGCTTTTTTTTGGGCGCGACAGTGCCCGCGGCCTATTTTATTCGCGGGCACGGGGTGGGCAAAGTCTCGGCGCATTCCGAGTCCGGCGGACGAAGTTTGCCCGCCCCACGCCCCAAGGCTATAGCACACCCCTTTTTTGGGCATTTTTTCCGCAGGACGAACTTGGCGCCAAGGGGTTCGGCTGCTCTTTTTTTGGCGCGGCTGTGCCCACGGCCGATTTTTATCGCAGGGAGGGGGGTGGGAAGAAACTCGGCCCATTCCGAGTCCGGCGGACGAACTTCGGCAGCCGCACGCCCCAAGGCTATAGCCCTCCCCTTTTTTTGGGCATTTTTCCGCAGGACGAACTTGGCGCCAAGGGGTTCGGCTGCTCATTTTTTGGCGCGGCCGTACCCGTGGCCTATTTTTGTCACGGGGAGGGGGTGGTCAAAGTCTCGACCGATTCCGAGGAAGGCGGATGAACTTTGCCGGCCCCACGCCCAAAGGCTTTAGCACACCCCTTTTTTGGGCATTTTTCCGCAGGACGAACTTGGCGCCAAGGGGTTCGGCTGCTCTTTTTTGGGCGCGGCTGTGCCCGCGGTCTATTTTTGTCGTGGGGAGGGGGGTGGGCAAAGTCTTGGCCCATTCCGAGGAAGGCGGATGAACTTTGCCGGCCCCACGCCCGAGGGCTATAGCACACCCCTTTTTTGGGCATTTTTCCGCAGGACGAACTTGGTGCCAAGGGTTTCGGCTGCTCTTTTTTGGGCGCGGCTGTGCCCTCGGCCAATTCTTGAAGCGGGGAGGGGGTGGGAAAGTCTAGGCAAATTCCTAGTCCGGCGGACGAACTTCGGGAACTCCACACCCCCAAGGCTATAGCACACCCCTTTTTTGGGCATTTTTCCCCAGGACGAACTTCGCGCCAAGGGGTTCGACTGCTCTTTTTTGGGTGCGGCTGTGCCCGCGGCCTATTTTTGGCGTGGGGGAGGGGGTGGGGCAATGTCTCGGCCCATTCCGAGTCCGGCGGATGAACTTTGCTGCCCCACGCCCAAAGGCTATAGCACACCCCTTTTTTGGGCATTTTTCCGCAGGACGAACATCGCGCCAAGGGTTTCGGCTGCTCTTTTTTGTGCGCTGCTGTGCCCGCCACCTATTTTTGTCGCGGGGAGGGCGTGGGCAATGTGTCGGCCCATTCTGAGTCTGGCGGACGAAGTTCGCCAGCCCCACGCCCCAAGGCTATAGCCCACCCCTTTTTTGGGCATTTTTCCGTAGGACAAACCTGGCGCCCAGGAGTTCGGCTGCTCTTTTTTGGGCGCGGGCTGTTGCCCGCGGCCTATTTTTGTCGCGGGGAGGGGGTGGGCAAAGTCTCGGCACATTCCGAGTCCGGCGGATGAACTTCGGCAGCCCCACGCCCCAAAGCTATAGCACACCCCCTTTTTTGGGCATTTTTCAGCAGGACGAACTTGGCGCCAACGGGTTCGACTGCTCTTTTTTGGGTGCGGTTGTGCCCCGCGGCCTATTTTTGGCGTGGGGAGGGGGGTGGGCAAAGTCTCGGCCCATTCCGAGGAAGGCGGATGAACTTTGCCGGCCCCACGTCCAAAGGCTATAGCACACCCCTTCTTTGGGCATTTTTCCGCAGGACGAACTTGGCGCCAAGGGATTCGGCTGCTCTCTTTTGGGCGCGGCTGTGCCCGCGGCCTATTTCTGTCATGGGGAGGGGGTGGGCAAAGTCTCAGCCCATTCCGAGGAAGGTGGACAATGTTCGCTGGCCCCACACCCAAAGGCTATAGCACACCCCCTTTTTTGGGCATTTTTCCGCAGGACGAACTTGGCGCCAAGGGTTCGGCTGCTCTTCTTTGGGTGCGCCTGTGCCTGGGGCCTATTTTTGTTGTGGGGAGGGGGTGGCCAAGCTCTTGTCCCATTCCGAGGAAGGCGGACGAAGTTCGCCGGCCCCACGCCCAAAGGCTATAGCACACCCCTTTTTTGGGCATTTCTCCTTAGGAGGAACTTGGCGCCAAGGGGTTGGGCTGCTCTTTTTTGGGCGCGGCAGTGCCCGCGGCCTATTTTTGTCGCTGGGAGGGGGGTAGGAAAAGTCTGGGCCCATCCCGTGTCTGGCGGACGAAGATCGCCAGCCCCACGATCCAAGGCTATAGCCCACCTCCTTTTTGGGAATTTTTCCGCAGGATGAACTTGGCACCAAGGGGTTCGGCAGCTCTTTTTTGGGAGCGGCTGTGCCCGCGACCTATTTTTGTCACGGGGAGGGTGGGCAAAGTCTCGGCCCATTCCGAGTCCGGCGGACGAAGTTCGCCAGCCCCATGCCCCAAGGCTATAGCCCACCCCCTTTTTGGGCATTTTTCCGCAGGACGAAATAGGCGCCAAGGGGTTCGACTGCTCTTTTTTGGGCGCGGCTGTGCCCCACGGCCTATTTTTGTCGCGGGGAGGGGTTGGGCTAAGTCTCGGCACATTCCGAGTTGGACGGACGAAGTTCGCCCGCCCCACGCCCCAAGGCTATAGCCCACCCCTTTTTTGGGCTTTTTTCCGCAGGACGGACTTGGCGCCAAGGGGTTCGGCTGCTCTTTTTTGGGCGCGGCTATGCCCCGCAACCTATTTTTGTCACGGGGAGGGGGGTGGGCAATGTCTCAGCCCATTCCGAGTCCGGCACCAGAAGTTCGCCAGCCCCACGCCCCCAAGGCTATAGCCCACCCCTTTTTTGGGCATTTATCCGCAGGACATACTTGGCGCCAAGGGGTTTCCGCTGCTCTTTTTTGGGCGCGGCTATGCCCGCGGCCTATTTTTGTCGTGGGGAGGGGGTGGTCAAAGTCTCGTCCCATTCCGAGTCGGGCGGACGAAGTTCGCCCGCCCCACGCCCCAAGGCTATAGCCCACCCCCTTTTTGGGCATTTTTCCGCAGGACGAACATGGCGCCAAGGGTTCGGCAGCTCTTCTTTGGGCGCGGCTGTGCCCGCGGCCTATTTTTGCCATGTGCAGGGGGTGGCCAAACTCTTGTCCCATTCCGAGGAAGGCGGACGAAGTGCGCCGGCCCCACGCCCAAAGGCTATAGTACACCCCTTTTTTGGGCATTTTTCCGCAGGACGAACTTGGCGCCAAGGGGTTCGGCTTCTCTTTTTTAGGCGCGGCTTTGCCCGCTGCCTATTTTTGTCGTTGGGAGAGGGTGGCAAAATATCGGCCCATTCCGAGTGCCGCGGACGAAGTTCACCATCCCCCACGCCCCAAGGCTATAGCCCACCCCGTTTTTGGGCATTTTTCCGCAGGACCGAACTTGGCGCCAAGGGGTTCGGCTGCTCTTTTTTGGGCACGTCTGTGCCCGCGGCCTATTTTTGTCGCGGGGATGGGGTGGGGCAAAGTTTCGGCCCATTCTGAGCCCGGCGGACGAAGTTCGCCCGCCCCACGCCCCAAGGCTACAGCCCACCCCCTTTTTTTGGCATTTTTTCCGCAGGACGAACTTGGCGCCAAGGGGTTCGGCTGCTCTTTTTTGGGCGCGGCTTTGCCCGCGGCCTATTTTTGTCGCGGGGAGGGGGTGGGGAAAGTCTCGGCCAATTCCGAGTCCGGCGGACGAAGTTCGCCTGCCCCACGCCCCAAGGCTATAGCCCACCTCTTTTTTGGGCATTTTTCCACAGGACGAACTTCGCGCCAAGGGGTTATGCGGCCTATTTTTGTCGTGGGGAGGGGGTGGTCAAAGTCTCGTCCTATTCCGAGTTCGGCGGACGAAGTTCACCCGCCCCACGCCCCAAGGCTATAGCCCACCTCTTTTTTGGGAATTTTTCCGCAGGACGAACTTGGCGCCAAGGGGTTCGCCTGCCCTTTTTTGGGCGCGGCTGTGCCCGTGTCCTATTTTTATTGTGGGGAGGGGGGTGGGAAAAGTCTCCGCCCATTCTGAGTCCGGCGGACGAAGTTCGCCAGCCCCACGCCCCAAGGCTATAGCTCACCCCCTTTTTGGGCTTTTTTCCGCTGGACGAACTTGTCGCCAAGTGCTTCGGCTGCTCCTTTTTGGGCGCGGATGTGCCCGCGGCCTATGTTTGTCGCGGGGAGGGGGTGGGAAAAGTCTTGGCCCATTCCGAGTCCGGCGGACAAAGTTCGCCAGGCCCACGCCTCAAGGCTATAGCCCACCCACTTTTTGGGCATTTTTCCGCAGGACGGACGTGGCGCCGGGGGGGTTCGGAAGTCTTTTTTGGACACGGCTGTGCCCGCGGTCTATTTTTGTCGTGGGGGATGGGTTGGTCAAAGTCCCAGCCCATTCCGAGTCCGGCGGACGAAGTTCGCCCGCCCCGCGCCCCAAGGCTATAGCCCACCCCCTTTTTCGCATTTTTCTGCCGGGACGAACTTGGCGCCAAGGGGTTCGGCTGCTCTCTATTGGGCCCGGCTGTGCCCGCGGCCTATTTTTGTCGTGGGGAGTGGGTGGGGAATGTCTCGGCCCATTCGGAGTCCGGCAAACGAAGTTCGCCAGCCCCACGCCCCAAGGCTATAGCCCATCCCTTTTTTGGGCATTTTTCCACAGGACGAACTTGGCGCCAAGGGGTTCGGCAGCTCTTTTTTGGGCGCGGCTGTGCCCCGCGGCCTATTTTTATCGCGGGGAGGGGGTGGGAAAAGTCTCGGCCCATTCCGAGTCCGGCGGACGAGGTTCGCCAGCCCCACGCCCCAAGGCTACAGCCCACCCCCCTTTTTGGGCATTTTTCCGCAGGACGAACTTGGCGCCACGGGGTTCGGCTGCTCTTTTTTTGGCGCGGCTTTGCCCTTAGCCTATTTTTGTCACGGGGAGGGGGTGGGCAAAGTCTCGGTCCATTCCAAGGAAGGAGGACGAAGTTCGCCAGCCCCACGCCCCAAGGCTATAGCCCACCCCCCTTTTTGGGCTTTTTTTCCGGTGGACGAACTTGGCCCCAAGGGGTTCGGCTGCTCTCTTTTGGTCGCGGCTGTGCCCGCGGCCTATTTTTGTCGCGGGGATGGGATGGGAAGAGTGTCGGCCCATTCCGAGTCCGGCGGACGAAGTTCGCCAGCCCCACGCCCCAAGGCTATAGCCCACCCCCTTTTTGGGCATTTTTCCGCAGCACGAACTTGGCGCCAAGGGGTTCGGCTGCTCTCTTTTGGTCGCGGCTGTGCCCGCGGCCTATTTTTTGTCGCGGGGATGGGATGGGAAATGTCTCGGCCCATTCCAAGTCCGGCGGATGAAGCTCGCCAGCCCCACGCCCCAAGGCTGTAGCCCACCCCTTTTTTGGGCATTTTTCCGCAGGACGAACTTGGCGCCAAGGGGTTCGGCCGCTCATTTTTGGGCGTGGCTGTGCCCGCGGCCTATTTTTGTCGCGGGGAGGGGGTGACCAAAGTCTCGGCCCATTCCGAGGATGGCGGACGAAGTTCGCCGGCCCCACGCCCCAAGGCTATAGCCCACCCCCTTTTTGCGCATTTTTCCGCAGCACGAACTTGGCGACAAGGGGTTCGGCTTCTCACTTTTGGGCGCGGCTGTGCTCGCGGCCTATTTTTGTCGCGGGGAGGGGATGGGAAAAGTCTCGGCCCATTCCGAGTCCGGCGGACGAAGTTCGTCTGCCCCACGCCCCAAGGCTGTAGCCCACCCCCCTTTTTGGGCATTTTTCCGCCGGGTGAACTTGGCGCCAAGGGGTTCGGTTGCTCTCTTTTGGGCGCGGCTGTGCCCGCGGCCTATTTTTGCTGCGGGGAGGGGGTGGGAAAAGCTCGGCCCATTCCGAGTCCGGCGGACGAGGTTCGCCAGCCCCACGCCCCAGGGCTACAGCCCACCCCCTTTTTGGGCATTTTTCCGCAGGACGAACTTGGCGCCACGGGGTTCGGCTGCTCTTTTTTGGCGCGGCTGTGCCCTTAGCCTATTTTTGTCACGGGGAGGGGGTGGGCAAAGTCTCGATCCATTCCAAGGAAGGGGGACAAAGTTCGCCAGCCGCACGCCCAAAGGCTATAGCCCACCCCCTTTTTTGGGCTTTTTTCCGCTGGACGAACTTAGCGCCAAGTGGTTCGGCTGTTCTTTTTTTCGGTGCGGGCTGTGCCCGCGGCCTATGTTTGTCGCGGGGAGGGGGGTGGGAAAAGTCTTGGCCCATTCCGAGTCCGGCGGACGAAGTTTCGCCCGCCCCACGCCTTAAGGCTATAGCCCACCCACTTTTTGGGCATTTTTCCGCAGGACGAACTTGGCGCCAAGGGGTTCGGCTGCTCTTTTTTGGGTGCGGCTGAGCCCGCGGCCTATTTTTTCGCGGGGAGGGGGTGGACAAAGTCTCGGCCCCATTCCGAGTCCGGCGGACGAAGTTCGCCAGCCCCAAGCCCCAAGGCTATAGCCCACCCCCTTTTTGGGCATTTTTCTGCAGGACGAACGTGGCGCCAAGGGGTTCGGATGCTCTTTTTTGGGCGCGGGCTGTGCCCGCGGCCTATTTTTTGTCGTGGGGAGGGGGTGGGCAAAGTCTCGGCTCATTCCGAGTCCGGCGGACGAAGTGCGCAAGCCCCACGCCCCAAGGCTATAGCCCACCCCTTTTTTGGGCATTTTTCTGCAGGACGAACTTGGCGCCAAGGGGTTCGGCAACTCTTTGTTGGGTACGGCTGCGCCCGTGGCCTTTTTTTATCGAGGGGAGGGGGTGGGCAAAGTCTCGGCCCATTCCGAGGAAGGGGGGACGAAGTTCGCCAGCCCCACGCACCAAGGCAATAGCCCACCCCTTTTTTGGGCATTTTTCCGCAGGACGAACTTGCCGCCAAGGGGTTTGGCTGCTCTTTTTTGGACGCGGCTGTGCCCGCGGCCTATTTTTGTCGCGGGGAGGGGGTGGGCAAAGTCTCTTCCATTCCGAGTCCGGCGGACGAAGTTCGCCAGCCCCACGCCCCAAGGCAATAGCCCACCCCTTTTTTTGGGCATTTTTTCCGCAGGAGGAACTTGGCGCCAAGGGGGTTCGGCTGCTCTTTTTTGGGCGCGGCTGCGTCCGCGTCCTATTTTCGGCACGGGGAGGGGGTGGGCAAAGTCTCGGCCCATTCCGAGTCCGGCGGACGAACTCCGGCCGCCCCACGGCCCAAGGCTATAGCCCACCCCCTTTTTGGGCATTTTTTCCGCAGGACGAACTTGGCGCCAAGGGGTTCGGCTGCTCTTTTTTTGGCGCGGCAGTGCCCGCGGCCTATTTTTGTCGCTGGGAGGGGGTAGGAAAAGTCTGGGCCCATCCCGTGTCTGGGCGTGGGGCCGGCGAACTTCATCCGCCTTCCTCGGAATGCGCCGAGACTCTGCCCACCCCCCTCCCCGCGACAAAAATAGGCCGCGGGCACAGCCGCGCCAAAAAAGAGCAGCCGAACCCCTTGGCGCCAAGTTCGTCCTGCGGCAAAATGCCCAAAAAAAGGGGTAGTGCTATAGCCTTTGGGCGTGGGGCAGGCGAACTTCATCCGCCTTCCTCGGAATGGGCCGAGACTTTGCCCACCCCCTCCCCGCGACAAAAATAGGCCGCGGGCTTAGCCTCGCCCAAAAAAGAGCAGCCGAAACCCCTTGGCGCCAAGTTCATCCTGCGGAAAAATGCCCAAAATGAAGGTGCGTTTTGGCCTTGGGGCGTGGGGCTGGCAAACTTCGTCCGCCAGACTCGGAATGGGCCGAGACTTTTCCCACCCCCTCCCCGCGACAAAAATAGGCCGCGGGCACAGCCGTGCCAAAAAAAGAGCAGCCGAACCCCTAGGCGCCAAGTTCGTCCTGCGGCAAAATGCCCAAAAAAGGGATGTGCTATAGCCTTTGGGCGTGGGGCCGGCAAACTTGATCCGCCTTCCTCGGAATGGGCTGAGACTTTGGCAACCCCCCTCCCTGCGTCAAAAATAGGACGCGGGCACAGCCTTGCCCAAAAAAGAGCAGCCGAACCCCTTGGCGCCAAGTTCGTCCTGCAGAAAAATGCCCAAAAAAATGGTGTGTGCTATAGCCTTTGGGCGTGGGGGGTGGCGAACTTCGTCCCCCTACCTCGGAATGGACCGAGACTTTGGCCACCCCCTCCCCGCGTAAAAAAATAGGCCGCGGAGGGAACAGCCCTCGCCCAAAAAAAGAGCAGCCGAACCCCTTGGCGCCAAGTTCGTCCTGCGGCAAAATGTCCAAAAAATGGGGTGTGTTATAGCCTTTGGCCGTGGGGCCGGCGAACTTCATCCGCCTTCCTCGGAATGCGCCGAGACTCTGCCCACCCCCCTCCCCGCGACAAAAATAGGCCGCGGGGCACAGCCGCGCCAAAAAAGAGCAGCCGAACCCCTTGGCGCCAAGTTCGTCCTGCGGCAAAATGCCCAAAAAAGGGGGTGTGCTATAGCCTTTGCGCGTGGGGCCGGCAAAGTTCATCCCCCTTCCTCGGAATGGGCCGAGACTCTGCCCACCCCCTCGCCACGTCAAAAATAGGCCGCGGGCACAGCCGTGCCCAAAAAAGAGCAGCCGAACCCCTTGGCGCCAAGTTCGTCCTACGGCAAAATGCCCAAAAAATGGGTGTGTGCTATAGCCTTGGGGCGTGGGGCTGGCGAACTTCGTCTGCCGGACTCGGAATGGGCCGAGACTCTTGCCCACCCCCTCCCCGCGACAAAACTAGACCGCGGGCACAAGCCGCACCCACAAAAAAGATGCGGCCGACCCCTTGGCGCCAAGTTCGTCCTGCGGAAAAATGCCCAAAAAAGGGGGTGTGCTATAGCCTTTGGGCGTGGGGCCGCCAAAGTTCATCCGCCCTCCTCGGAATGGGGCCGAGCAATTGCCAACTCCCTCCCCGCACCAAAAATAGGCCGCAGGCACAGCCGCGCCCAAAAAAGAGCAGTCGAACCCCTTGGCCGCAAGTTCGTCGTGCGGAAAAATGCCCAAAAAAGGGGGTGTACTATAGCCTTGGGGCGTGGGGCTGCCGATGTTCGTCGGCGGGACTCGGAATGGGCCGAGACTTTTCCCACCCGCTCCCCGTGAAAAAAATAGGCCGCGGGCACAGCCTCGCCCAAAAAAGAGCAGCCGAACCCCTTGGCGCCAAGTTCGTCCCGCGGAAAAATGCCTAAAAAAGAGGTGTGCTATAGCTTTGGGGCGTGGGGCTGCCGGAGTTCGTCCGCTAGACTCGGAATGGGCCGAGACTTCGACCACCCCTCCCCGCGCCAAAAATAGGCCGCGGGCACAGCTGCACCCAAAAAAAGAGCAGTCGAACCCCTTGGCGCCAAGTTCGTCCTGCGGAAAAATGCCCAAAAAAGGGGTGTGCTATAGACTTTGGGCGTGGGCCGGCAAAGTTCCTCCGCCTTCCTCGGAATGGGTCGAGACTTTGCCCACACCCTCCCCGCTCTTTTTCGGTCGCGGGCACAGCCCGCGCCCAAAAAAGAGCAGCCGAACCCCTTGGCGCCAAGTTCGTCCTGCGGAAAAATGCCCAAAAAAGGGGTGTGCTATAGCCTTTGGGCGTGGGGCCGGCGAACATCGTCGTCCGCCCTCCTCGGAATGGGCCGAGACTTTGCCCACCCCCTCCCCGTGACAAAAATTGGCCGCGGGGCACAGCCGCGCCCAAAAAAGAGCAGCCGAACCCCTTGGCGACAAGTTCGTCCTGCGGAAAAATGCCCAAAGAAGGGGTGTGCTATAGCCTTTGGGCGTGCGGCCGGCAAAGTTCCTCCGCCTTCCTCGGAATGGGCCGAGACTTTGCCCACCCCCTCCCAGTGCCAAAAATAGGCCGCGGACACAGCCCGCGCCCAAAAAAGAGCAGCCGAACCGTTTAGCGCCAACTTCGTCCGGCGGAAAAATGCCCACAAAAGGGGGTGTACTATCGCGTTGGGCCGTTGGGCTGCCGATGTTCGTCCGCCGGACTCCGAATGGGGCCGAGACTTGGCCCACCCCCTCCCCACGCCAATAATAGGCGGCGGCCCGCAGCCGCGTCCAAAAAAAGAGCAGTCGAACCCCTTGGCGCCAAGTTCGTCCTGCAGAAAAATGCCCAAAAAAGGGGGTGCGCTATAGCCTTTGGGCGTAGGGCGGGGCGAACTTCGTCCGCCGGACTCGGAATGGGCTGAGACATTGGCCACCCCCTCCCCGCGACAAAAATAGGCCACGGGCACAGCCTCGCCCAAAAAAGAGCAGCCGAACCCCCTTGGCGCCAAGTTCGTTCCAGCGGAAAATTGCCTAAAAAAGGGGGGTGTGCTATAGCCTCTGGGCGTGGGGCCGGCAAAGTTCAACCGCCTTCCTCAGATTGGGCCTAGACTTTGGCCAACCCCTCCCCGCGCCAAAAATAAGCTGCGGGCACAGCCGCGCCCCAAAAAATAGCAGCCGAACCCCTTGGCACCAAGTTCGTCCTGCAGAAAAAAGCCCAAAAAGGGGGGTGGGCTATAGCCTTGGGGCATGGGGCTGGTGAACCCTCCACGCGACAAAAATAGGCCGCGGGTACAGCCGTAGCCAAAAAAAGAGCAGCCGAACCCCTTGGCGCCCAAGTTCGTCCTGCGGAAAAAAAGCCCTAAAAGGGCGTGGGGCTATAGCCTTGGGGCGTGGTGCTGGCGCACTTAGTCCGCCAGACTCGGAATGGGCCGAGGGGTTGCCCCCCCCCTCCCCGTGACAAAAATAGGTCATGGGCACCAGCCGCGCCCAAAAAAGAGCAGCCGAACCCCTTGGCGCCAAGTTCGTCCTGCGGAAAAATGCCCAAAAAAGGAGGTGGGCTATAGCCTTGGGGCGTGCGGGCTGGCGAACATCGTCCGCCGGACTCGGAATGGGCCGAGACTTTTCCCACCCCCTCCCCGCGCAAAAAATAGGCCGCGGGGCACAGCCGAACACAAAAAAGAACAACCGAACCCCCTTGGCGCTAAGTTCGTCCTGCGGAAAAATGCCCAAAAAGGGGGGTGGGCTATAGCCTTGGGGGCGTGGGGCAGGCGAACTACGTCCGCCGGACTCGGAATGGGACGAGACATTGACCACCCCCCTCCCCGCGACAAAAATAGGCCCATGGGCACAGCCGCGCCCAATAAAGAGCAGCCGAACCCCTTGGCGCCAAGTTCGTCCTGCGGAAAAAATGCCCAAAAATGGGCTGGGCTATAGCCTTGGGGCATGGGGCAGGTGAACTACGTCCGCCGGACTCGGAATGGGCCGAGACACTGACCAGCCCCCTCCCCGCGACAAAAATAGGCCGCCAGCGCAGCCGCACCTGAAAAAGAGCAGACGAACCCCTTGGCGCCAAATTCGTCCTGCGGAAAAATGCCCAAAAAGGGGGCTGGGCTATAGCGTTGGGGTGTGGGGCTCGCGAACTTCGTTCGCCAGCCTCGGAATGGCCCGAGGCGTTGCCCACCCCCCTCCCCCGCGACAAAAATAGGCCACAGGCACAGACGCGCCCAAAAACGAGCAGCCGAACCCCTTGGCGCCAAGTTCGTCCTGCGAAAAAATGCCCAAAAAAGGGGGGTGGGCTATAGCCTTGGGGAGTGGGGGCAGGCGAACTACGTCCGCCGGACTCAGAATGGGCCGAGACATTGACCAGCCCCTCCCCCGTGACAAAAAATAGGCCATGGGCACAGCCGCGCCCAATAAAGAGCAGCCGAACCCCTTGGCGCCAATTTCGTCCTGCGGAAAAAAAGCCCAAAAAAGGGGTGGGCTATAGCCTTCGGGCGTGGGGCTGGCGAACTACGTCCGCCGGACTCGGAATGGGGCCGAGACTTTTCCCCAACCCCTCCTCTGCACCAAAAATAGGCCGCGGGCACAGCCGGCGCCCAAAAAAAGAGTAGCTGAACCCCTTGGCGCGAAGTTCGTCCTGCGGAAAGAAATGCCCAAAAAAGGGGTGGGCTATAGACATGGGGTGTGGGCCTGGCGCACTTCGTCCGCCCCGACTCGGAATGTGCCGAGAGTTTGCCCACCCCCCTCCCCCGCGACAAAAATAGGCAACGGGCACAGCCGCGCCCAAAAAAAGAGCAGCTGAACCCCTTGGCGCCATGTTCGTCCTGCGGAAAAATGCGCAAAAAAGGCGTGGGCTATAGCCTTGGGGCGTGGGGAAGGTGAACTTCGTCCGCCGGACCCAGAATGGGCCCGAACTTTTCCCATACCCTCCCCCGCGGCCAAAAGAGGCCGCGGCCACAGCCGCACCCAAAAAAGAGCAGCCGAACACCTTGGCGCCAAGTTCGTCCTGTGGAAAAATGTCCAAAAAAGGGGTGGGCTATAACCCTGGGGCGCGGGGGGGGCGCACTTCGTCCCGCCGGACTTGGAATGGGCCGAGACTTTCCCCACACCCCCTCCCCGCGACAAAAATAGGCCGCGGGCGCGGCCTCCCCCAAAAAAAGAGCAGCCGAACCCCTTGGTGCCAAGTTCGTCCTGCGGAAAAATGCCCAAAAAGGGGCTGGGCTATAGCGTTGGGGTGTGGGGCTCGCGAACTTCGTTCGCCCAGCCTCGGAATGGCCCGAGGCGTTGCCCACCCCCTCCCCGCGACAAAAATAGGCCACAGGCACAGACGCGCCCAAAAAACGAGCAGCCGAACCCCTTGGAGCCAAGTTCGTCCTGCAGAAAAATGCCCAAAAAGGGGGTGGGCTACAGCCTTGCGGCGTGGGGGCAGGCGAACTACGTCCGCCGGACTCAGAATGGGCCGAGACATTGACCACCCCCTCCCCGTGACAAAAATAGGCCATGGGGCACAGCCCGCGCCCAAAAAAGAGCAGCCGAACCCCTTGGCGCCAAGTTCGTCCTGCGGAAAAAATGCCCAAAAAAGGGGTGGGCTATAGCCCTTGGGGCGCGGAGCTGGCAAACTTCGTCCGCCGGACTCGGAATGGGCCGAGACTTTTTCCACCGCCTCCCCGCGCAAAAAATAGGCCGCGGGGACAGCCGCGTCCCAAAAAGAGAACCCGAACCCCTTGGCGCCAAGTTCGTCCTGCAGAAAAATGCCCAAAAAACGGGGTGGGGCTATAGCCTTGGGGGCGTGGGGCGGGGCGAACTTCGTCCGCCAGACTCGGAATGGGCCAAGGCGTTGCCCACCCCCCTCCCAGCAACACAAATAGGCCACGGGCACAGCCGCGCCCAAAAAAGAGCAGCCGAACCCCTTGGCGCCAAGTTCGGTCCTGCGGAAAATGCCCATAAAAGGGGGTGGGCTATAGCCTTGGGGCGTGGGTGCTGGCGAACTTCGTCCGCCGGGCTCCAAATGGGCCAAAACTTATCCCACCCCCCTCCCCACGACAAAAATAGTCCGCGGGCACAGCCACGCCCAAAAATGAGCAGCCGAACCCCTTGGCGCCAAGGTTCGTCCTGCGGAAAAATTCCCAAAAAAGGGGGTGGGCTATAGCCCTGGGGCGTGGGGGGGGCGCACTTCATCCGCCGGACTCGGAATGGGCCGAGACTTTCCTCACCCCCCTCCCCACGACAAAAATAGGCCGCGGGCACAGCCGAGCCCAAAAAAAGAGCAGCCCGAACCCCTTGGCGCCAAGTTCGTCCTGCGGAAAAATGCCCAAAAAAGGGGGGTGGGCTATAGCCTTGGGGCGTGGGGGCCGGCGAACTTCGTCCGCCGCACTCGGAATGGGCCGAGACTTTTCCCAACCCCCTCCCTGCACCAAAAATAGGCCGCGGGCACAGCCGCGCCCAAAAAAGAGTAGCTGAACCCCTTGGCGCGAAGTTCGTCCTGCGGAAAAAATGCCCAAAAAAGGGGTGGGCTATAGACATGGGGTGTGGGGCTGGCGCACTTCGTCCGCTCCGACTCGGAATGTGCCGAGAGTTTGCCCACCCCCTCCCCGCGACAAAAATAGGCAACGGGCACAGCCGCGCCCAAAAAAAGAGCAGCCCGAACCCCTTGGCGCCATGTTCGTCCTGCGGAAAAATGCGCAAAAAAGGCGTGGGCTATAGCCTTGGGGCGTGGGGAAGGTGAACTTCGTCCGCCGGACCCAGAATGGGCCCGAACTTTTCCCATACCCTCCCCGCGGCCAAAATAGGCCGCGGGCACAGCCGCACCCAAAAAAGAGGAGCCGAACACCTTGGCAACAAGTTCGTCCTGTGGAAAAATGTCCAAAAAAGGGGTGGGCTATAACCCTGGGGCGCGGGGGGGCGCACTTCGTCCGCCGGACATCGGAATGGGCCGAGACTTTCCCCACCCCCTTCCCACGACAAAAATAGGCCGCGGGCGCGGCCTCCCCCAAAAAAAGAGCAGCCGAACCCCTTGGTGCCAAGTTCGTCCTGCGGAAAAATGCCCAAAAAGGGCTGGGCTATAGCGTTGGGGTGTGGGGGATCGCGAACTTCGTTCGCCCAGCCTCGGAATGGGCCTGAGTCGTTGCCCACCCCCTCCCCGCGACAAAAATAGGCCGCAGGCACAGACGCGCCCAAAAACGAGCAGCCGAACCCCTTGGAGCCAAGTTCGTCCTGCAGAAAAATGCCCAAAAAGGGGGTGGGCTACAGCCTTGCGGCGTGGGGCAGGCGAACTACGTCCGCCGGACTCAGAATGGGCCGAGACATTGACCACCCCCTCCCCGTGACAAAAATAGGCCATGGGCACAGCCGCGCCCAAAAAAGAGCAGCCGAACCCCTTGGCGCCAAGTTCGTCCTGCGGAAAAATGCCCAAAAAAGGGGTGGGCTATAGCCTTGGGGCGCGGAGCTGGCAAACTTCGTCCGCCGGACTCGGAATGGGCCGAGACTTTTTCCACCGCCTCCCCGCGCAAAAAATAGGCCGCGGGGACAGCCGCGTCCAAAAAGAGAACCCGAACCCCTTGGCGCCAAGTTCGTCCTGCAGAAAAATGCCCAAAAACGGGGTGGGCTATAGCCTTGGGGCGTGGGGCGGGCGAACTTCGTCCGCCAGACTCGGAATGGGCCAAGGCGTTGCCCACCCCCTCCCAGCAACACAAATAGGCCACGGGCACAGCCGCGCCCAAAAAAGAGCAGCCGAACCCCTTGGCGCCAAGTTCGTCCTGCGGAAAATGCCCAAAAAGGGGGTGGGCTATAGCCTTGGGGCGTGGTGCTGGCGAACTTCGTCCGCCGGGCTCCAAATGGGCCAAAACTTATCCCACCCCCTCCCCACGACAAAAATAGTCCGCGGGCACAGCCACGCCCAAAAATGAGCAGCCGAACCCCTTGGCGCCAAGTTCGTCCTGCGGAAAAATTCCCAAAAAAGGGGTGGGCTATAGCCCTGGGGCGTGGGGGGGCGCACTTCATCCGCCGGACTCGGAATGGGCCGAGACTTTCCTCACCCCCTCCCCACGACAAAAATAGGCCGCGGGCGCAGCCGAGCCCAAAAAAGAGCAGCCGAACCCCTTGGCGCCAAGTTCGTCCTGCGGAAAAATGCCCAAAAAGGGGGTGGGCTATAGCCTTGGGGCGTGGGGCCGGCGAACTTCGTCCGCCGCACTCGGAATGGGCCGAGACACTGACCACCCCCTCCCCGCAACAAAAACAGGCCGCGGGCACAGCCGTACCCAAAAAAGAGCAGCCGAACCCCTTGGTGCCAAGTTCGTCCAGCGGAAAATGCCCAAAAAGGAGGTGGGCTATAGCCTTGGGGCGTGGGGCTGGCGGACTTCGTCCGCCGGGCTCCGAATGGGCCAAAACTTATCCCATCCCCTCCCCACGACAAAAATAGGCCGCGGGCACAGCCGCGCCCAAAAAAGAGCAGCCGAACCCCTTGGCGCCAAGTTCGTCCTGCGGAAAAATGCCCAAAAAAGGGGTGGGCTATAGCCCTGGGGCGTGAGGGGCGCACTTCATCCGCCGGACTCGGAATGGGCCGAGACATTCCCCACCCCCTCCCCGCGACAAAAATAGGCCGCGGGCGCAGCCGAGCCCAAAAAAGAGCAGCCGAACCCCTTGGCGCCAACTTCGTCCTGCGGAAAAATGCCCAAAAAGGGGGTGGGCTATAGCCTTGGGGCGTGGGGCCGGCGAACTTCGTCCGCCGGACTCGGAATGGGCCGAGACACTGACCACCCCCTCCCCGCAACAAAAACAGGCCGCGGGCACAGCCGCACCCAAAAAAGAGCAGCCGAACCCCTTGGTGCCAAGTTCGTCCTGCGGAAAATGCCCAAAAAGGGGGTGGGCTATAGCCTTGGGGCGTGGGGCTGGCGAACTTCGTCCGCCGGGCTCCGAATGGGCCAAAACTTATCCCACCCCCTCCCCACGACAAAAATAGGCCCCGGGCGCAGCCGCACCCAAAAAAGAGCAGTCGAACCCCTTGGCGCCAAGTTCGTCCAGCGGAAAAATGCCCAAAAAAGGGGTGGGCTATAGCCCTGGGGCGTGGGGGGGCGCACTTCATCCGCCGAACTCGGAATGGGCCGAGACTTTCCCCACCCCCTCCCCGCGTCAAAAATAGGCCGCGGACGCAGCCGAGCCCATAAAAGAGCAGCCGAACCCCTTGGCGCCAAGTTCGTCCAGCGGAAAAATGCCCAAAAAGGGGGTGGGCTATAGCCTTGGGGCGTGGGGCTGGCGAACTTCGTCCGCCGGGCTCCGAATGGGCCAAAACTTATCCCACCACCTCCCCACGACAAAAATAGGCTGCGGGCACAGCCGCGCCCAAAAAAGAGCAGCCGAACCCCTTGGCGCCAAGTTCGTCCGGCGGAAAAATGCCGAAAAAAGGGGCGTGCTATAGCCTTGGGGCGTGGGGCTGGCGAACTTCGTCTGCCGCACTCGGAATGGGCCGAGACTTTGGCCACCACCTCCCCGCGACAAAAATAGGCTGCGGGCACAGCCTCGCCCAAAAAAGAGCAGCCGAACCCCTTGGCGCCAAGTTCGTCCTGCGGAAAAATGAACAAAAAAGGGCGTGCTATAGGCTTTGGGCGTGGGGCCGGCGCACTTCGTCCGCCTTCCTCGGAATGGGCTGAGCTTTGGCCACCCCCTCCCCACGACAGAAATAGGCCGCGGGCACAGCCTCGCCCAAAAAATAGCAGCCAAACCCTTTGGCGCCAAGTTCGTCCTGCGGAAAAATGCCCAAAAAGGGGGTGGGCTACAGCCTTGGGGCGTGGGGCAGGCGAACTACGTCCGCCGGACTCGGAATGGGGCGAGACATTGACTACAGCCTCCCCGCGACAAAAATAGGCCGGGGGCGCAGCCGCGCTCGAAAAAGAGCCGACGAACCCCTTGGCGCCAAATTCGTCCTGCGGAAAAATGCCCAAAAAGGGGTGCGCGATAGCCTTGGGGCGTGGGGCTGGCGAACTTCCTCCGCCAGACTCGGAATGGGCCGAGGCGTTGCCCACCCCCTCCCCGCGACAAAAATAGGCCACGGGCACAGACGCGCCCAAAAACGAGCAGCCGAACCCCTTGGCGCCAAGTTCGTCCTGCGGAAAAATGCCCAAAAAAGGGGTGGGCTTTAGCATTGGGGCGTGGTGCTGGCGCACTTCGTCCGCAGACTCGGAATGGGCCGAGGCGTTGCCCACCCCCTCCCCGTGACAAAAATAGGTCACGGGCACAGCCGCACCCAAAAAAGAGCAGCCGAACCCCTTGGCAACAAGTTCGTCCTGCGGAAAATTGCGCAAAAAGGGCGTGGGCTATAGCCTTGGGACGTGGGGCTGGCGAACTACGTCCGCCGGACTCAGCATGGGCCAAAACTTTTCCCACCCCCTTCCCACGACAGAACTAGGCTGTGGGCACAGCCGCGCCCAAAAAAGAGCAGCCAAACCCCTTGGCGCCAAGTTCGTCCTGCGGAAAAATGCCCAAAAAAGGGGTGAGCTATAGCCCTGGGGCGTGGGGGGGCGCACGTCGTCCGCCGGACTCGGAATGGGCCGAGACATTACCCAACCCTTCCCCCCAACAAAAATAGGCCGCGGTCACAGCCGCACCCAAAAAAGAGCAGCCGAACCCCTTGGCGCCAAGTTCGTCCAGCGGAAGAATGCCCAAAAAGGGAGTGGGCTATAGCCTTGGGGCGTGGGGCTGGCGAACTTCGTCCCCCGTACTCGGAATGGGCTGAGACTTTGACCACCCCCTCCCCGCGACAAAAATAGGCCGCGGGTGCAGCCGCGCCCGAAAAAGAGCTGACGAACCCCTTGGCGCCAAGTTCGTCCTGTGGAAAAATGCCCAAATATGGGGTGAGGTATAGCCCTGGGGCGTGGGGGGGGCGCATTTCGTCCGCCGGACTCGGAATGGGCCGAGGCATTGCCCACCCCCTCCCCGCGACAAAAATAGGCCGCGGGCACAGCCGCGCCCCAAAAAGAGCAGCCGAACCCCTTGGCGCCATGTTCGTCCTGCTCAAAAATGCCCAAAAAAGGGGTGGGCTATAGCCTTGCGGCGTGGGGCTGGCGAACTTCGTCCGCCAGACTCCGAATGGCCCGAGTCGTTGCCCACCCCCTCCCCATGACAAAAATAGGCGTCGGGCCCAGTCGCGCCGAAAAAAGAGCAGCCGAACCCCTCGACGCCATGTTCGTCCTGCGGAAAAATGCCCAAAAAAGGGGTGGGCTATAGCCTTAGGGCGTGGGGCAGGCGAACATCGTCCGCCGGACTCGGAATGGGCCGAGACTTTTCCCACCCCCTACCCGCGCAAAAAATAGGCCGTGGGCTAAGCCGCGCCCAAAAAAGAGCAGACGAACCCCTTGGCGCTAAGTTCTTCCTGCGGAGAAATGCCCAAAAAAGGGGTGTGCTATAGCCTTGGGGCGTGGGGCTGCCGAAGTTCGTCCGCCGGACTCGGAATGGGCCGAGACTTTTCTCACCCCCTCCCCGCGGCAAAAATAGGCTGCGGGCACAGCCACGTGCAAAAAAGAGCAGCCGAACCCCTTGGCGCTAAATTCGTCCGGCGGAAAAATGCCCAAAAAAGGGGTGGGCTACAGCCTTGGGGCGTCGGGCTGGCGAACTTCGTCCGTCGGACTCGGAATGGGCCGAGACTTTGCCCACCCCCTCCCCGCGACAAAAATAGGTCGCTGGCACAGCCACGCCCAAAAAAGAGCTGCCGAACCCCTTGGCGCCAAGTCAGTCCTGCGGAAAAATGCCCAAAAAGGGGGTGGGCTATAGCCTTGGGGCGTGGGGCTGGCGTACTTCGTCCGGCTTCCTTGGAATAGGCCGAGACTTTGCCCACTGCCGCCCCGAAACAAAAATCGGCGGCGGGCACAGCCGCGCCCAAAAACGTGCTGCCGAACCCCTTGGCGCCATGTTCGTCATGCGGAAAAATGCCCAAAAAAGGGGTGGGCTATAGGCTTGGGGCATGGGGCCGCCGAACTTCGTCCGCCGGACTCGGAATGGGCCGAGACTTTGGCCACCCCCTCCGCGCACCAAAAATAGGCCGCCGGCACAGCCGCGCCCAAAAAAGAGCAGCCGAACCCCTTGGCGCCAAGTTCGTCCTGCGGAAAAATGCCCAAAAAAGGGGTGTGCTATAGCCTTGGGGGGTGGGGCCGGCTAAGTTCGTCCGCCGGACTCGGAATGGGCCGAGACTTTTCCCACCCTCTCACCACGACAAAAATAGGCCGCGGACGCATCCGCGCCCATAAAAGAGCAGCCGAACCCCTTGGCGCCAAGTTCGTCCTGCGGAAAAATGCCCAAAAAAGGGGTGGGCTATAGCCTTGGGGCGTGGGGCTGGCGAACTTCGTCCGCCGGACTCGGAATGGGCCGAGACATTCCCCACCCCTCCCCGTGATAAAAATAGGCCGCGGGCACAGCCGCGCCCAAGAAAGAGCAGCCGAACCCCTTGGCGCCAAGTTCGTCCTGCGGAAAAATGCCCAAAAAAGGGGTGGCCTATAGCCTTGGGGCGTGGGGCCGGCGAACTTCGTCCGTCGGACTCGGAATGGGCCGAGAGTTTTCCCACCCCCTCCCCGCAACAAAAATAGGCTGCGGGCAGCGCCGCGCCCAAAAAAGAGCAGGCGAACCCCTTGGCGCCAAGTTCGTCCTGCGGAAAAATCCCCAAAATAAGTGTGGGCTACAGCCTTGGGGCATGGGGCGGGCGAACTTCGTTCGCCTTCCTCGGAATGGGCCGAGACTTTTCCCACCCCCTCACCGCGACAAAAATAGGCCGCGGATGCATCCGCGCCCAAAAAAGAGCAGCCGAACCCCTTGGACCCAAGTTCGTCCTGCGGAAAAATGCCCAAAAAAGGGGTGGGCTATAGCCTTGGGGCGTGGGGCTGGCGAACTTCGTCCCTCGGACTCGGAATGGGCCGAGAGTTTTCCCACCCCCTCCCCGCAACAAAAATAGGCTGCGGGCACAGCCGCGCCCAAAAAAGAGCAGCCAAACCCCTTGGCACCAAGTTCGTCCCGTGGAGAAATGCCCAAAAAAGGGGTGGGCTGTAGCCTTGGGGCGTGGGGCTGGCGAACATCGTCCGCCGGACTCGGAATGGGCCGAGACTTTCCGCACCGCCTCCCCATGACAAAAATCGGCCGCGGGCACAGCCGCACCGAAAAAAGAGCTGCCAAACCCCGTGGCGCCAACTTCGTCCTGCGGAAAAATGCCCAAAAATCGGGTGGGCTATAGCCTTGGGGCGTGGGGCTGGCCTTGGGGCGTGGGGCCGGCGCACTTCGTCCGCCGGACTCGGAATGGACCGAGACTTTTCCCACCCCCTCCACACGACAAAAATAGGCCGCGGGCACAGCCGCGCCCACAAAAGAGCAGCCGAACACCTTGGCGCAAAGTTCGTCCTGCAGAAAAATACCCAAAAAAGGGGTGTGCTATAGCCTTTGGGCGTGGGGCCGGCAAAGTTCATCCGCCTTCCTCGGAATGGGCCGAGACTTTCCCCCCCCCCTCCCCGCGCTAAAAATAAGCTGCGGGCACAGCCGCTCCCAAAAAAGAGTGGCCGAACCCCTTGGCGCAAAGTTCGTCCTGCGGAAAAATGCCCAAAAAAGGGGTGTGCTATAGCCTTGGGGCGTGGGGCTGCCGAAGTTCGTCCGCCGGCCTCAGAACGGGCCGAGACTTTTCCCACCCCCTCCCCGCGACAAAAATAGGCCGCGGGCACAGCCGCTCCCAAAAAAGAGCAGCCGAACCCCTTGGTGCCAAGTTCGTCCTGCGGAAAAATACCCAAAAAAGAGGTGGGCTATAGCCTTGGGGCGTGGGGCTGGCGAACTTCGTCCGCCGGACTCCGAATGGGCCGAGACTTTTCCCACCCCCTCCCCGTGATAAAAATAGGCCGCGGGATCAGCGGCGCCCAAAACAAAGCAGCCGAACCCCTTGGCGCCAAGTTCGTCCAGCGGAAAAATGCCCAAAAACGGGGTGGTCTATAGCCTTGGGGCGTGAGGCTGGCCAACTTCGTCCGCCGGACTCAGAATGAGCCGAGACTTTTCCCACCCCTTCCCCGTGACAAAAATAGGCCGCGGGTACAGCCGTGCCCAAAAAAGAGCAGCCGAACACCTTGGCGCCAAGTCCGTCCTGCGGAAAAATGCCCAAAAAAGGGGTGGGCTATAGCCTTGGGGCGTAGCGCTGGCCAACTTCATCCGCCGGACTCGGAATGGGCCGAGACTTTTCCCACCCCCTCCCCGCGACAAAAATAGGCCGTGGGTACAGCCGTGCCCAAAAAAGAGCAGCCGAACACCTTGGCGCCAAGTCCGTCCTGCGGAAAAATGCCCAAAAAGGGGGTGGGCTATAGCCTTGGGGCGTGGGGCTGGCCGACTTCGTCCGCCGGACTCGGCATGGGCCGAGACTTTGCCCACCCCCTCCCCGCGACAAAAATAGGCCGCGGGCACAGCCGCGCCCAAAAAAGAGCAGCCGAACCCCTTGGCGCAGAGTTCGTCCTGCGGAAAAAGACCCAAAAAAGGGGTGTGCTATAGCCTTTTGGCGTGGGGCCGGCAAAGTTCATCCGCCTTCCTCGGAATGGGCCCTGACTTTGCCCACCCCCTCCCTGCGACAAAAATTGGCCGCGCGCACAGCCGCGCCCAAAAAAGAGAATTCGAACCCCTTGGCGCCAAGTTTCTCCTGCGGAAAAATGCCCATAATGGGTGTGGGCTATAGCCTTGGGGCGTGGGGCGGGCGAACTTCGGCCGCCTTCCTCGGAATGGGCCGAGACTTTCGCCACCCCCACCCCGCGAAAATAATAGGCCGCGGGCACAGCCGCGCCCAAAAAAGTGCAGCCGAACCCCTTGGCGCCAAGTTTGTCCTGAGGAAAAATGCCCAAAATGGGTGTGGGCTATAGCCTCGGGGCGTGGGGCGGGCGAACTTCGTCCGCCGCACTCGGAATGGGCCAAGACTTTTCCCACCCCCTCCCCATGATAAAAATAGGCCGCGGGCACAGCAGCACCTATAAAAGAGCAGCCGAACCCCTGGGCGCCAAGTTCGTCCAGCGGAAAAATGCCCAAAAAAGGGGTGGGCGATAGCCTTGGGGCGTGGGGCTGTCAAAGTTCGTCCGCCGAACTCGGAATGGGCCGAGACTTGGCCCACCCCCTCCCCGCGACAAAAATTGGCTGCGGGCACAGCCGCACCCAAAAAGGAGCAGCCGAACCCCTTGGCGCCAAGTTCGTCGTGCGGAAAAATGCCCAAAAAGGGGGTGGGCTATAGCCTTGGGGCGTGGGGCTGGCGAAGTTCGTCCGCCAGACTCGGAATGCGCCAAGACTTTGCCCACCCCCTCCCCACGACAAAAATAGTCCACGGGCACAGCCGCACCCAAAAAAGAGCAGCCGAACCCCTTGCCGCAAAGTTCGTCCTGCAGAAAAATACCCAAAAAAGGGGTGTGCTATAGCCTTTGGGCGTGGGGCCGGCAAAGTTCATCCGCCTTCCTCGGAATGGGCCGAGACTTTGCCCCCCCCCTCCCCGCGCTAAAAATAAGCTGCGGGCACAGCCGCTCCCAAAAAAGAGTGGCCGAACCCCTTGGCGCAAAGTTCGTGCTGCGGAAAAATACCCAAAAAAGGGGTGCGCTATAGCCTTTGGGCGTGGGGCTGGCAAAGTTCATCCGCCTTCCTTGGAATGGGCCGAGACTTTGGCCACCCCCTCCCCACGACAAAAATTGGCCGCGGGCACAGCCACGCCCAAAAAAGTGCAGCCGAACCCCTTGGCGCCAAGTTCGTCCTGCGGAAAAATGCCCAAAAAAGGGGTGGGCTGTAGCCTTGGGGCGTGGGGCTGGCGAAGTTCGTCCGCCGGACTCGGAATGGGCCGAGACTTTGCCCACCCCCTCCCCGTGACAAAAATAGGCCGCGGGCACAGCCGCGCCAAAAAAAGGGGAGCCGAACCCCTTGGCGCCAAGTTCGTCCTGCGGAAAAATGCTCAAAAAGGGGGTGGGCTATAGCCTTGGGGCGTAGGGCAGGCGAACTTCGTCCGCCGGACTCGGAACGGGCCGAGACTTTTCTCACCCCCTCCCCGCAACAAAAATAGGCTGCGGGCACAGCCGCGCCCAAAAAAGAGCAGCCGAACCCCTTGGCGCCAAGTTCGTACTGCGGAAAAATCCCCAAAAAAGGGGTGTGCTATAGCCTTGGGGCGTGGGGCTGCCGAAGTTCGTCCGCCGGACTCAGAACGGGCCGAGACTTTTCTCACCCCCTCCCCGCAACAAAAATAGGCTGCGGGCACAGCCGCCCCCAAAAAAGAGCAGCCGAACCCCTTGGCGCCAAGTTCGTCCTTCGGAAAAATACCCAAAAAAGGGGTGGGCCATAGCCTTGGGGCGTGGGGCTGGCGAACTTCGTCCACCTTCCTCGGAATGGGCTGAGAGTTTGCCCACCCCCTCCCCGCGACAAAAACTGGCCGCGGGCACAGCCGCACCCAAAAAGGGGCAGCCGAACCCGTTGGCGCCAAGTTCGTCGTGCGGAAAAATGCCCAAAAAGGGGGTGGGCATTAGCCTTGGCGCGTGGGGCCGGCGCACTTCGTCCGCCGAACTCGGAATGGGCCGAGACTTTTCCCACCCCCTCCCCGTGACAAAAATAGGCCACGGGCACTGCCGCGCCCAAAAAAGAGCAGCCGAACCCCTGGTGCCAAGTTCGTCCGGCGGAGAAATGACCAAAGTAGTGGTGTGCTATAGCCTTTGGGCGTGCGGCCAGTAAAGTTTGTCCGCCGGACTCGGAATGGGCCGAGACTTTTCCCACCCCCTTCCCGCAACAAAAATAGGCCGCGGGTACAGCCGTGCACTCAAAAGAGCAGCCGAACCCGTTGGCGCCAAGTTCGTCCTGCGGAAAAATGCCCAAAAAAGGGGTTGGCTATAGCCTTGGGGCGTGGGGCTGGCGAACTTCGTCCGCCCTCCTCGGAATGGGCCGAGACTTTGCCCAACCCCTCCCCGTGAAAAAAATAGGCCGCGGGCACAGCCGCGCCCAAAAAAGAGCAGCCGAACCCCTTGGCGCCAAGTTCGTCGTGCTGAAAAATGCCCAAAAAGTGGGTGGGCTATAGCCTTGCGGCGTGGGGCCGGTGAAGATCGTCCGCCGGACTCAGAATGGGCCGAGACATTTCCCACCCACTCCCCGCGACAAAAATAGGCCGCGGGCACAGCCGCACCCAAAAAAGAGCGGCCGACCCCTTGGCACCAAGTTCGTCCTGCGGAAAAAAGCCCAAAAAAGGGGTGTGCTATAGCCTTGGGGCGCGGGGCCGGCAAAGTTCATCTGCCTTCCTCGGAATGGGCCGAGACTTTGGCCACCCACTCTCCACGCAAAAAATAGGCCGCGGGCTCAGCCGCGCCCAAAAAAGATCAGCCGAACCCCGTGGCGCCAAGTTCGTCCTGCGGAAAAATGCCCAAAAAATGGGTGTGCTATAGCCTTGGGGCGTGGGGCTGCCGAAGTTCGTCCGCCGGACTCAGAACGGGCCGAGACTTTTCTCACCCCCTCCCTGCGACAACAATAGGCTGCGGGCACAGCCGCGCCCAAAAAAGAGCAGCCGAACCCCTTGGCGCCAAGTTCGTCTGGCGGAAAAATACCCAAAAAAGGGGTGGGCTATAGTCTTGGGTCGTGGGGCTGGCGAACTTCGTCCGCCTAACTCGGAATGGGCGGATACTTTGCCCACCCCTCCCCGCGTGAAAAATAGGCCGCGGGCACAGCCGCGCCCAAAAACGAGCAGCCGAACCCCCTGGCGCTAAGTTCGTCCTGCGGAAAAATGCGCAAAACAGGGGTGTGCTATAGCCTTTGGGCGTGGGGCCGGCAAAGTTCGTCCGCCGGACTCGGAATGGGCCGAGACTTTTCCCACCCCTTCCCGCGACAAAAATATGCCACGGGCGCAGCCGCGCCCAAAAAAGAGCAGCCGAACCCCTTGGCGCCAAGTTCTTCCTGGGAAAAAATGCCCAAAAGAGCGGTGTGCTATAGCCTTGGGGCGTGGGGCTGGCGAACTTCGTCCGCCGGACTCGGAATGGGCTGAGACTTTGGCCACCCCCTCCTCGCGACAAAAATAGGCCGCGGGCACAGCCGCGCCCAAAAAAGAGCAGCCGAACCCCTTGGCGCCAAGTTTGTCCTGCAGAAAAATGCCCAAAAAAGGGGTGGGCTATAGCCTTGGGTCGTGGGGCTGGCGAACTTTGTCCGCCGGACTCCGAATGGGCCGAGACTCTGCCCACCCCCTCCCCGCGATAAAAATAGGCCGTGGGCACAGCCGCGCCCAAAAAAGAGCAGCCGAACCCCTTGCCGCTAAGTTCGTCCTGCGGAAAAATGCGCAAAAAAGGGGTGTGCTATAGCCTTTGGGCGTGGGGCCGGCAAAGTTCGTCCGCCGGACTCGGAACGGGCCGAGACTTTGGCAACCCCCTCCCCGCGCCAAAAATAGGCCGCGGGTGCAGCCGCGCCCAAAAAAGAGCAGCCGAACCCCTTGGCGCCATGGTCGTCCTGCGGAAAAATGCCCAAAAAAGGGGTGTGCGATAGCCTTGGGGCGCGGGGTCGGCAAAGTTCGTCCGCCGGACTTGGAATGGGCCCAGACTTTTCCCACCCCCTCACCGCAACAAAAATAGGCCGTGGGCACGGCCGTGCCCAAAAAAGAGCAGCCGAGCCCCTTGGCGCCAAGTTCGTCCTGCGGAAAAATGCGACAAAGGTGTTGGGCTATAGCCTTGGAGCGTGGGGCCGGCGCACTTCGTCCGCCGGTCTCAGAATGGGCCGAGACTTTGTCCACCCCCTCCCCACGACAAAAATAGGCCGCGGGCACAGCCGTACCCAAAAAAGAGCAGCCGAACCCCTTAGCGCCAAGTTCGTCCTGCGGAAAAATGCCCAAAAAAGGGGTGTGCTATAGCCTTGGGGCGTGGGGCCGGCAAAGTTCATGCGCCTTCCTCTGAATGGGCCGAGACTTTGGCCACCCCCTCCCCGCGCCAAAAATATTCCGTGGTCACAGCCGCGCCCAAAAAAGAGCAGCCGAACCCCTTGGCGCCAAGTTTGTCCTGCGGAAAAATGCCCAAAAAAGAGGTGGGCTATAGCCTTGGGACGTGGGGCTGGCGAACTCGTCTGCCGGACTCGGAATGGGCCGAGACTTTGCCCACCCCCTCCCTACGATAAAAATAGGCCGCGGGCTCAGCGGCGCCCAAAAAAGAACAGCCGAACCCCTTGGCGCCAAGTTCGTCCTGGGGAAAAATGACCAAAAAAGGGGTGTCCTATAGCCTCGGGGCGTGGGGCCGGCGAACTTTGTCTGCCGGACTCGGAATGGGCCGAGACTTTGCCCACCCCCACCCCACGACAAAAATAGGTCGCGTGCACAGCCGTGCCAAAAAAAGAATAGACGAACCCCTTGGCGCCAAGTTCGTCCTGCGGAAAAATGCCCAAAAAAGGGGTGGGCTATAGCCTTGGGGTGTGGGGCCGGCAAACTTCGTCCGCCTTCCTCTGAATTGGCCGAGACATTGACCACCCCCTCCCCGCGACAAAAATTCGCCGCGGGCACAGCCGCGCCCAAAAAAGAGCAGCCGAACCCCTTGGCGCCAAGTTCGTCCTGCGGCTAAATGCCCAAAAAAGGGGTGTGCTATGGCCTTTGGGCCTGGGGCCGGTGAACTTCGTCCGCTGGACTCGGAATGGGTCGAGACTTTGCCCACCCCCTCCCCGCGACCAAAATAGGCGCGGCTGTGAAAAAGAGCAGCCGATCCCCTTGGCACCAAGTTCGTCCTGTGGAAAAATGCCCAAAAAAGGGGTGTGCTATAGCCTTTGGGCGTGGGGCCGGCAAAGTTCATCTGCCTTCCTCGGAATGGGCAGAGACTTTGGCCACCTCCTCCCCACGAGAAAAATAGGATGCGGGCACATCCGCGCCCAAAAAAGAGCAGCCGAGCCCCTTGGCGCCAAGTTCGTCCTGCGGAAAAATGCGCAAAAAGGTGTTGGGCTATAGCCTTGGAGCGTGGGGCCGGCGAACTTCGACCGCCGGACTCAGAATGGGCCGAGACTTTGGCCACCCCCTCCCCACGACAAAAATAGGCCGCGGGCATGGCCGCGCCCAAAAAAGAGCAGCCGAACCCCTTGGCGCCAAGTTCGTCCTGCGGAAAAATGCCCAGAAAAGGGGTGTGCTATAGCCTTGGGGCGTGGGGCCGGCAAAGTTCATCTGCCTTCCTCTGAATGGGCCGAGACTTTGGCCACCCCCTCCCCGCGCCAAAAATAGGCCGTGGTCACAGCCGCGCCCAAAAAAGAGCAGCCGAACCCCTTGGCGCCAAGTTTGTCCTGCGGAAAAATGCCCAAAAAAGAGGTGGGCTATAGCCTTGGGACGTGGGGCTGGCACACTTCGTCCGCTGGACTCGGACTGGGCCGAGACTTTGGCCACCCCCTCCCCGCAACAAAAATAGGCCACGGGCACAGCCGCGCCGAAAAAAGAGCAGCCGAACGCCTTGGCGCCATGTTCGTCCTGTGGAAAAATGCCCAAAAAAGGGGTGTGCTATAGCCTTGGGGCGTGGGGCCGGCGAACTTCGTCCGCCGGACTGGGACTGGGCCGAGACTTTGGTCACCCCCTCCCCGCGACAAAAATAGGATGCGGGCACAGCCGCGCCCAAAAAAGAGCAGCCGAGCCCCTTGGCGTCAAGTTCGTCCTGCGCAAAAAAGCGCAAAAAGGTGTTGGGCTATAGCCTTGGAGAGTGGGGCGGGCGCACTTCGTCCGCCGGACTCGGAATGGGCCGAGACTTTGGCCACCCCCTCCCAACGACAAAAATAGGGCGCGGGCTCAGCCGCGCCCAAAAAAGAGCAGCCGAACGCCTTGGCATCAAGTTCGTCCTGCAGAAAAATGCCCAAAAAAGGGGTGTGCTATAGCCTTTGGGCGTGGGGCAGGCGCACTTCGTCCGCCGCACTCGGAGTGGGCCGAGAAATTTCCCACCCCCACCCCATGACAAAAATAAGCCGCGGGCACAGCCGCGCCCAAAAAAGAGCGGCCGAACCCCTTGGCGCCAAGTTCGTCCTGCGGCAAAATGCCCAAAAAAGGGGTGTGCTATAGCCTTGGGGCGTGGGGCTGGCGCCCTTCGTCCGCCAGGCTCGGAATGGGCCGAGACTTTGCCCACTCCCTCCCCGCAACAAAAATAGGCCGCGGCCATGGCCGCGCCCAAAAAAGAGCAGCCGAACGCCTTGGTGCCCAGTTCGTCCTGCGGAAAAATGCCCAAAAAAGGGGAGGGCTATAGCCTTTGGGCGTGGGGCTGGCGAAATTCGTCCTCCGGACTCGGAATGGGCCGAGACATTACCCACCCCCTCCCCACGACAAAAATAGGCCGCGGGCACAGCCGCGTCCAAAAAAGAGCAGCCGAACCCGTTGGCGCCATGTTCGTCCTGCGGAAAAATGCCCAAAAAGGGGGTGGGCTATAGCCTTGGGACGTGGAGCGGGCGAACTTCGTCCGCCTTCCTCGTAATGGGCCGAGACTTGGCCCACCCCTTCCCCACGACAAAAATAGGCCGCCGGCACAGCCGCGCCCAAAAAAGAGCAGCCGAACCCCTTGGCGCCACGTTCATCCTGCGGATAAATGCCCAAAAAAGCGGTGGGCAATAGCTTTGGGGCGTGGGGCTGGCGAACTTCGTCCTCCGGGCTCGGAATGGGCCGAGACTTTGCCCACTCCCTCCCCGCGACCATAATAGGCCGCGGGCACAGCCGCGCCCAAAAAAGAGCAGTCGAACCCCTTGGCGCCAAGTTCATCCTGCGGAAAAATGCCCAAAAAAGGGGTGTGCTATAGCCTTTGGGCGTGGGGCCGAAAAAGTTCCTCCGCCTTCCTCGGGAACTTGGCGCCAAGGGGTTCGGCTGTTCTTTTTTGGCCGCGGCTTTGCCCGCGGCCTATTTTTGTCGCAGGGAGGGGGTGGGCAAAGTCTCGGGCCCTTCCGAGGAAGGCGGACGAAGTTCGCCAGCCCCACGCCCCAAGGCTATAGCCCACCCCCATTTTGGACTTTTTTCCGCAGGACGAACTTGGCGCCAAGGGGTTCGGCTACTCTTTTTTGGGCGCGGCTGTGCCCGCGGCCCATTTTTGTAGCGGGAGGGGGTGGCCAAAGTCTCGGCCCATTCCGAGGATGGCGAATGGAGTTCGCCAGCCCCCACGCACCAAGGCTATAGCCCACCGCTTTTTTGGGCATTTTTCCAGCCGGACGAACGTGGCGGGAAGGGGTTCGGCTGCTCTTTTTTGGACGCGGTTGTGCCAGCGGCCTATTTTTGTCGCGGGGAGGGGATGGGAAAAGTCTCGGCCCATTCCGAGTCCGGCGGACGAACTTCGCCAGCCCCACGCCCCAAGGCTATAGCCCACCCCTTTTTTGGGCATTTTTCCGCCGGACGAACTTGGCTCCAAGGGGTTCGGCTGCTCTTTTTTGGGCGCGGCTATGCCCGCGGCCTATTTTTGTCGCGGGGAGGGGGTGGGAAAAGTCTCGGCCCATTCCGAATCCGGCGGACGAACTTCGGCAGCCCCACTCCCCAAGGCCATAGCCCACCCTCTTTTTGGGCATTTTTTCCGCAGGACGAACTTGGCGCCAAGGGGTTCGGCTGCACGTTTTTGGGTGCGGCTGTGCCCGCGGCCCATTTTTGTTGCGGGGAGGTGGTGGGAAAAGTCTCGGCCCATTCCGAGTCCGGCGGACGAACTTCGCCAGCCCCACGCCCCAAGGCTATAGCCCACCCCCTTTTTGGGCATTTTTCCGCAGGACGAACTTGGCGCAAAGGGGTTCGACTGCTCTTTTTTGGGCGCGGCTGATCCCGCGGCCTTTTTTTGACACGGGAGGGGGGTCGGCCAAATCTCGGCACATTCTGAGTCCGGCAGACGAAGTTTGACAGCCCCACGGCCCAAGGCTATAGCCCACCCCCTTTTTGGGCATTTTTCCGCAGGACGAACTTGGCGCCAAGGGGTTCGGCCGCTCTTTTTTGGGCACGGTTGTGCCCGCGGCCTATTTTTGTCGCAAGGAGGGGGTGGACAAAGTCTCGGCCCATTCCGAGTTCGGCGGACGAAGTTCGCCAGCCCCACGCCCCAAGGCTATAGCCCACCCCTTTTTTGGGCATTTTTCCGCAGGACGAACTTGGCGCCAAGGGGTTCGGCTGCTCTTTTTTGGGCACGGCTGTTCCCGCAGCCTATTTTTGTCGTGGGGAGGGGGGTGGGGAAAGTCTCGGCCCATTCCGAGTCCGGCGGACGAAGTTCGACAGCTCCACGGCCCAAGTCTATAGCCCACCCCTCTTTTGGGCATTTTTCCGCAGGACGAACTTGGCGCCGAGGGGTTCGGCTGCTCTTTTTTGGGCACGGCTGTGCCCGCGGTCTATTTTTGTCGTGGGGAGGGGGGTGGGGAAAGTCTCGGCCCATTCCGAGTCCGGCGGACGAACTTCGCCAGCCCCACGCCCCAAGGCTATAGCCCACCCCCTTTTCTGGCATTTTTCCGCAGGACGAACTTGGCGCCAAGGGGTTTGGCTGCTCTTTTTTGGGCCGCGGCCGTGCCCGCAGCCTATTTTTGTCATGGGGAGTGGGTGGGGAAAGTCTCGGCCCATTCCGAGTCCGGCGGACGATGGTCACCAGCCCATCGCCCCAAGGCTATAGCCGACCCCTTTTTTGGGCATTTTTCCGCAGGACGAACTTGGCGCCAAGGGGTTCGACTTCTCTTTTTTGGGCGCGGCTGATCCCGCGGCCTATTTTTGACACGGGGAGGGGGTGGGCCAAATCTCGGCACATTCTGAGTCCGGCATATGAAGTTCGCCCGCCCCACGCCCCAAGGCTATAGCCCACCTCTTTTTTGGGCATTTTTCCGCAGGACGAACTTGGCGCCAAGGGGTTCGACTGCTCTTTTTTGGGCGCGGCTGATCCCGCGGCCTTTTTTTGACACGGGGAGGGGGTCGGCCAAATCTCGGCACATTCTGAGTCCGGCAGACGAAGTTTGACAGCCCCACGGCCCAAGGCTATAGCCCACCCCCTTTTTGGGCATTTTTCCGCAGGACGAACTTGGCGCCAAGGGGTTCGGCCGCTCTTTTTTGGGCACGGTTGTGCCCGCGGCCTATTTTTGTCGCAAGGAGGGGGTGGACAAAGTCTCGGCCCATTCCGAGTTCGGCGGACGAAGTTCGCCAGCCCCACGCCCCAAGGCTATAGCCCACCCCTTTTTTGGGCATTTTTTCCGCAGGACGAACTTGGCGCCAAGGGGTTCGGCTGCTCTTTTTTGGGCACGGCTGTTCCCGCAGCCTATTTTTGTCGTGGGGAGGGGGTGGGGAAAGTCTCGGCCCATTCCGAGTCCGGCGGACGAAGTTCGACAGCTCCACGGCCCAAGTCTATAGCCCACCCCTCTTTTGGGCATTTTTCCGCAGGACGAACTTGGCGCCGAGGGGTTCGGCTGCTCTTTTTTGGGCACGGCTGTGCCCGCGGTCTATTTTTGTCGTGGGGAGGGGGTGGGGAAAGTCTCGGCCCATTCCGAGTCCGGCGGACGAACTTCGCCAGCCCCACGCCCCAAGGCTATAGCCCACCCCCTTTTCTGGCATTTTTCCGCAGGACGAACTTGGCGCCAAGGGGTTTGGCTGCTCTTTTTTGGGCGCGGCCGTGCCCGCAGCCTATTTTTGTCATGGGGAGTGGGTGGGGAAAGTCTCGGCCCATTCCGAGTCCGGCGGACGATGGTCGCCAGCCCATCGCCCCAAGGCTATAGCCGACCCCTTTTTTGGGCATTTTTCCGCAGGACGAACTTGGCGCCAAGGGGTTCGACTTCTCTTTTTTGGGCGCGGCTGATCCCGCGGCCTATTTTTGACACGGGGAGGGGGTGGGCCAAATCTCGGCACATTCTGAGTCCGGCATATGAAGTTCGACAGCCCCACGCCCCCAGGCTATAGCCCACCCCTTTTTTGGGCATTTTTCCGCAGGACGAACTTGGCGCCAAGGGGTTCGGCTGCTCTTTTTTTGGCACGGCTGTGCCCGCGGCCTATTTTTGTCGTGGGGAGGGGGTGGGGAATGTCTCGGCCCATTCCGAGTCCGGCGGACGAACTTCGCCAGCCCCACGCCCCAAGGCTATAGCCCACCCCCTTTTCTGGCATTTTTTCCGCAGGACGAACATGGCGCCAAGGGGTTTGGCTGCTCTTTTTTGGGCTCGGCTGCGCCCGCAGCCTATTTTTGTCATGGGGAGGTGGTGGGGGAAAGTCTCAGCCCATTCCGAGTCCGGCGGACGAACTTCGCCAGCCCCACGCCCCAAGGCTATAGCCCACCCCCTTTTCTGGGATTTTTCCGCAGGACGAACTTGGCGCCAAGGGGTTTGGCTGCTCTTTTTTGGGCGCGGCTGTGCCCGCGGCCCATTTTTATTGCGGGGAGGGGCTGGCCAAAGTCTCGGCCCATTCCGAGGGATGGCGGATGGAGTTCGCCAGCCCCACGCCCCAAGGCTATAGCCCACCCCTTTTTTGGGCATTTTTCCGCAGGACGAACTTGGCGCCAAGGGGTTCGGCTGCTCTTTTTTGGGCGCGGCTGTGCCCACGGCCTATTTTTATCGCGGGGAGGGGGTGGCCAAATTCTCAGCCCATTCCGAGGAAGGCGGACGAAGTTCGCCAGCCCCACGCCCCAAGGCTATAGCCCACACTTTTTTTTTGGATGTTTCCGCAAGATGAACTTGGCGCCAAGGGGTCCGCCTGCTCTTTTTTGGGCGCGGCTGGGCCCACGGCCTATTTTTGTCGCGGTGAGGGGGTGGTAAAAGTCTCGGCCCATTCCGAGTCCGGGGTACGAACTTCGGCGGCCCCACGCCCCAAGGCTATAGCACACCCATTTTTTGGGCATTTTTTCCGCCGGACGAACTTGGCGCAATGGGGTTCGGCTGCTCTTTTTTGGGAGCGGCTTTGCCCGCGCCCAATTTTGGTCGCGGGGAGGGGGTGGGCAAAGTCATGGCCCATTCCGAGTCCAGCGGACAGAGTTCAGCCGCCCCACGCCCCAAGGCTATACCCCACCCCTTTTTTGGGCATTTTTCCCCAGGACGAACAAGGCGCCAAGGGTTTCGGCTGCTCTTTTTTGGGCGCGGTTGTGCCCGCGGCCTATTTTTGTCGTGGAGAGGGGGGTGGGAAAAGTCTCGGCCCATTCAGAGTCCGGCGGACGAAGTTCGCCCGCCCCACGCCCAAAGGCTATAGCCCACCCCCTTTTTGAGCATTTTTCCGCTGGACGAACTTGGCGCCAAGGTGTTTGGCTGCTCTTTTTTTGGGCGCGGCTGTGCCCGCAGCTTATTTTTAGTGTGGGGAGGGGGTGGGCAAAGTCTCAGCCCGTTCCAAGGAAGGCGGACGAAGTTCGCCAGCCCCCACGCCCAAAGGCTATAGCCCACCCCTTTTTTGGGCATTTTTCCGCAGGACGAACTTGGCGCCAAGGGGTTCGGCTGTTCTTTTTTGGGCGCGGCTGTGCCCGCGGCCTATTTTTGTCGGGGGGGGGACGGGGTGGGAAAAGTCTCGGCCCATTCCGAGTCCGGCAGACGAAGTGCGCCGGCCCCACGCCCCAAGGCCAGCCCCACGCCCCAAGGCTATAGCCCACCCCTTTTTGGGCATTTTTCCGCAGGACGAACTTGGCGCCAAGGGGTTCAACTGCTCTTTTTTTGGGCGCGGCTGATCCCGCGGCCTATTTTTGACACGGGGAGGGGGTGGGCCAAGTCTCGGCCCATTCTGAGTCCGGCAGATGAAGTTCGCCAGCCCCACGCCCCAAGTCTATAGCCCACCCCCTTTTTGGGCATTTTTCCGCAGGACGAACTTGGCGCCAAGGGGTCCGCCACCTCTTTTTTGGGCGGCGGCTGGGGCCCGCGACCTATTTTTTTCACGGGGAGGGGGGTGGGCAAAGTCTCGGCCCATTCCGAGTCCAGCGGACAAAGTTCGCCGGGCCCACGCCCCAAGGCTATAGCACACCCCTTTTTTTCGTCATTTTTCCCCGGGACGAACTTGGCGCCAAGGGCTTCGGCTGCTCTTTATTGGGCGTGGCTGAGCCCGCAGCCTATTTTTGTCGTAGGGAGGGGGGTGGGAAAAGTCTCGGCCCATTCCGAGTCCGGCGGACGAGTTCGCCAGCCCCACGCCCCAAGGCTATAGCCCACCCCCTTTTTGGGCATTTTTCGGCAGGACGAACTTGGCGCCAAGGGGTTCGGCTGCTCTTTCTTGGGTGCGACTGTGCCCGTGGCCTATTCTTGTCAGGGGGTGGGGGGTGGGCAAAGTCTCGACCCATTCCAAGGAAGGCGGATGAACTTTGCCGTCCCCACGCCCAAAGGCTATACCACACCCCTTTTTTGGGCATTTTTCCCCAGAACGAACTTGGCGCCAAGGGGTTCGGCTGCTCTTTTTTTGGGCTCGGCTTGTGCCCGCGGCCTATTTTTGTCGCCGGAAGGGGGTGGGCTTAGTCTCGGCCCAGTCCGAGTCCGGCGGACGAAGTGCGCCGGCCCCCACGCTGCAAGGCTATAGCACATCCCTTTTTTTGGTCATTTTTCCCCAGGACGAACTTGGCGCCAAGGGGTTCGGCTGCTCTTTTTTGGGCGCGGCTAAGCCCGCGGCCTATTTTTGTCGTAGGGGAGGGGGTGGACAAAATCTCGGCCCATTCCGAGCTCGGCGGACGAAGTTCGCCCGCCCCACGCCCCAAGGCTATAGCCCACCCCTGTGTTTGGGGCATTTTTCTGTAGGACGAACTCGGCGCCAAGGGGTTCGGCTGCTCTTTTTTGTGCGCGGCTGTGCCCGCGGGCCTATTTTGGTTGTGAGGAGAGAGGGTGGGAAAAGTCTCGGGCCCATTCCGAGTCAAGCGGACGAAGTTCGCCCAGCCCCACGCCCCAAGGCTGTAGCACACCCCTTTTTTGGTCATTTTTTCCCCAGGATGAACTTGGCGCCAAGGGGTTCGGCTGCTCTTTTTTGGGCGCGGCTGTGCCCGCGGCCTATTTTTGTCACAGGGAGGGGGGGATGTCTCGGCCCATTCCGAGTCAGGCGGACGAAGTTCCCCATCCCCCACGCCCGAAGGCTATAGTCAACCCCCCTTTTGGGCATTTTTTCCACAGGACGAACTTGGCGCCAATGGGTTCGGCCGCTCTTTTTTTGCGCGCAGCTGTGCACACGACCTATTTTTTGTCGCGGGGAGGGGGGTGGGCAAAGTCTCGGCCCTTTCCGAGTCCAGCGGACAAAGTTCGCCGGGCCCCACGCCCCGAGGCTATAGCACACCCCCTTTTTTGGTCATTTTTCCCCGGGACTAAACTTGGCGCCAAGGGGTTCGGCTCTTTTTTGGGCGTGGCTGAGGCCCGCAGCCTATTTTTGTCGTAGGGAGGGGGTGGGAAAAGTCTCGGCCCAATCCGAGTCCGGCGGACGAGTTCGCCAGCCCCACGCCCCCAAGGCTATAGCCCACCCCCCCTTTTGGGCATTTTTTCCGCACGACGAACTTGGCGCCAAGGGGTTCGGCTGCTCTTTTTTGGGCGCGGCTGTGCCGCGGACAATTTTTGATGCTGGGACGGGGGTGGGCAAAGTCTCGGCCCAATCCGAGGAAGGCGGGACGAATTTCGCCAGCCCCACGCCCCAAGGCAATAGCCCACCCCATTTTTGGGCATTTTTCTGCAGGAGGAACTTGGCGCCAAGGGGTTCGGGCTGCCCTTTCTTGGGTGCGGCTGTGCCCGTGGCCTATTCTTGTCAGGGGGTGGGGGTGGGCAAAGTCTCGACCCATTCCGAGGAAGGCGGATGAACTTTGCCGTCCCCCACGCCCAAAGGCTATACCACACCCCTTTTTTGGGCATTTTTCCCCAGAACGAACTTGGCGCCAAAAGGTTCGGCTGTTCTTTTTTTGGCACGGTTGTGCCCGCAGCCTATTTTTTGTCGCGGGGAGGGGGTGGACAAAAATCTCGGCCCCATTCCGAGCTCGGCGGACAAAGTTCGCCCCGCCCCCACGCCCCAAGGCTATAGCCCACCCCTTTGTTTGGGCATTTTTTCCGTAGGACGAACTCGGCGCCGAGGGGTTTGGCTGCCCTTTTTTGAGCGCGGCTGTGCCCGCAGCCTATTTTTGTTTTGGGGAGGGGGTGGGAAAAGTCTCGGCCCATTCCGAGTCAAGCGGACGAAGTTCGCCAGCCCCACGCCCCAAGGCTATAGCCAACCCCCCGTTTTGAGCATTTTTCCACAGGACGAACTTGGCGCCAAGGGGTTTGGCCGCTCTTTTTTTGGGTGCGGCTGTGCACGCGACTGATTTTTTATCGCGGCGAGGGTGTGGGCAAAGTCTCGGGCCCCTTTCCGAGTCCAGCGGACAAAGTTCGCCGGCCCCACGCCCCAAGGCTATAGCACACCCCTTTTTTGGTCATTTTTCCCCGGGACGAACTTGGCGCCAAGGGGTTCGGCTGCTCTTTTTTGGGCGTGGCTGAGCCCGCAGCCTATTTTTGTCGTAGGGAGGGGGTGGGAAAAGTCTCGGCCCATTCCGAGTCCGGCGGACGAGTTCGCCAGCCCCCACGCCCCAAGGCTATAGCCCACCCCCCTTTTTGGGCATTTTTCGGCAGGACGAACTTGGCGCCAAGGGGTTCGGCTGCTCTTTCTTGGGTGCGACTGTGCCCCGTGGCCTATTCTTGTCAGGGGGTGGGGGTGGGCAAAGTCTCGACCCATTCCAAGGAAGGCGGATGAACTTTGCCGTCCCCACGCCCAAAGGCTATACCACACACCCCTTTTTTGGGCATTTTTCCCCAGAACGAACTTGGCGCCAAGGGGTTCGGCTGCTCTTTTTTTGGGCTCGGCTGTGCCCGCGGCCTATTTTTGTCGCCGGAAGGGGGGTGGGCTTAGTCTCGGCCCAGTCCGAGTCCGGCGGACGAAGTGCGCCGGCCCCACGCTGCAAGGCTATAGCACATCCCTTTTTTTGGTCATTTTTCCCCAGGACGAACTTGGCGCCAAGGGGTTCGGCTGCTCTTTTTTGGGCGCGGCTAAGCCCGCGGCCTATTTTTGTCGTAGGGAGGGGGGTGGACAAAATCTCGGCCCATTCCGAGCTCGGCGGACGAAGTTCGCCCGCCCCACGCCCCAAGGCTATAGCCCACCCCTGTGTTTGGGCATTTTTTCTGTAGGACGAACTCGGCGCCAAGGGGGTTCGGCTGCTCTTTTTTGTGCGCGGCTTGTGCCCGCGGCCTATTTTGGTTGTGAGGAGAGGGTGGGAAAAGTCTCGGCCCATTCCGAGTCAAGCGGACGAAGTTCGCCAGCCCCACGCCCCAAGGCTGTAGCACACCCCTTTTTTTGGTCATTTTTCCCCAGGATGAACTTGGCGCCAAGGGGTTCGGCTGCTCTTTTTTTGGGCGCGGCTGTGCCCGCGGCCTATTTTTGTCACAGGGAGGGGGGGATGTCTCGGCCCATTCCGAGTCAGGCGGACGAAGTTCCCCATCCCCACGCCCGAAGGCTATAGTCAACCCCCCCTTTTGGGCATTTTTCCACAGGACGAACTTGGCGCCAATGGGTTCGGCCGCTCTTTTTTGCGCGCAGCTGTGCACACGACCTATTTTTGTCGCGGGGAGGGGGGTGGGCAAAGTCCTCGGCCCCTTTCCGAGTCCAGCGGACAAAGTTCGCCGGCCCCCACGCCCCGAGGCTATAGCACACCCCTTTTTTGGTCATTTTTCCCCGGGACTAACTTGGCGCCAAAGGGGTTCGGGCTCTTTTTTGGGCGTGGCTGAGCCCGCAGCCTATTTTTGTCGTAGGGAGGGGGTGGGAAAAGTCTCGGCCCAATCCGAGTCCGGCGGACGAGTTCGCCAGCCCCACGCCCCAAGGCTATAGCCCACCCCCCTTTTGGGCATTTTTTCCGCACGACGAACTTGGCGCCAAGGGGTTTCGGCTGCTCTTTTTTGGGCGCGGCTGTGCCGCGGACAATTTTTGATGCTGGGACGGGGTGGGCAAAGTCTCGGCCCAATCCGAGGAAGGCGGACGAATTTCGCCAGCCCCACGCCCCAAGGCAATAGCCCACCCCATTTTTGGGCATTTTTCTGCAGGAGGAACTTGGCGCCAAGGGGTTCGGCTGCCCTTTCTTGGGTGCGGCTGTGCCCGTGGCCTATTCTTGTCAGGGGGTGGGGGTGGGCAAAGTCTCGACCCATTCCGAGGAAGGCGGATGAACTTTGCCGTCCCCACGCCCAAAGGCTATACCACACCCCTTTTTTGGGCATTTTTCCCCAGAACGAACTTGGCGCCAAAAGGTTCGGCTGTTCTTTTTTTTGGCACGGTTGTGCCCCGCAGCCTATTTTTGTCGCGGGGGAGGGGGTGGACAAAATCTCGGCCCATTCCGAGCTCGGCGGACAAAGTTCGCCCGCCCCACGCCCCAAGGCTATAGCCCACCCCTTTGTTTGGGCATTTTTCCGTAGGACGAACTCGGCGCCGAGGGGTTTGGCTGCCCTTTTTTGAGCGCGGCTGTGCCCGCAGCCTATTTTTGTTTTGGGGAGGGGGTGGGAAAAGTCTCGGCCCATTCCGAGTCAAGCGGACGAAGTTCGCCAGCCCCACGCCCCAAGGCTATAGCCAACCCCCGTTTTGAGCATTTTTCCACAGGACGAACTTGGCGCCAAGGGGTTTGGCCGCTCTTTTTTGGGTGCGGCTGTGCACGCGACTGATTTTTATCGCGGCGAGGGTGTGGGCAAAGTCTCGGCCCTTTCCGAGTCCAGCGGACAAAGTTCGCCGGCCCCACGCCCCAAGGCTATAGCACACCCCCTTTTTTGGTCATTTTTCCCCGGGACGAACTTGGCGCCAAGGGGTTCGGCTGCTCTTTTTTTGGGCGTGGCTGAGCCCGCAGCCTATTTTTGTCGTAGGGAGGGGGTGGGAAAAGTCTCGGCCCATTCCGAGTCCGGCGGACGAGTTCGCCAGCCCCACGCCCCAAGGCTATAGCCCACCCCCCTTTTGGGCATTTTTTCCGCACGACGAACTTGGCGCCAAGGGGTTCGGCTGCTCTTTTTTGGGCGCGGCTGTGCCGCGGACAATTTTTGATGCGGGGACGGGGTGGGCAAAGTCTCGGCCCAATCCGAGGAAGGCGGACGAAGTTCGCCAGCCCCACGCCCCAAGGCTATAGGCCACCCCGTTTTTGGGCATTTTTCTGCAGGACGAACTTGGCGCCAAGGGGTTCGGCTGCTCTTTCTTGGGTGCGGCTGTGCCCGCGGCCTATTCTTGTCAGGGGGTGGGGGGTGGGCAATGTCTCGACCCATTCCGAGGAAGGCGGATGAACTTTGCCGTCCCCACGCCCAAAGGCTATACCACACCCCTTTTTTGGGCATTTTTCCCCAGAACGAACTTGGCGCCAAGGGGTTCGGCTGCTCTTTTTTGGGCTCGGCTGTGCCCGCGGCCTATTTTTGTCGCGGGGAGGGGGTGGGCAAATTCTCGGTCCATTCTGAGTCCGGCGGATGAACTATGCCGGCCCCACGCCCAAGGGCTATAGCACACCCATTTTTTGGGCATTTTGCCGCAGGACGAACTTGGCGCCAAGGGGTTCGGCTGCTCTTTTTTGGGCGTGGCTGTGCCCGCGGCCTATTTTTGTCACGGGGAGGGGGGTGGCCAAAATCTCGGCCCATTCGGAGTCCGGCAGACGAAGTTCGCCAGCCCCACGCCTCAAGGCTATAGCCCACCCCTTTTTTGGGCATTTTTCCACAGGACGAACTTGGCGCCAAGGGGTTCGGCCGCTCTTTTTTGGGCGCGGCTGTGCACGCGACCTATTTTTGTCGCGGGGAGGGTGTGGGCAATGTCTCGGCCCTTTCCCAGTCCAGCGGACAAAGTTCGCCGGCCCCACGCCCCAAGGGTATAGCACACCCCTTTTTTGGTCATTTTTCCCCGGGACGAACTTGGCGCCAAGGGGTTCGGCTGCTCTTTTTTGGGCGCGGCTGTGCCCGCGGCCTACTTTTGGCGCGGGGAGGGGGTTGGAAAAGTCTCGGTCCAATCTGAGTCCGGCGGACGAAGTTCGCCAGCCCCACGCCCAAAGGCCATAGCACACCCCTTTTTTGGGCATTTTGCCGCAGGACGAACTTGGCGCCAAGGGGTTCGGCTGCTCTTTTTTAGGCGCGGCTCTGACCGCGGCCTACTTTTGGTGTGGGGAGGGGGTGGGGAAAGTCTCGGTCCATTCCGAGTCTGGCGAATGAACTTTGCCGGCCCGACGCCCAAAGGCTATAGCCCACCCCTTTTTTGGGCATTTTTCCGCAGGACGAACTTGACGCCAAGGGGTTCGGCTGCTATTTTTTGGGCGAGGCTGTGCCCGCGGCCTATTTTTGTGGCGGGGAGGGGGTGGGCAAAGTCTCGGCCATTCCGAGGAAGGGGGATGAACTTTGCCGGCCCCCACGCCCAAAGGCTATAGCACACCCATTTTTTGGGCATTTTGCCGCAGGACGAACTTGGCGCCAAGGGGTTCGGCTGCTCTTTTTTGGGCGAGGCTGTGCCCGAGGCCTATTTTTGTGACGGGCAGGGGGTGGGCAAAGTCTCGGCCCATTCCGAGGAAGGCGGATGAAGTTCGCCGGCCCCACGCCCAAAGGCTATAGCACACCCCTTTTTTGGGCATTTTTCCGCAGGACGAACTTGGCGCCAAGGGGTTCGGCTGCTCTTTTTTGGGCGTGGCTGTGCCCGCGGCCTATTTTTGTCACGGGGAGGGGGTGGCTAAAATCTCTGCCCATTCGGAGTCCGGCGGACGAAGTTCGCCAGCCCCACGCCTCAAGGCTATAGCCCACCCCTTTTTTGGGCATTTTTCCGCAAGACGAACTTGACGCCAAGGGGTTCGGCTGCTCTTTTTTGGGCGCGGCTGTGCACGCGACCTATTTTTGTCGCGGGGAGGGTGTGGGCAATGTCTCGGCCCTTTCCCAGTCCAGCGGACAAAGTTCGCCGGCCCCACGCCCCAAGGCTATAGCACACCCCTTTTTTGGTCATTTTCCCCGGGACGAACTTGGCGCCAAGGGGTTCGGCTGCTCTTTTTTGGGCGCGGCTGTGCCCGCGGCCTAATTTTGGCGCGGGGAGGGGGTTGGAAAAGTCTCGGTCCAATCTGAGTCCGGCGGACGAAGTTCGCCAGCCCCACGCCCAAAGGCTATAGCACACCCCTTTTTTGGGCATTTTGCCGCAGGACGAACTTGGCGCCAAGGGGTGCGGCTGCTCTTTTTTAGGCGCGGCTGTGCCCGCGGCCTACTTTTGGCACGGGGAGGGGGTGGGGAAAGTCTCGGCCCATTCCGAGTCTGGCGGATGAACTTTGCCGGCCCGACGCCCAAAGGCTATAGCCCACCCCTTTTTTGGGCATTTTTCCGCAGGACGAACTTGACGCCAAGGGGTTCGGCTGCTATTTTTTGGGCGCGGCTGTGCCCGCGGCCTATTTTTGTGGCGGGGAGGGGGTGGGCAAAGTCTCGGCCATTCCGAGGAAGAGGGATGAAGTTCGCCGGCCCCACGCCCAAAGGCTATAGCACACCCCTTTTTTGGGCATTTTTCCGCATGACGAACTTGGCGCCAAGGGGTTCGGCTGCTCTTTTTTGGCCGCGGCTGTGCCCGCGGCCTATTTTTGTCGGGGGGAGTGGGTGGGCAAAGTCTCGGTCCATTCTGAGTCCGGCGGACGAAGTTCTCCAGCCCCACGCCCAAAGGCTATAGCACTCCCCTTTTTTGGGCATTTTGCCGCAGGGCGAACTTGGCGCCAAGGGGTTTGGCTGCTCTTTTTTGGGCGCGGCTGTGCCCGCGGCCTATTTTTAGAGTGGGGAGGGGGTGGGCAAAGTCTCGGCCCATTCCGAGGAAGGCGGATGAACTTTGCCGGCCCCACGCACAAGGGCTATAGCCCACCCCTTTTTTGGGCATTTTTCCGCAAGACGAACTTGGCGCCAAGGGGTTCGGATTCTCTTTTTTGGGCGCGGCTGTGCCCGTGGCCTATTTTTGTCGTGGGGAGTGGGTGGGCTAAGTCTCGGTCCATTCTGAGTCCGGCGGATGAAGTTCTCCAGCCCCACGCCCAAAGGCTATAGCACTCCCCTTTTTTGGGCATTTTGCCGCAGGGCCAACTTGGCGCCAAGGGGTTTGGCTGCCCTTTGTTGGGCGCGGCTGTGCCCGCGGCTTATCTTTAGAGCGGGGAGGGGGTGGGCAAAGTCTCGGCCCATTCCGAGGAAGGCGGATGAACTTTGCCGGCCCCACGCGCAAGGGCTATAGCCCACCCCATTTTTGGGCTTTTTTCCGCAAGACGAACATGGCGCCAAGGGGATCGGCTGCTCTTTTTTGGACGCAGCTGTGCCCGTGGCCTATTTTTGTCGTGGGGAGTGGGTGGGCAAAGTCTCGGTCCATTCTGAGTCCGGCGGATGAAGTTCTCCAGCCCCACGCCCAAAGGCTATAGCACTCCCCTTTTCTGGGCATTTTGCCGCAGGGAGAACTTGGCGCCAAGGGGTTTGGCGGCTCTTTTTTGGGCGCGGCTGTGCCCGCGGCCTATTTTTAGAGCGGGGAGGGGGTGGGCAAAGTCTCGGCCCATTCTGAGGAAGGCGGATGAACTTTACCGGCCTCCCGCGCAAGGGCTATAGCCCACCCCTTTTTTGGGCATTTTTCCGCAAGACGAACTTGGCGCCAAGGGGGTCGGCTGCTCTTTTTTGGGCGCGGCTGTGCCCGCGGCCTATTTTTGGCGCAGGGAGGGGGTGGGCAAAGTCTCGGCCGATTCTGAGTCCGGCGGATGAACTTTGCCGGCCCCACGCCCAAAGGCTATTGCCCACCCCTTTTTTGGGCATTTTTCCGCAGGACGAACTTGGCGTTCGGCTGCTCTTTTTTAGAGCGGGGAGCGGGTGGGCAAAGTCTCGGCCCATTCCGAGGAAGGCGGATGAACTTTGCCGGCCCCACGCCCAAGGGCTATAGCCCACCCCTTTTTTGGGCATTTTTCCGCAAGACGAACTTGGCGCCAAGGGGTTCGGCTGCGCTTTTTTGGGCGCGGCTGTGCCCGTGGCCTATTTTTGTCGTGGGGAACGGGTTGCCAAAGTCTCGGCCCATTCCGATGAAGGCGGACGAAGTTCGCCGGCCCCACGCCCAAAGGCTATAGCACACCCCTTTTTTGGGCATTTTTCCGCAGGACGAACTTGGCGCCAAGGGGTTCGGCTGCTCTTTTTTGGGCGCGGCTGTGTCCGCGGCCTACTTTTGGCGCGGGGAGGGGGTGGGAAAAGTCTCGGTCCAATCTGAGTCCGGCGGACGAAGTTCGCCAGCCCCACGCCCAAAGGCTATAGCACACCCCTTTTTTGGGCATTTTGCCGCAGGACGAACTTGGCGCCAAGGGGTTCGGCTGCTCTTTTTTAGGCGCGGCTGTGCCCGCGGCCTACTTTTGGCGTGGGGAGGGGGTGGGGAAAGTCTCGGCCCATTCCCCAAGGCTATAGCCCACCACTTTTTTGGGCAGTTTTCCGCAGGACGAACTTGGCGCTAAGGGGTTCAGCTGCTCTTTTTCGGGCGCGGCTGTGCCCGCGGCTTATTTTTGTCGCGGGGAGGGGGTGGGCAAAGCCTCGGTGCATTCCGAGTCCGGCGGACGAAGATCGCCCGCCCCACGCCCCAAAGCTATAGCCCACCCCTTTGTTGGGCATTTTTCCACAGGACGAACGTGGCGCCAAGGGGTTTGGCTGCTTTTTTTTGGGCGCGGCTGTGCCCGTGGCCAATTTTTGTTGTGGGGAGGGGGTGGCCCAAGTCTCGGCCATTCCGAGGATGGCGGACGATGTTCGCCGGCCCCACGCCCAAAGGCTATAGCACACCCCTTTTTTGTGCATTTTTCCACAGGACGAACTTGGCGCCAAGGGTTTCGGCAGCTCTTTTTTGGGCGCGGCTGTGCCCGCGGCCTATTTTTATCGCGGGGAGGGGGTAGGGAAAGCCTCGGCCCATTCCGAGACCGGCGGACGAAGTTCGCCGGCCCCACGCCCCAAGGCTATAGCCCATCCCTTTTTGGGCATTTTTCCGCAGGATGAACTTGGCGGCGAGGGGTTCGGCTGCTCTTTATTGGGCGCGGCTGTGCCCTCGGCCTATTTTTGTCGCAGGAGGGGGTGGGAAAAGTCTCGGCCCATTCCAAGTCCGGTGGACGAAGTTCACCATCCCCACGCCCCAAGGCTATAGCCCACCCCATTTTTGGGCATTTCTCCGCAGGACGAACTTTTCGCCAAGGGGTTCGGGTGCTCTTTCTTGGGCGCGGCTGTGCCCTCGGCCTATTTTTGTCGCGGGGAGGCGGTGGCAAAAGTCTTGGCCCATTCTGAGTCCGGCGGACGTAGTTCGCCCGCCCCACGCCCAAAGCCTATAGCACACCCCTTTTTTGTGGCATTTTTTCGCAGGACGAACTTGGCGCCATGGTGTTCGACTGCTCTTTTCTGGGCCCGGCTATGCCTGCGGCCTATTTTTGTTGCGGGGAGGGTGCGGGAAAAGTCTCGGCCCGTTCCGAGTCCGGCGGACGAAGTTCGCCAGCCCCATGCCCCAAGGCTATAGCACACCACTTTTTTGGGCATTTTTCCGCAGGACGAACTTGGCGCCAAGGGGTTCGGCGGCTCTTTTTTGGGCGCGGTTGTGCCCGCGGCCTATTTTTGGCGCGGGAAGGGGTTGGCCAAAGTCTCAGCCCATTCCGAGGAAGGCGGACGAAGTTCGCCGGCCCCACTCCGAAAGGCTATAGCACACCCCTTTTTTGGGCTTTTTTCCGCAGGACGAACTTGGCACCAAGGGGTTCGGCTGCTCTTTTTTGGGCGCGGCTGTGCCCGCGGCCTATTTTTGTTGCGGGGAGGGGGTGGCCAAAGTCTCGGCCCATTCCGAGTCTGACGGACGAAGTTCGCCGGTCCCACTCCCCAAGGCTATAGCCTACCACTTTTTTGGGCAGTTTTCCGCAGGACGAACTTGGCGCTAAGGGGTTCAGCTGCTCTTTTTCGGGCGCGGCTGTGCCCGCGGCTTATTTTTGTCGCGGGGAGGGGGTGGGCAAAGCCTCGGTGCATTCCGAGTCCGGCGGACGAAGATCGCCCGCCCCACGCCCCAAAGCTATAGCCCACCCCTTTGTTGGGCATTTTTCCACAGGACGAACGTGGCGCCTAGGGGTTCGGCTGCTTTTTTTGGGGCGCGGCTGTGCCCGTGGCCAATTTTTGTTGTGGGGAGGGGGTGGCCCAAGTCTCGGCCATTCCGAGGATGGCGGACGATGTTCGCCGGCCCCACGCCCAAAGGCTATAGCACACCCCTTTTTTGTGCATTTTTCCACAGGACGAACTTGTCGCCAAGGGTTTCGGCAGCTCTTTTTTGGGCGCGGCTGTGCCCGCGGCCTATTTTTGTCGCGGGGAGGGGGTAGGGAAAGCCTCGGCCCATTCCGAGACCGGCGGATGAAGTTCGCCGGCCCCACGCCCCAAGGCTATAGCCCATCCCTTTTTGGGCATTTTTCCGCAGGATGAACTTGGCGGCGAGGGGTTCGGCTGCTCTTTATTGGGCGCGGCTGTGCCCTCGGCCTATTTTTGTCGCAGGAGGGGGTGGGAAAAGTCTCGGCCCATTCCAAGTCCGGTGGACGAAGTTCACCATCCCCACGCCCCAAGGCTATAGCCCACCCCATTTTTGGGCATTTCTCCGCAGGACGAACTTTTCGCCAAGGGGTTCGGGTGCTCTTTCTTGGGCGCGGCTGTGCCCTCGGCCTATTTTTGTCGCGGGGAGGTGGTGGCAAAAGTCTTGGCCCATTCCGAGTCCAGTGGACGAAGTTCGCCATCCCCACGCCCCAAGCCTATAGCCCACCCCCTTTTTGCGCATTTTTCCGCAGGACGAACTTGGTGCCAAGGGGTTTGGCTGCTCTTTTTTGGGCGCGGCTGAGCCCGCGCCCTGTTTTTGTCACGGGGAGGGGGTCGGCAAAGCCTCAGCCCACTTCGATTCCGGCGGACGAAGTGCGCCGGCCCCACGCCCAAAGGCTGTAGCACACCCCTTTTTTGCGCATTTTTCCGCACGACGAACTTGGCGCCAGGGGGTTTGGCTGCACTTTTTTGGGCGCGGCTGTGCCCGCGGCCTATTTTTGTCGCGGGGAGGGGGTAGGCAAGGCCTCGACCCATTCCGAGTCCGGCGGACGAAGTTCGCCGGCCCCACGCCCCAAGGCTATAGCCACCCCCTTTTTGGGCATTTTTCCGCAGGACGAACTTTTCGCCAAGGGGTTCGGTTGCTCTTTTTTGGGCGCGGCTGTGCCCGTGGCTTATTTTTCTCATGGGGAGGGGGTGGGAAATGTCTCGACCCATTCCGAGTCCGGCAGACGAAGTTTGCCAGCCCCACGTCCCAAGGCTATAGCATACCCCTTTTTTGGGCATTTTTCCGCAGGACCAACTTGGCGCCAAGGGGTTCGGCTGCTCTTTTTTGGGCGCGGCTGTGCCCGCGACCGATTTTTGTCGTGGGGAGGGGATGGAAAAAAACTCGGCCCATTCCGACTCCGGCGGACGAACTTCGGTAGCCGCACGCCCCAAGGCTATAGCCCACCCCTTTTTTGGGCATTTTTCCGCAGGACGAACTTGGCACCAAGGGGTTCGGCTGCTCTTTTTTGTGCACGGCTGTGCCCGCGGCCTATTTTTGCCGCGGGGAGGGGGTAGCCAAAGCCTCGGCCCATTCCGAGTCCGGCGGACGAAGTTCGGCGGCCCCACGCCCAACGGCTATAGCACGCCCCTTTTTTGCGCATTTTTCCGCCGGACGAACTTGGCGCCAAGGGGTTTGGCTGCTCTTTTTTGGCCGCGGCTGTGCCCGCAGCCTATATTTGTCGCGGGGAGGGGGTAGGCAAATCCTCGGCCCATTCCGAGTCCGGCGGACGAAGTTCGTCGGCCCCACGCCCCAAGGCCATAGCCCATCCCCTTTTTGGGCATTTTTCCGCAGGACAAACTTCGCGCCAAGGGGTTCGGCTGCTCTTTTTTGGACGCGGCGGTGCGCGCGGCCTATTGTTGTTGCGGGGAGGGGGTCGCCAAAGTCTCGGCCCATTCCGAGTCCGACGGACGAAGTTCAGCGGCGCCACGCCCAAAGGCTATAGTACACCCCTTTTTTGCGCATTTTGCCGCAGGATGAACTTGGCGCCAAGGGGTTTGGCCGCTCTTTTTTGGCCGCGGCTGTTCCCGCGGCCTATCTTTGTCGCGGAGAGGGGGTGGGCAAAGTCTCGGCCCATTCCGAGTCCGGCGGACGAAGTTCACCGGCCCCACGCCCCAAGGCCATAGCCCATCCCCTTTTGGGGCATTTTTCCGCAGGACAAACTTCGCGCCAAGGGGTTCGGCTGCTCTTTTTTGGGCGCGGTTGCGCCCTCGGCCTATTTTTGCCGCGGGTAGGGGGTGGTAAAAGTCTGGGCCCATTCCGAGTCCAGTGGACGAAGTTCGCCAGCCCCACGCCCCAAGGATATAGCCCACCCCCTTTTTGGGCATTTTTCCGCAGGACGAACTTGGCGCCAAGGGGTTCGGCTACTCTTTTTTGGGCGCGGCTGTGCCATCAGCCAATTTTTGTCGCGGGGAGGGGGTGGGAAAAGTCTCGGCCCATTCCGAGTCCGGTGGACGAAGTTTGCCAGCCCCACGCCCAAAGGCTATAGCATACCCCTTTTTTGCGCATTTTTCCGCAGGACGAACTTGGCGCCAAGGGGTTCGGCTGCTCTTTTTTGAGTGCGGCTGTGCCCGCGGCCTATTTTTGTCGTGGGGAGGGGGTAGGAAAAGTCTCGGCCCATTCCGAGTCCGGCGGACGAAGTGCGTCAGCCCCACGCCCCAAGGCTATAGCCCACCCCCTTTTTGGCATTTTTCCGCAGGACGAACTTGGCCCCAAGGGGCTCGGCTGCTCTTTTTTGGGGACGGCTGTGGCCGCGGCCTATTTTTGTTGCGGGGAGATGGTGGGCAAAGTCTCGGCACATTCCGAGTCCAGCAGACGAAGTTTGCCAGTCCCACGGCCCAAGGCTATAGCCCACCCCTTTTTTGGGCATTTTTCCTTAGGACGAACTTGGCGGCAAGGCGGTCGGCTACTCTTTTCTGGGCGCGGCTGTGCCCGCGGCCTATTTCTGTCGCAGGGAGGGGGTGAGAAAAGTCTCGGCCCTTTCCTAGTCCGGCGGACGAACTTCGGCAGCCGCACACCCCAAGGCTATAGCCCACCCCTTTTACGGGCATTTTTCCGCAGGAGGAACTTGGCGCCAAGGGGTTCGGCTGCTCTTTTTTGGGCGCGGCTGTGCCCGCAGCCTATTTATGATGCGGGGAGGGGGTGGGGAAAGTCTCGGCCCATTCCGAGTCCGGCGGACGAAGGTCGCCAGCCCCACGCCCCAAGGCTATAGCCCCCTCCTTTTTTGGGCATTTTTCCGCAGGACGAACTTGGCGCCAAGGGGTTCGGCTGCTCTTTTTTGGGCTCGGCTGTGCCCGTGGCCTAGTTTTGTCACAGGGAGGGGGTGGTCAAAATCTCGGCCCATTCGGAGTCCGGCGGACGAAGTTCGCCCGCCCCACGCCCCAAGGCTATATAGGCCACCCCCTTTTTGGGCATTTTTCCGCAGGACGAACTTGGCGCCATGGGGTTTGGCTGCTCTTTTTTCAGCGCGGCTGTGCCCGCGGCCCACTTTTGTCGCGGGGAGGTGGTGGGAAAAGTATCAGCCCATTCCAAGTCCGGCGGACGAAGTTCGCCAGCCCCACGCCCCAGGGCTATAGACCACCCCTTTTTTGGGCATTTTTCCACAGGTCGAACTTGGCGCCAAGGGGTTCGGCTGCTCATTTTTTGACGCGGCTTTCCCCACGGCCTATTTTTGTCGCGGGGAGGGGGTGGTCAAACTCTCGGCCGAGTCCGAGTCCAGCGGATGAAGTTCGCGAGCCCCAAGCCCCAAGGCTATAGCCCACCCCCTTTTTGGGCATTTTTCCGCAGGACGAACTTGGCGCCAACGGTTCGGCTGCTCTTCTTTGGACGCGGCTGTGCCCGGGGACTATTTTTGTTGTGGGGAGGGGGTGACCAAACTCTTGTCCCATTCCGAGGAAGGTGGACGAAGTTCGCCGGCCCCACGCCCAAAGGCTATAGCACACCCCTTTTTTGGGCATTTCCCCTCAGGACGAACTTGGCGCCAAGGGGTTCGGCTGCTCTTTTTTGGTCGCGGCTGTGCCCGCGGCCTATTTTTGTCGCTGGGAGGGGGTGGGAAAAGTCTCGGCCCATTCCGAGCCTGGCGGACGAAGATCGCCAGCCCCACGCCCCAAGGCTATAGCCCACCCCTTTTTTGGGCATTTTTCCGCAGGACGAACTTGGCGCCAAGGGGTTCGGCTGCTCTTTTTAGGGCGCGGCTGTGCCCGCGGCCTATTTTTGTCTCAGGGAGGGGGTGGGAAAAGTCTCGGCCCATTCCGAGTCCGGCGGACGAAGTTTGCCAGCCCCACGCCCGAAGGCTATAGCCCATCCCTTTTTTGGGCATTTTTCCGCAGGTCGAACTTGGCGTCAAGGGGTTCGGCTGCTCTTTTTTGGGCTTGGCTGTGCCCTCGGCCTATTTTTGCCGCAGCTAGGGGGTGGTCAAACTCTCGTCCCATTCCGAGTGCGGCGGACGAAGTTCGCCAGCCCCACGCCCGAAGGATATAGCCCACCCAATTTTTGGGCATTTTTCCGCAGGACGAACTTGGCGCCAAGGGGTTCGGCTGCTCTTCTTTGGGCGCGGCTGTGCCCGGGGCCTATTTTTGTTGTGGGGAGGAGGAGGCCAAACTCTTGTCCCATTCCGAGGAAGGCGGACGAAGTTCGCCGGCCCCACGCCCAAAGGCTATCGCACACCCCTTCTTTGGGCATTTCTCCTTAGGACGAACTTGGCGCCAAGGGGTTCGGCTGTTCTTTTTTGGGCGCGGCTATGCCCGCGGCCTATTTTTGTCGCTGGGAGGGGGTGGGAAAAGTCTCGGCCCATTCCGAGCCTGGCGGACGAAGATCGCCAGCCCCACGCCCCAAGGCTATAGCCCACCCCTTTTTTGGGCATTTTTCCGCAGGACGAACTTGGCGCCAAGGGGTTCGGCTGCTCTTTTTAGGGCGCGGCTGTGCCCGCGGCCTATTTTTGTCTCAGGGAGGGGGTGGGAAAAGTCTCGGCCCATTCCGAGTCCGGCGGACGAAGTTTGCCAGCCCCACGCCCGAAGGCTATAGCCCATCCCTTTTTTGGGCATTTTTCCGCAGGTCGAACTTGGCGCCAAGGGGTTCGGCTGCTCTTTTTTGGGCTTGGCTGTGCCCTCGGCCTATTTTTGCCGCAGCTAGGGGGTGGTCAAACTCTCGTCCCATTCCGAGTGCGGCGGACGAAGTTCGCCAGCCCCACGCCCGAAGGATATAGCCCACCCAATTTTTGGGCATTTTTCCGCAGGACGAACTTGGCGCCAAGGGGTTCGGCTGCTCTTCTTTGGGCGCGGCTGTGCCCGGGGCCTATTTTTGTTGTGGGGAGGAGGAGGCCAAACTCTTGTCCCATTCCGAGGAAGGCGGACGAAGTTCGCCGGCCCCACGCCCAAAGGCTATAGCACACCCCTTCTTTGGGCATTTCTCCTTAGGACGAACTTGGCGCCAGGGGGTTCGGCTGCTCTTTTTTGGGCGCGGCTATGCTCGCGGCCTATTTTTGTCGCTGGGAGGGGGTGGGAAAAGTCTCGGCCCATTCCGAGTCCGGCGGACGAAGTTCGCCAGCCCAACGCCCCAAGGCTATAGCCCACCCTTTTTTTGGGAATTTTTCCGCAGCCGAACTTGGCGCCAAGGGGTTCGGCTGCTCTTTTTTGGGCGCGGCTGTGACCGCGGCCTATTTTTGTCGCGGGGAGGGGTTGGGGAATGTCTCGGCCCATTCCGAGTCCGGCGGACGAAGTTCGCCAGCCCCACGCCCCAAGGCTATAGCCCACCACCTTTTTGGGCATTTTTCCGCAGGACGAAATTGGCGCCAAGGGGTTCGGCTGCTCATTTTTTGGCGAGGCTTTGCCCGCGGCCTATTTTTGTCGAGGGGAGGCGGTGGGAAAAGTCTCGGCCCATTCCGAGTCCGGCAGACGAAGTTCGCCTGTCCCACGCCCCAAGGCTATAGTCCACCCCCTTTTTGGGAATTTTTCCGCAGGACGAACTTGGCGCCAAGGGGTTCGGCTGCTCATTTTTTGGCGCGGCTTTGCCCGCGGCCTATTTTTTATCGCGGGGAGGGGGTGGGAAAAGTCTCGGCCCATTCCGAGTCCGGCAGACGAAGTTCGCCCGTCCCACGCCCCAAGGCTATAGTCCACCCCCTTTTTGGGCATTTTTCCCCAGGACAAACTTGGCGCCAAGGGGTTCGGATGCCCTTTTTTGGGCGCGGCTGTGCCTGCGTCCTATTTTTGCCGCGGGGAGGGGGTGGGAAAAGTCTCCACCCATTCCGTGTCCGGCGGACGAAGTTCGCCAGCCCCACGCCCCAAGGCTATAGCCCACTCTTTTTTTGGGAGTTTTTCCGCAGCCGAACTTGTCGCCAAGGGGTTCGGCTGCTCTTTTTTGGGCGCGGCTGTGACCGCGGCCTATTTTTGTCGTGGGGAGGGGTTGAGGAATGTCTCGGCCCATTCCGAGTCCGGCGGACGAAGTTCGCCAGCCCCACGCCCCAAGGCTATAGCCCACCACCTTTTTGGGCATTTTTCCGCAGGACGAACTTGGCGCCAAGGGCTTCGGTGCTCATTTTTTGGCGCGGCTTTGCCCGCGGCCTATTTTTGTCGTGGGGAGGGGGTGGGAAAAGTCTCGGCCCATTCCGAGTCCGGCAGACGAAGTTCGCCCGTCCCACGCCCCAAGGCTATAGTCCACCCCCTTTTTGGGCATTTTTCCCCAGGACGAACATGGCGCCAAGGGGTTCGGCTGCTCTTTTTTGGACGCAGCTGTGCCCGCGGCCTATTTTTGTCACTGGGAGGGGGTGGGAAATTCTCGGCCCATTCCGAGTCTGCGGACGAAGATCGCCAGCCCCACGCCCCAAGGCTATAGCCCACCACCTTTTTGGGCATTTTTCCGCAGGACGAACTTGGCGCCAAGGGGTTCGGCTGCCCATTTTTTGGCGCGGCTTTCCCCACGGCCTATTTTTGTCGCGGGGAGGGGGTGGTCAAAGTCTCGGCCGATTCCGAGTCCGTCGGACGAAGTTCGCCAGCCCCAAGCCCCAAGGCTATAGCCCACCCCCTTTTTGGGCATTTTTCGGCAGGACGAACTTGGCGCCAAGGGTTCGGCTGCTCTTCTTTGGGCGCGGCTGTGCCCGGGGCCTATTTTGGTTGTGGGGAGGGGGTGGCCAAACTCTTGTCCCATTCCGAGGAAGGCGGACGAAGTTCGCCGGCCCCACGACCAAAGGCTATGGCACACCCCTTTTTTGGGCATTTCTCCATAGGACGAACTTGGCGCCAAGGGGTTCGGTGCTCTTTTTTGGGCGCGGCTGTGCCCGCGGCCTATTTTTGTCACTGGGAGGGGGTGGGAAAAGTCTCGGCCCATTCCGAGTCTGGCGGACGAAGATCGCCAGCCCCACGCCCCAAGGCTATAGCCCACCTTCTTTTTGGGAATTTTTCCGCAGGATGAACTTGGCACCAAGGGGTTCGGCAGCTCTTTTTTGGGCGCGGCTGTGCCCGTGGCCTATTTTAGTCGCGAGGAGGGTTGGCAAAGTCTCGGCCCGTACCGAGTCCGGCGGACGAAGTTCGCCAGCCCCACGCCCCAAGGCTATAGCCCACCACCTTTTTGGGCATTTTTCCGCAGGACGAACTTGGCGCCAAGGGGTTCGGCTGCCCATTTTTTGGCGCGGCTTTCCCCGGGGCCTATTTTTGTCGCGGGGAGGTGGTGGTCAAAGTCTCGGCCGATTCCGAGTCCGGCGGACGAAGTTCGCCAGCCCCAAGCCCCAAGGCTGTAGCCCACCCCCTTTTTGGGCATTTTTCCGCAGGACGAACTTGGCGCCAAGGGGTTCGGCTACTCTTTTTTGGGCACGGCTGTGCCCGCGGTATATTTTTGTCACGGGGAGGGGGTGGGAAAAGTCTCGGCCCATTCCGAGTCTGGCGGACGAAGATCGCCAGCCCCACGCCCCAAGGCTATAGCCCACCTTCTTTTTGGGAATTTTTCCGCAGGATGAACTTGGCACCAAGGGGTTCGGCAGCTCTTTTTTGGGCGCGGCTGTGCCCGTGGCCTATTTTAGTCGCGAGGAGGGTTGGCAAAGTCTCGGCCCGTACCGAGTCCGGCGGACGAAGTTCGCCAGCCCCACGCCCCAAGGCTATAGCCCACCACCTTTTTGGGCATTTTTCCGCAGGACGAACTTGGCGCCAAGGGTTCGGCTGCTCTTCTTTGGGCGCGGCTGTGCCCGGGGCCTATTTTGGTTGTGGGGAGGGGGTGGCCAAACTCTTGTCCCATTCCGAGGAAGGCGGACGAAGTTCGCCGGCCCCACGACCAAAGGCTATGGCACACCCCTTTTTTGGGCATTTCTCCATAGGACGAACTTGGCGCCAAGGGGTTCGGTGCTCTTTTTTGGGCGCGGCTGTGCCCGCGGCCTATTTTTGTCACTGGGAGGGGGTGGGAAAAGTCTCGGCCCATTCCGAGTCTGGCGGACGAAGATCGCCAGCCCCACGCCCCAAGGCTATAGCCCACCTTCTTTTTGGGAATTTTTCCGCAGGATGAACTTGGCACCAAGGGGTTCGGCAGCTCTTTTTTGGGCGCGGCTGTGCCCGTGGCCTATTTTAGTCGCGAGGAGGGTTGGCAAAGTCTCGGCCCGTACCGAGTCCGGCGGACGAAGTTCGCCAGCCCCACGCCCCAAGGCTATAGCCCACCACCTTTTTGGGCATTTTTCCGCAGGACGAACTTGGCGCCAAGGGGTTCGGCTGCCCATTTTTTGGCGCGGCTTTCCCCGGGGCCTATTTTTGTCGCGGGGAGGTGGTGGTCAAAGTCTCGGCCGATTCCGAGTCCGGCGGACGAAGTTCGCCAGCCCCAAGCCCCAAGGCTGTAGCCCACCCCCTTTTTGGGCATTTTTCCGCAGGACGAACTTGGCGCCAAGGGGTTCGGCTACTCTTTTTTGGGCACGGCTGTGCCCGCGGTATATTTTTGTCACGGGGAGGGGGTGGGAAAAGTCTCGGCCCATTCCGAGTCCGGCGGACAAAATTCGCCAGCCCCACGCCCCAAGGCTATAGCCCACCCCCTTTTTCGGCAATTTTCCGCCGGACGAACTTGGCTCCAAGGGGTTTGGCTGCTCTTTTTTGGGCGCAACCGTGCCCGCGGCCTATGTTTGTCATGGGGAGGGGGTGGACCGAGCCTCGGCCCATTCCGAGTCTGGCGGACGAAGTTCGTCATCCCCACGCCCCATGGCTATAGCCCACCCCCTTTTTGGGCATTTTTCCGCAGGACGAACTTGGCGCCAAGGGGTTCGGCTGCCCATTTTTTGACGCGGCTTTCCCCGGGGCCTATTTTTGTCGCGGGGAGGTGGTGGTCAAAGTCTCGGCCGATTCCGAGTCCGGCGGACGAAGTTCGCCCGCCCCAAGCCCCAAGGCTGTAGCCCACCCCCTTTTTGGGCATTTTTTCCGCAGGACGAACTTGGCGCCAAGGGGTTCGGCTGCTCTTTTTTGGGCACGGCTGTGCCCGCGGTATATTTTTGTCACGGGGACGGGGTGGGAAAAGTCTCGGCCCATTCCGAGTCCGGCGGACAAAATTCGCCAGCCCCACGCCCCAAGGCTATAGCCCACCCCCTTTTTGGGCAATTTTCCGCCGGACGAACTTGGCTCCAAGGGGTTTGGCTGCTCTTTTTTGGGCGCAGCCGTGCCCGCGGCCTATGTTTGTGATGGGGAGGGGGTGGACCGAGCCTCGGCCCATTCCGAGTCTGGCGGACGAAGTTCGTCATCCCCACGCCCCATGGCTATAGCCCACCCCCTTTTCGGGCATTTTTCCGCAGGACGAACTTGGCGCCAAGGGGTTCGGCTGCTCTTTTTTGGACGCGGCTGTGCCTACGGGCTATTTTTGTCGTGGGGAGGGGGTGGTCAAAGTCTCGGCCCATTCCGAGTCCGGCGGACGAAGCTCGCCCGCCCCACGCCCCAAGGCTATAGCCCACCTCCTTTTTGGGCATTTTTCCGCAGGACGAACTTGGCGCCAAGTGGTTCGGCTGCTCTCTTTTGGGCGCGGCTGTGCGCGCAGCCTATTTTTGTCATGGGGAGGGGTGGGGAATGTCTCGGCCCATTCCGAGTCCGGCAACCGAAGTTCGCCAAGCCCACGCCCCAAGGTTATTGCCCAACCCTTTTTTGGGCATTTTTCCACCGGACGAACTTGGCGCCAGGGGTTTCGGCTGCTCTTTTTTGGGCGCTTCTGTGCCCGCGGCCTAATTTTGTCGCGGGGAGGGGGTGGGAAATGTCTCCGCCCATTCCGAGTCTGGCGGACGAAGTTCGCCATCCCCACGCCCCATGGCTATAGCCCGCCCCCCTTTTTTGGGCATTTTTCCGCAGGACGAACTTCGCGCCAAGGGGTTCGGCTGTTCTTTTTTGGGCGTGGGTGTAACCGCGGCATATTTTTGTCACGGGGAGGGGGTGGACAAAGCCTCGTCCCATTCCGAGTCCGGCGGACGAGGTTCGCCAGCCCCACGCCCGAAGGCTATAGCCCACCCCTTTTTTGGGCATTTTTCCGCAGGACGAACTTGGCGCCAAGGGGTTTGGCCGCTCTTTTTTGGGCGCGGCTGTGCCCTCGGCCTATTTTTGCCGCGGCGAGTGGGTGGTCAAACTCTCGTCCCATTCCGAGTCCGGCGGACGAAGTTCGCCAGCCCCACGCCCCAAGGCTATAGCCCACCCCTTTTTTGGGCATTTTTCCGCAGGACGAACTTGGCGCCAAGGGGTTCGGCTGTTCTTTTTTGGGCGTGGGTGTAACCGCGGCATATTTTTGTCACGGGGAGGGGGTGGACAAAGACTCGTCCCATTCTGAGTCCGGCGGATGAAGTGCGCCATCCCCACGCCCGAAGGCTATAGCCCACCCCCTTTTTGGGCATTTTTCCACAGGACGAACTTCGCGGCAAGGGGTTCGGCTGTTCTTTTTTGGGCGTGGGTGTAACCGCGGCATATTTTTGTCATGGGGAGGGGGTAGACAAAGACTCGTCCCATTCTGAGTCCGGCGTACGAAGTGCGCGATCCCCACGCCCCAAGGCTATAGCCCACCCCCTTTTTGTGCATTTTTCTACAGGACGAACTTGCCGCCAAGGGGTTCGGCAGCTCTTTTTTGGGCGCGGCGGTGCCCACGGCCTATTTTTGTCGTGGGGAGGGGGTGGGCAAAGCCTCGGCCCATTCCGAGTCCGGCGGACGAAGTTCGCCCGCCCCACGCCCCAAGCCTATAGCCCACCCCCTTTTTGGGCATTTTTCCGCCGGACGAACTTGACCCCAAGGGGTTCGGCAGCTCTTTTTTTGGTGCGGCTGTGCCCGCGGCCTATTTTTGTCGCGGTGAGGGGGTGGGCAAAGCCTCAACCCATTCTGAGTCCGGCGGACAAAGTTCGCCAGCCCCACGCCCCAAGGGTATAGCCCACCCCCGTTTTGGGCATTTTTCCGCAGGACGAACTTGGCGCTAAGGGGTTCAGCTGCTACTTTTCGGCCGCGGCTGTGCCCTCGGCCTATTTTTGTCACGGGGACGGGGTTGGCAAAGTCTCGGCACATTCCGAGACCGGTGGACGAAGTTCACCCGCCCCACGCCCCAAGGCTATAGCACACCCCTTTTTTGGGCATTTTTCCGCAGGACGAACTTGGCGCCAAGGGGTTCGGCTGCTCTTTTTTGGGCGTGGTTGTGCCCGCTGCCTATTTTTGTCGCGGGGAGGGGGTGGGAATATCCTCGGCCCATTCCGAGTCCGGCGGACGAAGTTCGCCAGCCCCACGCCCCAAGGCTATAGCACAGCCCTTTTTTGGGCATTTTTCCGCAGGACGAACTTGGCGCCAAGGGGTTCGGCAGCTCTTTTTTGGGCGCAGCTGTGCCGGCGGCCTGTTTTTGTTGTGGGGAGGGGGTGGGAAAAGTCTCGGCCCATTCCGAGTCCGGCGGATGAAGTTCGACGGCCCCACACCCCAAGGCTATAGCCCACCCCTTTTTGGGCATTTTTCCGCAGGACGAACTTGGCGCCAAGGGGATCGGCTGCTCTTTTTTGGGCGCGGCTATGCCCGCGGCCTATTTTTGTTGCAGTGAGGGGGTGGTCAAAGCCTCGGCCCATTCCGAGTCCGGCGGATGAAGTTCGCCAGCCCCACGCCCCAAGGCTATAGCCGACCCCGTTTTGGGCATTTTTCCGCAGGACGAACTTGGCGCTAAGGGGTTCAGCTGCTCCTTTTCGGCCGCGGCTGTGCCCTCGGCCTATTTTTGTCACGGGGACGGGGTTGGCTAAGTCTCGGCACATTCCGAGACCGGTGGACGAAGTTCGCCCGCCCCACGCCCCACGGCTACAGCCCAATCCTTTTTTGGGCATTTTTCCGCCGGACGAACTTGGCGCCAAGGGGTTCGGCTGCTCTTTTTTGGGCGTGGTTGTGCCCGCTGCCTATTTTTGTCGCGGGGAGGGGGTGGGAATATCCTCGGCCCATTCCGAGTCCGGCGGATGAAGTTCGCCAGCCCCACGCCCCAAGGCTATAGCACAGCCCTTTTTTGGGCATTTTTCCGCAGGACGAACTTGGCGCCAAGGGGTTCGGCAGCTCTTTTTTGGGCGCAGCTGTGCCGGCGGCCTGTTTATGTTGTGGGGAGGGGGTGGGAAAAGTCTCGGCCCATTCCGAGTCCGGCGGATGAAGTTCGACGGCCCCACACCCCAAGGCTATAGCCCACCCCTTTTTGGGCATTTTTCCGCAGGACGAACTTGGCGCCAAGGGGATCGGCTGCTCTTTTTTGGGTGCGGCTATGCCCGCGGCCTATTTTTGTTGCAGTGAGGGGGTGGTCAAAGCCTCGGCCCATTCCGAGTCCGGCGGATGAAGTTCGCCAGCCCCACGCCCCAAGGCTATAGCCGACCCCGTTTTGGGCATTTTTCCGCAGGACGAACTTGGCGCTAAGGGGTTCAGCTGCTCCTTTTCGGCCGCGGCTGTGCCCTCGGCCTATTTTTGTCACGGGGACGGGGTTGGCTAAGTCTCGGCACATTCCGAGACCGGTGGACGAAGTTCGCCCGCCCCACGCCCCACGGCTACAGCCCAATCCTTTTTTGGGCATTTTTCCGCCGGACGAACTTGGCGCCAAGGGGTTCGGCTGCTCTCTTTTGGGCGCGGCTGTGCCCGCGTCCTATTTTTGTCGCGCTGAGGGGGTGGACAAAGGCTCAGCCCATTCCGAGTCCAGTGGACGAAGTTCGCCAGCCCCACGCCCCAAGGCTATAGCCCACCCTCTTTTTGGGCATTTTTCCGCAGGATGAGCCGGGCGCCAAGGGGTTCGGCTGCTCCTTTTTGGGCGTGGCTGTGCCTGCGTCCTATTTTTGTCGCGGGGAGGGGGTGCGCAAAGTCTCGGCACCTTCCGAGTCCGGCGGACGAAGTTCGCCCGCCCCACGCCCCTAGGCTATAGCACACCCCTTTTTTGGGCATTTTTCCGCCGGACGAACTTGGCGCCAAGGGGTTCGACTGCTGTTTTTTGGGTGCGGCTGTGCCCTCGGCCTATTTTTGTCATGGGGAGCGGGTGGTCAAAGTCTCGGCCCACTCCGAGTCCGGCGGACGAAGTTCGCCAGCCCCACGCCCCAAGGCTATAGCCCATCCCCTTTTTGGGCATTTTTCCCCAGGACGAACTTGGCGCCAAGGGGTTCGGCTGATCTTTTTTGGGTGTTGCTGTGCCCGCGGCCTATTGTTGTCGCGGTGAGGGGGTGGGCAAAGCCTCGGCCCATTCTGAGCCCGGTGGACGAAGTTCGCCAGCCCCACGCCCCAAGGCTATAGCCCACCCCCCTTTTGGGCATTTTTCCGCAGGACGAACTTGGCGCCATGGGGTTCGGCTGCTCCTTTTTGGGCGCGGCTGTGCCCGCGTCCTATTTTAGTCGCGGGGAGGGGGTGCACAAAGTCTCGGCACATTCCGAGTCCGGCGGACGAAGTTCGCCCGCCCCACGCCCCAAGGCTATAGCACACCCCTTTTTTGGGCATTTTTCCGCAGGACGAACTTGGTGCCAAGGGGTTCGGCTGCTCTTTTTTGGGCGTGGTTGTGCCCGCTGCCTATTTTTGTCACGGGGAGGGGGTGGGAATATCCTCGGCCCATTCCGAGTCCGGCGGACGAAGTTCGCCAGCCCCACGCCCCAAGGCTATAGCCCACCCCCTTTTTGGGCATTTTTCCGCAGGACGAACTAGGCGCCAAAGCGTTCGGCTGCTCCTTTTTGGGCGCGGCTGTGCCTGCGGCCTATTTTTATCACGGGGAGGGGGTGGGCAAGGTCTCGGCAAATTCCGGGTCCGGCGGTCGAAGTTCGCCAGCCGCATGCGGCAAGGCTATAGCCCACCCCTTTTTTGGGCATTTTTCCGCAGGTCGAACTTGGCGCCAAGGGGTTAGGCTGCTCTTTTTTTTGGGCGTGGCTGTTCCCGCGGCCTATTTTGGGCGTGGGGAGGGGGTGGCCAAAGTCTCGGCCCATTCCGAGGAAGGCGGACGAAGTTCGCCAGCCCCACGCCCAAAGGCTAAAGTACACCCCTTTTTTGGACATTTTTCCGCAGGACGAACTTGGCGCCAAGGGTTTCGGCTGTGCCCATGGCCTATTTTTCTCGCGGGGTGGGGATGGGCAAAGTCTCAGCCCATTCCGAGCAAGGCGGACGAAGTTTGCCAGCCCCACGCCCCAGGGCTATAGCCCACCCCTTTTTTGGGCATTTTTCCGCGGGATGAACTTGGGGCCAAGCGGTTCGGCTGCTCTTTTTTGGGCGCGGCTGTGCCCGCGGCCTATTTTTGTCGCGGGGAGGGGGTGGGGATAGTCTCGGCCCATTCCCAGGAAGGCGGACGAAGTTCGCCAACACCACACCCAAAGGCTATAGCACGCCCCTTTTTTGGGCATTTTTCCGCAGGATGAACTTGGCGTCAAGGGGTTCGGCCGCACTTTTTTGGGCGCAGCTGTGCCCGCGGCCTATTTTTGTCTCGGGGAGGTGGTGGGCAAAGTCTCGGCCCTTTCCGAGTACGGCGGACGAAGTTCGCCAGCCCCATGCCCCAAGGCTATTGCCCACCCCTTTTTTGGGCATTTTTCCGCAGGACGAACTTGGCGCCAAGGGGTTCGGCTGCTCTTTTTTGGGCACGGCTGTTCCCGCAGCCTATTTTTGTCGTGGGGAGGGGGTGGGGAAAGTCTCGGCCCATTCCGAGTCCGGCAGACGAACTTCGGCAGCCCCACGCCCCAAGGCTATAGGCCACCCCTTTTACTGGCATTTTTCCGCAGCACGAACTTGGCGCCCAGGGGTTTGACTGCTCTTTCTTGGGAGCGGCTGTGCCCGCGGCCTATTTTTGGTGCGGGTAGGGGTTGGGCAAAGTCTCGGCCCACTCCGAGGAAGGCGGATGAACTTCGCCGGCCCCAAGCGCAAAGGCTATAGCACACCCCTTTTTTGGGCATTTTTCCGCAGGACGAACTTGGCACCAAGGGGTTCGGCTGCTCTTTTTTGTGCGTGGCTGTTCCCACGGCCTATTTTTGTCACGGGGATAGGATGGGCAATGTCTCGGCCCATTCCGAGTCCGGCGGACGAATTTCGCCAGCCCCACGCCCCAAGGCTATAGCCCACCCCTTTTTTGGGCATTTTTCCGCAGGACGAACTTGGCGCCAAGGGTTCGGCTGCTCTTCTTTGGACGCGGCTGTGCCCGGGGCCTATTTTTGTTGTGGGGAGGGGGTGGCCAAACTCTTGTCCCATTCCGAGGAAGGCGGACAAAGGCTATAGCACACCCCTTTTTTGGGCATTTCTCCTTAGGACGAACTTGGCACCAAGGGGTTCGGCTGCTCTTTTTAGGGCGCGGCTGTGCCCGCGGCCTATTTTTGTCGTGGGGAGGGGGTGGGAAGAGTCTCGGCCCATTCCGAGTCCGGCGGACGAAGTTCGCCAGCCCCACGCCCGAAGGCTATAGCCCATCCCTTTTTTGGGCATTTTTCCGCAGGACGAACTTGGCGCCAAGGGGTTCGGCTGCTCTTTTTTGGGCGCGGCTGTGCCCTCGGCCTATATTTGCCACAGCGAGGGGGTGGTCAAACTCTCGTCCCATTCCGAGTGCGGCGGACGAAGTTCGCCAGCCCCACGCCCGAAGGATATAGCCTACCCCTTTTTTGGGCATTTTTCCGCAGGACGAACTTGGCGCCAAGTGGTTCGGCTGCTCTTTTTTGGGCGCGGCTGTGCCCGGGGACTATTTTTGTTGTGGGGAGGGGGTGGCCAAACTCTCGTCCCATTCCGAGGAAGGCGGACGAAGTTCGCCGGCCCCACGCCCAAAGGCTATCGCACACCCCTTCTTTGGGCATTTCTCCGTAGGACGAACTTGGCGCCAAGTGGTTCGGCTGCTCTTTTTTGGGCGCGGCTGTGCCCGCGGCCTATTTTTGTCGCTGGGAGGGGGTGGGAAAAGTCTCGGCCCATTCCGAGTCTGGCGGACGAAGATCGCCAGCCCCACGCACCAAGTCTATAGCCCACCACCTTGTTGGGTATTTTTCCGCAGGACGAACTTGGCGCCAAGGGGTTCGGCTGCCCATTTTTTGGCGCGGCTTTCCCCGCGGCCTATTTTTGTCGCGGGGAGGGGGTGGTCAAAGTCTCGGCCGATTCCGAGTCCGGCGGATGAAGTTCGCCAGCCCCAAGCCCCAAGGCTATTGCCCACCCCCTTTTTGGGCATTTTTCTGCAGGACGAACTTGGCGCCAAGGGTTCGGCTGCTCTTCTTTGGTAGCGGCTGTGCCCGGGGCCTATTTTTGTTGTGGGGAGGGGGTGGCCAAACACTTGTTCCATTCCGGGGAAGGCGGACGAAGTTCGCCGGCCCCACGCCCAAAGGCTATGGCACACCCCTTTTTTGGGCTTTTGTCCTTAGGACGAACTTGGCGCCAAGGGGTTCGGCTGGTCTTTTTTGGGCGCGGCTGTGCCCGCGGCCTATTTTTGTCACTGGGAGGGGGTGGGAAAAGTCTCGGCCCATTCCGAGTCTGGCGGACGAAGATCGTAAGCCCCACGCGCCAAAGCTATAGCCCACCTCCGTTTTGGGAATTTTTCTGCAGGATGAACTTGGCACCAACGAGTTCGGCAGGTCTTTTTTGGGCGCGGCTGTGCCCGTGGCCTATTTTTGTCGCAGGGAGGGTGGGCAAAGTCTCGGCCCGTTCCGAGTCCGGCGGACGAAGTTCGCCAGCCCCAAGGCTATAGCCCACCCCCTTTTTGGGCATTTTTCCACAGGATGAACTTGGCGCCAAGGGGTTCGACTGCTCTTTTTTGGGCACAGCTGTGCCCACGGCCTATTTTTGTTGCGGGGAGGGGTTGGGCAAAGTCTCATTGCATTCCGAGTCCGGCGGACGAAGTGCGCCAGCCACACGCCCCAAGGCTATAGCCCACCCCTTTTTTGGGCTTTTTTCCGCAGGACGAACTTGGCGCCAAGGGGTTTGGCTGCTCTTTTTTGGGCGCGGCTATGCCCGCTACCTATTTTTGTCACGGGGAGGGGGTGGGCAATGTCTCCGCCCATTCCGAGTCCGGCAGAGGAAGTTCGCCAGCCCCACGCCCCAAGGCTATAGCCCACCCCCTTTTTGGGCATTTTTCCACAGGACGAACTTGGCGCCAAGGGGTTCGGCTGCTCTTTTTTGGGCGCAGCTGTGCCTGCGGCCTATTTTTGTTGTGGGGAGGGGGTGGTCAAAGTCTCGGCCCATTCCGAGTCCGGCGGACGAAGTTCGCCCGCCCCACGCCCCAAGGCTATAGCCCACCTCTTTTTTGGGCATTTTTCCGCTGGACGAACTTGGCGCCAAGGGGTTCGGCTGCCCTTTTTTGGGCGCGGCTGTGCCCGCATCCTATTTTTGTCGCGGGGAAGGGGTGGGAAAAGTCTCTACCCATTCCGAGTCCGGCGGACGAAGTTCGCCAGCTCCACTCCCCAAGGCTATAGCCCACCCTTTTTTTGGGAATTTTTCCGCAGCCGAACTTGGCGCCAAGGGGTTCGGCTGCTCTTTTTTGGGCGCGGCTGTGACCGCGGCCTATTTTTGTCACGGGGAGGGGTTGGGGAATGTCTCGGCCCATTCCGAGTCCGGCGGACGAAGTTCGCCAGCCCCACGCCCCAAGGCTTTAGCCCACCCCTATTTTGGGCTTTTTTCCGCAGGACGAACTTGGCGCCAAGGGGTTCGGCTGCTCTTTTTAGGGCGTGGCTGTGCCCGCGGCCTATTTTTGTCCCAGGGAGGGGGTGGACAAAGCCTCGGCCCATTCCGAGTCCGGCGGACGAAGTTCGCCATCCCCACGCCCCAAGGCTATAGCCCACCCCCATTTTGGGCATTTTTCCGTTGGACGAACTTGGCGCCAAAGGGTTCGGCTGCTCTTTTTTGGACACGGCTGTGCCCGCGGCCTATTTTTGTCTCGGGGAGGGGGTGGTCAAAGTCTCCGCCCATTCCGAGTCCGGCGGACGAAGTTCGCCCGCCCCACGCCCCAAGGCTATAGCCCACCCCCTTTTTGGGCATTTTTCCGCTGGACGAACTTGGCGCCAAAGGGTTCGGCTGCTCTCTTTTGGGCGCGGCTGTGCGCGCGGCCTATTTTTGTCATGGGGAGGGGGTGGGGAAAGTCTCGGCCCATTCCGAGTCCGGCAAACGAATTTCGCCAGCCCCACGCCCCAAGGCTATAGCCCACCCCTTTTTTGGGCATTTTTCCACAGGACGAACTTGGCGCCAAGGGGTTCGGCTGCTCTTTTTTGGGCGTGGCTGTGCCCGCGGCCTATGTTTGTCACAGGGAGGGGGTGGACAAAGCCTCGGCCCATTCCGAGTCTGGCGGACGAAGTGCGCCATCCCCACGCCCCAAGGCTATAGCCCACCCCCTTTTTGGGCATTTTTCCGTTGGACGAACTTGGCGCCAAAGGGTTCGGCTGCTCTTCTCTGGACACGGCTGTGCCCGCGGCCTATTTTTGTCGTGGGGAGGGGGTGGTCAAAGTCTCCGCCCATTCCGAGCGCGGCGGACGAAGTTCGCCTGCCCCACGCCCCAAGGCTATAGCCCACCCCCTTTTTGGGCATTTTTCCGCAGGATGAACCCGTCGCCAAGGGGTTCGGCTGCTCCTTTTTGGGCGTGGCTGTACCTGCATCCTATTTTTGTCGCGGGGAGGGGGTGCGCAAAGTCTCGGCACATTCCGAGTCCGGCGGACGAAGTTCGCCCGCCCCACGCCCCAAGGATATAGCATACCCGTTTTTTGGGCATTTTTCCGCCGGACGAACTTGGCGCCAAGGGGTTCGACTGCTGTTTTTTGGGTGCGGCTGTGCCCGCAACTTTTGTTTTACGCGGGGATGGGGTGGGAAAAGCCTCGGCCCATTCCGAGTCCGGCGGATGAAGCTCGCCCGCCCCACACCCCAAGGCTATAGCCCACCCCTTTTTTGGGCATTTTTCCGCAGCACGAACTTGGAGCCAAGGGGTTCGGCTGCTCTTTTTTGCGCGCGGCTGTGCCCTCGGCCTATTTTTGTCATGGGGAGGGGGTGGTCAAAGTCTCGGCCCACTCCGAGTCCGGCGGATGAAGTTCGCCAGCCCCACGCCCCAAGGCTATATCCCATCCCCTTCTTGGGCATTTTTCCTCAGGACGAACTTGGCGCCAAGGGGTTCGGCGGATCTTTTTTGGGCGTGGCTGTGCCCGCGGCCTATTGTTGTCGCGGTGAGGGGGTGGGCAAAGCCTCGGCCCATTCTGAGCCCGGTGGACGAAGTTCGCCCGTCCCACGCCCCAAGGCTATAGCCCACCCCTTTTTGGGCATTTTTCCGCAGGACGAACTTGGCGCCAATGGTTCGGCTGCTCTTTTTTGGGCGCGGCTGTGCCCGCGGCCTATTTGTATTGCGGGGAGGGGGTGGGAATATCCTCGGCCCATTCCGAGTCCGGCGGACGAAGTTCGCCAGCCCCACGCCCCAAGGCTATAGCCCACCCCCTTTTTGGGCATTTTCCCGCACGACGAACGTGGCGCCAAGGGGTTCGGCTACACTTTTTTGGGCGCGGCTAGGCCCGCGGCCTATTTTTGTCTCGGGGAGGGGGTGGGACAGGTCTCGGTCCATTCCGAGTCCGGCGGACGAAGTTCGCCCGCCCCACACCCCAAGGCTATAGCCCACCCCTTTTTTGGGCATTTTTCCGCCGGACGAACTTGGCGCCAAGGGGTTCAACTGCTGTTTTTTGGGTTCGGCTGTGCCCGCAGCTTGTTTTTTGCATGGGGATGGGGTGGGAAAAGCCTCGGCCCATTCCGAGTCCGGCGGATGAAGTTCGTCCGCCCCACGCCCCAAGGCTATAGCCCACCCCTTTTTTGGGCATTTTTCCGCAGGACGAACTTGGCGCCAAGGGGTTCGTCTACTCTTTTTTGGGCTCGGCTGTGGCCGTGGCCTATTTTTGTTGCGGGGAGGGGGGGGGGGGCAAAGTCTCGGCCCTTTCCGAGTCCGGCGGACGAAGTTCGCCCGCCCCAAGCCCCAAGGCTATAGCCCACCCCCTTTTTGGGCATTTTTCTGCAGGACGAACGTGGCGCCAAGGGGTTCGGCTTCTCTTTTTTGGGCGCGGCTGTGCCCGCGGCCTATTTTTGTCACGGGGAGGGGGTGGGCAAAGTCTCGGCACATTCCGACTCCGTCGGACGAAGTTCGCCAGCCCCACGCCCCAAGGCTATAACCCACCCCTTTTTTGGGCATTTTTCCGCTGGACGAACGTGGCGCGTAGGGGTTCGGCTGCTCATTTTTGGACATGGCTGTGCCCGCGGCCTATTTTTGTCGCGGTGAGGGGGTGGGCAAAGCCTCGGCCCATTCCGAGTCCGGCGGACGAAGTTCGCCAGCCCCACGCCCCAAGGCTATAGCCCACCCCCTTTTTGGGCATTTTTCCGCAGGATGAACGTGGCGCCAAGGGGTTCGGCTTCTCTTTTTTGGGCGCGGCTGTGCCCGCGGCCTATTTTTGTCACGGGGAGGGGGTGGGCAAAGTCTCGGCACATTCCGACTCCGTCGGACGAAGTTCGCCAGCCCCACGCCGCAAGGCTATAGCCCACCCCACTTTTGGGCATTTTTCCGCAGGACGAACTTGGCGCCAAGGGGTTCAGCTGCTCTTTTTTGGGCGCGGCTGTGCCCGCGGCCTATTTTTGTCTCGGGGAGGGGGTGGGAAAATTCTCGGCTCATTCCGAGTCCGGCGGACGAAGTGCGCCAGCACCACGCGCCAAGGCTATAGCCCACCACCTTTTTGAGCATTTTTCCGCTGGACGAACTTGGCGCCAAGGGGTTCGGCTGCACTTTTTGAGGCGCGGCTGTGCCCGGGGCCTATTTTTGTTGTGGGGTGGGGGTGGGAAAAGTCTCGCCCCACTCCGAAGATGGCGGACGAAGTTCGCCAGCCCCACGCCCCAGGGCTATAGCCCACCCCTTTTTTGGGCATTTTTCCGCAGGACAAACTTGGCGCCAAGGGGATCGGCTGCTATTTTTTGGGCCCGGCTGTGCCCGCGGCCTATTTTTGTCACGAGGAGGGGGTGGGCAATGTCTCGGCCTATTCCGAGGAAGGCGGAAGAGGTTTGCCAGCCCCACGCCCCAAGGCTATAGCCCACCCCATTTTTGGGCATTTTTCCGCAGGACGAACATGGCGCCAAGGGGGTCAGCTGCTCCTTTTTGGGCGCGGCTGTGCCCGCGTCCTATTTTTGTCGCGGGGAGGGGGTGGGAAACGTCTCGGCCCATTCCGAGTCCGGCGGACGAGGTTCGACAGCCCCACGCCCCAAGGCTATAGCCCACCCCCTTTTTGGGCATTTTTCCGCAGGACGAACTTGGCGCCACGTGGTTCAGCTGCTCTTTTTTGGGCGCGGCTGTGCCCGCGGCCTATTTTTGTCTCGGGGAGGTGGTGGGAAAATTCTCGGCTCATTCCGAGTCCGGCGGACGAAGTGCGCCCGCACCACGCGCCAAGGCTATAGCCCGCCCCCTTTTTGGGCATTTTTCCGCAGGACGAACATGGCGCCAAGGGGTTCGGCTGCACTTTTTGGGGCGCGGCTGTGCCCGGGGCCTATTTTTGTTGCGGGGTGGGGGTGGGAAAAGTCTCGCCCCACTCTGAAGAAGGCGGACGAAGTTCGCCAGCCCCACGCCCGAAGGCTATAGCACACCCCTTTTTTGGGCATTTTTCCGCAGGACGAACTTGGCGCCAAGGGGTTCCGCTGCTCTTTTTTGGGCGCGGCTGTGCCCGCGGCCTATTTTTGTTGGGGGGAGGGGGTGGGCAAAATCTCGGCCCACTCCGAAGAAGACGGACGAAGTTCGCCAGCCCCACGCCCCAGGGCTATAGCCCACCCCTTTTTTGGGCTTTTTTCCGCAGGACAAACTTGGCGCCAAGGGGATCGGCTGCGATTTTTTCGTCCCGGCTGTGCCCGCGGCCTATTTTTGTCACAAGGAGGGGGTGGGCAATGTCTCGGCCCATTCTGAGGAAGGCGGAAGATGTTTTCCAGCCCCACGCCCCAAGGCTATAGCCCACCCCATTTTTGGGCATTTTTCCGCAGGACGAACTTGGCGCCAAGGGGTTCCGCTGCTCCTTTTTGGGCGCGGCTGTGCCCGCGGCCTATTTTTACCACGGGGAGGGGGTGGGAAAAGTCTCGGCCCATTCCGAGTCCGGCGGAGGAGGTTCGACAGCCCCACGCCCCAAGGCTATAGCCCACCCCTTTTTTGGGCTTTTTTCCGCAGGACGAACTTGGCGCCAAGGGGTTCCGCTGCTCCTTTTTGGGCGCGGCTGTGCCCGCGGCCTATTTTTACCATGGGGAGGGGGTGGGAAAAGTCTCGGCCCATTCCGAGTCCGGCGGAGGAGGTTCGACAGCCCCACGCCCCAAGGCTATAGCCCACCCCCTTTTTGGGCATTTTTCCGCAGGACGAACATGGCGCCACGGGGTTCGGCTGCTCTTTTTTGGGCGCGGTTGTGCCCGCGGCCTATTTTTGTCTCGGGGAGGGGGTGGGAAAATTCTCGGCTCATTCCGAGTCCGGCGGACGAAGTGCGCCAGCACCACGCCCAAAGGCTATAGCACACCCCTTTTTTGGGCATTTTTCCGCACGACGAACTTCGCGCCAAGGGGTTCCGCTGCTCTTTCTTGGGCGCGGCTGTGCCCGCGGCCTATTTTTGTTGGGGGGAGGGGGTGGACAAAGTCTCGGCCCACTCCGAAGAAGGCGGACGAAGTTCGCCAGCCCCACGCCCCAGGGCTATAGCCCATACCTTTTTTGGGCATTTTTCCGCAGGACGAACTTGGCGCCAAGGGGTTCAGCTGCTCTTTTTTGGGCGCGGCTGTGCCCGCAGCCTATTTTTGTCGTGGGGAGGGGGTGGGAAAAGTCTCGGCTCATTCCGAGTCCGGCGGACGAAGTTCGCCTGCCCCACGCCCCAAGGCTATAACCCACCCCTTTTTTGGGCATTTTTCCGCAGGACGAACTTGGCGCCAAGGGGTTGGACTGCTCTTTTTTGGACGCGGCTGTGCCCGCGGCCTATTATTGGCGTGGGGAGGGGGTGGGCCAAGCCTCGGCCCATTCCGAGTCCAGCGGACGAACTTCGGCAGCCCCACGCCCCAAGGCTATAGCACACCCCTTTTTTGGGCATTTTTCCGCAGGACGAACTTGGCGCCAAGGGGGTCAGCTGCTCCTTTTTGGGCGCGGCTGTGCCCGCGTCCTATTTTTGTCGTGGGGAGGGGGTGGGAAAAGTCTCGGCTCATTCCGAGTCCGGCGGACGAAGTTCGCCTGCCCCACGCCCCAAGGCTATAACCCACCCCTTTTTTGGGCATTTTTCCGCAGGACGAACTTGGCGCCAAGGGGTTGGACTGCTCTTTTTTGGACACGGCTGTGCCCGCGGCCTATTATTGGCGCGGGGAGGGGGTGGGCCAAGCCTCGGCCCATTCCGAGTCCAGCGGACGAACTTCGGCAGCCCCACGCCCCAAGGCTATAGCACACCCCTTTTTTGGGCATTTTTCCGCAGGACGAACTTGGCGCCAAGGGGTTCGACTGCTCTTTTTTGGGCGCGGCTGCGCCCGCGGCCTATTATTGGCGCGGGGAGGGGGTGGGCCAAGCCTCGGCCCATTCCGAGTCCAGCGGACGATGTTTGCCAGCCCCGCGCCCCAAGGCTATAGCCGACCCCTTTTTTGGGCATTTTTCCGCAGGACGAACTTGGCGCAAAGGGGTTCGGCTGCTGTTTTTTGGGCGAGTCGTTGCCCGCGGCCTATTTTTGGCGCGGGGAGGGGGGTGGCCAAAGTCTCAGCCCAATCCGAGGAAGGCGGATGAACTTCGCCGGCCGCACGCCAAAAGGCTATAGCACACCCGTTTTTTGGCCGCGGCTGTGCCCGCGGCCTATTTTTAGCGCGGGGAGGGGGTGGCCAAAGTCTCGGCCCATTCCGAGGAAGGCGGGCGAACTTCGCCGGCCCCACGCCCCAAGCCTAGAGGCCATCCCGTTTTTGTGCATTTTTCAGCAGGACGAACTTGGTGCCAAGGGGTTCGGCAGCTATTTTTTGGGCGCGGTTGTGCCCGCGTCCTATTTTTGACCCAGGGAGGGGGTCGGCATAAAATCAGCCCATTCCGAGTCTGGCGGACGAAGTTCGCCGGCCCCACATCCCAACGCTATAGCCCATCCCCTTTTTGGGCATTTTTCCGCAGGACGGACTTGGCGCCAAGGGGTTCGGCTGCTATTTTTTGGGCGCGACTATGACCGCGTCCTATTTTTGTTGCGGGCAGGGGGTGGGAAAAGTCTCGGCCCATTCCGAGTCCGGCGGACGAACTTCGGCAGCCCCACGCCCCAAGGCTATAGCACAACCCTTTTTTGGGCGCGGCTGTGCCCGCGGCCTATTTTTGGCGCGGGGAGGGGGTGGCCAAAGTCTCGGCCCATTCCGAGGAAGGCGGATGAAGTTCACCGGCCCCATGCCCAAAGGCTATAGCACACCCCTTTTTTGGGCATTTTTCCGCAGGACGAACTTGGCGCCACGGGGTTCAGCTGCTCTTTTTTGGGCGCGGCTGTGCCCGCGGCCTATTTTTATCTCGGGGAGGGGTTGGGAAAATTCTCGGCTCATTCCGAGTCCGGCGGACGAAGTGCCCCAGCACCACGCGCCAAGGCTATAGCCCACCCCCTTTTTGGGCATTTTTCCGCACGACGAACTTGGCGCCACGGGGTTCCGCTGCTCCTTTTTGGGCGCGGCTGTGCCCGCGGCCTATTTTTGTCATGGGGAGGGGGTGGACAAAGTCTCGGCCCACTCCGAAGAAGGCGGACGAAGTTCGCCAGCCCCACACCCCAGGGCTATAGCCCACACCTTTTTTGGGCATTTTTCCGCAGGACGAACATGGCGCCAAGGGGTTCGGCTGCTCTTTTTCGGGCGAGGCTGTGCCCGCGTCCTATTTTTGGCACGGGGAGGGGGTGGGCAAAGTCTCGACCCATTCCGAGTCCGGCGGACGAATTTCGCCAGCCCCACGCCCCAAGGCTATAGCCCACCCTTTTTTGGTCATTTTTCCACAGGACGAACTTGGCGCCAGGGGGGTCGGCGGCTCTTTTTTCGGCGCGGCCGTGCCCGCGGCCTATTTTTATCGCGGGGAGGGGTGGGAAAAGTCTGGGCCCATTCCGAGTCCAGCGGACGTACTTCGGCAGCCCCACACCCCAAGGCTATAGTACACCCCTTTTTTGGGCATTTTTCGGCAGGACGAACTTGGCGCCAAGGGGTTCGACTGCTCTTTTTTGGGCGCGGCTGTGCCCGCGTCCTATTTTTGTCGCGGGGAAGGGGTGGGCAAAGTCTCGGCCCATTCCGAGGAAGGCGGACGAAGTTCGCCAGCCCCACGTCCCAAGGCTATAGCCCACCCCCTTTTTGGGCATTCTTCCGCGGGACGAACTTTGCGCCCAAGGGTTCGGCTGCTCTTTTTTGGGCGCGGCTGTGCCCGCGGCCTATTTTTGTCACGCGAAGGGGTGGGCAAAGTCTCGGCCTAATCCGAGTCCAGCGGACGAATTTCGGCAGCCCCACGCCCCAAGGGTATAGTACACCCCTTTTTTGGGCATTTTTCCGCAGGACGAACATGGCGCCGAGCGGGTCGACTGCTCTTTTTTGGGCGCGGCTGTGCCCGCGGCCTATTGTTGGTGCAGGGAGGGGTGGTCAAGGTCTTGGCCCATTCCGAGTCCGGCGCACGAACACCGGCAGCCCCACGCCCCAAGGCTATAGCACACCTCTTTTTTGGGCATTTTTCCGCAGGACGAACTTGGCGCCAAGGGGTTCGGCTGCTCTTTTTTGGGCGAGGCTGTGCCCGCGGCCTATTTCTGTCGTGGGGAGGGGATGGCCAAGGTGTCAGCCCATTCCGAGGAAGGTGGACGAAGTGCGCCGGACCCACGCCCAAAGGCTATAGCACACTCCTTTTTTGGGCATTTTTCCGCAGGACGAACTTGGTGCCAAGCGGTTCGGCTACTCATTTTTGGGCGCGGCTGTGCCCACGGCCTATTTTTGTCGCGGGGAGGCGGTGGGCAAAGTCTCGGCCCACTCCGAGTCCAGCGGACGAAGTTTGCCAGCCCCACGCCCCAAGGCTATAGCACACCCCTTTTTTGGGCATTTTTCCGCAGGACGAACTTAGCGCCAAGGGGTTCAACTGCTCCTTTTTGGGCGCGGCTGCGCCCGCGGCCTATTATTGGCGCGGGGAGGGGGTGGGCCAAGCCTCGGCCCATTCCGAGTTCGGCGGACGAAGTTCGCCAGCCCCACGCCCCAAGGCTATAGCCCACCCCCTTTTTGGGCATTTTTCCGCAGGACGAACTTAGCGCCAAGGGGTTTGGCTGCTCATTTTTGGGCGCGGCTGTGCCCGCGGCCTATTTTTGTTGCGGAGAGGGGGGTGGGCAAAGTCTTGGCCCATTCCGAGTCCAGCGGATGAAGTTTGCCGGCCCCACGCCCCAAGGCTATAGCCCACCCCTTTTTTGGGCATTTTTCCGGAGGACGAACTTGGCGCCAAGGGGTTCGGCTGCTCTTTTTTGGGTGCGGCTGTGGCCGTGGCGTATTTTTGTCGTGGCGAGGGGGTGGGCAAAGTCTCTGCCCATTCCAAAGTCTCTGCCCATTCCGAGTCCAGCGGACGAGGTTCGCCAGCCCCACGCCCAAAAGCTATAGCACACCCCTTTTTTGGGCATTTTTCCGCAGGACGAACTTGGCGCCAAGGGGTTGGACTGCTCTTTTTTGGACGCGGCTGTGCCCGCGGCCTATTATTGGCGCGGGGAGGGGGTGGGCCAAGCCTCGGCCCATTCCGAGTCCAGCGGACGAACTTCGGCAGCCCCACGCCTCAAGGCTATAGCACACCCCTTTTTTGGGCATTTTCCCGCAGGACGAACTTGGCGCCAAGGGGTTCGACTGCTCTTTTTTGGGCGCAGCTGCGCCCGCGGTCTATTATTGGCGCGGGGAGGGGGTGGGACAAGCCTCGGCCCATTCCGAGTTCGGCGGACGAAGTTCGCCAGCCCCACGCCCCAAGGTTATAGCCCACCCCCTTTTTGGGCATTTTTCCGCAGGATAAACTTGGCGCCAAGGGGTTTGGCTGCTCTTTTTTGGGCGCGGCTGTGCCCGCGGCCTATTTTTGTTGCGGAGAGGGGGTGGGCAAAGTCTCGGCCAATCCGAGTCCAGCGGACAAAGTTTGCCGGCCCCACGCCCCAAGGCTATAGCCCACCCCTTTTTTGGGCATTTTTCCGGAGGACGAACTTGGCGCCAAGGGGTTCGGCTACTCTTTTTTGGGTGCGGCTGTGGCCGCGGCGTATTTTTTCGTGGCGAGGGGGTGGGCAAAGTCTCTGCCCATTCCAAAGTCTCTGCCCATTCCGAGTCCAGCGGACGAGGTTCGCCAGCCCCACGCCCAAAAGCTATAGCACACCCCTTTTTTGGGCATTTTTCCGCAGGACGAACTTGGCGCCAAGGGGTTGGACTGCTCTTTTTTGGACGCGGCTGTGCCCGCGGCCTATTATTGGCGCGGGGAGGGGGTGGGCCAAGCCTCGGCCCATTCCGAGTCCAGCGGACGAACTTCGGCAGCCCCACGCCCCAAGGCTATAGTACACCCCTTTTTTGGGCATTTTTCCGCCGGACGAACTTGGCGCCAAGGGGTTCGACTGCTCTTTTTTGGGCGCGGCTGTCCCCGCAGCCTATTTTTGTCACGGGGAAGGGGGGGGCAATGTCTCGGCCCATTCCGAGGAAGGCGGACGAAGTGCGCCAGCCCCACGTCCCAAGGCTATAGCCCACCCCATTTTTGGGCATTTTTCCGCAGGACGAACTTGGCGCCAAGGGGTTCGGCTGCTCTTTTGTGGGCGCGGCTGTGCCCGCTGCCTATTTTTGTCGCGGGGAGGGGGTGGGAAAAGTCTCGGCCCATTCCGAGTCCAGCGGACGAACTTCGGCAGCCCCACTCCCCAAGGCTATAGTACACCCCTTTTTTGGGCATTTTTCTGCGGGACGAACTTGGCGCCAAGGGGGTCAACTGCTCTTTTTTCGGTGCGGCTGTGCCCGCGGCCAATTTTTGGCGTGGGGAGGGATGGTCAAAGTCTCGGCCCATTCCGAGTCCGGCGGACGAACTCCGGCAGCCCCACGCCCCAAGGCTATAGCACACCTCTTTTTTAGGCATTTTTCCACAGGACGAACTTGGCGCCAAGGGGTTCGACTGCTCTTTTTTGGGCGCGGCTGCGCCCGCGGCCTATTATTGGCGCTGGGAGGGGGTGGGCCAAGCCTCGGCCCATTCCGAGTTCGGCGGACGAAGTTCGCCAGCCCCACGCCCCAAGGCAATAGCCCACCCCCTTTTTGGGCATTTTTCCGCAGGACGAACTTGGCGCCAAGGGGTTTGGCTGCTCTTTTTTGGACGCGGCTGTGCCCGCGGCCTATTTTTGTTGCGGAGAGGGGGTGGGCAAAGTCTCGGCCAATCCGAGTCCAGCGGACAAAGTTTGTCGGCCCCACGCCCTAAGGCTATAGCCCACCCCTTTTTTGGGCATTTTTCCGCAGGACGAACTTGGTGCCAAGGGGTTCGGCTACTCTTTTTCGGGTACGGCTGTGCCCGCGGCGTATTTTTGTCACGGCGAGGGGGTGGGCCAAGTCTCGGCCCATTCCGAGTTCGGCGGACGAAGTTCGCCAGCCCCACGCACCAAGGCTATAGCCCACCCCCTTTTTGGGCATTTTTTCGCAGGACGAACTTGGCGCCAAAGGGTTCGCCTGCTCTTTTTTGGACGCGGCTGTCCCCGCGGCCTATTTTTGTCACGGGGAGGGGGTGGGCAAAGTCTCGGCCCATTCTGAGTCCGGCGGACGAAGTTCACCAGCCCCACGCCCCAAGGCTATAGCCCACCCCTTTTTTGGGCATTTTTCTGCAGGACGAACTTGGCGCCAAGGGGTTCGGCTGCTCTTTTTTGGGCGTAGCTGTGCCGGCGGCCTCTTTTTTTTGTGGGGAGGGAGTGGGAAAAGTCTCGGCCCATTCCGAGTCCGGCGGACGAAGTTCGACGGCCCCACACCCCAAGGCTATAGCCCACCCGTTTTTTGGGCATTTTTCCGCAGGACAAACTTGGCGCCGAGGGGTTCGGCTGTGCCCGTGGCCTATTTTTGTCGTGGGGAAGGGGTGGGCAAAGTCTCGGCGCATTCCGAGGAAGGCGGACGAAGTTCGCCAGCCCCACGCCCCAAGGCTATAGCCCACCCCATTTTGGGCATTTTTCCGCATGACGAACTTGGCGTCTAGGGGTTTGGCTGCTGTTTTTTGGGCGTGGCTGTGCCCGTGGCTTATTTTTGTCATGGAAAGGGGGTGGGAAATGTCTCTGCCCATTCCGAGTCCGGTGGACGAACTTCGCCAGCCCCATTCCCCAAGGCTATAGCCGACCCCCTTTTGGGGCATTTTACCGCAGGACGAACTTGGCACCAAGGGGTTCAGCTGCTCTTTTTTGGCCGCGGCTGTGCCCGCGGCCTATTTTTTGGGCGGGGTGGGGGTGGCCAAAGTTTCGGCCCATTCCGAGTCCGGCGGACGAAGTTCATCAGCCCCACGCCCCAAGGCTATAGCCCGCCCCCTTTTTGGGCATTTTTCCGCAGGACGAACATGGCGCCACGGGGTTTGGCTGCTCGTTTTTGGCCGCGGCTGTGCCCGCGGCCTATTTTTTGGGCGGGGTGGGGGTGGCCAATGTCTCGGCCCATTCCGAGTCCGGCAGACGAAGTTCATCAGCCTCATGCCCCAAGGCTATAGCCCGCCCCCTTTTTGGGCATTTTTCCGCAGGACGAACTTGGCGCCAAGGGGTTGGGCTGCTCTTTTTTGGGTACGTCTGTGCCCGCGGCCTATTTTTGTCGCGGGGAGGGGGTGGGCAAAGTCTCGGCCCATTCCGAGGAAGGGGACGAAGTTTGCCAGCCCCACGCCCCAAGGCTATAGCCCACCCCTTTTTGGGCATTTTTCCGCATGACGAACTTGGCGCCAAGGGGTTCGGCTGCTCTTTTTTGGGCGCGGCTGTGCCCGCGGCTTATTTTCGTCATGGGGAGGGGGTGGTCAATGTCTCGGCCTATTCTGAGTCTGGCGGACGAAGTGCGCCAGCCCCACACCCCAAGGCTATAGCCCAGCCCTTTTTTGGGCATTTTTTTGCAGGACAAACTTGGCGCCAAGAGGTTCGGCAACTCTTTTTTGGGCGCGGCTGTCCCCGCGGCTACTTTTTGTCGCTGGGAGGGGTTGGCAAAATCTGGGCACATTCCGAGTCCGGCGGACGTGGTTCGCCCGCCCCACGCCCCAAGGCTATAGCCCACCCCTTTTTTGGGCATTTTTCCGCAGGATGAACTTGGCGCAAAGGGCTTCGGCTGTTCTTTTTTGGGCGCGGCTGTGCCCGCGGCCTACTTTTGTCGTGGGGAGTTGGTGGGGAAAGTCTCGGCCCATTCCGAGTCCGGCGGACGAAGTTCGCCCACCCCACGCCCCAAGGCTATAGCCCACCCCCTTTTTGGGCATTTTTCCGCAGGACGAAGTTTGCACCAAGGGGTTCGGCTGCTCTTTTTTGGGCTCGGCTGTGCCCGCGGCCTATTTTTGTCGCGGGGAGGGGGTGGGCAAAGTCTCGGCCCATTCCGAGTCCGGCGGACGAAGTTCGCCCGCCCCACGCCCCGAGGCTATAGCCCACCACCTTATTGGGCATTTTTCCGCAGGATGAACTTGGCGCCAAGGGCTTCGGCTGTTCTTTTTTGGGCGCGGCTGTGCCCGCGGCCTATTTTTTGGGCGGGGCGGGGGGTGGCCAAAGTCTCGGCCCATTCCGAGTCCGGCGGACGAAGTTCATCAGCCCCACGCCCCAAGGCTATAGCCCGCCCCCTTTTTGGGCATTTTTCCGCAGGACGAACATGGCGCCACGGGGTTTGGCTGCTCGTTTTTGGCCGCGGCTGTGCCCGCGGCCTATTTTTTGGGCGGGGTGGGGGTGGCCAATGTCTCGGCCCATTCCGAGTCCGGCGGACGAAGTTCATCAGCCTCATGCCCCAAGGCTATAGCCCGCCCCCTTTTTGGGCATTTTTCCGCAGGACGAACTTGGCGCCAAGGGGTTGGGCTGCTCTTTTTTGGGTACGTCTGTGCCCGCGGCCTATTTTTGTCGCGGGGAGGGGGTGGGCAAAGTCTCGGCCCATTCCGAGGAAGGGGACGAAGTTTGCCAGCCCCACGCCCCAAGGCTATAGCCCACCCCTTTTTGGGCATTTTTCCGCATGACGAACTTGGCGCCAAGGGGTTCGGCTGCTCTTTTTTGGGCGCGGCGGTGCCCGCGGCTTATTTTCGTCATGGGGAGGGGGTGGTCAATGTCTCGGCCTATTCTGAGTCTGGCGGACGAAGTGCGCCAGCCCCACACCCCAAGGCTATAGCCCACCCCTTTTTTGGGCATTTTTTTGCAGGACAAACTTGGCGCCAAGAGGTTCGGCAACTCTTTTTTGGGCGCGGCTGTCCCCGCGGCTACTTTTTGTCGCTGGGAGGGGTTGGCAAAATCTGGGCACATTCCGAGTCCGGCGGACGTGGTTCGCCCGCCCCACGCCCCAAGGCTATAGCCCACCCCCTTTTTGAGCATTTTTCCGCAGGATGAACTTGGCGCCAAGGGCTTCGGCTGTTCTTTTTTGGGCGCGGCTGTGCCCGCGGCCTACTTTTGTCGTGGGGAGTGGGTGGGGAAAGTCTCGGCCCATTCCGAGTCCGGCGGACGAAGTTCGCCCACCCCACGCCCCAAGGCTATAGCCCACCCCCTTTTTGGGCATTTTTCCGCAGGACGAAGTTTGCACCAAGGGGTTCGGCTGCTCTTTTTTGGGCTCGGCTGTGCCCGCGGCCTATTTTTATCGCGGGGAGGGGGTGGGCAAAGTCTCGGCCCATTCCGAGTCCGGCGGACGAAGTTCGCCCGCCCCACGCCCCGAGGCTATAGCCCACCACCTTATTGGGCATTTTTCCGCAGGACGAACATGGCGCCAAGGGGTTCGGCTGCTCTTTTTCGGGCGCAGTTGTGCCCGCATCCTATCATTGCCGCGGGGAGGGGATGGGCAAAGCCTCGACCCATTCCGAGTCTGGCGGACGAAGTTCGCCAGCCCCACGCCCCAAGGCTATAGCCCACCCCTTTTTTGGGCATTTTTCCGCAGGACGAACTTGGCGCCAAGGGGTTCGTCTGCTCTTTTTTGGGTGCGGCTGTGCCCGCGGCGTATTTTTGTTGCGGCGAGGGGGTGGGCAAAGTCTCGGCCCATTCCGAGTCTGGCGGACGAAGTTCGACAGCCCCACACCCCAAGGCTATAGCCCACCCCTTTTTTGGGCATTTTTCCGCAGGACAAACTTGGCGCCGTGGGGTTCGGCTGCTTTTATTGGGGTGCGGCTGTGGCCGTGGCCTATTTTTGTCGCGGGGAGGGGGTGGGCAAAGTCTCGGCCCATTCCGTGGAAGGCGGACGAAGTTCGCCAGCCCCACGCCCCAAGGCCATAGCCCACCCCCTTTTTGGGCATTTTTCCGCATGACGAACTGGGCGCCTAGGGGTTCGGCTGCTGTTTTTTGGGCGTGGCTGTGCCCATGGCTTATTTTTTTTAATGGAAAGGGGGTGGGAAATGTCTCGGCCCATTCCGAGTCCGGTGGACGAACTTTGCCAGCCCCATTCCCCAAGGCTATAGCCCACCCCCTTTTGGGGCATTTTTCCGCAGGACGAACCTGGCGCCAAGGGGTTCGGCTGCTCTTTTTTGGCCGTGGCTGTGCCCGCGGCCTATTTTTTGCGCGGGGTGGGGGTGGCCAAAGTCTCGGCCCATTCCGAGTCCGGCGGACGAAGTTCATCAGCCCCACGCCCCAAGGCTATAGCCCGCCCCCTTTTTGGGCATTTTTCCGCAGGACGAACTTGGCGCCAAGGGGTTTGGCTGCTCTTTTTTGGGCGCGGCTGTGCCCGCGGCATATTTTTGTCGCGGGGAGGGGGTGGCCAAAGTCTCGGCCCATTCCGAGACCGGTGGACAAAGTTCGCCAGCCCCACGCCCCAAGGCTATAGCACACCCCTTTTTTGGTCATTTTTCCGCAGAAGGAACTTGGCGCCACGGGGTTCGGCTGCTCTTTTTTGGGCGCGTCTGTGTCCGTGGCGTATTTTTGTCATGGGGAGGGGGTGGGCAAAGTCTCGGCCCATTCCGAGCCATGTGGACGAAGTTCGCCAGCTCCACGCCCCAAGGCTATAGCCCACCCCCTTTTTAGGGTATTGTTCCGCAGGACGAACTTGGCGCCAAGGGGTTCGGCTGCTCTTTTTGGGACGAGGCTATGCCCGCGGCCTATTTTTGTCACGGGGAGGGGGTGGCCAAAGTCTTGGCCCATTCCAAGGAAGGCGGATGAACTTTGCCGGCCGCACGCCCAAAGGCTATAGCACACCGCTTTTTTGGGCCTTTTGCCGCTGGACGAACTTGGCGCCAAGGGGTTTGGCAACTCTCTTTTGGGTGCGGCTGTGCCCGCGGCCTATTTTTGTCGTGGGGAGGGGGTGGCCAAAGTCTCTGCCCATTCTGATTAAGGCGGACGAAGTGCGCCGGCCCCATGCCCAAAGGCTATAGCACACCCCTTTTTTGGGCATTTTTCCGCAGGACGAACTTGGCGCCAAGGGGTTCGGCCGCTCTTTTTTGGGCGCGGCTGTGCCCACGGCCTATTTTGTCGTGGGGATGGGGAGGCCAAAGTCTAGGCCCATTCCGAGTCCGGCGGACGAAGTTCGCCAGTCCCACACCCCAAGGCTATAGCCCACCCCCTTTTTGGGCATCTTTCCGCTGGACGAACTTGGCGCCAAGGGGTTCGGCTGCTCTTTTTTGGATGCGGCTGTGCCCGGGGCCTATTTTTCTTGCGGGGAGGGGGTGGGCAAAGTCTCGGTCCATTCCAAGTCCGGCGGACGAAGTTCACCCGCCCCACGCCCCAAGGCTATAGCCCACCCCATTTTTGGGCATTTTTCCGCAGGACGAACTTGGCGCAAAGGGCTTCGGCTGCTCTTTTTTGGGCGCGGTTGTGCCCGCGGCCTATTTTTGTCGCGGGGAGGGGGTAGCCAAAGTCTCGGCCCATTCTGAGTCCGGCGGACAAAGTTCGCCAGCCCCACGCCCCAAGGCTATAGCCTACCCCCTTTTTGGGCATTTTTCCGCAGGACGAACTTGGCTCCAAGGGGTTCGGCCGCTCTTTTTTGGGTGCGGCTGTGCCCGCGGCCTATTTTTCTTGCGGGGAGGGGGTGGGCAAAGTTTCGGCCCATTCCAAGTCCGGCGGACGAAGTTCGCCCGCCCCACGCCCCAAGGCTATAGCCCACCTCATTTTTGGGCATTTTTCCGCTGGACGAACTTGGCGCCAAGGGCTTCGGCTGCTCTTTTTGGGGCGCGGCTGTGACCGCGGCCTATTTTTATTGCGGGGAGGGGGTGGGCAAAGTCTCGGCCCATTCCGAGTCCGGCGGACGAAGTTCGACCGCCCCACGCCCCAAGGCTATAGCCCACCCCTTTTTTGGCCATTTTTCCGCAAGACGAACGTGGCACCAAGGGGTTCGGCAGCTCTTTTTTGGGCGCGGCTGTGCCCGTGGCTTAGTTTTGTCACGGGGAGGGGGTGGGAAAAGTCTCGGCCCATTCCGAGTCCGGCGGACGAAGTGCGCCGGCCCCACGCCCCAAGGCTATAGGCCACCACCTTTTTGGGCATTTTTCCGCAGGACGAACTTGGCGCCAAGCGGTTCGGCTGCTATTTTTTGGGCGCGGCTGTGCCCGCGGCCTATTTTTGTCGCGGGGAGGGGGTAGCCAAAGTCTCAGCCCATTCCGAGGAAGGCGGACGAAGTTCGCCAGCCCCACGCCCCAAGGCTATAGCCCACCCCTTTTTTGGGCATTTTTCCGCTGGACGAACTAGGCGCCAAGGGGTTCGGCTGCTCTTTTTTGGGCGCGGCTTTGCCTGCGGCTATTTTTGTCGCGGGGAGGGGGTGGACAAAGTCTCGGCCCATTCCGAGGCCGGCGGACGAAGTGCGCCGGCCCCACGCCCCAAGGCTATAGCCCACCCCCTTTTTGGGCATTTTTCCGCAGGACGAACTTGGCGCCAAGGGGTTCGGCTGCTCTTTTTTGGACGCGGCTGTGCCCGCGGCCTATTTTTCTTGCGGGGAGGGGGTGGGCAAAGTCTCGGCCCATTCCGAGTCCGGCGGACGAAGTTCGCCCGCCACACACCCCAATGCTATTGCCGACCCCTTTTTTGGGCATTTTTCCGCAAGACGAACTTGGCGCCAAGGGGTTCGGCTGCTCTTTTTTGGGCACGGCTGTGACCGCAGCCTATTTTTATTGCGGGGAGGGGGTGAGCAAAATCTCGGCCCATTCCGAGTCCGGCGGACGAAGTTCGCCCGCCCCACGCCCCAAGGCTATAGCCCACCCCCTTTTTGGGCATTTTTCCGCAGGACGAACATGGCGCCTATGGGTTCGGCTACTCTTTTTTGGGCGCAGCTGTGCCCGCGGCCTATTTTTGTCGCGGGGAGGGGGTAGCCAAAGTCTCGGCCCATTCTGAGTCCGGCGGACAAAGTTCGCCAGCCCCACGCCCCAAGGCTATAGCCTACCCCCTTTTTGGGCATTTTTCCGCAGGACGAACTTGGCTCCAAGGGGTTCGGCCGCTCTTTTTTGGGTGCGGCTGTGCCCGCGGCCTATTTTTGTCGCGGGGAGGGGGTGGCCAAAGTCTCGGCCCATTCCAAGGAAGGCGGATGAACTTTGCCGGCCGCACGCCCAAAGGCTATAGCACACCCGTTTTTTGGGCTTTTTGCCGCTGGACGAACTTGGCGCCATGGGGTTCGGCAGCTCTTTTTTGGGCGCGGCTGCGCCCGCGACCTATTTGTGGGGAGGGGGTGGCCAAAGTCTCTGCCCATTCTGATTAAGGCGGACGAAGTGCGCCGGCCCCACGCCCAAAGGCTATAGCACACCCCCTTTTTTGGGCATTTTTCCGCAGGACGAACTTCGCGCCAAGGGGTTCGGCTGCTCTTTTTTGGGCGCAGCTGTGCCCGTGGCCTATTTTTGGTGCGGGGAAGGGGTGGGCAAAGTCTCGGTGCATTCCGAGGAAGGCAGATGAACTTTGCCGGCCCCACGCCCAAAGGCTATAACACACCCCTTTTTTGGGCATTTTTCCGCAGGACGGACTTGGCGCCAAGGGGTTCGGCTGCTCTTTTTTGGGCGCGGCTGTGCCCGCGGTCAATTTTTGTCACGGGGAAGGGGTGGGCAAAGTCTCGGCCCATTCCGAGGAAGGCGGATGAACTTTGCCAGCCCCACGCCCAAAGGCTATAGCACACCCCTTTTTTGGGCATTTTTCCGCAGGACAAACTTGGCGCCAAGGGGTTCGGCTGCTCTTTTTTGCGCGCGGCTGTGCCCGTGGCCTATTTTTGTCACGGGGAGGGGGAGGCCAAAGTTTCGGCCCATTCCGAGTCCGGCGGACGAAGTTCGCCCGCCCCACGCCCCAAAGCTATAGCCCACCCCCTTTTTGGGCATCCTTCCGCTGGACGAACTTGGCGCCAAGAAGTTCGGCTGGTCTTTTTTGGACGCGGCTGTGTCCGCGGCCTATTTTTCTTGCGAGGAGGGGGTGGGCAAAGTCTCGGCCGATTCCGAGCCCGGCGGACGAAGTTCTCCCGCCCCACGCCCCAAGGCTATTGCCGACCCCTTTTTTGGGCAATTTTCCGCAAGACGAACTTGGCGCCAAGGGGTTCGGCTGCTCTTTTTTGGGCGCGGCTGTGACCGCGGCCTATTTATATTGCGGGGAGGGGGTGGCCAAAGTCTCGGCCCATTCCGAGTCCGGCGGACAAAGTTCACCAGCCCCACGCCCCAAGGCTATAGCCTACCCCCTTTTTGGGCATTTTTCCGCAGGACGAACTTGGCGCCAAGGGGTTCGGCCGCTCTTTTTTGGGTGCGGCTGTGCCCGCGGCCTATTTTTGTCGCGGGGAGGGGGTGGCCAAAGTCTCGGCCCATTCCAAGGGAGGCGGATAAACTTTGCCGGCCGCACGCCCAAAGGCTATAGAACACCCGTTTTTTGGGCCTTTTGCCGCTGGACGAACTTGGCGCCAAGGGGTTCGGCAGCTCTTTTTTGGGCGCGGCTGCGCCCGCGACCTATTTGTGGGGAGGGGGTGGCCAAAGTCTCTGCCCATTCTGATTAAGGCGGACGAAGTGCGCCGGCCCCACGCCCAAAGGCTATAGCACACCCCTTTTTTGGGCATTTTTCCGCAGGACGAACTTGGCGCCAAGGGGTTCGGCGGCTCTTTTTTGGGCGCAGCTGTGCCCGCGGCCTATTTTTGGTGCGGGGAAGGGGTGGGCAAAGTCTCGGTGCATTCCGAGGAAGGCAGATGAACTTTGCCGGCCCCACGCCCAAAGGCTATAACACACCCCTTTTTTGGGCATTTTTCCGCAGGACGAACTTGGCGCCAAGGGGTTCGGCTGCTCTTTTTTTGGCGCGGCTGTGCCCGCGGCCTAGTTTTGGTGCGGGGTGGGGGTGGGCAAAGTCTCGGCCCATTCTGAGGAAGGCGGATGAACTTTGCCCGCAGCCGGACCCCTTGGCGCCAAGTTCGTCCTGCGGCAAAAGGCCCAAAAAAGGGGTGTGCTATAGCCGTTGGGCGTGGGGCCGGCAAAGTTCATCCGCCTTCCTCGGAATGGGGCGAGACTTTGCCCACCCTCTCCCCGTGCCAAAAATAGACGGCAGGCACAGCCGTGCCCAAAAAAGAGCAGCCGAACCCCTTGGCGCCAAGTTCGTCCTGCGGAAAAATGCCCAAAAAAGGGGTGTGCTATAGCCTTTGGGCGTGGGGCGGCAAAGTTCATCCGCCTTTCTCGGAATGGGCCGAGACTTTTCCCACGCCCTCCCCGCACCAAAACTAGGATGCGGGCACAGCCGCGCCCAAAAGAGAGCAGCCGACCCCTTGGCGCCAAGTTTGTGCTACGGAAAAATGCCCAAAAAAGGGGTGTGCTATAGCCTTTGGGCGTGGGGCCGGCAAAGTTCATCCGCCTTCCTCGGAATGGGCCGAGACCTTGCACACCCTCTCCCCGTGCCATAAATAGACGGCAGGCACAGTCGTGCCCAAAAAAGAGCAACCGAACCCCTTGGCGCCAAGTTCGTCCTGCGGAAAAATGCCCAAAAAAGGGGTGTGCTATAGCCTTTGGGCGTGGGGAGGCAAAGTTCATCCGCTTTCCTCGGAATGGGCCGAGACTTTGCCCACGCCCTCCCCGCACCAAAACTAGGCCGCGGGCACAGCCGCGCCCAAAAAAGAGCAGCCGAACCCCTTGGCGCCAAGTTTGTGCTGCGGAAAAATGCCCAAAAAAGGGGTGTGCTATAGCCTTTGGGCGTGGGGCCGGCAAAGTTCATCCGCCTTCCTCGGAATGGGCCGAGACTTTGCCCACCCCTTCCCCGTGACCAAAATAGACCGCGGGCACAGCCGCGCCCAAAAAAGAGCAGCCGAACCCCTTGGCGCCAAGTTCGTCCTACGGAAAAATGCCCAAAAAAGGGGTGTGTTATAGCCTTTGGGCGTGGGGCCGGCAAAGTTCATCTGCCTTCCTCGGAATGGGCCGAGACTTTGCCCACCCTTTCCCGCACCAAAAATTGGCCGCGGGCACAGCTGCGCCCAAAAAAGAGCAGCCGAACCCCTTGGCGCCAAGTTCGTCCTGCGGAAAAAAGCCCAAAAAAGGGGTGTGCTATAGCCTTTGGGCGTGGGGCCGGCGCACTTCGTCCGCCTTAATCAGAATGGACTGAGACTTTGGCCACCCCCTCCCCACGACAAAAATAGGCCGCGGGCACAGCCGCGCCCAAAAAAGAGCAGCCGAACCCCTTGGCGCCAAGTTCGTCCAGCGGCAAAAGGCCCAAAAAAGGGGTGCGCTATAGCCTTTGGGCGTGGGGCCGGCAAAGTTCATCTGCCTTCCTCGGAATGGGCCGAGACTTTGCCCTCCCCTTCCCCCCACCAAAAATAATCCGCGGGCACAGCTGCGCCCAAAAAAGAGCAGCCGAACCCCTTTTCGCCAAGTTCGTCCTGCGGAAAAATGCCCAAAAAAGGGGTGTGCTATAGCCTTTGGGCGTGGGGCCGGCGCACTTCGTCCGCCTTAATCAGAATGGGCAGAGACTTTGGCCACCCCCTCCCCAGGACAAAAATAGGCCGCAGGCACAGCCGCGCCCGAAAAAGAGCAGCCGAACCCCTTGGCGGCAAGTTCGTCCTGCGGCAAAAGGCCCATAAAAGGGGTGTGCTATAGCATTTGGGCGTGGGGCTGGCGAACTTCGTCCGCCGGACTCGGAATGGGCCGAGACGTGGCCCACCCCCTCCCCGCGACAAAAGTAGGCCACAGGCACAGCCGCACACAAAAAAGAGCTGCCGAACCCCTTGGCGCCAAGTTCGTCCTGCGGAACAATGCCCAAAAAAGGGGTGTGCTATAGCCTTTGGGCGTGGGGCCGGCGAACTTGGTCCGCCTTCCTCGGAATGGGCCGAGACTTTGGCCACCCCCTCCCCGCGACAAAAATAAGCCGCGGGCACAGCCGCGCCCAAAAAAGAGCGGCCGAACCCCTTGGCGCCAAGTTCGTCCTGCGGAAAAATGCCCAAAAAGGGGTGGGCTATAGCCTAGGGGCGTGGGGCTGGCGAACTTCGTCCGCCGGACTCGGAATGGGCCGAGACTTTGGCCTCCCCCTCCCAACGACAAAAATAGGCCGTGGGCACAGCTGCGCCCAAAAAAGAGCTGCCGAACCCCATGGTGCCACGTTCGTCTTGCGGAAAAATGGGCAAAAAAGGGGTGTGCTATAGCCTTTGGGCGTGGGGCCGGCGAACTTGGTCCGCCTTCCTCGGAATGGGCCGAGACTTTGGCCACCCCCTCCCCGCGACAAAAATAAGCCGCGGGCACAGCCGCGCCCAAAAAAGAGCGGCCGAACCCCTTGGCGCCAAGTTCGTCCTGCGGAAAAATGCCCAAAAAGGGGTGGGCTATAGCCTAGGGGCGTGGGGCTGGCGAACTTCGTCCGCCGGACTCGGAATGGGCCGAGACTTTGGCCTCCCCCTCCCAACGACAAAAATAGGCCGTGGGCACAGCTGCGCCCAAAAAAGAGCTGCCGAACCCCATGGTGCCACGTTCGTCTTGCGGAAAAATGGGCAAAAAAGGGTGGGCTATAGCCTTGGGGCGTGGGGCGGGCGAACTTCGTCCGCCGGACTCGGAATGGGCCGAGACTTTTCCCACCCCTCCCTGCGACAAAACTAAGCCGCGGGCACAGCTGCGCCCAAAAAAGAGCTGCCGAACCCCATGGTGCCACGTTCGTCTTGCGGAAAAATGGGCAAAAAAGGGTGGGCTATAGCCTTGGGGCGTGGGGCGGGCGAACTTCGTCCGCCGGACTCGGAAAGGGCCGAGACTTTGCCCACCCCCCTCCCCGCAATAAAAATAGGCCGCGGTCACAGCCGCGCCCAAAAAAGAGCGGCCAAACCCCTTGGCGCCAAGTTCGTCCTGCGGAAAAATGCCCAAAAAGGGGGTGGGCTATAGCCTTGGGGCGTGGGGCCGGCGCACTTCGTCCGCCGGACTCGGAATGGGCCAAGACTTTGGCCACCCCCTCCCCACGACAAAAATAGGCCGCAGACAAAGCCGCGCCCAAAAAAGAGCAGCCGAACCCATTGGCGCCTAGTTCGTCCAGCGGAAAAATGCCCAAAAAAGGGGTGGGCTATAGCCTTGGGGCGTGGGGCTGGCGCACTTCGTCCGCCTTCCTCGGAATGGGCTGAGACTTTGGCTACCCCCTCCCCGTGACAAAAATAGGCCGCGGGCACAGCCGCGCCCAAAAAAGAGCAGCCGAACCCCTTGGCGCCAAGTTCGTCCTGCGGAAAAATGCCCAAAAAGGGGTGGGCTATAGCCTAGGGGCGTGGGGCTGGCGAACTTCGTCCGCCGGACTCGGAATGGGCCGAGACTTTGGCCTCCCCCTCCCAACGACAAAAATAGGCCGTGGGCACAGCTGCGCCCAAAAAAGAGCTGCCGAACCCCATGGTGCCACGTTCGTCTTGCGGAAAAATGGGCAAAAAAGGGTGGGCTATAGCCTTGGGGCGTGGGGCGGGCGAACTTCGTCCGCCGGACTCGGAATGGGCCGAGACTTTTCCCACCCCTCCCTGCGACAAAACTAAGCCGCGGGCACAGCTGCGCCCAAAAAAGAGCTGCCGAACCCCATGGTGCCACGTTCGTCTTGCGGAAAAATGGGCAAAAAAGGGTGGGCTATAGCCTTGGGGCGTGGGGGCGGGCGAACTTCGTCCGCCGGACTCGGAAAGGGCCGAGACTTTGCCCACCCCCTCCCCGCAATAAAAATAGGCCGCGGTCACAGCCGCGCCCAAAAAAGAGCGGCCAAACCCCTTGGCGCCAAGTTCGTCCTGCGGAAAAATGCCCAAAAAGGGGGTGGGCTATAGCCTTGGGGCGTGGGGCCGGCGCACTTCGTCCGCCGGACTCGGAATGGGCCAAGACTTTGGCCACCCCCCTCCCCACGACAAAAATAGGCCGCAGGCAAAGCCGCGCCCAAAAAAGAGCAGCCGAACCCATTGGCGCCTAGTTCGTCCAGCGGAAAAATGCCCAAAAAAGGGGTGGGCTATAGCCTTGGGGCGTGGGGCTGGCGCACTTCGTCCGCCTTCCTTGGAATGGGCTGAGACTTTGGCTACCCCCTCCCCATGACAAAAATAGGCCGCGGGCACAGCCGCGCCCAAAAAAGAGCAGCCGAACCCCTTGGCGCCAAGTTCGTCCTGCGGAAAAAAGCCCAAAAAGGGGGTGGGCTATAGCCTTGGGGCATGGGGCCGGCGCACTTCGTCCGCCGGACTCGGAATGGGCCGAGACTTTTCCCACCCCCTCCCCGCGACAAAACTAAGCCGCGGGCACAGCTGCGCCCAAAAAAGAGCTGCCGAACCCGTTGGTGCCACGTTCGTCTTGCGGAAAAATGGGCAAAAAAGGGGTGGGCTATAGCCTTGGGGCGTGGGGCGGGCGAACTTTGTCCGCCGGACTCGGAATGGGCCGAGACTTTGCCCACCCCCTCCCCGCAATAAAAATAGGCCGCGGTCACAGCCCGGCCCAAAAAAGAGCAGCCGAACCCCTTGGCGCCAAGTTCATCTTGCGGAAAAATGCCCAAAAAAGGGGTCGGCAATAGCCTTGGGGCGTGGGGCGGGCGAACTTCGTCCGCCGGACTCGGAATCGGCCGAGACTTTGCCCACCCCCTCCCCGCAAGAAAAATAGGCCGCGGGCACAGCCGCGTCCTAAAAAGACCAGCCGAACCCCTTGACGCCAAGTTCGTCCAGCGGAAAGATGCCCAAAAAGGGGGTGGGCTATAGCTTTGGGGCGTGGGGCTGACGAACTTCGTCCGCCGGACTCGGAATGGGCCGAGACTTTGGCCTCCCCCTCCCCGTGACAAAAATAGGCCGCGGGCACAGCTGCGCCCAAAAAAGAGCAGCCGAACTCCTTGGCGCCAAGTTCGTCCCGCAGAAAAATGCCCAAAAAAGGGGTGGGCTATAGCCTTGGATCGTGGGGCTGGCGAACTTCATCCGCCTTCCTCGGAACGGGCGGAGACTTTGGCTACCCCCCTCCCCGCGACAAAAATAGGCTGTGGGCACAACCGCGCCCAAAAAAGAGCAGCCGAACTCCTTGGCGCCAAGTTCGTCCCGCATAAAAATGCCCAAAAAAGGGGTGGGCTATAGCCTTGGGTCGTGGGGCTGGCGAACTTCGTCCGCCTTCCTCGCAACGGGCGGAGACTTTGGCTACCCTCTCCCCGCGACAAAAATAGGCCGCGGGCACAGCCGCGCCCAAAAAAGAGCAGCCGAACCCCTTGGGCCTTTTGCCGCAGTACGAACTTGGCGCCAAGGGGTTCGGCTGCTCTTTTTTGGGCGCGGCTGTGCCCGCAGCCTATTTTTGTCGCGGGGACGGGGTGGCCAAAGTCTCGGCTCATTCCGAGGAAGGCGGACGAAGTGCGCCGGCCCCACGCCCACAGGCTATAGCACACCCCTTTTTTGGGCATTTTTCCGTAGGACGAACTTGGCGCCAAGGGGTTCGGCTGCTCTTTTTTGGGCGCGGCGGTGCCCGCGGCCTAGTTTTGGTGCGGGGAGGGGGTGGGCAAAGTCTCAGCCCATTCCGAGGAAGGCGGATGAACTTTGCCGCCCCACGCCCAAAGGCTATAGCACACCCCTTTTTTGGGCCTTTTGCCGCCGGACGAACTTGGCGCCAAGGGGTTCGGCTGCTCTTTTTTGGGCGCGGCTGTGCCCGCAGCCTATTTTTGTCGTGGGGAGGGGGTGGTCAAAGTCTCGGCCCATTTCGAGTCCGGCGGACGAAGTTCACCCGCCCCACGCCCCAAAGCTATACCCCACCTCTTTTTTGGGCATTTTTCCGCAGGACGAACTTGGCGCCAAGGGGTTCGGCTGCTCTTTTTTGGGCGCGGCTGAGCCCGCAGCCTATTTTTGTCGCAGGGAGGGGATGGGCAAAGTCTCGGCCAATTCCGAGGAAGGCGGACGAAGTGCGCCGGCCCCACGCCCAAAGGCTATAGCACACCCATTTTTTGGGCATTTTTCCGTAGGACGAACTTGGCGCCAAGGGGGTCAGCTGCTCTTTTTTGGGCGCGGCTGTGCCCGCAGCCTATTTTTGTCGCGGGGAGGGGGTGGGAAAAGTCTTGGCCGATTCCGAGTCCGGCGGACGAATTACGCCGGCCCCACGCCCGAAGGCTTTAGCCCACCCCATTTTTGGGCATTTTTCCGCAGGACGAACTTGGCGCCAAGGGGTTCGGCTGCTCTTTTTTGGGCGCGACTGTGCCTGCGGCCTATTTTTGGCGCGGGGAGGGGGTGGGCAAAGTCTCGGCCCATTCCGAGGAAGGCGGATGAACTTTGCTGGCCCCACGCCCAAAGGCTATAGCACAACCCTTTTTTGGGCATTTTTCCGCAGGACGAACTTGGCGCCAAGGGGTTCGGCAGCTCTTTTTTGGGCGCGGCCGTGCCTGCCGTCTATTTTTGGCACGGGGAGAGGGTGGGCAAAGTCTCGGCCCATTCCGAGGAAGGGGGATGAACTTTGCCGGCCCCACGCCCAACGGCTATTGCACACCCCTTTTTTGGGCCTTTTGCCGCAGGACGAACTTGGCGCCAAGGGTTTCCGGCTGCTCTTTTTTTGGGCGCGGCTGTGCCAGCGGCCTATTTTTGTCACGGGGAGCGGGTGACCAAAGTCTCGGCCCATTCCGAGGAAGGCGGACGAAGTGCGCCAGCCCCACGCCCAAAGGCTATAGCACACCCCTTTTTTGAGCATTTTTCCGCAGGACGAACTTGGCGCCAAGGGGTTCGGCAGCTCTTTTTTGGGCACGGCTGTGCCCGCGGCCTATAATTGTCACGGGGAGGGGGGTGGGAAAAGTCTCGGCCGATTCCGAGTCCGGCGGATGAAGTACGCCGGCCCCACGCCCGAAGGCTATAGCCCACCCCCTTTTTGTGCGTTTTTTTCCGCAGGACGAACTTGGCGCCAAGGTGTTCGGCTGCTCTTTTTTGGGCGCACCTGCGTCCGCGGCCTATTTTTGGTGCGGGGAAGGGGTGGGCAAAGTCTCGGCCCATTCCGAGGAAGGCGGATGAGCTTTGCCGGCCCCCACGCCCAAAGGCTATAACACACCCCTTTTTTGGGCATTTTTCCGCAGGACGAACTTGGCGCCAAGGGGTTCGGCTGCTCTGTTTTGGGCGCGGCTGTGCCCGCGGCCTATTATGGTCGCGGGGAGGGGGTGGCCAAAGTCTCGGCCCATTCCGAGGAAGGCGGATGAACTTTGCCGGCCCCACGCCCAAAGGCTATAGCACACCCCTTTTTTGGGCATTTTTCCGCAGGAGAAACTTGGCGCCAAGGGGTTCGGCTGCTCTTTTTTGGGCGCGGCTGTGCCCGCGGCCTATTTTTGTCACGGGGAGGGGGGTGGTCAAAGTCTCGGCCCATTCCGTGAAAGCCGGACGTAGTGCGCCGGCCCCACGCCCAAAGGCTATAGCACACCCCTTTTTTGGGCATTTTTCCGCAGGACGAACTTGGCGCCAAGGGGTTCGGCTGCTCTTTTTTGGGCGCAGCTGTGCCCGCGGCCTATTTTTGTCGCGGGGAGGGGGTGGGCAAAGTCTCAGCCCATTCCGAGTCCGGCGGACGAAGTTCGCAAGCCCCATGCCCCAAGACTATAGCCCACCACCTTTTTGGGCATTTTTCCGCTGGACGGACTTGGCGCCAAGGGGTTCGGCTGCTCTTTTTTGGGCGCGGCTGTGCCCGCGGCCTATTTTGTCGTGGGGAGGGGGTGGGCAAACTCTCGGCCCATTCCGAGTCCGGCGGTCGAAGTGCGCCGGCCCCACGCCCAAAGGCCGTAGCACACCCCTTTTTTGGGCATTTAGCCGCAGGACGAATTTGGCACCAAGGGGTTCGGCTGCTCTTTTTTGGGCGCGGCTGTGCCCGCGGCCTATTATGGTCGCGGGGAGGGGGTGGCCAAAGTCTCGGCCCATTCCGAGGAAGGCGGATGAACTTTGCCGGCCCCACGCCCAAAGGCTATAGCACACCCCTTTTTTGGGCATTTTTCCGCAGGAGAAACTTGGCGCCAAGGGGTTCGGCTGCTCTGTTTTGGGCGCGGCTGTGCCCGCGGCCTATTTTTCTCACGGGGAGGGGGTGGTCAAAGTCTCGGCCCATTCCGTGGAAGGAGGACGTAGTTCGCCGGCCCCACGCCCAAAGGCTATAGCACACCCCTTTTTTGGGCATTTTTCAGCAGGACGAACTTGGCGCCAAGGGGTTCAGCTGCTCTTTTTTGGGCGCGGCTGTGCCCACGGCCTATTTTTGTCACGGGGAGGGGGTGGTCAAAGTCTCGGCCCATTCCGAGTCCGGCGGACGAAGTTCGCCGGCCCCACGCCCAAAGGCTATAGCACACCCCTTTTTTGGGCCTTTTGCCACAGGACAAACTTGGCGCCAAGGGGTCCGGCCGCTCTTTTTTGGACGCAGCTGTGCCCGCGGCCTATTTTTGTCACGGGGAGGGGGTGGCCAAAGTCTCGGCCCATTCCGAGGAAGGCGGACGAAGTGCGCCGGCCCCACGCCCAAAGGCTATAGCACACCCCTATTTTGGGCATTTTTCCGCAGGACGAACTTGGGGCCAAGGGGTTCGGCTGCTCTTTTTTGGGCAAGGCTGTGCCCGCGGCCTATGTTTGTCACGGGGAGGGGGTGGGAAAAGTCTCGGCCCATTCCGAGTCCGGCGGACGAAGTGCGCCGGCCCCACGCCCGAAGGCTATGGCCCACCCCCTTTTTGGGCGTTTTTCCGCAGGACGAACTTGGCCCCAAGGGGTTCGGCTGCTCTTTTTTGGGCGCGGCTGTGCCCGCGGCCTATTTTTGTCGCGGGGAGGGGGTGGGCAATATCTCGGCCCATTCCGAGGCCGGCGGGCGAAATTCGCCAGCCCCACGCCCGAAGGTTATAGCCCACCCCTTTTTTCGGCATTGTTCCGCAGGGCGAACTTGGCGCCAAGGGGTTCGGCTGCTCTTTTTTGGGCGCGGCTGTGCCCGCGGCCTATTTTTGTCGTGGGGAGGGGGTGGGAAAAGTCTCGGCCCATTCCGAGTCCGGCGGACGAACTTCGGCAGCCCCACGGCCTACTGCTGTAGCACACCCCTTTTTTGGGCACTTTTCCACAGGACGAACTTGGCGCCAAGGGGTTCGGCTGCTCTTTTTTGGTCGCGGCTGTGCCCACGGCCTATTTTTGTCACGGGGTGGGGGTGGGCAAAGTCTCGGCCCATTCCGAGTCCGGCGGACGAAGTTCGCCAGCCCCACGCCCCAAGGCTATAGCCCACCCCCTTTTTGGGCATTTTTCCGCTGGACGAACTTGGCGCCAAAGGGTTCGGCTGCTCTTTTTTTGGCGCGGCTGTGCCCGCGGCTTATTTTTTCCGCGGGGAGGGGGTGGGCAAACTCTCGGCCCATTCCAAGTCCGGCGGACGAACTTCGCCAGCCCCACGCCCGAAGGTTATAGCCCACCCCTTTTTTCGGCATTGTTCCGCAGGGCGAACTTGGCGCCAAGGGGTTCGGCTGCTCTTTTTTGGGCGCGGCTGTGCCCGCGGCCTATTTTTGTCGTGGGGAGGGGGTGGGAAAAGTCTTGGCCCATTCCGAGTCCGGCGGACGAACTTCGGCAGCCCCACAGCCTACTGCTGTAGCACACCCCTTTTTTGGGCACTTTTCCGCAGGACGAACTTGGCGCCAAGGGGTTCGGCTGCTCTTTTTTGGTCGCGGCTGTGCCCGCGGCCTATTTTTGTCACGGGGAGGGGGTGGGCAAAGTCTCGGCCCATTCCGAGTCCGGCGGACGAACTTTGCCAGCCCCACGCCCCAAGGCTACAGCCCACCCCTTTTTTGGGCATTTGTCCGCAGGGAGAACTTGGCGCCAAGGGGTTCGGCTGCTCTTTTTTGGTCGCGGCTGTGCCCACGGCCTATTTTTGTCGCGGGGAGGGGGTGGGTAATGGCTCGGCCCATTCCGAGTCTGGAGGACGAAGTTCGCCAGCCCCACGCCCCAAGGCTATAGCCCACCCCTTTTTTGGGCATTTTTCCGCAGGACGAACTGGGCGTCAAGGCGGTCGGCTGCTCTTTTTTGGGCGCGGCCATGGCCGCGGCCTAGTATTGTTGCGGGGAGGGAGTGGGCAAAGTCTCGGCCCATTCCGAGTCCGGAGGACTAAGTTCGGCAACCCCACGCCCCAAGGCCATAGCCCACCCCTTTTTTTGGGCATTTATCCGCAGGATGAACTTGGCGCCAAGGGGTTCGGCTGCTCTTTTTTGGTCGCGGCTGTGCCCGCGGCCTATTTTTGTCACGGGGAGGGGGTGGGCAAAGTCTCGGCCCATTCCAAGTCCGGCGGACGAACTTTGCCAGCCCCACGCCCCAAGGCTACAGCCCACCCCTTTTTTGGGCATTTGTCCGCAGGGAGAACTTGGCGTCAAGGGGTTCGGCTGCTCTTTTTTGGGCGCGGCTGTGCCCGCGGCCTATATTTGTCGCGGGGAGGGGGTGGGTAAAGTCTCGGCCCATTCCGAGTCCGGCAGACGAAATTCGCCAGCCCCAAGCCCCAAGGTTATAGCCCACCCCTTTTTTCGGCATTTTTCCGCAGGACGAACTTGGCGCCAAGGGGTTCGGCTGCTCTTTTTTGGTCGCGGCTGTGCCCGCGGCCTGTTTTTGTCGCGGGGAGGGGGTGGGTAATGGCTCGGCCCATTCCGAGTCTGGAGGACGAAGTTCGCCAGCCCCACGCCCCAAGGCTATAGCCCACCCCTTTTTTGGGCATTTTTCCGCAGGACGAACTGGGCGTCAAGGCGGTCGGCTGCTCTTTTTTGGGCGCGGCCACGGCCGCGGCCTAGTATTGTTGCGGGGAGGGAGTGGGCAAAGTCTCGGCCCATTCCGAGTCCGGAGGACTAAGTTCGGCAGCCCCACGCCCCTTTTATGGGCATTTATCCGCAGGATGAACTTGGCGCCAAGGGGTTCGGCTGCTCTTTTTTGGTCGCGGCTGTGCCCGCGGCCTATTTTTGTCACGGGGAGGGGGTGGGCAAAGTCTCGGCCCATTCCAAGTCCGGCGGACGAAGTTCGCCGGCCCCACGCCCCAAGGCTATAGCCCACCCCCTTTTTGGGCATTTTTCCGCTGGACAAACTTGGCGCCAAGGGGTTCGGCTGCTCTTTTTTTGGACGCGGCTGTGCCCGCAGCCTATTTTTGTCGCGGGGAGGGGGTGGTTAATGGCTCGGCCCATTCCGAGTCTGGAGGACGAAGTTCGCCAGCCCCACGCCCCAAGGCTATAGCCCACCCCTTTTTTGGGCATTTTTCCGCAGGACGAACTGGGCGTCAAGGCGGTCGGCTGCTCTTTTTTGGGCGCGGCCACGGCCGCGGCCTAGTATTCTTGCGGGGAGGGAGTGGGCAAAGTCTCGGCCCATTCCGAGTCCGGAGGACTAAGTTCGGCAGCCCCACGCCCCAAGGCCATAGCCCACCCCTTTTTTGGGCATTTATCCGCAGGATGAACTTGGCGCCAAGGGGTTCGGCTGCTCTTTTTTGGGCGCGGCTGTGGCCGCGGCCTATTTTTGTCATGGGGAAGGGGTGGCCAAAGTCTCGGCCCATTCCGAGGAAGGCGGACGAAGTTCGCCGGCCCCACGCCCCAAGGCTATAGCCCACCGCCTTTTTGGGCATTTTTCCGCTGGACAAACTTGGCGCCAAGGGGTTCGGCTGCTCTTTTTTGGACGCGGCTGTGCCCGCGGCCTATTTTTGTCACGGGGAGGGGGGTGGGCAAAGTCTCGGCCCATTCCAAGTCCGGCGGACGAACTTTGCCAGCCCCACGCCCCAAGGCTACAGCCCACCCCTTTTTTGGGCATTTGTCCGCAGGGAGAACTTGGCGTCAAGGGGTTCGGCTGCTCTTTTTTGGGCGCGGCTGTGCCCGCGGCCTATATTTGTCGCGGGGAGGGGGTGGGTAAAGTCTCGGCCCATTCCGAGTCCGGCAGACGAAATTCGCCAGCCCCAAGCCCCAAGGTTATAGCCCACCCCTTTTTTCGGCATTTTTCCGCAGGACGAACTTGGCGCCAAGGGGTTCGGCTGCTCTTTTTTGGTCGCGGCTGTGCCCGCGGCCTGTTTTTGTCGCGGGGAGAGGGTGGGCAAAGTCTCGGCCCATTCCGAGGAAGGCGGACGAAGTTCGCCAGCCCCACGCCCAAAGGCTATAGCACACCCCTTTTTTGGGCATTTTTCATCAGGACGAACTTGGCGCCATGGGGTTCGGCTGCTCTTTTTTGGGCGCGGCTGTGCCCGCAGCCTTTTTTTGTCGTGGGGAGGGGGTGGGAAAAGTCTCGGCCATTCCGTGTCCAGCGGATGAACTTCGGCAGCCCCACGCCCCAAGGCTATAGTGCACCCCTTTTTTGGACATTTTTCCGCAGGACGAACTTGGCGCCAAGGGGTTCGACTGCTCTTTTTTGGGCGCGGCTGTGCCCGCGGCCAATTTTTGGTGGGGGGAGGGTGTTGGCAATGTCCCGGCCCATTGTCCTGCGGAAAAATGCCCAAAAAGGGGGTGGCCCATAGCCTTTGGACGTGGGGCTGGTGAGCTTCGCCCGCCGGACTCGGAATGGGACGAGACTTTGCCCACCCCCTCGCCGCTACAAAAATAGGCCACGGGCATAGCCGCGCCGAAAAAAGAGCAGCCGAACCCCTTGGCGCCAATTTCGTCCTGCGGAAAAATGCCCAAAAAGGGGGTGGGCTATAACCTTGGGGAGTGGGGCGGGCGTACGTCGTCCGCCGGACTCGGAATGGGCCGAGACTATTCCCACCCCCTCCCCATGATAAAAATAGGCAGCGGGCACAGCCGAACCTAAAAAAGAGCAGCCGAACCCATTGGCGCCAAGTTCGTACTGCGGAAAAATGTCCAAAATGGGGGTGGGCTATAGCCTTGGGGCGTGGGGCTGGCGAACTTCGTCCGCCTTCTCGGAAGGGGCCGAGACTTTGCCCACCCCCTCCCATCAACAAAAATAGGCCGCGGGCACAGCCGCGCCCAAAAAAGAGAAGCCGAACCCCTTGGCGCCAATTTCATCCTGCGGAAAAATGCCCAAAAAGGGGGTGGGCTATAGCCTTGGGGCGTGGGGCTGGCGAACTTCGTCCGCCGGACTCGGAATGGGCCGAGACTTTTCCCACCCCCTCCCCGCGACAAAAATAAGCCGCGGGCACAACCGCGCCCAAAAAAGAGCAGCCGAACCCCTTCGCGCTATGTTCGTCCTGCGGAAACTTGCGCAAAAATGGGGTCTGCTATAGCCTTTCGGCGTTGGGCCGGCAAAGTTCATCCGCCTTCCTCGGAATGGGCCGAGACTTTGCCCACCCCCTCCCCGTGACAAAAATAGGCCGCGGGATCAGCCGCGCCCAAAAAAGAGCAGCCGAACCCCTTCCCGCCATGTTCGTCCTGTGGAAAAATGCCCAAAAAAGGGGTGGGCTATAGCCTTGGGGCGTGGGGCGGGCGAACTCCATCCGCCATCCTCGGAATGGGCCGAGACTTTGGCCACCCCCTCCCCGCGACAAAAATGGGCTGCGGACACAGCCGCGCCCAAAAAAGAGCAGCCGAACCCCTTGGCGCCAAGTTCGTCCTGCGGAAAAATGTCCAAAATGGGGGTGGGCTATAGCCTTGGGGCGTGGGGCTGGCGAACTTCGTCCGCCTTCCTCAGAAGGGGCCGAGACTTTACCCACCCCCTCCCCGCGACAAAAATAGGCCGCGGGCACTGCCGTGCCCAAAAAAGAGCAGCCGAACCCCTTGGCGCCAAGTTCGTCCTGCGGAAAAAGGCCCAAAAAGGGGGTGGGCTATAGCCTTTGGATGTGGGGCTGGCGAGCTTCGTCCGCCGGACTCGGAATGGGCCGAGACTTTGCCCACCCCCTCGCCGCTACAAAAATAGGCCGCGGGCATAGCCGCGCCGAAAAAAGAGCAGCCGAACCCCTTGGCGCCAATTTCGTCCTGCGGAAAAATGCCCAAAAAGGGGGTGGGCTATAACCTAGGGGCGTGGGGCGGGCGAACTTCGTCCGCCGGACTCGGAATGGGCCGAGACTTTTCCCACCCGCTCCCCGTGATAACAATAGGCAGCGGGCACAGCCGCGCCTAAAAAAGAGCAGCCGAACCCCTTAGCGCCAAGTTCGTCCTGCGGAAAAATGTCCAAAATGGGGGTGGGCTATAGCCTTGGGGCGTGGGGCTGGCGAACTTCGTCCGCCTTCCTCGGAAGGGGCCGAGACTTTGCCCACCCCCTCCCATCAACAAAAATAGGCCGCGGGCACAGCCGCGCCCAAAAAAGAGCAGCCAAACCCCTTGGCTCCAATTTCATCCTGCGGAAAAATGCCCAAAAAGGGGGTGGGCTATAGCCTTGGGGCGTGGGGCTGGCGAACTTCGTCCGCTGGACTCGGAATGGGCCGAGACTTTTCCCACCCCCTCCCCGTGAAAAAAAAAAGTCGCGGGCACAACCGCGCCCAAAAAAGAGCAGCCGAACACCTTCGCGCTATGTTCGCCCTGCGGAAAAATGCGCAAAAAAGGGGTCTGCTATAGCCTTTCGGCGTTGGGCCGGCAAAGTAAATCCACCTTCCTCGGAATGGGCCGAGACTTTGCCCACCCCCTCCCCGTGACAAAAATAGGCCGCGGGATCAGCCGTACCCAAAAAAGAGCAGCCGAACCCCTTCCTGCCATGTTCGTCCTGTGGAAAAATGCCCAAAAAAGGGGGGGGGGGCGATAGCCTTGGGGAGTGGGGCTGGCGAACTCCATCCGCCATCCTCGGAATGGGCCGAGACTTTGGCCACCTCCTCCCCGCGACAGAAATGGGCCGCGGGCACAGCCACACCCAAAAAAGTGCAGCCGAACCCCTTGGTGCCAAGTTCGTCCTGCGGAAAAATGCCCAAAAAGGGGGTGGGCCATAGCCTTTGGACGTGGGGCTGGCGAGCTTCGTCCGCCGGACTCGGAATGGGACGAGACTTTGCCCACCCCCTCGCCGCTACAAAAATAGGCCGCGGGCATAGCCGCGCCGAAAAAAGAGCAGCCGAACCCCTTGGCGCCAATTTCGTCCTGCGGAAAAATGCCCAAAAAGGGGGTGGGATATAACCTTGGGGCGTGGGGCGGGCGAACTTCGTCCGCCGGACTCGGAATGGGCCGAGACTTTTCCCACCCCCTCCCCGTGATAAAAATAGGCAGCGGGCACAGCCGCGCCTAAAAAAGAGCAGCCGAACCCCTTAGCGCCAAGTTCGTCCTGCGGAAAAATGTCCAAAATGGGGGTGGGCTATAGCCTTGGGGCGTGGGGCTGGCAAACTTCGTCCGCCTTCCTCGGAAGGGGCCGAGACTTTGCCCACCCCCTCCCATCAACAAAAATAGGCCGCGGGCACAGCCGCGCCCAAAAAAGAGCAGCTAAACCCCTTGGCTCCAATTTCATCCTGCGGAAAAATGCCCAAAAAGGGGGTGGGCTATAGCCTTGGGGCGTGGGGCTGGCGAACTTCGTCCGCTGGACTCGGAATGGGCCGAGACTTTTCCCACCCCCTCCCCGTGACAAAAAAAAGTCGCGGGCACAACCGCGCCAAAAAAAGAGCAGCCGAACCCCTTCGCGCTATGTTCGCCCCGCGGAAAAATGCGCAAAAAAGGGGTCTGCTATAGCCTTTCGGCGTTGGGCCGGCAAAGTAAATCCACCTTCCTCGGAATGGGCCGAGACTTTGCCCACCCCCTCCCCGTGACAAAAATAGGCCGCGGGATCAGCCGTACCCAAAAAAGAGCAGCCGAACCCCTTCCTGCCATGTTCGTCCTGTGGAAAAATGCCCAAAAAAGGGGGGGGGGGGCGATAGCCTTGGGGAGTGGGGCTGGCGAACTCCATCCGCCATCCTCGGAATGGGCCGAGACTTTGGCCACCTCCTCCCCGCGACAGAAATGGGCCGCGGGCACAGCCACACCCAAAAAAGTGCAGCCGAACCCCTTGGCGCCAAGTTCGTCCTGCGGAAAAATGCCCAAAAAGGGGGTGGGCCATAGCCTTTGGACGTGGGGCTGGCGAGCTTCGTCCGCCGGACTCGGAATGGGACGAGACTTTGCCCACCCCCTCGCCGCTACAAAAATAGGCCGCGGGCATAGCCGCGCCGAAAAAAGAGCAGCCGAACCCCTTGGCGCCAATTTCGTCCTGCGGAAAAATGCCCAAAAAGGGGGTGGGATATAACCTTGGGGCGTGGGGCGGGCGAACTTCATCCGCCGGACTCGGAATGGGCCGAGACTTTTCCCACCCCCTCCCCGTGATAAAAATAGGCAGCGGGCACAGCCGCGCCTAAAAAAGAGCAGCCGAACCCCTTAGCGCCAAGTTCGTCCTGCGGAAAAATGTCCAAAATGGGGGTGGGCTATAGCCTTGGGGCGTGGGGCTGGCAAACTTCGTCCGCCTTCCTCGGAAGGGGCCGAGACTTTGCCCACCCCCTCCCATCAACAAAAATAGGCCGCGGGCACAGCCGCGCCCAAAAAAGAGCAGCTAAACCCCTTGGCTCCAATTTCATCCTGCGGAAAAATGCCCAAAAAGGGGGTGGGCTATAGCCTTGGGGCGTGGGGCTGGCGAACTTCGTCCGCTGGACTCGGAATGGGCCGAGACTTTTCCCACCCCCTCCCCGTGACAAAAAAAAGTCGCGGGCACAACCGCGCCAAAAAAAGAGCAGCCGAACCCCTTCGCGCTATGTTCGCCCCGCGGAAAAATGCGCAAAAAAGGGGTCTGCTATAGCCTTTCGGCGTTGGGCCGGCAAAGTACATCCACCTTCCTCGGAATGGGCCGAGACTTTGCCCACCCCCTCCCCGTGACAAAAATAGGCCGCGGGATCAGCCGTACCCAAAAAAGAGCAGCCGAACCCCTTCCTGCCATGTTCGTCCTGTGGAAAAATGCCCAAAAAAGGGGGGGGGGGCGATAGCCTTGGGGAGTGGGGCTGGCGAACTCCATCCGCCATCCTCGGAATGGGCCGAGACTTTGGCCACCTCCTCCCCGCGACAGAAATGGGCCGCGGGCACAGCCCCACCCAAAAAAGTGCAGCCGAACCCGTTGGCGCCAAGTTCGTCCTGCGGAAAAATGCCCAAAAAGGGGGTGGGCTATAGCCTTGGGGCGTGGGGCTGCCGAAGTTCGTCCGCCGGACTCGGAATGGGCCGAGACTTTGTCCCACCCCTCCCCGTGACAAAAATAGGCCGCGGGCATAGCCGCGCCCAAAAAAGAGCAGCCGAACCCCTTGGCCCCAAGTTCGTCCTGCGGAAAAATGCCCAAAAAAGGGGTGGGCTATAGCCTTGGGGCGTGGGGCTGGCGAACTCCATTCGCCATCCTCGGAATGGGCCGAGACTTTGGCCACCCCCTCCCCGTGACAAAAATGGGCAGCGGGCACGGCCGCACCCTAAAAAAGTGTAGCCGAACCCCTTGGCGTCAAGTTCGTCCTGCGGAAAAATGCCTAAAAAAGGGGTGGGCAATAGCCTTGGGGCGTGGGGCAGGCGAACTTCGTCCGCCGGACTCTGAATGGGCCGAGACTTTGCCCACCCCCTCCCCGGGCCAAAAATAGGCCGTGGGATCAGCCACGCCCAAAAAAGAGCAGCCGAACCCCTTCCCGCCATGTTCGTCCTGTTGAAAAATGCCCAAAAATGGGGTGGGCTATAGCCTTGGGGCGTGGGGCTGGCGAACTCCATCCGCCATCCTCGGAATGGGCCGAGACTTTGGCCACCCCCTCCCCACGATAAAAATGGGCCGCGGGCACAGCCGCGCCCAAAAAAGAGCAGCCGAACCCCTTGGCGCCAAGTTCGTCCTGCGGAAAAATGCCCAAAAAGGGGGTGGGCTATAGCCTTGGGGCGTGGAGCTGGCGAACTTCGTCCGCCTTCCTCGGAAGGGGCCGAGACTTTGCCCACCCCCTCCCCGCGACAAAAATAGGCCGCGGGCACAGCCGCGCCCAAAAAAGAGCAGCCGAACCCCTTGGGGCCAAGTTCGTCCTGCGGAAAAATGCACAAAAAGGGGGTGGGCTATAGCCTTCGGACGTGGGGCTGGCGAGCTTCGTCCGCCGGACTCCGAATGGGCCGAGACTTTGCCCACCCCTTCCCCGCAAACAAAATAGGCCGCGGGCACAGCCGCGCCCAAAAAAGAGCAGCCGTACCCCTTGGCGCAAAGTTCCTCCTGCGGAAAAATGCCCAAAAAGGGGGTGGCCTATAGCCTTGAGGCGTGGGGCTGGCGCACTTCGTCCGCCTTCCTCGGAAGGGGCCGAGACTTTGCCCACCCCCTCCCCACGACAAAAATAGGCCACGGGCACAGCCGCGCCCAAAAAAGAGCAGCCGAACCCCTTGGCGCCAATTTCATCCTGTGGAAAACTGCCCAAAAAGGTGGTGGGCTATAGCCTTGGGGCGTGGGGCTGGCGAACTTCGTCCGCCGGAATCAGAACGGGCCGAGACTTTTCCCACCACCTCCCCGCGACAAAAATAGGCCGCGGGCACAGCCGCGCCCAAAAAAGAGCAGCCGAACCCCTTGGCGCGAAGTTCGTCCTGCGGAAAAATGCCCAAAAAAGTGGTGGGCTATAGCCTTGGGGCTTGGGGCTGGCGCACTTCGTCCGCCGGACTCGGAATGGGCCGAGACGTTGCCCACCCCTTCCCCGCGGCAAAAATAGGCCGCGGGCACAGCCGTGCCCAAAAAAGAGCAGCCGAACCCCTTGGCGCCAAGTTCGTCCTGCGGAAAAATGTCCAAAAAGTGGATGGGCTATAGCCTTGGGGCGTGGGGCTGCCGAAGTTCGTCCGCCCGACTCGGAATGGGCCGAGACTTTTCCCACCCCCTCCCCGCGACAAAAATAGGCCGCGGGCACAGCCGCACCCAAAAAAGAGCAGCCGAACCCCTTGGCGCCAAGTTCGTCCTGCGGAAAAATGCCCAGAAAGGCGGTGGGCTATAGCCTTTGGACGTGGGGCTGGCGAGCTTTGTCCGCCGGACTCGGAATGGGCCGAGACTTTGCCCACCCCCTCGCCGCTACAAAAATAGGCCGCGGGCATAGCCGCGCCCAAAAAAGAGCAGCCAAACCCCTTGGCGCCAATTTCGTCCTGCGGAAAAATGCCCAAAAAGGGGGTGGGCTACAGCCTTGGGGCGTGGGCCAGGCGCACTTCGTTCGCCGGACTCGGAATGGGCCGAGACGTTGCCCACCCCTTCCCCATGACAAAAATAGGCCGCGGGCACAGCCGCGCCTATAAAAGAGCAGCCGAACCCCTTGGCGCCAAGTTCGTCCTGCGGAAAAATGCCCAAAAAAGGGGGTGGGCTATAGCCTTGGGGCGTGGGGCGGGCGAACTTTGTCCGCCGAACTCGGAATGGGCCGAGACTTTGCCCACCCCCTCCCCACGACAAAAATAGGCCGCGGGCACAGCCGCGCCCAAAAAAGAGCAGCCGAACCCCTTGGCACAAAGTTTGTCCTGCGAAAAAATGCCCAAAAAAGGGGTGTGCTATAGCCTTGGGGCGTGGGGCCGGCAAAGTTCATCCGCCTTCCTCGTAATGGGCCGAGACTTTGTCCACCCACTCCCCGCGCCAAAAATAGGCCCGCGCCCAAAAAAGAGCAGCCGAACCCCTTGGCGCCAAGTTCGTCCTGCGGAAAAATGCCCAAAAAAGGTGTGGGCTGTAGCCTTGGGGCGTGGGGCTGGCTAACTTCGTCCGCCGGATTCGGAATGGGCCGAGACTTTGCGCACCCCCTCCCCGGGACAAAAATAGGCCGCGGGCCCAGCCGCTCCCAAAAAAGAGCAGCTGAACCCCTAGGCGCAAAGTTCGTCCTGCGGAAAAATACCCAAAAAAGGGGTGTGCTATAGCCTTTGGGCGTGGGGCCGGAGAAGTTCATCTGCCTTCCTCGGAATCGGCCGAGACTTTGCCCACCCCCTCCCCGCACTAAAAATAAGCTGCGGGCACAGTCGCGCCCAAAAAAGAGCAGCCGAACCCCTTTGGGCCAAGTTCGTCCTGCGGAAAAATGCCCAAAAAAGGGGTGTGCTATAGCCTTGGGGCGTGGGGCTGCCGAAGTTCGTCCGCCGGACTCGGAATGGGCCGAGACTTTTCCCACCCCCTCCCCGGGATAAAAATAGGCCGCGGGCACGGCCGTGCCCAAAAAAGAGCAGCCGAACCCCTTGGCGCCAAGTTCGTCCTGCGGAAAAATGCCCAAAAAAAGGGTGGGCTATATCCTTGGGGCGTGGGGCTGGCGAACTTCGTCCGCCGGACTCGGAATGTGCCGAGACTTTGGCCACACCCTCCCCGCGACAAAAATAGGCCGCAGGCACCGCTACGCCTAGAAAAGAGCAGCCGAACCCCTTGGCGCCAAGTTCGTCCTGCGGAAAAATGCCCAGAAAGGCGGTGGGCTATAGCCTTTGGGCGTGGGGCTGGCGAGCTTCGTCCGCCGGACTCGGAATGGGCCGAGACTTTGCCCACCCCCTCGCCGCTACAGAAATAGGCCGCGGGCAGAGCTGCGCCCAAAAAAGAGCAGCCGAACCCCTTGGCGCCAATTTCGTCCTGTGGAAAAATGCCCAAAAAGGGGGTGGGCTATAACCTTGGGGCGTGGGGCCGGTGAACTTCGTCCGCCGGACTCGGAATGGGCCGAGACTTTTCCCACCCCCTCTCTGCGATAAAAATAGGCAGCGGGCACAGCCGCGCCTAAAAAAGAGCAGCCGAACCCCTTGGCGCCAAGTTCGTCCTGCGGAATAATGCCCAAAAAAGGGGGTGGGATATAGCCTTGGGGCGTGGGGCGGACGAACTTTGTCCGCCGAACTCGGAATGGGCGGAGACTTTGGCCACCCCCTCCCCACGACAAAAATAGGCCGCGGGCACAGCCGCGCCCAAAAAAGAGCAGCCGAACGCCTTGGCACAAAGTTGGTCCTGCGAAAAAATGCCCAAAAAAGGGGTGTGCTATAGCCTTGGGGCGTGGGGCCGGCAAAGTTCATCCGCCTTGCTCGGAATGGGCCGAGACTTTGTCCACCCGCTCCCCGCACCAAAAATAGGCCCACGCCCAAAAAAAAGCAGCCGAACCCCTTGGCGCCAAGTTCGTCCTGTGGAAAAATGCCCAAAAAAGGGGTGGGCTATAGCCTTGGGGCGTGGGGCTGGCTAGCTTCGTCCGCCGGATTCGGAATGGGCCGAGACTTTGCGCACCCCCTCCCCAGGACAAAAATAGGCCGCGGGCCCAGCCGCGACCAAAAAAGAGCAGTCGAACCCCTAGGCGCAAAGTTCGTCCTGCGGAAAATTACCCAAAAAAGGGGTGTGCTATAGCCTTTAGGCGTGGGGCCGGCAAAGTTCATCTGCCTTCCTCGGAATCGGCCGAGACTTTGCCTACCCCCTCCCCGCGCTAAAAATAAGCTGTGGGCACAGCCGCGCCCAAAAAAGAGCAGCCGAACCCCTTGGCGCCAAGTTAGTCCTACGGAAAAATGCCCAAAAAAGGGGTGTGCTATAGCCTTGGGACGTGGGGCCGGCAAAGTTCATCCGCCTTCCTCAGAATGGGCCGAGACTTTGCCCACCCGCTCCCCGCTCCAAAAATCGGCCGCGGCCACAGCCGCGGCCAAAAAAGAGCAGCGGAACCCCTTGGCACCAAGTTCGTCCTGTGGAAAAATGCCCAAAAAAGGGGTGGGCTGTAGCCTTGGGGCGTGGGGCTGGCGAACTTCGTCCTCCTTCCTCGGAATGGGCCGAGACTTTGGCCACACCTCCCAGCGACAAAAATAGGCCGCGGGCACAGCCGCGCCCAAAAAAGTGCAGCCGAACCCCTTAGCGCCAAGTTCATCCAGCGGAAAAATGCCCAAAAAGGGGGTGGGCTATAGCCTTGGGGCGTCGGGCTGGCGAACTTCGTCCGCTTTCCTCGGAATGGGCTGAGACTTTGTCCACCCCCTCCCCGCGACAAAAATAGGCCGTGGGAACAGCCGCGCCCAAAAAAGAGCAGCCGACCCCTTGGCGCCAAGTTCGTCCTGCGGAAAAATGCCCAAAAATGGCGTGGGCTATGGCCTGGGGCCTGGGGCTGGCGAATTTCGTCCGCCTTCCTCGGAATTGGCGGAGACTTTGCCCACCCCCTCCCCACGACAAAAATACGCCACGTGCACAGCCGCGCCCTAAAAAGAGCAGCCGACCCCTTGGTGCCAAGTTCGTCCTGCGGAAAAATGCCCAAAAAGGGTGTGGGCTATAGCCTTGGGGCGTGGGGCTGGCGAACTTCGTCCGCCTTCCTCGGAATGGGCCGAGACTTTGCCCACCCCCTACCAGCCGCAAAAATAGGCCGCGGGCACAGCCGCACCCAAAAAAGAGCAGCCGACCCCTTGGCGCCAAGTTCGTCCGGCGGAAAAATGCCCAAAAAGGGCGTGGGCTATAGCCTTGGGGTGTGGGGCTGGCAAACTTCATCCGCCGGACTCGGAATGTGCCGAGACTTTGCCCACCCCCTCCGAGTGGAAAAAATAGGCCGCGGGCATAGCCGAGCCCAAAAAAGAGCAGCCGAACCCCTTAGTGCCAAGTTCGTCCTGCGGTAAAATGCCCAAAAAAGGGGTGTGCCGTAGCCTTTCGGTGTGGGGCTGGCGCACTTTGTCCGCCTTCCTCTGAATGGGCCGAGACTTTGCCCACCCCTCCCTGCGACAAAAATAGGCCGCGGGCACAGCCGCGCCCAAAAAAGTGCAGCCGAACCCCTTAGCGCCAAGTTCATCCAGCGGAAAAATGCCCAAAAAGGGGGTGGGCTATAGCCTTGGGGCGTCGGGCTGGCGAACTTCGTCCGCTTTCCTCGGAATGGGCCGAGACTTTGTCCACCCCCTCCCCGCGACAAAAATAGGCCGTGGGCACAGCCGCGCCCAAAAAAGAGCAGCCGACCCCTTGGCGCCAAGTTCGTCCTGCGGAAAAATGCCCAAAAATGGCGTGGGCTATGGCCTGGGGCCTGGGGCTGGCGAATTTCGTCCACCTTCCTCGGAATTGGCGGAGACTCTGCCCACCCCCTCCCCGCGACAAAAATACGCCACGTGCACAGCCGCGCCCTAAAAAGAGCAGCCGACCCCTTGGTGCCAAGTTCGTCCTGCGGAAAAATGCCCAAAAAGGGTGTGGGCTATAGCCTTGGGGCGTGGGGCTGGCGAACTTCGTCCGCCACCCTCGGAATGGGCCGAGGCATTGCCCACCCCCTCCCTGCGACAAAAATAGGCCGCAGGCACACCCGGGCACAAAAAAGAGCAGCCGAACCCCTTGGCGCCAAGTTCGTCCAGCGGAAAAATGCCCAAAAAGGGGGTGGGCTATAGCCTTGGGGCGTGGGGCTGGCGAACTTCGTCTGCCGTCCTCGGAATGGGCCGAGACTTTCTCCACTCCCTCCCCGCGACAAAAATAGGCCGCGAGCACACCCGTGCCCAAAAACGAGCAGCCGAACCCCTTGGCGCCAAGCTCGTCTTGCGGAAAAATGCCCAAAAAAGGGGTGGACAATAGCCTTGGGGCGTGGGGCTGGCGAACTTCGTCCGCTGGACTCGGAATGGGCCGAGACTTCCCCCCCTGGGACAAAAATAGGGTACGGGCACAGCCGCGCCCAAAAAAGAGCAGCCGAACCCCTTGGCGCCATGTTCGTCCTGCCGAATAATGCCCAAAAAGGGGGTGGGCTATAGCCTTGGGGCGTGGGGCTGGCGCAATTCGTCCGCCATACTCGGAATGGGCCGAGACTTTTCCCACCCCCTCCCCGCGAAAAAAATAGGCCGCGGGCACAGCCGCGCCCAAAAAAGAGCAGTCGAACCCCTTGGCGCCATGTTCGTCGTGCCGAAAAATGCCCAAAAAGGGGGTGGGCTATAGCCTTGGGGCATGGGGCGGGCGAACATCGTCCGCCGGACTCGGAATGGGCCGAGACTTTTCCCACCCCCTCCGCGCGATAAAAATAGGCCGCAGACACCGCCGCGCCCAAAAAAGAGCAGCCGAACCCCTTGGCGCCAAGTTCGCCCAGCGGAAAAATGCCCAAAAAAGGGGTGGGCAATAACCTTGGGGCGTGGGGCTGGCGAACTTCGTCCGCCGGACTCGGAATGGGCCGAGACTTCCCCCCCCTCCCTGCGACAAAAATAGGGCGCGGGCACAGCCGCGCCCAAAAAAGAGCAGCCGAACCCCTTGGCGCCATGTTCGTCCTGCCGAAAAATGCCCAAAAAGGGGGTGGGCTATAGCCTTGGGGCGTGGGACTGGCGAACTTCGTCCGCCGGACTTGAAATGGGCCGAGACTTTTCCCACCCCCTCCCCGCGACCAAAATAGGCCGCGGGCACAGCCGCGCCCAAAAAAGAGCAGCCGAACCCCTTGGCGCCAAGTTCGCCTTGCGGAAAAATGCCCAAGAAAGGGGTGGGCCGTAGCCTTGGGGCGTGGGGCTGGCGAACTTCGTCCGCCGGACTCGGAATGGGCCGTCACTTTTCCCACCCCCTCCCTGCAACAAAAATAGGGCGCGGGCACAGCCGCACCCAAGAAAGAGCAGCCGAACCCCTTGGCGCCAAGTTCGTCCTGCCGAAAAATGCCCAAAAAGGGGGTCGGCTATAGCCTTGCGGCGTGGGGCTGGCGAACTTCGTCCGCCGGACTCGGAATGGGCCGAGACTTCCCCCCCCTCCCTGCGACAAAAATAGGGTGCGGGCACAGCCGCGCCCAAAAAAGAGCAGCCGAACCCCTTGGCGCCATGTTCGTCCTGCCGAATAATGCCCAAAAAGGGGGTGGGCTATAGCCCTGGGGCGTGGGGCTGGCGCAATTCGTTCGCCAGACTCGGAATGGGCCGAGACTTTTCCCACCCCCTCCCCGCGAAAAAAACAGGCCGCGGGCACAGCCGCGCCCAAAAAAGAGCAGCCGAACCCCTTGGCGCCATGTTCGTCGTGCCGAAAAATGCCCAAAAAGGGGGTGGGCTATAGCCTTGGGGCATGGGGCGGGCGAACATCGTCCGCCGGACTCAGAATGGGCCGAGACTTTTCCCACCCCCTCCGCGCGATAAAAATAGGCCGCAGACACCGCCGCGCCCAAAAAAGAGCAGCCGAACCCCTTGGCGCCAAGTTCGCCCAGCGGAAAAATGCCCAAAAAAGGGGTGGGCAATAACCTTGGGGCGTGGGGCTGGCGAACTTCGTCCGCCGGACTCGGAATGGGCCGAGACTTTCCCCCCCTCCCTGCGACAAAAATAGGGCGCGGGCACAGCCGCGCCCAAAAAAGAGCAGCCGAACCCCTTGGCACCATGTTCGTCCTGCCGAAAAATGCCCAAAAAGGGGGTGGGCTATAGCCTTGGGGCGTGGGGCTGCCGCACTTTGTCCGCCGGACTCGGAATTGGCCGAGACTTTTCCCATCCCCTCCCTGTGAAAAAAATAGGCCGCGGGCACAGCCGCGCCCAAAAACGAGCGGCCGAATGCCTTGGCGCCATGTTCGCCCAGCGGAAAAATGCCCAAGAAAGGGGTGGGCTGTAGCCTTGGGGCGTGGGGCTGGCGAACTTCGTCCGCCGGACTCGGAATGGGCCGAGACTTCCCCCCCCCCTCCCTGCGACAAAAATAGGGTGCGGGCACGGCCGCGCCCAAAAAAGTGCAGCCGAACCCCTTGGCGCCATGTTCGTCCTGCCGAAAAATGCCCAAAAAGGGGGTGGGCTATAGCCTTGGGGCTTGGGGCTGGCGAACTTCGTCCACCGGACTTGAAATGGGCCGAGACTTTTCCCACCCCCTCCCCGCGACCAAAATAGGCCGCGGGCACAGCCGCGCCCAAAAAAGAGCAGCCGAACTCCTTGGCGCCAAGTTCGCCCTGCGGAAAATGCCCAAGAAAGGGGTGGGCCGTAGCCTTGGGGCGTGTGGCGGGCGAACTTCGTCCGCCGGACTCAGAATGGGCCGAGACTTTTCCCACCCCCTCCCTGCGACAAAAATAGGGCGCGGGCACAGCCGCGCCCAAAAAAGCGCAGCCGAACCCCTTGGCGCCATGTTCGTCCTGCCGAAAAATGCCCAAAAAGGGGGTGGGCTATAGCCTTGGGGCGTGGGGCAGGCGAACTTCGTCCACCGGACTCGGAATTGGCCGAGACTTTTCCCACCCCCTCCCCACGAAAAAAATAGGCCGGGGGCACAGCCGCCCCCAAAAAAGAGCGGCCGAACGCCTTGACGCCAAGTTCGCCCAGCGGAAAAATGCCCAAGAAAGGGGTGGGCTATAGCCTTGAGGCGTGGTGCTGGCAAACTTCGACCGCCGGACTCGGAATGGACCGAGACTTCCGCCACCCTGTGACAAAAATAGGGTGCGGGCACAGCCGCGCCCAAAAAAGAGCAGCCGAACCCCTTGGCGCCATGTTCGTCCTGCCGAATAGTGCCCAAAAAGGGAGTGGGCTATAGCCTTGGGGCGTGGGGCTGGCGCACTTCGTCCGCCGGACTCAGAATTGGCCGAGACTTTTCCCACCCCCTCCCCGTGAAAAAAATAGGCCGCGGGCACAGCCGCGCCCAAAAAAGAGCGGCCGAACGCCTTGGCACCAAGTTCGCCCAGCGGAAAAATGCCCAAGAAAGGGATGGGCTGTAGCCTTGGGGCGTGGGGCTGGCGAACTTCGTACGCCGGACTCGGAATGGGCCGAGACTTTTCCCACCCCCTCCCTGCGACAAAAATAGGGCGCGGGCACAGCCGCACCCAAAAAAGAGCAGCCGAACCCCTTGGCGCCATGTTCGTCCTGCCGAAAAATGCCCAAAAAGGGGGTGGGCTATAGCCTTGGGGCGTGGGGCTGGCGAACTTCGTCCGCCGGACTCGGAATGGGCCGAGACCTCCCGCCCCCTCGACAAAAATAGGGTGCGGGCGCAGCCGCGCCCAAAAAACAGCGGCCGAACCCCTTGGCGCCATGTTCGTCCTGCCGAAAAATGCCCAAAAAGGGGGTGGGCTATAGCCTTGGGGCGTGGGGCTGCCGAAGTTCGTCTACCGGACTCGGAATGGGCTGAGACTTTTCCCACCCCCTCCTCGTGACAAAAATAGGCCGCGGCCACAGCCGTGCCCAAAAAAGAGCAGCCGAACCCGGCGGCGCCAAGTTCGTCCTGTGGAAAAATACCCAAAAAAGGGGTGTGCTATAGCCTTGGGGCGTGGGGCTGGCGAACATCGTCCGCCAGACACAGAATGGGCCGAGACTTTTCCCACTCCCTCCCCACAACAAAAATAGGCCGCGGGCTCAGCCGCGCCCAAAAAAGAGCAGCCGAACCCCTTGGCGCCAAGTTCGTCCTGCGGAAAAATGCGCAAAAAGGGGGTGGGCTATAGCCTGGGGGCGTGGGGCGGGCGCACTACGTCCGCCGGACTCGGAATGGGCCGAGACTTTGCCCACCCCCTCCCCACGACAAAAATAGGTCGCGGGCACAGCCGCGCCCAAAAAAGAGCTGCCGAACCCCTTGGCGCCAAGTTCGTCGTATGGAAAAATGCCCAAAAAAGGGGTGGGATATAGCCTTGGGGCGTGGGAAGGGCGCACTTCGTCCGCCGGACTCGGAATGCGCCGAGACTTTGCCCACCCCCTCCCCGTGACAAAAATAGGCCGCGGGCACCACCGCACCCAAGAAAGAGCAGCCGAACCCCTTGGCGCCAAGTTTGTCCTGCGGAAAAATACCCAAAAAAGGGGTGTGCTATAGCCTTTGGCCGTGGGGCCGGCAAAGTTCATCCGCATTCCTTGGAATGGGCCGAGACTTTGGCCACCCCCTCCCCGTGACAAAAATAGGTCGTGGACACAGCCGCACCCAAAAAAGAGGAGCCGAACCCCTTGGCGCCATGTTCATCCTGCGGAAAAATGCCCAAAAAAGGAGTGTGCGATAGCCTTGGGGCGTGGGGCTGCCGAAGTTCATCCGCCGGACTCGGAATGGGCCGAGACTTTGCCCACCCCCTCCCCGCGACAAAAATAGGCCGCGGGCATACACTCACCCAAAAAAGAGCAGCCGAACCCCTTGACGCCAAGTTCGCCCTGTGGAAAAATGCCCAAAAAAGGGGTGGGCTGTAGCCTTCGGGCATGGGGCTGGCGAAGTTCGTCCGCCGGACTCAGAATGTGCCGAGACTTTGCGCACCCCCTCCCCGTGAAAAAAATTGGCTGCGGGCATAGCCGCGCCAAAAAAAGAGCAGCCGAACCCCTTAGCGCCAAGTTCGACCTGCGGTAAAATGCCCAAAAAAGGGGTGTGCTATAGCCTTTGGGTGTGGGGCCGGCAAAGTTCATCGGCCTTCCTCGGAATGGGCCGCGACTTTGCCCACCCCCTCCCCGCGACAAAAATAGGCCGCGGGCGCAGCCGCGCCCAAAAAAGAGCAGCCAACCCCTTGGCGTCAAGTTCGTCCTGCGGAAAAATGCTCAAAAAGGGCGTGGGCTATAGCCTTGGGGCGTGGGGCGGGCGAACTTCGTCCGCCGGACTCAGAATGGGCCGAGACATTGCCCACCCCCTCCCCGCGACAAAAATAGGCCACAGGCCCAGCCGCGCCCAAAAAAGAGCAGCCGAACCCCTTGACGCCATGTTCGTCCTGCCGAAAAATGCCCAAAAAGTGGGTGGGCTATAGCCTTCGGGCGTGGGGCTGGCGAACTTCGTCCGCCGGACTAGGAATGGGCCGAGACTTCTCCCACCCCCTCCCCGCGACAAAAATAGGCCGTGGGCGCAGCCGTGCCCAAAAAAGAGCAGCCGAACCCCTTGGCACCAGGTTCGTCCTGCCGAAAAATGACGAAAAAAAGGGTGGGCTATAGCCTTGGGGCGTGGGGCTGGCGAACTTCGTCCACCGGACTCGGAATGGGCCGAGACTTTTCCCACCCCCTCCCCGCGACAAAAATAGGCCGCGGGCGCAGCCGCGCCCAAAAAGGAGCAGCCGACCCCTTGGCGTCAAGTTCGTCCTGCGGAAAAATGCTCAAAAAGGGCGTGGGCTATAGCCTTGGGGCGTGGGGCGGGCGAACTTCGTCCGCCGGACTCAGAATGGGCCGAGACATTGCCCACCCCCTCCCCGCGACAAAAATAGGCCACAGGCCCAGCCGCGCCCAAAAAAGAGCAGCCGAACCGCTTGGCGCCAAGTTCGTCCTGCGGAAAAATGCTCAAAAAGGGCGTGGGCTATAGCCTTGGGGCGTGGGGCGGGCGAACTTCGTCCGCCGGACTCGGAATGGGCCGAGAGTTTTCCCACCCCCGCCCCGCGACAAAAATAGGCCGCGGGCACAGCGGCGCCCAGAAAAGAGCAGGCGAACCCCTTGGTGCCCAGCTGGTCCTGCAGAAAAATGCCCAAAAAAGGGGTGGGCAATAGCCATGGGGCGTGGGGCTGGCGAATTTTGTCCGCCGGACTCGGAATGGGCCGAGACTTTTCCCACCCCCTCCCCACGATAAAAATAGGCCTGGGGCACAGCCGCACCCAAAAAAGAGCAGCCGAACCCCTTCGCGCCAAGTTCGCCCTGTGGAAAAATGCCCAAAAAAGGGGTGGGCTGTAGCCTTGGGGCGTGGGGCTGGCGAAGTTCGTCCGCCGGACTCGGAATGGGCCGAGACTTTGCCCACCCACTCCCCGCGACAAAAATAGGCCGCGGGCCCAGCCGCGCCCAAAAAAGAGCAGCCGAACCCCTTGACGCCATGTTCGTCCTGCCGAAAAATGCCCAAAATGTGGGTGGGCTATAGCCTTGGGGCGTGGGGCTGGCGAACTTCGTCCGCCGGACTAGGAATGGGCCGAGACTTTTCCCACCCCCTCCCCGTCACAAAAATAGGCCGTGGGCGCAGCCGCGCCCAAAAAAGAGCAGCCGAACCCCTTGGCGCCAGGTTCGTCCTGCCGAAAAATGACGAAAAAAAGGGTGGGCTATAGCCTTGGGGCGTGCGGCCGGCGAACTTCGTCCACCGGACTCGGAATGGGCCGAGACTTTTCCCACCCGCTCCCAGCGACAAAAATACAGCCGCGGCCAAAAAAGAGCAGCCGAACCCCTTGGCGCCAGGTTCGTCCTGCCGAAAAATGACGAAAAAAAGGGTGGGCTATAGCCTTGGGGCGTGGGGCTGGCGAACTTCGTCCGGCGGACTAGGAATGGGCCGAGACTTTTCCCACCCCCTCCCCGCAACAAAAATAGGCCGTGGGCACAGCCGCGCCCAAAAAAGAGCAGCCGAACCCCTTGGCGCCATGTTCGTCCTGCCGAAAAATGCCCAAAAAGTGGGTGCGCTATAGCCTTGGGGCGTGGGCCTGGCGAACTTCGTCCGTCGGACTCGGAATAGGCCGACACTTTTCCCACCCCCTCCCCACGACAAAAATAGACCGTGGGCACAGCCGCGCCCAAAAAAGAGCATCCGAACCCCTTGGCGCCAGGTTCGTCCTGCCGAAAAATGACGAAAAAAAGGGTGGGCTATAGCCTTGGGGCGTGCGGCTGGCGAACTTGGTCCTCCGGACTCGGAATGGGCCGAGACTTTGCACACCCCTCCCCGCGACAAATATAGGCCGCGGGCACAGCCGCACCCAAACAAGAGCAGTCGAACCCCTTGGCGCCAAGTCTGTCCTGCGGAAAAATGCCCAAAAAAGGGGTGTGCTATAGCCTTTGGGCGTGGGGCCGGCGAACTTCGTCCGCCTTCCTCGCAATGGGCCGAGACTTTGGCCACCCCCTCCCCGTGACAAAAATAGGCTGCGGGCACAGCCGCGCCCAAAAAAGAACAGGCGAACCCCATGGCGCCAAGTTCGTCCTGCGGAAAAATGCCCAAAAAAGGGGTGGCTATAGCCTTGGGGCGTGGGGCGGGTGAACTTCGTCCGCCAGACTCGGAATGGGCCGAGACTTTTCCCACCCCCTCCATACGATAAAAATAGGCCGCAGGCACAGCCGCGCCCAAAAAAGAGCACCCGAACCCCTTTGCGCCAAGTTCGTCCTGCGGAAAAATGCCCAAAAAAGGGGTGGGCTATAGCCTTGGGGCGTGGGGCTGACGAACTTCGTCCGCCGGGCTCGGAATGGGACGTGACTTTGACCACCCCGTCCCCGTGACAAAAATAGGCCGCGGGCACAGCCGCGTCCAAAAAAGAGCAGCCGAGCCCCTTGGCGCCAAGTTCATCCTGCGGAAAAATGCCCAAAAGGGGGGTGGGCTATAGCCTTGGGGCGTGGGGCTGGCGAACTTCGTCCGCCAGACTCGGAATGGGCGGAGACTTTTCCCACCCTCTCCCCGTGACAAAAATAGGCCGCGGGCACAGCCGCGTCCAAAAAAGAGCAGCAGAGCCCCTTGGCGCCAAGTTCATCCTGCGGAAAAATGCCCAAAAGGAGGGTGGGCTATAGCCTGGGGGCGTGGGGCTAGTGAACTTCGTCCGCCGGACTCAGAATGGACGGAGACATTTCCCACCCTCTCCCCATGATAAAAATAGCTTGCGGGCACAGCCGCGCCCAAAAAAGAGCAGCTGAATCCCCTGACGCCATGTTCGTCCAGCCGAAAAATGCCCAAAAAGGGGGTGGGCTATAGCCTTGGGGCGTGGGGCGGGCGAACTTCGTCCGCCGGACTCGGAATGGGCCGAGAGTTTTTCCACCCCCTCCCCGCGCAAAAATAGGCCGCGGGCACAGCCGCGCCAAAAAAAGAGCAGCCAAACCCCTTGGCGCCAAGTCCGTCCTGCGGAAAAATGCCCAAAAAAGGGATGTGCTATAGCCTTTGGCCGTGGGGCCGGCGAACTTCGTCCGCCTTCCTCGCAATGGGCCGAGACTTTGGCCAACCTCTCCCCGTGACAAAAATAGGCTGCGGGCACATCCGTGCCCAAAAAAGAGCAACCGAACCCCATGGCGCGAAGTTCGTCCTGCGGAAAAATGCCCAAAAAAGGGGTGGGCTATAGCCTTGGGCAGTGGGGCTGGCGCACTTCGTCCGCCAGACTCGTAATGGGCTGAGACTTTTCCCACCCCCCCTGCAACAAAAATAGGGCGCGGGCACATCCGCGCCCAAAATAGAGCAGCCGAACCCCTTGGCGCCAAGTTCATCCTGCGGAAAAATGCACAAAAAAGGGGTGTGCTACAGCCTTTTGGCGTGGGGCTGGCAAACTTCGTCCGCCTCCCTCGGAATGGGCCGAGACTTTGCCCACCCCCTCACCGCGACAAAAATAGGCCACGGGCACAGCCGCGCCAGAAAAAGAACTGCCGAACCCCTTGGCGCCAAGTTCGTCCGGCGGAAAAATGCCCAAAAAGGGGGTGGGCTATAGCCTTGGGGCGTGAGGCCGGTAGACGAACTCAGAATGGGCCGAGACTTTTCCCTCCGCCTCCCCACGACAAAACTTATCCGCGGGCACAGCCACGCCGAAAAAAGAGCAGCCAAACCCCATGGCGCCAAGCTCGTCTTGCGGAAAAATGCCCAAAAAAGGGGAGGGCTATACCCTTTGGGCGTCGGGCTAGTGAACTTCCTCCGCCTTCCTCGGAATGGGCCGAGACATTGCCCACCCCCTCCTTGCGACAAAAATAGGCCGCGGGCACAGCCGCGCCCAAATAAGAGCAGCCGAACACCTTGGCGTCAAGTTCGTCCGGCGGAAAATTGCCCAAAAAAGGGGTGTGCTATAGCCTTTGGGCGTGGGGCCGGGAAAGTTCATCCGCCTTCCTTGGAATGGGCCGAGACTTTGGCCACCCTCTCCCCGCACCAAAAATAGGCCGCGGGCACTGCCGCGCCAAAAAAGAGCAGCCGAACCCCTTGGCGCCGTGTTCGTCCTACGGAAAAATGCCCAAAAATGGGGTGTGCTATAGCCTTGGGGCGTGGGGCCGGCAAAGTTCGTCCGCCGGACTCGGAATGGGCCGAGGATTGGTCCACCCCCTCCGCGCGACAAAAATAGGCCGCGGGCACAGCCGCGCCCAAAAAAGAGCAGCCGAACCCCTTGGCGCCAGGTTCGTCCTGCGGAAAAATGCCCAAAAAGGGGGTGGGCTATAGCCTTGGGGCGTGGGGCCGACGCACTCCGTCCGCCGGACTCGGAATGGGCAGAGGCCTTGCCCACCCCCTCCCAGCGAGAAAAATAGGGCGCGAGCACAGCCGCGCCCAAGAAAGAGCAGCCGAGCCCCATGGCGCCAAGCTCGTCTTGCGGAAAAATGCCCAAAAAAGGGGTGGGGTATACCTTTTGGTCGTCGGGCTAGTGAACTTCGTCCGCCTTCCTCGGAATGGGCCGAGACATTGCCCACCCCCTCCTTGCGACAAAAATACGCCGCGGGCACAGCCGCGCCCAAAAAAGAGCAGCTGAACCCCTTGGCGCCAAGTTCGTCCTGCGGAAAAATGCCCAAAAAGGGGGTGGGCTATAGCCTTGGGGCGTGGGGCCGGCAAAGTTCGTCCGCCGGACTCGGAATGGGCCGAGGATTGGTCCACCCCCTCCGCGCGAAGAAAATAGGCCGCGGGCACGGCCGCGCCAAAAAAAGAGCAGCCGAACCCCTTGGCGCCAGGTTCGTCCGGCGGAAAAATGCCCAAAAAATGGGTGGGGTATACCCTTTGGGCGTCGGGCTAGGGAACTTCGTCCGCCTTCCTCGGAATGGGCCGAGACATTGCCCACCCCCTCCTTGCGATAAAAATAGGCCGCGGGCTCCACCGCGCCCAAAAAAGAGCAGCCGAACCCCATGGCGCCAAGTTCGTCCAGCGGAAAAATGCCCAAAAAAGGGGTGTGCTATAGCCTTTGGGCGTGGCGCCGGGAAAGTTCATCCGCCTTCCTTGGAATGGGCCGAGACTTTGGCCACCCTCTCCCCGCACCAAAAATAGGCCGCGGGCACTGCCGCGCCAAAAAAGAGCAGCCGAACCCCTTGGCGCCGTGTTCGTCCTGCGGAAAAATGCCCAAAAATGGGGTGTGCTATAGCCTTGGGGCGTGGGGCCGGCAAAGTTCGTCCGCCGGACTCGGAATGGGCCAAGGATTGGTCCACCCCCTCCGCACGACAAAAATAGGCCGCGGGCACAGCCGCGGGCACAGCCGCGCCCAAAAAAGAGCAGCCAAACCCCTTGGCGCCAGGTTCGTCCTGCGGAAAAATGCCCAAAAAGGGGGTGGGCTATAGCCTTGGGGCGTGGGGCTGACGCACTTCGTCCGCCGGACTCGGAATGGGCCGAGGCCTTGCCCACCCCCTCCCAGCGAGAAAAATAGGGCTCGGGCACAGCCACGCCCAAGAAAGAGCCGCCGAACCCCATGGCGCCAAGCTCGTCTTGCGGAAAAATGCCCAAAAAAGGGGTGGGGTATACCCTTTGGGCGTCGGGCTAGTGAACTTCGTCCGCCTTCCTCGGAATGGGCCGAGACATTGCCCACCCCCTCCTTAAGACAAAAATAGGCCGCGGGCACAGCCGCGCCCAAGAAAGAGAAGCCGAACCCCTTGGCGCCAAGTTCGTCCTGCGGAAAAATGCCCAAAAAAGGGGTGGGCTATAGCCTTGGGGCGTGGGGCGGGCGAACTTCGTCCGCCGGTCTCGGAATGGGACGAGATTTTGACCACCCCCTCCCCGTGACAAAAATAGGCCGCGGGAACAGCCGCGTCCAAAAAAGAGCGGCCGAGCTCCTTGCCGCCTTGTTCATCCTGCGGAAAAATGCCCAAAAGGGGGGTGGGCTGTAGCCTTGGGGCGTGGGGCTGGCGAACTTCGTCCGCCGGACTCGGAATGGGCCGAGGCTTTGCCCACCCCCTCCCCGTGAGAAAAATAGGCCGCGGGCACAGCCGCGCCCAAAAAAGAGCAGCTGAAACCCTTGGCGCCAAGTTCGTCCTGCGCAAAAATGCCCAAAAAGATGGTGGGCTATAGCCTTGGGGCGTGGGGCTGGCGAACTTCGTCCGCCTTCCTCGGATTGGGCCAACACTTTGCCCACCCCCTCCCCACGAAAAAAATAGGCCGCGGGCACAGCCGCGCCCAAAAAAGAGCAGCCGACCCCTTGGCGCAAGTTCGTCCTGTGGAAAAACGCCCAAAAAGGGCGTGGGCTATAGCCTTGGGGCGTGGGGCTGGCGAACTTCGTCCGCCGGACTCGGAATGGGCCGAGACCTTTCCCACCCCCGCCCCGCGACAAAAATAGTCCGCGAGCACAGCCGCGCCCAAAAAAGAGCAGCCGAACCGCTTGGCGCCAAGCTCGTCCTGCGGAAAAATGCCCAAAAAAGGGGTGGGCTATAGCCTTGGGGCGTGGGGCAGGCGAACTTCGTCCGCCGGACTCGGAATGGGCCGAGACTTTTCCCACCCCCTACCCGTGACAAAAATAGGCAGCGGGCACAGCCGCGCCCAAAAAAGAGCAGCCGAACCCCTTGGCGCCAAGTTCGCCCTGCGGAAAAATGCCCAAAAAAGGGGTGGGCAATAGGCCTTGGGCGTGGGGCCGGCAAAGTTCATCCGTCTTCGTCGGAATGGGCCGAGACTTTGCCCACCCCCTCCCCGCGACAAAAATAGGCCGCGGGCGCAGCCGCGTCTAAAAAAGAGCAGCCGAACCCCTTGACCCCACGTTCGTCCTGCGGAAAAATCCCCAAAAAGGGGGTTGTCTATCGCCTTGGGGCGTGGGGCCGGCGAATTTCGTCCGCCGGACTCGGAATGGGCCGAGACGATGCCCACCCCCTCCCCGTGATAAAAATAGGCCGCAGGCACAGCCGCGCCCAAAAAAGTGCAGCCAAACATCCTGGCGCCAAGTTCGTCCTGCGGAAAAATGCCGAAAGAAGGGGTGTGCTATAGCCTTTGGGCGTGGGGCCGGCAAAGTTCATCCGCCTTCCACGGAATGGGCCGAGACTTTGCCCACCCCCTCCTCGCGACAAAAATAGGCTGCAGGCACAGCCGCGCCCAAAAAAGAGCAGCCGAACCCCTTGGCTCGAAGTCCATCCTGCGGAAAAATGCCCAAAAAAGGCTGGCGCACTACGTCTGCCGAACTCGGAATGGGCCGAGACGATGCCCACCCCCTCCCCGAAACAAAAATAGGCCGCGGGCACAGCCGCGTCCAAAAAAGAGCAGCCGAACCCCTTGGCGCCACATTCGTCCTGCGGAAAAATGCCCAAAAAGGGGGTGGGCTATAGCCTTGGGGCGTGGGGCTGGCGAACTTCGTCTGCCGGACTCGGAATGGACCGAGACTTTGCCCACCCCCTTGCCGTGCCAAAAATAGGCCGCGGGCACAGCCGCGCCCAAAAAAGAGCAGCCGAACCCCTTGGTGCCAAGTTCGTCCTGCGGAAAAATGCCCAAAAAAGGGGTGGGCTATAGCCTTTGGGCGTGGGGCCGGCGAAGTTCATCCGCCTTCCTCGGAATGCGCCGACACTTTGCCCACCCCCTCCCCGTGATAAAAATAGGCCGCGGACACAGCCACGCCCAAAAAAGAACAGCCGAACCCCTTGGCCCCAAGTTCGTCCTGCGGAAAAATGCCCAAAAAAGGGGTGGGCTATGGCCTCAGGGCATGGGGCTTGTAAACTTCGTCCGCCGGACTAGGAATGGGCCGAGACTTTGCCCACCCCCTTCCCGTGCCAAAAATAGGCCAAGGGCACAGCCGCGTCCAAGAAAGAGCAGCATAACCCCTTGGCGCCAAGTTGGTCCTGCGGAAAAATGCCCAAAAAAGGGGTGTGCTATAGCCTTTGGGAATCGGGCCGGTAAAGTTCATCTGCCTTCCTCGGAATGGGCCGAGGCTTTGCGCACCCCCTCCCCGCGACAAAAATAGGCCGCGGGCACAGCCACGCCCAAAAAAGAACAGCCGAACCCCTTGGCGCCAAGTTCGTCCTGCGGAAAAATGCCCAAAAAAGGGGTGGGCTATAGCCTCGGCGCGTCGGGCTGGCGAACTTCGTCCGTCGGACTCGGAATGCGCCGAGACTTTGCCCACCCCCTTCCCGTGCCAAAAATAGGCCAAGGGCACAGCCGCGTCCAAGAAAGAGCAGCATAACCCATTGGCGCCAAGTTCGTCCTGCGGAAAAATGCCCAAAAAAGGGGTGTGCTATAGCCTTTGGGAATGGGGCCGGCAAAGTTCATCCGCCATCCTCGGAATGGGCCGAGGCTTTGCGCACCCCCTCGTCGCGACAAAAATAGGCCGCGGGCACAGCCACACCCAAAAAAGAGCAGCCGAACCCCTTGGCGCCAAGTCCGTCCTGCGGAAAAGTGCCCAAAATAGGGGTGGGCTATAGCCTTGGGGCGTGGGGCTGGCGCACTTCGTCCGCCGGACTCGGAATGGGCCGAGACTTTGCCCACCCCCATCCCATGCCAAAAATAGGCTGCGGGCACAGCCGCGTCCAAAAAAGAGCAGCCGAACCCCTTGGCGCCAAGTTCGTCCTGCGGAAAAATGCCCAAAAAAGGTGTGCTATAGCCTTTGGGCGTGGGGCCGGCAAAGTTCATCCGCCTTCCTTGGAATGGGCCGAGACTTTGCCCACCCCCTCGCTGTGAAAAAAATAGGCCGCGGGCACAGCCACGCCCAAAAAAGAGCAGCCGAACCCCTTGGCGCCAACTTCGTCGTGCGGAAAAATGCCCAAAAAAGGGGTGGGCTAGAGCCTTGGGGTGTGGGGCTGGCTAACTTCGTCCGCCGGACTCGGAATGAGCCGAGACTTTGCCCACCCTCTCCCCTAGAAAAAAATAGGCCGCGGGCACAGCCACGCCCAAAAAAGAGCAGCCGAACCCCTTGGCGCCAAGTCCGTCCTACGGAAAAATGCCCAAAATAGGGGTGGGCTATAGCCTTGGGGCGTGGGGCTGGCAAACTTCGTCCGCCGGACTCCGAATGGGCCGAGACTTTGCCCACCCCCTTCCCGTCCCAAAAATAGGGCAAAGGGACAGCCGCGTCCAAGAAAGAGCAGCATAACCCCTGGGCGCCAAGTTCGTCCTGCGGAAAAATGCCCAAAAAAGGGGTGTGCTATAGCCTTTGGGCGTGGGGCCGGCAAAGTTCATCCGCCTTCCTCGGAATGCGCCGACACTTTGCCCACCCCCTCCCCGCGATAAAAATAGGCCGCGGGCACAGCCGCACCCAAAAAAGAGCAGCCGAACCCCTTGGCCCCAAGTCCGTCCTGCGGAAATGCCCAAAATAGGGGTGGGCTATAGCCTTGGGGCGTGGGGCTGGCGAATTTCGTCCGCCGGACTCGGAATGGGCCGAGACTTTGCCCACCCCCATCCCGTGCCAAAAATAGGCCGCGGGCACAGCCGCGCCCTAAAAAGAGCAGCCGAAACCCTTGGCGCCAAGTTCGTCCTGCGTAAAAATGTCCAAAAAAGGGGTGTGCTATAGCCTTTGGGCATGGGGCCGGCAAAGTTCATCCGCCTTCTTCGGAATGGGCCGAGACTTTGCCCACCCCCTCCCCGTGATAAAAATAGGCCGCGGGCACAGCCACGCCCAAAAAAGAACAGCCGAACCCCTTGGCGCCAAGTTCGTCCTGCGGAAAAATGCCCAAAAAAGGGGTGGGCTATAGCCTCGGCGCGTGGGGCTGGCGAACTTCGTCCGCCGGACTCGGAATGGGCCGAGACTTAGCCCACCCCTTTCCCGTGCCAAAAATAGGCCAACGGCACAGCCGCGTCCAAGAAAGAGCAGCATAACCCATTGGCGCCAAGTTCGTCCTGCGGAAAAATGCCCAAAAAAGGGGTGTGCTATAGCCTTTGGGAATGGGGCCGGCAAAGTTCATCCGCCATCCTCGGAATGGGCCGAGGCTTTGCGCACCCCCTCGTCGCGACAAAAATAGGCCGCGGGCACAGCTGCACCCAAAAAAGAGCAGCCGAACCCCTTGGCGCCAAGTCCGTCCTGCGGAAAAGTGCCCAAAATAGGGGTGGGCTATAGCCTTGGGGCGTGGGGCTGGCGCACTTCGTCCGCCGGACTCGAAATGGGCCGAGACTTTACCCACCCCCATCCCGTGCCAAAAATAGGCTGCAGGCACAGCCACGTCCAAAAAAGAGCAGCCGAACCCCTTGGCGCCAAGTTCGTCCTGCGGAAAAATGCTCAAAAAAGGTGTGCTATAGCCTTTGGGCGTGGGGCCGGCAAAGTTCATCCGCCTTCCTTCGAATGGGCCGACACTTTGCCCACCCCCTCGCTGCGAAAAAAATAGGCCGCGGGCATAGCGACGCCCAAAAAAGAGCAGCCGAACCCCTTGGCGCCAACTTCGTTGTGCGGAAAAATGCCCAAAAAAGGGGTGGGCTAGAGCCTTGGGGTGTGGGGCGGGCAAACTTCGTCCGCCGGACTCGGAATGGGCCGAGACTTTGCCCACCCTCTCCCCGAGACAAAGATAGGCCGCGGGCACAGCCGCGCCCAAAAAAGAGCGGCCAAACCAGTTGGCGCCAAGTTCGTCCTGCGGAAAAATGCCCAAAAAAGGGGTGGGCTATAGCCTTGGGGCGTGGGGCTGGCGAACTTCGTCCGCCTTCCTGGGAATGGGCCGAGACTTTGCCCACCCCCTCCCCGCGACAAAAATAGGCCGCGGGCACAGCCGTGCCCAAAAAAGAGCAGCCGAACCTCTTGGCGCCACGTTCGTCCTGCGGAAAAATGCCCAAAAAAGGGGTGGGCTATAGCCTTGGGGCGTGGGGCTGGCGAACTTCGTCCGCCTTCCTGGGAATGGGCCGAGATTTTGCCCACCCTCTCCCCGAGACAACGATAGGCCGCGGGCACAGCCGCACGCAAAAAAGAGCAGCCGAACCAGTTGGCGCCAAGTTCGTCCTGCGGAAAACTGCCCAAAAATGGGGTGGGCTATAGCCTTGGGGCGTGGGGCTGGCGAACTTTGTCCGCCATCCTTGGAATGGGCCTAGACTTTGCCCACCCCCTCCCCGCGACAAAAATAAGCCGCGGGCACAGCCGTGCCCAAAAAAGAGCAGCCGAACCTCTTGGCACCAAGTTCGTCCTGCGGAAAAATGCCCAAAAAAGGGGTGGGCTATAGCCTTGGGGCGTGGGGCTGGCGAACTTCATCCGCCTTCCTCGGAATGAGCCGAGACTTTGCCCACCCCTCCCCTCGACAAAAATAGGCCGCGGGCACAGCCGTGCCCAAAAAAGAGCAGCCGAACCTCTTGGCGCCAAGTTCGTCCTGCGGAAAAATGCCCAAAAAAGGGGTGTTCTATAGCCTTTGGGCGTGGGGCCGGCAAAGTTCATCCGCCTTCCTTGGACTGGGCCGAGACTTTGCCCACCCCCTCCCCACAACAAAAGTAGGCCGCGGACACAGCCGCGCCCAAAAAAGAGCAGCCGAACCCCTTGGTGCCAAGTTCGTCCGGCGGAAAAATGCCCAAAAAAGGGGTGGGCTATAGCCTTGGGGCGTGGGGCTGGCGAACTTCGTCCGCCGGACTCAGAATGAGCCGAGACTTTTCCAAGCCCCTCCCCGCAACAAAAATAGGCCGCGGGCACAGCCGCGCCCAAAAAAGAGCAGCCGAACCCCTTGGCGCCAAGTGCGTCCTGCGGAAAAATGCCCAAAAAAGGGGTGGGCTATAGCCTTGGGGCGTGGGGCTGGCGCACTTCGTCCGCCTTCCTAGGAATGGGCCGAGACTTTCCCCACACCCTCCCCGTGACAAAAATAGGCCATGGGCATAGCCGCACCCAAAAAAGAGCAGCCGAACCCCTTGGCGCCAAGTTCGTCCCGCGGAAAAATGCCCAAAAAGGGGGTGGGCTGTAGCCTTGGGGAGTGGGGCTGGCGCACTTCGTCCGCCTGACTCGGAATGGGCCGAGACATTGCCCACCCCCTCCCCACAAAAAAAATAGGCCGCGGGCACAGCCACATCAAAAAAAGAGCAGCCGAACCATTTGGCGCCAAGTTCGTCCTGTGGAAAAATACCCAAAAAAGGGGTGGGCTATAGCCTTGGGGCGTGGGCCTGGCGCACTTCGTCCGCCTTCCTAGGAATGGGCCGAGACTTTCCCCACCCCCTCCCCATGACAAAAATAGGCCATGGGCATAGCCGCACCCAAAAAAGAGCAGCCGAAACCCTTGGCGCCAAGTTCGTCCCGCGGAAAAATGCCCAAAAAGGGGGTGGGCTGTAGCCTTGGGGAGTGGGGCTGGCGCACTTCGTCCGCCTGACTCGGAATGGGCCGAGACATTGCCCACCCCCTCCTCACGACAAAAATAGGCCGCGGGCACAGCCACACCAAAAAAAGAGAAGCCGAACCATTTGGCGCCAAGTTCGTCCCGCGGAAAAATGCCCAAAAAAGGGGTGGGCTATAGCCTTGGGGCGTGGGCCTGGCGAACTCCGTCCTCCGGACTGAGAATGGGCCGAGACTTTGCCCACCCCCTCCCCAGGACAAAAATAGGCCGCGGGCACAGCCGCACCGAGAAAAGAGCTGCCGAACTCCTTGGCGCCAAGTTCGTCCTGCGGAAAAATGCCCAAAAAAGGGGTGGGCTATAGCCTTGGGGCGTGGGGCGGGCGAACTTCATCCGCCTGACTTGGAATGGGCTGAGACTTTGCCCAATCCCTCCCCGCGACAAGAATAGGCCGCGGGCACAGCCGCGCCCAAAAAAGAGCAGCCGAACCCTTTGGCGCCAAGTTCGTCCTGTGGAAAAATGCCCAAAAAGGGGGTGGGCTATAGCCTTGGGGGGTGGGGCTTGTTAACTTCGTCCGCCGGGCTCGGAATGGGCCGAGATTTTGTCCACCCTCTCCCCGCGACAAAAATAGGCCACGGGCACAGCCGCGGCCAAAAAAGAGCAGCCGAACCCCTTGGCGCCAAGTTCGTCCCGCGGAAAAAAGCCCAAAAAGGGGGTGGGCTATAGCCTTTGGGCGTGGGGCTGGTGAACTTCGTCCCCCGGACTCGGAATGGGACGAGACTTTTTCCACCCCCTCCCCGTGACAAAAATAGGCCGCGGGCACAGCCGCGCCCAAAAAAGAGCAGCCGAACCCTTTGGCGCCGAGTTCGTCCTGCGAAAAATGCCCAAAAATGGGGTGGGCTATAGCCTCGGGGCGTTGGGGTGGCGAACTTTGTCCGCCGGACTCAGAATGAGCCGAGACTTTTCCCAGCCCCTCCCTACGGCAAAAACAGGCCGCGGGCACAGCTGCGCCCAAAAAAGAGCAGCCGAACCCCTTGGCGCCAAGTTCGTCCTGCGGAAAAATGCCCAAAAAAGGGTGGGCTATAGCCTTGGGGGTGGGTCTGGTTAACTTCGTCCGCCGGGCTCGGAATGGGCCGAGACTTTGTCCACCCCCTCCCCGCAACAAAAATAGGCCGCGGGCACAGCCGCGGCCAAAAAAGAGCAGCCGAACCCCTTGGCGCCAAGTTCGTCCTGCGAAAAAATGCCCAAAATGGGGGTGCGCTATAGCCTTGGGGCGTGGGGCTGGCGAACATCGTCCGCCGGACTCCGAATGGGCCGAGACTTTTCCAACCCCCTCCCTGCGACAAAAATAGGCCGCGGGCACAGCCGATCCCAAAACACAGCAGCCGAACCCCTTGGCGCCAAGTTCGTCCTGCGGAAAAATGCCCAAAAAAGCGGTGTGCTATAGCCTTTGGGGCGTGGGTCGGGCGGATTTCGTCCGCCGGACTCGAAATGAGCCAAGACTATTCCCACCCCCTTCCCGCGACAAAAATAGGCCGCGGGCACATCCGCGCCCAAAAAAGAGCGGCCGAACCCCTTGGCGCCAAGTTCGTCCTGCGGAAAAATGCCCAAAAAAGGGGTGTGCTATAGCCGTTGGGCGTGGGGCCGGCGCACTTCGTCCGCCTTCTTCGGATTAGGCCAAGACTTTGGCCACCCCCTCCCCGTGACAAAAATAGGCCGCGGGCACAGCCGCGCCTAAAAAAGTGCCGCCAAACCCCTTGGCGCAAAGTTCGTCCGGCGGAAAAATGCCCAAAAAAGGGGTGTGCTATAGCCATTGGGGCGTGGGTCGCGCGGATTTCGTCCGCCGGACTCGAAATGGTCCAAGACTATTCCCACCCCCTCCCCGCGACAAAAATTGGCCGCGGGCACATCCGCGCCCAAAAAAGAGCGGCCGAACCCCTTGGCCCCAAGTTCGTCCTGCGGAAAAATGCCCAAAAAAGGGGTGTGCTATAGCCGTTGGGCGTGGGGCCGGCGAACTTCGTCCGCCTTCTTCGGATTAGGCCACGACTTTGGCCACCCCGTCCCCGTGACAAAAATAGGCCGCGGGCACAGCCGCGCCTAAAAAAGTGCAGCCAAACCCCTTGGCGCAAAGTTCGTCCGGCGGAAAAATGCCCAAAAAAGGGGTGCGCTATAGCCTTTGCGGCGTGGGTCGGGCGGATTTCGTCCGCCGGACTCGAAATGGTCCAAGACTATTCCCACCCCCTCCCCGCGACAAAAATAGGCCGCGGACACATCCGCGCCAAAAAAAGAGCGGCCGAACCCCTTGGCGCCAAGTTCGTCCTGCGGAAAAATGCCCAAAAAAGGGGTGTGCTATAGCCGTTGGGCGTGGGGCCGGCGAACTTCGTCCGCCTTCTTCGGATTAGGCCAAGACTTTGGCCACCCCCTCCCCGTGACAAAAATAGGCCGCGGGCACAGCCACGCCTAAAAAAGTGGAGCCAAACCCCTTGGCGCAAAGTTCGTCCGGCGGAAAAATGCCCAAAAAAGGGGTGTGCTACAGCCTTGGGGTGTGGGGCTGGCGCACTTCGTCCGCCTTCCTCGGAATTGGCCGAGACTTTGCCCACCCCCTCCCCACGACAAAAATAGGCCGTCAGCACAGCCGCGCCCAAAAAAGAGCAGCCGAACCCCATGGCGCCAAGTTCGTCCTGCGGAAAAATGCCCAAAAAAGGGGTGTGCTATAGCCTTTGGGGCGTGGGTCGGGCGGATTTCGTCCGCCAGACTCGACGTGGACCAAGTCTTTTCCCACCCCTTCCCCGCGACAAAAATAGGCCGCGGGCACATCTGCGCCCAAAAAAGAGCGGCCGAACCCCTTGGCGCCAAGTTCGTCCTGCGGAAAAATGCCCAAAAAAGGGGTGTGCTACAGCCTTGGGGTGTGGGGCTGGCGCTCTTCGTCCGCCTCCCTCGGAATGGGCCGAGACTTTACCCACCCCCTCCCCGCGACAAATATAGGCTGCGGGCACAGCCGCGCACAAAAAAGAGCAGCCGAACCCCTGGGCGCCAAGTTCGTCCTGCGGAAAAATGCCCAAAAAGGGGGTGGGCTATAGCCTTGGGGCGTGGGGCTGGCGAACTTCGTCCGCCGGACTCGGAATGGGCCGAGACTTTGCCCACCCTATCCCCGTGACAAAAATGGGCCGCGGGCACAGCTGCGCCTAAAAAAGTGCAGCCAAACCCCTTGGCGCAAAGTTCGTCCGGCGGAAAAATGTCCAAAAAAGGGGTGTGCTACAGCCTTGGGGTGTGGGGCTGGCGCACTTCGTCCGGCGGACTCGGAATGGGCCGAGACTTTGCCCACCCTATCCCCGCGACAAAAATAGGCCGCGGGCAGAGCCGCGCCCAAAAAAGAGCAGCCGAACCCCTTGGCGCCAAGTTCGTCCTGCGGAAAAATGCCCAAAAAAGGGGTGTGCTATAGCCTTCGGGGCGTGGGTCGGGCGGATTTCGTCCGCCAGACTCGACATGGACCAAGACTTTTCCCACCCCTTCCCCGTGACAAAAATAGGCCGCGGGCACATCTACGCGCATAAAAGAGCGGCCGAACCCCTTGGCGCCAAGTTCGTCCTGCGGAAAAATGCCCAAAAAAGGGGTGTGCTACAGCCTTGGGGTGTGGGGCTGCCGCACTTCGTCCGCCTCCCTCGGAATGGGCCGAGACTTTGCCCACCCCCTCCCCGGGACAAAAATAGGCCGCGGGCACAGCCGTGTCCAGAAAAGAGCAGCCGAACCCCTTGGCGCCATGTTCGTGCTGCGGAAAAATGCCCAAAATGGGGGTGCGCTATAGCCTTGGGGCGTGGGGCGGGCGAACTTCGTCCGCCGGACTCGGAATGGGCCGAGACTTTGTCCACCCTATCCCCGTGACAAAAATGGGCCGCGGGCACAGCCGCGCCTAAAAAAATGCAGCCAAACCCCTTGGCGCAAAGTTCGTCCGGCGGAAAAATGTCCAAAAAAGGGGTGTGCTACAGCCTTGGGGTGTGGGGCCGGCGGACTTCGTCCGCCTTCCTCGGAATGGGCAGAGACTTTGGCCACCCCCTCCCCGCGACAAAAATAGGCCGCGGGTACAACCGCGCCCAAAAAAGAGCAGCCGAACCCCTAGGCGCCATGTTCGTCCTGCGGAAAAATGCCCAGAAAAGAGGTGTGCTATAGCCTTTGGCCGTGGGGCAGGCGAACTTCGTCCGCCTTCCGCGGAATAGGCGGAGACTTTGCCCACCCCCTCCCTGTGACCAAAATAGACCACGGGCACAGCCCACCCAAAAAAGAGCAGCCGAACCCCTTGGCGTCCAGTTCGTGCTGCGGCAAAATGCCCAAAAAATGGGTGGGCTATAGCCTTGGGGCGTGGGGCTGGCGAACTTCGTGCGCCAGAATCGGAATGGGCCGAGACTTTGCCCACCCCGTCCGAGCGACAAAAATAGACCGCGGGCACAGCCCACCCAAAAAAGAGCAGCCAAACCCCTTGGCGCCAAGTTCGTCCTGCGGAAAAATCCCAAAAAAGGGGTGTGCTATAGCCTTTGGGCGTGGGGTCGGCGAACTTCATCCGCCTTCCTCAGAATGGGCCGAGACTTTACCCACCACCTCCCCGCGGCCAAAATAGACCGCGAGCACAGCCGCGCCCAAAAAAGTGCAGCCGAAACCCTTGCCACCAAGTTCGTCCTGTGGCAAAATGCCCAAAAAAGGGGGTGTGCTATAGCCTTTGGGCGTGGGGCCGGCAAAGTTCATCCGCCTCCCTCGGAATGGGAGGAGACTTTGCCCACCCCCTCCCCACACCAAAAATAAGCCGCAGGCACAGGCGCGCCCAAAAAAGAGCAGCCGAACCCCTTGTCGCCAAGTTCGTCCTCCGGAAAAATGCCCAAAATGGGGGTGGGCTATAGCCTTTGGGCGTGGGGCCGGCGCACTTCGTCTGCCTTCCTCGGAGTGGGCCGACATTTTCGCACCCCCACCCCGTGACAAAAATAGGCTGCGGGCGCAGCCGCGCCCAAAAAAGGGCAGCCAAACCCCTTGGCGCCAAGTTCGTCCTGCGGAAAAATGCCCAAAAAGGGGGAGGGCTATAGCCTTGGGGCGTGGGGCTGGCAAACGTCGTCCGCCTTCCTCGGAATGGGCCGAGACATTGCCCACCCCGTCCCCGCGACAAAAATAGTCCGCCGCACAGCCGCGCCCAAAAAAGAGCAGCCGAACCCCTTGGCGCCAAGTTCTTCCGGCGGAAAAATGCCCAAAAAAGGGGTGTGCTATAGCCTTGGGGCGTGGGGCTCGCGAACTTCATCCGCCGGACTCGGAATGTGCCGAGACTTTGCCCACCCCTCCTCGCGACAAAAATAGGCCGCGGGCACAGCCGCGCCATGAAGAGAGCAGCTGAACCCCATGGCGCCAGGTTTGTCCTCCGGAAAAATGCCCAAAAAGGGGGTGGGCTGTAGCCTTGGGGCGTTGGGCTGGCGAACTTCGTCCGCCGGACTCGGAATGGGCCGAGACTGGCCCCACCCCCTCCCCATGACAAAAATAGGCCGCGGGCGCAGCCGCGCCAAAGAAAGAGCAGCCGAACCCCTTGGCACCAGGTTCGTCCTCCGGAAAAATGCCCAAAAAGGGGGTGGGCTATAGCCTTGGGGCGCGGGGTTGGCGCACTTCGTCCGCCTTCCTCGGAATGGGCCGAGACTTTGCCCAGCTCCTCCCCACGACGAATTTATGCCGCGGACACATCCACGCCCAAAAAAGAGCAGCCGAACCCCTTGGCGCCAAGTTCATCCTGCGGAAAAATGCCCAAAATGGGGGTGCACTATAGCCTTGGGGCGTGGGGCTGGCGAACTTTTTCCGCCGGACTCTGAATGGGCCGAGACTTTTCCAACCCCCTCTCTATGACAAAAATAGGCCGCGGGCACAGCCGCGCCCAAAAACGAGCAGCCGAACCCCTTGGCGCAAAGTTCGTCCTGCGGAAAAATGCCCAAAAAATGGGTGGGCTATAGCCCTGGGGCGTGGGGGGGGCGCACTTCGTCCGACGGACTCGGAATGGGCCGAGACTTTCCCCACCCCCTCCCTGCGACAAAAATAGGCCGCGGGCACAGCCGTGCCCAAAAAAGAGAAGCCGAACCCCTTGGCGCCAAGTTCGTCCTGCGGAAAAATGCCCAAAAAAGGGGTGTGCTATAGCCTTTGGGCGTGGTGCCGGCAAAGTTGATCCGTCTTCCTCGGATTGGGCCAAGACTTTGGCCACCCCCTCCCCACGCCAAAAATAGGCCGCGGGCACAGCCGCACCCAAAAACGAGCAGCCGAACCCCTTGGCGCAAAGTTCGTTCTGCGGAAAAATGCCCAAAAAATGGGTGGGCTATAGCCCTAAGGCGTGGGGGGGGCGCACTTCGTCCGACGGACTCGGAATGGGCCGAGACTTTCCCCACCCCCTCCCTGCGACAAAAATAGGCCGCGGGCACAGCCGTGCCCAAAAAAGAGAAGCCGAACCCCTTGGCGCCAAGTTCGTCCTGCGGAAAAATGCCCAAAAAAGGGGTGTACTATAGCCTTTGGTCGTGGGGCCGGCAAAGTTCATCCGCCTTCCTCGGATTGGGCCGAGACTTTGGCCACCCCCTCCCCGCGCCAAAAATAGGCCGCGGGCACAGCCGCGCCCAAAAAAGAGCAGCCGAACTCCTTGGCGCCAAGTTCGTTGTGCGGAAAAATGCCCAAAAAAGGTGTGGGCTATAGCCTTGGGGCGTGGGGCTCGCGAACTTCGTCCGCCGGACTCGGAATGTGCCGAGACTTTGTCCACCCCCTCCCCGTGACAAAAATAGGCCCCGGGCACAGCCGCGCCCAAAAAATAGGAGCCGAACCCCTTGGCGCCAAGTTCGTCCTGCGGAAAAATGCCCAAAAAGGGGTTGGGCTATAGCCTTAGGGCGTGGGGCAGGCGAACTATGTCCGCCGGACTCGGAATGGGCCGAGACATTGACCACCCCCTCCGCGTGACAAAAATAGGCTGCGGGCGCAGCCGTGCCCGAAAAAGAGCAGACGAACCCCTTGGCGCCAAATTCGTCCTGCGGAAAAATGCCCAAAAAGGGGGTGGGCTATAGCCTTGGGGCGTGGGGCTGGCGAACTTCGTCCGCCAGGCTCGGAATGGGCCGAGGCGTTGCCCACCCCCTCCCCGCGACAAAAATAGGCCACGGGCACAGACGCGCCCAAAAAAGAGCAGCCGAACCCCTTGGCGCCAAGTTCGTCCTGCGGAAGAATGCCCAAAAAGGGAGTGGGCTATAGCCTTGGGGCGTGGGGCTGGGGAACTTCGTCAGCCGAACTCGGAATGGGCCGAGACTTTGACCACCCCCTCCCCGCGACAAAAATAGGCCGCGGGCGCAGCCGCGCCATGAAAAGAGCAGCTGAAACCCTTGGCGCCAAGTTCGTCCTGCGGAAAAATGCCCAAAAGGGGGGTGGGCTATAGCCTTGGGGCGTGGGGCTGGCGCACTTCGTCCGCCGGACTCGGAAAGGGCCGAGACACTGACCACCCCCGCCCCGCGACAAAAATAGGCCGCAGGCACAGCCGCGCCCAAAAAAGAGCAGCCGAACCCCTTGGCTCAAAGTTCGTCCTGCGGAAAAATGCCCAAAAAATGGGTGGGCTATAGCCCTGGGGCTTGCGCGGGGCGCACTTCGTCCGCCGGACTCGGAATGGGCCGAGACTTTCCCCACCCCCTCCCTGCGACAAAAATAGGCCACGGGCACAGCCGCGCCCAAAAAAGAGCAGCCGAACCCCTTCGCGCCAAGTTCGCCCTGCGGAAAAATGCCCAAAAAGGGGGTGGGCTATAGCCTTGGGGCGTGGGGCTGGCGCTCTTCGTCCGCCAGGCTCGGAATGGGCCGAGGCGTTGCCCACCCCCTCCCCACGACAAAAATAGGCCACGGGCACAGACGGGCCCAAAAAAGTGCAGCCGAACCCCTTGGCGCCAAGTTCGTCCTGCGGAAGAATGCCCAAAAAGGGAGTGGGCTATAGCCTGGGGGCGTGGGGCTGGCGAACTTCGTCAGCCGAACTCGGAATGGGCCGAGACTTTGACCACCCCCTCCCCGGGATAAAAATAGGCCGCGGGCGTAGCCGCGCCAAGAAAACAGCAGCCGAACCCCTTGGCGCCAGGTTCGTCCTCCGGAAAAATGCCCAAAAAGGGGGTGGGCTATAGCCTTGGGGCGTGGGGCAGGCAAACTTCGTCCGCCGGACTCGGAATGGGCCGAGACTTTTCCCACCCCCTCCCCGTGACAAAAATAGGCCGCGGGCGCAGCCGCGCCAAAAAAAGACCAGCCGAACCCCTTGGCGCCAGGTTCGTCCTCCGGAAAAATGCCCAAAAAGGGGGTGGGCTATCGCCTTGGGGCGTGGGGCTGGCGAACTTCGTCCGCCTGTTAGTAATATGCCCTAAAGGCCAATCGAATGGTGATTTGATTGTTTAGGGAATGATTGTATTTGAATAGCATTTTGATATTTATAAAATGGCAAAGTTATCAATATTCATATATTAATTTAATGAATATAGTCCAAGAAGTAAAATAGTTAAGGAACACATTCTCGAGTATGTCGAGAATATGAAACGTGTATCCTTTGTACTATACTTCTAAAATAGTTCCTAGTGGTGGATTTATGATTGGACATTATAAATTCCTATAAACACTAGTATGTGTTATGACTCCTTATGGTATGTGATACTAAGATGGATGGTGAGTTTCATATCATTGACATGAGATGTCAAGTCAAACACATAGGTACTTGTTAAGAGAACGAGTTTACTGAACTTGACCGAATATAGTAAGCCATATGGTCGTGAGTGTTAATGGCTTATTATACATTGTAACAGACACTATGTTTAGTAATGGTCTTTAGACCTGAGGCATAACAGATGTCTTATACATGGACATCTCTGATATGTGAATGCATAACGATTGATTCCTAATCACGGAAGAGATCTAGCAATAGCTATCATGGTTGGCTATGTATGAAGACAAGTTGATGGCCAATATGGAATTCATCACTTTGTAATATACAAAAAGGATGTCCCTATGAGATAATATGAATTGGCATGAGAAATCCTTGGCCAAGGTGAAATATATTTGAAGGAGTTCAAATTATATTATCATGTCAAGTTCATTTATATTTATTTTGAGATAAAGCACAACTGCTTAACATAATAAACCATAAGCCGTGCTTTTCTCTGGACATGGATGATGAAGAGACCAAGACATAGAGTTACAATGGAATAGGTTCTATAGATCCAACAATTCTTGTTATTTGGATAGTCGTGATATACTGCTAGGTGTCACTCATGACTTGTAGAAACCTTATGATCAATATTGGTAAAGCGTATTACCAATGCATCTTAAGGTCATTAGAAAGGTTCTAATTGATGACTAAAGAGTTTAGCATCATTTAATGAATAAAGAGTTATCATTAAAATAGTTCTACTACCTTATAACTAAGAACCTAAAAGGTCACACACAATATAGAAATGAAAAAGGAGTTACTAGAAAATGAGAAGTTAGATTTCCTAATTTTAGGAAAATCAATATTTATATTATAATTCATTGAGAATGAATATAAATATAAATACATCTTAAATATGATTTAAGATAGAAATTTAGATGTTCCATAAATAGTTTAAGGAACAAAATAAATTTCATAAATCCTCAATTAAACAGTATGGAATGTCGAGCACGTAAAATGACCGTTTTGGACATGTTCGGGTTCATATATGATTATGGACTTCTAGACCAATTTTGGGTTTAGAATTATGGGCTTTTATTGGATCCAATATGGATTAAGAGAAAGCATTAGAACATGTCACAAGAGAAGCCCACATTTAACCATTTGATGTGATCAAAATGGGGTTAAATAATTAATTCCGAAATTAATTAATATTAGCTATTTATTTATTTGATTAAATAGTTTATTGAAGTGATGAGATCAAGTTCAATAAATAATGGCTAAGTGGGTGGGTCTAAGCACATGATAATGTTTGGTGCCATTATTAGAGATAATGGGGCTTTATTTGGTGGATGGAATCAAATGAGCTAGCACTCATGTTTCTTCATTATCTCTCTCATTTCTTAATGAAATTTCGAGATTCCAAATCCTCTGAACTCCTAGAACATTTCTAAGTGTGGACTGATTAGAGGCATCACAATTGGGGTGCTTAAGGGATCTCAGATCGTGGCAAACCAGAAGCTGTTCGTGGAGAGCTGTATTTTCTGGACAGTGTTCGGAGCTTGCTGTTTTCAGTCGTTTTCTCCCACTTCACGAAGTCATTTTCGAAACTGGAAGTGAGGTAATTAAACTTCAATCTTTCCTCTTGAATTTCGTTTTTGAATGAAGTCGATCCGAGGTTTCTAGAGCTTCCGCCATCTGTTTTAATTTTACTGCACAAATGTTGCCTTATTAGGAACCTCATGGGCAAATGTTGTCCTTCACCGCCTTCCTCGGAATGGGCCGAGACTTTGCCCAGCCCCTCCCCACGACAAATTTAGGCCGCGGCTGTAAAAGAGCAGCCGAACCCCTTGGCGCCAAGTTCGTCCTGCGGAAAAATGCCCAAAAAGGGGGTGGGCTATAGCCTTAGGGCGTGGGGCAGGCGAACTATTCCGAATGGGCCGAGATATTGACCACCCCCTCCCCGCGACAAAAATAGGCCACGGGCCCAGCCGGGCCCAAAAAGGAGCAGCCGAACCCCTTCGCGCCAACTTCGTCCTGCGGAAAAATGCGCAAAAAGGGCGTGGGCTATAGCCTTGGGGCGTGGGGCGGGCGGACTTCGTCCGCCGGACTCGGAATGGGCCGAGACTTTTCCCACCCCCTCGCCGCACCAAATATAGGCCGCGGGCACAGCCGCGCCAAAAAAAGAGCAGCCGAACCCCTTGGCGCCAAGTTCGACCTGCAGAAAAATGCCCAAAAAAGAGGTGGTCTATAGCCTTGGGGCGTGGGGCTGGCGAACTTCGTCCGTCGGACTCGGAATGGGCCGAGGCGTTGCCCACCCCCTCCCCGCGACAAAAATAGGCCACGTGCACAGCCGCGACCAAAAACGAGCAGGCGAACCCCTTGGCGCCAAGTTCATCCTGCGGAAAAATGCCCAAAAAGGGGGTGGGCTATAGCCTTGGGGCGTGGGGCTGGCGAACTTCGTCCGCCAGACTCCGAATGGGCCAAAACTTTTCCCACCCCCTCCCCATGACAAAAATAGGCCGCGGGCACAGCCGCGCCCAAAAAAGAGCAGCCGAACCCCTTGGCTCAAACTTCGTCCTGCGGAAAAAGGCCCAAAAAAGGGGTGGCTATAGCCTTGGGGCGTGGGGCAGGCGAACTATTCCGAATGGGCCGAGACATTGACCACCCCCTCCCCGCGACAAAAATAGGCCACGGGCCCAGCCGGGCCCAAAAAGGAGCAGCCGAACCCCTTCGCGCCAACTTCGTCCTGCGGAAAAATGCGCAAAAAGGGCGTGGGCTATAGCCTTGGGGCGTGGGGCGGGCGGACTTCGTCCGCCGGACTCGGAATGGGCCGAGACTTTTCCCACCCCCTCCCCGCGCCAAATATAGGCCGCGGGCACAGCCGCGCCAAAAAAAGAGCAGCCGAACCCCTTGGCGCCAAGTTCGTCCTGCGGAAAAATGCCCAAAAAGGGGGTGGGCTATAGCCTTAGGGCGTGGGGCAGGCGAACTATTCCGAATGGGCCGAGATATTGACCACCCCCTCCCCGCGACAAAAATAGGCCACGGGCCCAGCCGGGCCCAAAAAGGAGCAGCCGAACCCCTTCGCGCCAACTTCGTCCTGCGGAAAAATGCGCAAAAAGGGCGTGGGCTATAGCCTTGGGGCGTGGGGCGGGCGGACTTCGTCCGCCGGACTCGGAATGGGCCGAGACTTTTCCCACCCCCTCCCCGCGCCAAATATAGGCCGCGGGCACAGCCGCGCCAAAAAAAGAGCAGCCGAACCCCTTGGCGCCAAGTTCGTCCTGCAGAAAAATGCCCAAAAAAGGGGTGGTCTATAGCCTTGGGGCGTGGGGCTGGCGAACTTCGTCCGTCGGACTCGGAATGGGCCGAGGCGTTGCCCACCCCCTCCCCGCGACAAAAATAGGCCACGTGCACAGCCGCGACCAAAAACGAGCAGGCGAACCCCTTGGCGCCAAGTTCATCCTGCGGAAAAATGCCCAAAAAGGGGGTGGGCTATAGCCTTGGGGCGTGGGGCTGGCGAACTTCGTCCGCCAGACTCCGAATGGGCCAAAACTTTTCCCACCCCCTCCCCATGACAAAAATAGGCCGCGGGCACAGCCGCGCCCAAAAAAGAGCAGCCGAACCCCTTGGCTCAAACTTCGTCCTGCGGAAAAAGGCCCAAAAAAGGGGTGGCTATAGCCTTGGGGCGTGGGGCAGGCGAACTATTCCGAATGGGCCGAGACATTGACCACCCCCTCCCCGCGACAAAAATAGGCCACGGGCCCAGCCGGGCCCAAAAAGGAGCAGCCGAACCCCTTCGCGCCAACTTCGTCCTGCGGAAAAATGCGCAAAAAGGGCGTGGGCTATAGCCTTGGGGCGTGGGGCGGGCGGACTTCGTCCGCCGGACTCGGAATGGGCCGAGACTTTTCCCACCCCCTCCCCGCGCCAAATATAGGCCGCGGGCACAGCCGCGCCAAAAAAAGAGCAGCCGAACCCCTTGGCGCCAAGTTCGTCCTGCGGAAAAATGCCCAAAAAGGGGGTGGGCTATAGCCTTAGGGCGTGGGGCAGGCGAACTATTCCGAATGGGCCGAGACATTGACCACCCCCTCCCCGCGACAAAAATAGGCCACGGGCCCACCCGGGCCCAAAAAGGAGCAGCCGAACCCCTTCGCGCCAACTTCGTCCTGCGGAAAAATGAGCAAAAAGGGCGTGGGCTATAGCCTTGGGGCGTGGGGCGGGCGGACTTCGTCCGCCGCACTCGGAATGGGCCGAGACTTTTCCCACCCCCTCCCCGCGCCAAATATAGGCCGCGGGCACAGCCGCGCCAAAAAAAGAGCAGCCGAACCCCTTGGCGCCAAGTTCGTCCTGTAGAAAAATGCCCAAAAAAGGGGTGGTCTATAGCCTTGGGGCGTGGGGCTGGCGAACTTCGTCCGTCGGACTCGGAATGGGCCGAGGCGTTGCCCACCCCCTCCCCGCGACAAAAATAGGCCACGTGCACAGCCGCGACCAAAAACGAGCAGGCGAACCCCTTGGCGCCAAGTTCATCCTGCGGAAAAATGCCCAAAAAGGGGGTGGGCTATAGCCTTGGGGCGTGGGGCTGGCGAACTTCGTCCGCCGGACTCCGAATGGGCCAAAACTTTTCCCACCCCCTCCCCATGACAAAAATAGGCCGCGGGCACAGCTGCGCCCAAAAAAGAGCAGCCGAACCCCTTGGCACCAAGTTCGTCCTGCGGAAAAAGGCCCAAAAAAGGGGTGGCTATAGCCTTGGGGCGTGGGGCGGGCGAACTTCGTCTGCCGGGCTCGGAATGGGCCGAGACTTTGACCACCCCCTCCCAACGACAAAAATAGGCCACGGGCACAGCAGCGCCCAAGAAAGAGCAGCCGAACCCCTTGGCGCAAACTTCGTCCTGCAGAAAAATGCCCAAATGGGGGGTGGGCTATAGCCTTTGGGCGTGGGGCTGGCGAACTTCGTCCGCCGAGCTCGGAATGGGCCGAGAATTTGACCACCCCCTTCCCACGACAAAACTAGGCCGCGGGCGCAGCCGCGCCCGAAAAAGAGCAGACGAACCCCTTGTCGCCAAATTCGTCCTGCGGAAAAATGCCCAAAAAGGGGGTGGGCTATGGCCTTGGGGCGTGGGGCTGGCGAACTTCGTCCGCCGGACTCGGAATGGGCCGAGACTTTTCCCACCCCCTCCCCATGCCAAAAATAGGCCGCGGGCATAGGCGCGCCCAAAAAGGAGCAGCTGAACCCCTTGGCGCCATGTTCGTCCAGCGGAAAAATGCCCAAAAAGCGGGTGGGTTATAGCGTTGTGGCGTGGGGCTGGCGAACTTCGTCCGCTGAACTAGGAATGGGCCGAGGCTTTGCCCACCCCCTCCCCGTGACAAAAATAGGCCGCACGCACAGCCGCACCCAAAAAAGAGCAGCCGAACCCCTTCGCACCAAGTTCGTCCTGCGTAAAAATGCCCAAAAAGGGGGTGGGTTATAGCGTTGTGGAGTGGGGCTGGCGAACTTCGTCCGCCGGGCTCAGAATGGGCCGAGACTTTTCCCACCCCCTCCCCGCGACAAAAATAGGCCGCGGACACAGCCGCGCCCAAAAAAGAGCAGACGAATCCCGTGGCGCCAAATTCGTCCTGCGGAAAAATGCCCAAAATGGGAGTGGAATATAGCCTTGGGGCGTGGGGCTGGCAAACTACGTCCGCCGGACTCGGAATGGGCCGAGACTTTTCCCACACCCTCCCCGTGCCAAAAATAGGCCGCAGGCACAGCCGCGCCCAAAAAGGAGCAGCCGAACCCCTTGGCGCCATGTTCGTCCAGCGGAAAAATGCCCAAAAACGCGGTGGGTTATAGCGTTGTGGCGTGGGGCTGGCGAACTTCGTCCGCCGGACTCAGAATGGGCCGAGGCATTGCCCACCCCCTCCCCGTGAGAAAAATAGGCTACGGGCACAGCCGCGTTCAAGAAAAAGCAGCCGAACCCCTTGGCGCCAAGTTCGTCCTGCGGAAAAATGCCCAAAAAAGGGGTGGGCTATAGCCTTGGGGCGTGGGGCGGGCGAACTTCGTCCGCCGGACTCAGAATGGGCCGAGGCATTGCCCACCCCCTCCCCGTGAGAAAAATAGGCTACGGGCACAGTCGCGCCTAAAAAATAGCAGCCGAGCCCCTTGGCGCAAACTTTGTCCTGCGGAAAAATGCCCAAAAAAGGGGTGGGCTATAGCCTTGGGGCGTGGGGCGGGCGAACTTCGTCCGCCGGACTCGGAATGGGCCGAGACATTCCACACCCCCTCCCCATGACTAAAGTAGGCCGCGGGCACAGCCGCCCCCAAAAAAGAGTAACCGAACCCCTTGGCGCCATGTTCGTCCTGCGGAAAAATGCCCAAAAAGGGGGTGGGCTATAGCCTTGGGGCGTGGGGCGGGCGAACTTCGTCCGCCGGACTCGGAATGTGCCCAGATTTTGCCCACCGCCTCCCCACGACAAAAATATACCGCGGGGACAGCCGCGCCCAAAAAAGAGTTGCCGAAACCCTTGGCGCCAAGTTCGTCCTGCGAAAAAATACCCAAAAAGGGGGTGGGCTATAGCCTCGGTGCGTGGGGCCGGGAAAATTCATCCGCCGGACTCGGAATGGGCCGACACATCGACCACCCCCTCCCCACGATAACAATAGGCCGCGGGCACAGCCGCGCCCAAAAAAGAGTAGCCGAACCCCTTGGCGCCAAGTTCGTCCTGCGGAAAAATGCCCAAATAGGGGGTGGGATATAGCCTTGGGGCGTGGGGCGGGCGAACTTCGTCCGCCGGACTCGGAATGGGCCGAGACTTTGCCCACCCCCTCCCCGTGAAAAAAATAGGCCGCGGACGCAGCCGCGCCCAAAAAAGAGCAGCCGAACCCCTACGCACAAACTTCGTCGTGTGGAAAAATGCCCAAAAAAGGGGTGGGCTATAGCCTTGGGGCGTGGGAGCGGGCGTACTTCGTCCGCCGGACTCGGAGTGGGCCGAGACTGTGCCCACCCCCTCTCTGTGACAAAAAAAGGCCGCGGGCACAGCCGCGCCCAAAAAAGAGCAGCCGAACCCCTTGGCGCAAACTTCGTCCTGCGGAAAAATGCCCAAAAAAGGGGTGGGCTATAGCCTTGGGGTGTGGGGCGGGCGAACATCGTCCGCCGGACTTGGAATGGGCCAACACTTTGCCCACCCCCTCCCCGTGATAAAAATAGGCCGCGAGCACAGCCGCACCCAAAAAAGAGCAGCCGAACCCCTTGGCGCCAAGTTCGTCCCGCGGAAAAATGCCCAAAAAAGGGGTGAGCTATAGCCTTGGTGTGTTGGGCCGGCGAACTTCGTCCGCCGGACTCGGAATGGGCCGAGACTTCGTCCACCCCCTCCCCACGATAAAAATAGGCCGCGGGCACAGCCGCGCCCAAAACAGAGCAGCCGAACCCCCTGGCGCCAAGTTTGTCCTGTGGAAAAATGCCCAAAAAGAGGGTGGGCTATAGCCTTGGGGCGTGCGGCGGGCGAACTTCGTCCCCCGGACTCGGAATGGGCCGAGACTTTCCACACCCCCTCCCCGCGACAAATATAGGCCGCGGGCACAGCCGCGCCCAAAAAAGAGCAGCCGAACGCCTTTGCGCCAAGTTCGACCTATGCAAAAATGCCCAAAAAAGGGGTGTGCTATAGCCTTTGGGCGTGGGGCCGGCAAAGTTCATCCGCCTTCCTCGGAATGGGCCGAGACTTTCGCCACCCCCTCCCCGCGCCAAAAATAGGCCGCGGCCTCCGTCGCGCCCAAAAAAGAGCAGCCAAACCCCTTGGCGCCAAGTTCGTCCTGCGGAAAAATGCCCAAAAAAGGGGTGGCCTATAGCCTTGGGGCGTGGGGCGGGCGCACTTCGTCCGCCGGACTCGGAATGTGCCGAGACTTTGCCCACCCCCTCCCCGCGACAAAAATAGGCCACGGGCACAGCCGCGCCCAAAAAAGAGCAGCCGAACCCCTTGGCCCCAAGTTCGTCCTGCGGAAAAATGCCCAAAAAAGGGGTGAGCTATAGCCTTGGTGTGTTGGGCTGGCGAACTTCGTCCGCCGGACTCGGAATGGGCCGAGAGTTCGTCCACCCCCTCCCCACGACAAAAATAGGCCGCGGTCACAGCCGCGCCCAAAACAGAGCAGCCGAACCCCTTGGCGCCAAGTTCGTCCTGTGGAAAAATGCCCAAAAAGAGGGTGGGCTATAGCCTTGGGGCGTGGGGCGGGCGAACTTCGTCCCCCGGACTCGGAATGGGCCGAGACTTTCCACACCCCCTCCCCGCGAAAAATATAGGCCGCGGGCACAGCCGCGCCCAAAAAAAAGCAGCCGAACGCCTTTGCGCCAAGTTCATCCTGCGGAAAAATGCCCAAATAGGGGGTGGGCCATAGCCTTGGGGCGTGGGGCAGGTGAACTTCGTCCGCCGGACTCGGAATGGGCCGAGACTGTGCCCACCCTCTCCCCGCGACAAAAATAGGCTTCGGGCACAGCCGCGCCCAAAAAACAGCAGCCGAACCCCTTGGCGCAAACTTCGTCCTGCAGAAAAATGCCCAAAAAAGGGGTGGGCTATAGCCTTGGGGCATGGGGCTGGCGAACATCGTCCGCCGGGCTTGGAATGGGCCGACACTTTGCCCACCCCCTTCCCACGATAAAAATAGGCCGCGGGCACAGCCGCGCCTAAAACAGAGCAGCCGAACCCGTTGGCGCCAAGTTCGTCCTGCGGAAAAATGCCCAAAAAGGGGGTGGGTTATAGCCTTGGGGCGTGGGGCGGGCGAACTTCGTCCGCTGGACTCGGAATGGGCTGAGGCTTTTCCCACCCCCTACCCGCGACAAAAATAGGCCGCACGCACAGCCGCGCCCAAAAAAGAGCGGCCGAACCCGTTGGCGCAAAGTTCATCCTGCGGAAAAATGCCCAAAAAGGGGGTGGGTTATAGCGTTGTGGCGTGGGGCTGGCGAACTTCGTCCGCAGGACTCAGAATGGGCCGAGACTTTTCCCACCCCCTCCCCGCGACAAAAAGAGGCCGTGGGCACAGCCGCGCCCAAAAAACAGCAGCCGAACCCCTTGGCGCAAACTTCGTCCTGCAGAAAAATGCCCAAAAAAGGGGTGGGCTATAGCCTTGGGGCATGGGGCTGGCGAACATCGTCCGCCGGGCTTGGAATGGGCCGACACTTTGCCCACCCCCTTCCCACGATAAAAATAGGCCGCGGGCACAGCCGCGCCTAAAACAGAGCAGTCGAACCCCTTGGCGCCAAGTTCGTCCTGCGGAAAAATGCCCAAAAAGGGGGTGGGTTATAGCCTTGGGGCGTGGGGCGGGCGAACTTCGTCCGCTGGACTCGGAATGGGCTGAGGCTTTTCCCACCCCCTCCCCACGACAAAAATAGGCCGCACGAACAGCCGCGCCCAAAAAAGAGCGGCCGAACCCGTTGGCGCAAAGTTCATCCTGCGGAAAAATGCCCAAAAAGGGGGTGGGTTATAGCGTTGTGGCGTGGGGCTGGCGAACTTCGTCCGCAGGACTCAGAATGGGCCGGGACTTTTCCCACCCCCTCCCCGCGACAAAAAGAGGCCGTGGGCACAGCCGCGCCCAAAAAATAGCAGCCGAGCCCCTTGGCGCAAACTTCGTCCTGCAGAAAAATGCCCAAAAAAGGGGTGGGCTATAGCCTTGGGGCATGGGGCTGGCGAACATCGTCCGCCGAGCTTGGAATGGGCCGACACTTTGCCCACCCCCTCCCCACGATAAAAATAGGCCGCGGGCACAGCCGCGCCTAAAACAGAGCAGCCGAACCCCTTGGCGCCAAGTTCATCCTGCGGAAAAATGCCCAAAAAGGGGGTGGGTTATAGCCTTGGGGCGTGGGGCGGGCGAACTTCGTCCGCTGGACTCGGAATGGGCTGAGGCTTTTCCCACCCCCTCCCCGCGACAAAAATAGGCCGCACGCACAGATGCGCCCAAAAAAGAGCGGCCGAACCCGTTGGCGCAAAGTTCATCCTGCGGAAAAATGCCCAAAAAGGGGGTGGGTTATAGCGTTGTGGCGTGGGGCTGGCGAACTTCGTCCGCAGGACTCAGAATGGGCCGAGACTTTTCCCACCCCCTCCCCACGACAAAAAGAGGCCGTGGGCACAGCCGCGCCCAAAAAAGAGCAGATGAACCCCTTGGCGCGAAATTCGTCCTGCAGAAAAATGCCCAAAATGGGGGTGGAATATAGCCTTGGGGCGTGGGGAGGGCGAACTTCGTCCGCCGGACTCGGGATGGGCCGAGGCTTTTCCCACCCCCACCCCACGAGCAAAATAGGCCACGGGCACAGCCGCGCCCAAAAAAGAGCAGCCGAACCCCTTGGCGGCAAGTTCGTCCTGCGGAAAAATGCCCAAAAAAGGGGTGGGCTATAGCCTTGGGGCGTGGGGCGGGCGAACTTCGTCCGCCGGACGCAGAAGGGGCCAAGACTTTCCCACCCCCACCCCGCGACAAAAATAGGCCGCGGGCACAGCCGCGCCGGAAAAAGAGCAGCCGAACCCCTTGGCGCCAAGTTCGACCTATGCAAAAATGCCCAAAAAAGGGGTGTGCTATAGCCTTTGGGCGTGGGGCCGGCAAAGTTCATCCGCCTTCCTCGGAATGGGCCGAGACTTTGGCCACCCCCTCCCCGCGCCAAAAATAGGCCGCGGGCTCCGCCGCGCCCAAAAAAGAGTAGCCGAACCCCTTGGCGCCAAGTTCGTCCTGGGGAAAAATGACCAAAAAAGGGGTGGCCTATAGCCTTGGGGCGTGGGGCGGGCGAACTTCGTCCGCCGGACTCGGAATGTGCCGAGACTTTGCCCACCCCCTCCCCGCGACTAAAATAGGCCACGGGCACAGCCGCCCCCAAAAAAGAGCAGCCGAACCCCTTGGCGCCAAGTTCGTCCTGCGCAAAAATACCCAAAAAAGGGGTGGGCCATAGACTTGGGGCGTGGGGCCGGCGAACTTCGTCCGCCGGACACGGAATGGGCCGAGACATTGACCACCCCCTCCCCATGAAAAAAATAGGCCGCGGGGACAGCCGCGTCCAAAAAAGAGCAGCCAAACCCCTGGGCGCCGAGTTCGTCCTCCGGAAAAATGCCCAAAAAAGGGGTGGCCTATAGCCTTGGGGCGTGGGGCGGGCGAACTTCGTCCGCCGGACTCAGAATGTGCCGAGACTTTGCCCACCCCCTCCCCGCGACTAAAATAGGCCACGGGCACAGCCGCCCCCAAAAAAGAGCAGCCGAACCCCTTGGCGCCAAGTTCGTCCTGCGCAAAAATACCCAAAAAAGGGGTGGGCCATAGACTTGGGGCGTGGGGCCGGCGAACTTCGTCCGCCGGACACGGAATGGGCCGAGACATTGACCACCCCCTCCCCATGAAAAAAATAGGCCGCGGGGACAGCTGCGCCCAAAAAAGAGCAGCCAAACCCCTGGGCGCCGAGTTCGTCCTGCGGAAAAATGCCCAAAAAAGGGGTGGGCTATAACCTTGCGGCGTGGGACTGGCGAACTTCGTCCGCCGGACTCGGAATGTGCCGAGACTTTGCCCACCCCTCCCCGCGACAAAAATAGGCCACGGGCACAGCCGCACCCAAAAAAGAGCAGCCGACCCCCTTGGCGCCAAGTTCGTCCTGCGGAATAATTCCCAAAAAAGGGGTGGGCTATATGCCCTTGGGGCGTGGGGCCGGCCAAGTTCGTCTCGCGGAAAAATGCCCAAAAAAGGGGTGGGCTATAGCCTTGGGGCGTGGGGCCGGCAAAGTTCATCCACCTTCCTCGGAATGGGCCGAGACTTTGGCCACCCACTCCCCGCACTAAAAATAGGCCGCGGGAACAGCCGCGCCCCGAAAAGAGTAGCCGCACCCCTTGGCCCCAAGTTCGTCCAGCGGAAAAATGCCCAAAAAAGGGGTGTACTGTAGCCTTGGGGCGTGGGGCTGCCGAAGTTCGTCCGCTGGACTTGGATAGGGCCGAGACTTTTCCCACCCCCTCCCCGCGACAAAAATAGGCCGCGGGCACAGCCGCGCCCAAAAACGAGAAGCCGAACCCCTTGGCGCCAAGTTCGTCCTGCGGAAAAATGCCCAAAAAAGGGTGGGCTATAGCCTTGGGGCGTGGGGCTGCCGAATTCGTCCGCTGGACTCGGAATGGGCCGAGACTTTTCCCACCCCCTCTCCGTGAAAAAAATAGGCCGCGGGCACAGCCGCGCCCAAAAAAGAGCAGTCGAACTCCTTGGCGCCAAGTTCGTCCTGCTGAAAAATGTCTAAAAAAGGGGTGGGCTATAGCCTTGGGGCGTGGGGCTGGCAAACTTCGTCGGCCAAACTCGGAATGGGCCGAGACTTTGCCCACCCCCTCCCCGTGACAAAAATAGGCCGCGGGCACAGCCGCGCCCAAAAAAGAGCAGCCGAACCTCTTGGCGCCAAGTTCGTCCTGCGGAAAATTGCCCAAAAAGGGGTGTGGGCTATAGCCTTGGGGCGTGGGGCTGGCGAACTTCGCCGCCGGCCTCGAAATGGGCCGAGGCTTTGTCGACCACCTCCCGCGACAAAAATAGGCCACGGGCACAGCTGCGCCCAAAAAAGAGCAGCCGAACCCCCTGGCGCCAAGTTCGTCCTGCGGAAAAATGCCCAAAAAAGGGGTGTGCTATAGCCATTGGGCGTGGGGCCGGCAAAGTTCCTACGCCGTCCTTGGAATGGGCCGGGACTTTGCCAACACCCTCCCCCCGCCAAAAATAGGCCGCGGGCACAGCCGCGCCCAAAACAGAGCAGCCGAAGCCCTTCGCGCCAAGTTCGTCCTGCGGAAAAAATGCCCAAAAAAGGGTGGGCTATAGCCTTGGGCGTGGGGCTGCCGAATTCGTTCGCTGGACTCGGAATGGGCCGAGACTTTTCCCACCCCCTCTCCACGAAAAAAATAGGCCGCGGGCACAGCCGCGCCCAAAAAAGAGCAGTCGAACTCCTTGGCGCCATGTTCGTCCCTGCTGAAAAATGTCTAAAAAAGGGGTGGGCTATAGCCTTGGGGTGTGGGGCTGGCGCACTTCGTCCGCCGGGCTCGGAATGGGCCGAGACTTTGCCCACCCCCTCCCCATGACAAATATAGGCTGCGGGCACAGCCGCGCCCAAAAAAGAGCAGCCGAACCCCTTGGCGCCAATTTCGACCTATGGAAAAATGCCCAAAAAAGGGTGTGCTATAGCCTTTGAGCGTGGGCCGGCAAAGTTCATCCGCCTTCCTCGGAATGGGCCGAGACTTTGGCCACCCACTCCCCGCACCAAAAATAGGCCGCGGGCACAGCCGCGCCCAAAAAAGAGCAGTCGAACCCCTTGGCGCCAAGTTCGTCCTGCGGAAAAATGCCCAAAAAAAGGGGTGGGCTATAGCCTTGCGGCGTGGGACTGGCGAACTTCGTCCGCCGGACTCGGAATGTGCCGAGACTTTGCCCACCCCTCCCCGCGACAAAAATAGGCCGCGGGCACAGCCGCGCCCAAAAAAGAGCAGCCGAACCCCTGGGCGCCGAGTTTGTCCTGCGGAAAAATGCCCAAAAAAGGGGTGGGCTATAGCCTTGCGGCGTGGGACTGGCGAACTTCGTCCGCCGGACTCGGAATGTACCGAGACTTTGCCCACCCCTCCCCACGACAAAAATAGGCCGCGGGCACAGCCGCGCCCAAAAAAGAGCAGCCGACCCCCATGGCGCCAAGTTCGTCCTGCGGAATAATGCCCAAAAAAGGGGTGGGCTATATGGCCTTGGGACGTGGGGCCGGCGAAAATCGTCCGCCGGACACGGAATGGGCCGAGACTTTTCCCACCCCCTCCCCACGACAAAATTAGGCCGCGGGCTCAGCCGCGCCCAAAAAAAGGCAGCCGAACCCCCTGGCGCCAAGTTCGTCCCGCGGAAAAATGCCCAAAAAAGGGGTGGGCTATAGCCTTGGGGCGTGGGGCGGGCGAACTTCGTCCGCCGGACTCGGAATGCGCCGAGACTTTGCCCACCCCCTTCCCCGTGATAAAAATTCGCCGCGGTCACAGCCGCTCCCAAAAAAGAGCAGCCAAACCCCATTGCGCCAAGTTTCGTCCTGCGGAAAAATGCCCAAAAAAGGGGTGTGCTATAGCCTTGGGTTGTGGGGCTGCCGAAGTTTGTACGCCCGGACTTGGAATGGGCCGAGACTTTAGCCACCCCCCTCCCCGCGGCAAAAATAGGCCGCGGGCACAGCCGCGTGCAAAAAAGAGCAGCCGAACCCCTTGGCGCCAAATTTGTCCTGCGGAAAAATGCCCAAAAATGGCGTGGGCTATAGCCTTGGGCGTGGGGCCGGCGAACTTCGTCCGCCGGACTCGGAATGGGCTGAGACTTTACCCACCCCCTCCCCGCGACAAAAAATAGGCCGCTGGCAACAGCCGCGCCCAAAAAAGAGCAGCCGAACCCCTTGGCGCCAAGTCCGTCCTGCGGAAAAAATGCCCAAAAAGGGGGTGGGTTATATCCTTGGGGCGTTAGGCTGGCGAACTTCGTCCGCCTTCCTTGCAATAGGCCGAGACTTTGCCCACTGCCTCCCCCACTCAAAAATTGGCCGCGGGCACAGCCCGCGCCCAAAAAGGTGCTGCCGAACCCCTTGGCGCCATGTTCGTCATGCGGAAAAATGACCAAAAAAAGGGGTGGGCTATAGCCTTGGGGCGTGGGGCTGCCGAACTTCGTCCGCCGAGACTTTTCTCACCCCCTCCCGGAGACAAAAATAGGCCACGAGCACAGCCGCATGCAAAAAAGAGCAGCCGAACCCCTTGGCGCCAAGTTCGTCCGGCGGAAAAAATGCCTAAAAAAGGGGTGGGCTATAGCCTTGGGGCGTGGGGCTGGCGAACTTCGTCCGCCTTCCTCAGAATGGGCCGAGACTTTGTCCACCCCCTCCCCGCACTTAAAATAAGCAGTGGACACAGCCTCGCCCAAAAAAGAGCAGCCGAAACCCTTGGCGCCAAGTTCGTCCTGCGGAAAAATGCTCAAAAAGGGGGTGGGCTATAGCCTTGGGGCGTGGGGCGGGCGAACTTCGTCCGCCGGACTCGGAATGGGCCGCGACTTTTCCCACCCCCTCCCCGCGACAAAAATAGGCCGCTGGCACAGCGCGCCCAAAAAAGAGCAGCCGAACCCCTTGGCGCCAAGTTCGTCCTGCTGAAAAAATGCCCAAAAAAAGGGTCGTGCTATAGCCTTGGGGGGGTGGGGCCGGCTAAGTTCGTCCGCCGGACTCGGAATGGGCCGAGACTTTTCCCACCCCCTCCCCGCGACAAAAATAGGCTGCGGACGCAGCTGCGCAAAAAAAGAACAGCCGAACCCCTTGGCGCCAAGTTTCGTCCTGTGGAAAAATGCCCAAAAAAGGGCTGTGCTATAGCCTTTGGGCGTGGGGCCGGCAAACTTCGTCCGCCTTCCCCGCGACAAAAGTAGGCCGCGGGCACAGCCGCGTCCAAAAAAAGAGCAGCCGAACCCCTTGGCGCCAAGTTCGTCCTGCGGATAAATGCCCAAAAAAGGGGTGGGCTATAGCCTTGGGGCGTGGGGCGGGCGAACTTCGTCCGCCGGACTCGGAATGGGCCGAGACTTTGCCCACTCCCTCCCCGCAACAAAAATAGGGCGCGGCCGCGCCCATAAAAGAACGGCTGAACCCCTTGGCGCCAAGTTCGTCATGCGGAAAAATGCCCAAAAAAGGGGTGTGCTATAGCCTTGGGGCGTGGGGCGGGCGAACTTCGTCCGCCGGACTCGGAGTGGGCCGAGACTTTGCCCACTCCCTCCCCGCAAACAAAAAATAGGCCGCGGCCACGGCCGCGCCCACAAAAGAGCAGCTAAACCCCTTGTCGCCAAGTTCGTCCTGCGGAAAAATGCCCAAAAAAGGGGTGTGCTATAGCCTTTGGGAGTGGGGCCGGCAAAGTTCGTCCGCCGGACTCGGAATGGGCCGAGACTTTGCCCACGACCCTCCCCGCGACAAAAATAGGCCGCTGGCACAGCGCGCCCAAAAAAGAGCAGGCCGAACCCCTTGGCGCCAAGTTCGTCCTGCTGAAAAATTGCCCAAAAAAGGGTCGTGCTATAGCCTTGGGGGGTGGGGCCGGCTAAGTTCGTCCGCCGGACTCGGAATGGGCCGAGACTTTTCCCACTCCCTCCCCGCAACAAAAATAGGCCGCGGCCACGGCCGCGCCCACAAAAGAGCAGCTGAACCCCTTGGCGCCAAGTTCGTCCTGCGGAAAAATGCCCAAAAAAGGGGTGTGCTATAGCCTTTGGGAGTGGGGGCCGGCAAAGTTCGTCCGCCGGACTCGGAATGGGCCCGAGACTTTGCCCACTCCCTCCCCGCAACAAAAATAGGCCGCGGCCACGGCCGCGCTCATAAAAGAGCAGCTGAACCCCTTGGCGCCAAGTTCGTCCTGCGGAAAAATGCCCAAAAAAGGGGTGTGCTATAGCCTTAGGGCGTGGGGCCGGCAAAGTTCGTCCGCTGGACTCGGAATGGGCCGAGACTTTTCCCATCCCCTCCCCGCGACAAAAATAGGCCTCGGGCACAGCCGCGCCCAAAAAAGAGCAACCGAACCCCTTGGCACCAAGTTCGTCCTGCGGAAAAATGCCCAAAAAAGGGGTGTGCTATAGCCTGGGGGCGTGGGGCTGGCGAAGTTCGTCCGCCGGACCCGGAATGGGCCGAGACTTTTCTCACCCCCTCCCCGCAACAAAAATAGGCCGCGGCCACGGCCGCGCCCATAAAAGAGCAGCTGAACCCCTTGGCGCCAAGTTCGTCCTGCGGAAAAATGCCCAAAAAAGGGGTGTGCTATAGCCTTTGGGCGTGAGCCTGGCAAAGTTCGTCCGCCGGACTCGGAATGGGCCGAGAATTTTCCCACCCCCCTCCCCCGCGACAATAATAGGCCCGCGGGCACAGCCGCGCCCAAAAAAAAGAGCAACCGAACCCCTTGGCACCAAATTCGTCCTGCGGAAAAATGCCCAAAAAAGGGGTGTGCTATAGCCTGGGGGCATGGGGCTGCCGAAGTTCGTCCGCCGGACCCGGATGGGGGCCGGAGACTTTTCCTCACCCCCCTCCCTGTGACAAAAATAGGCCGTGGGCACAGCCGCGGGCAAAAAAGAGCAGCCGAACCCCTTGGCGCCAAATTCGTCCTGTGGAAAAATGCCCAAAAAAAGGGGTGGGCTATAGCCTTTGGGCGTGGGGCCGGCAAAGTTCATCCGCCATCCTCGGAATGGGCCGAGACATTGGCCACCCGTTGCCCGCTCCAAAAATAGGCCACTGGCAGAGCCGCGCCCAAAAAAGAGCAGCCGAACCCCTTGGCGCAAAGTTCGTCTTGCGGAAAAATACCAAAAAAAAGGGGTGTGCCATAGCCTAGGGGCGTGGGGGCCGGCAAAGTTCATCCGCCTTCCTTGGAATGGGCCGAGACTTTGTCCACCCGCTCCCAGCACCAAAAATAGGCCGCGGGCACAGCTGCGCCCAAAAAAGAGCAGCCGAACCCCGTGGCACCAAGTTCGTCCTGCGGAAAAATGCCCAAAAAAGGGGTGGGCTATAACCTTGGGGCGTGGGGCCGGCGAACTTCGTCCGCCGGACTCGGAATGGGCCGAGATTTTGCCCACCCCCCTCCCCATGACAAAAATAGGCCGCGGGCACAGCCGCGCCCAAAAAAGTGCAGCCGAACCCCTTGGCGTCAACTTCGTCCTGCAGAAAAATGCCCAAAAAAGGGGTGTGCTATAGCCTTTGGGCGTGGGGGCCGGCAAAGTTCATCCGCCTTCCTCGGACTAGGCCGAGACTTTGCCCACCCCCTCCCCGTGCCACAAATAAGCTGCGGGCACAGCCGCGCCCAAAAAAAGAGTAGCCGAACCCCTTGGCGCCAAATTCGTCCAGCGGAAAAATGCTCAAAAAGGGGGTGGGCTACAGCCTTGGGGCGTGGGGCAGGCGAACTTCATCCGCCGGACTCGGAATGGGCCGAGACTTTTTCCCACCCCCTCCCCGCGACAAAAATAGGCTGCGGGTGCAGCCGTTCCCAAAAAAGAGCAGCCGAACACCTTGGCGCCAAGTTCGTCCTGTAGAAAAAATGCCCAAAAAAGGGGTGTGCTATAGCCTTGGGGCGTGGGGCGGGCGAACTTCGTCCGCCGGACCTCGGAATGGGCCGAGACTTTGCCCACTCCCTCCCCGCAACAAAAATAGGCCGCGGCCACGGCCGCGCCCACAAAAAGAGATGCTAAACCCCTTGGCGCCAAGTTCGTCCTGCGGAAAAATGCCCAAAAAAGGGGTGTGCTATAGCCTTTGGGAGTGGGGCCGGCAAAGTTCGTCCGCCGGACTCGGAATGGGCCGAGACTTTGCCCACGACCTCCCCGCGACAAAAATAGGCCGCTGGCACAGCGCGCCCAAAAAAGAGCAGCCGAACCCCTTGGCGCCAAGTTCGTCCTGCTGAAAAATGCCCAAAAAAGGGTCGTGCTATAGCCTTGGGGGGTGGGGCCGGCTAAGTTCGTCCGCCGGACTCGGAATGGGCCGAGACTTTTCCCACCCCCTCCCCGCGACAAAAATAGGCTGCGGACGCAGCTGCGCAAAAAAAGAACAGCCGAACCCCTTGGCGCCAAGTTCGTCCTGTGGAAAAATGCCCAAAAAAGGGGTATGCTATAGCCTTTGGGCGTGGGGCCGGCAAACTTCGTCCGCCTTCCCCGGAATCGGCCGAGACTTTTCCCACCCCTCCCCACGACAAACATAGGCCGCGGGCACAGCCGCGCCAAAAAAAAGAGCAGCTGAACCCCTTGGCGCCAAATTCGTCCTGCGGAAAAAATGCCCCAAAAAGTGGTGGGCTATAGCCTTGGGGCGTGGGCCTGGCGTACATCGTCCGCCGGACTCGGAATGGGGCGATATTTTGCCCACCTCTTCCCCGCGACAAAAGTAGGCCGCGGGCACAGCCGCGTCCAAAAAAAGAGCAGCCGAACCCCTTGGCGCCAAGTTCGTCCTGCGGATAAATGCCCAAAAAAGGGGTGGGCTATAGCCTTGGGGCGTGGGGCGGGCGAACTTCGTCCGCCGGACTCGGAATGGGCCGAGACTTTGCCCACTCCCTCCCCGCAACAAAAATAGGCCGCGGCCACGGCCGCGCCCATAAAAGAGCAGCTGAAACCCCTTGGCGCCAAGTTCGTCCTGCGGAAAAAATGCCCAAAAAAGGGGTGTGCTATAGCCTTTGGGAGTGGGGCCGGCAAAGTTCGTCCGCCGGACTCGGAATGGGCCGAGACTTTGCCCACTTCCCTCCCCGCAACAAAAATAGGCCGCGGCCACGGCCGCGCTCATAAAAGAGCAGCTGAACCCCTTGGCGCCAAGTTCGTCCTGCGGAAAAATGCCCAAAAAAGGGGTGTGCTATAGCCTTAGGGCGTGGGGCCGGCAAAGTTCGTCCGCCGGACTCGGAATGGGCCGAGACTTTTCCCATCCCCCTCCCCGCGACAAAAATAGGCCTCGGGCACAGCCGCGCCCAAAAAAGAGCAACCGAACCCCTTGGCACCAAGTTCGTCCTGCGGAAAAAATGCCCCAAAAAAGGGGTGTGCTATAGCCTGGGGGCGTGGGGCTGCCGAAGTTCGTCCGCCGGACCCCGGAAATGGGCCGATACTTTTCTCACCCCCCTCTCCCGCAACAAAAATAGGCCGCGGCCACGGCCGCACCCATAAAAGAGCAGCTGAACCCCTTGGCGCCAAGTTCGTCCTGCGGAAAAATGCCCAAAAAAGGGGTGTGCTATAGCCTTTGGGCGTGGGGCTGGCAAAGTTCGTCCGCCGGACTCGGAATGGGCCGAGAATTTTCCCACCCCCTCCCCGCGACAAAAATAGGCCGCGGGCACAGCCGCGCCCAAAAAAGAGCAACCGAACCCCTTGACACCAAATTCGTCCTGCGGAAAAATGCCCAAAAAAGGGGTGTGCTATAGCCTGGGGGCATGGGGCTGCCGAAGTTCGTCCCGCCGGACCCGGATGGGGCCGAGACTTTTCCTCACCCCCCTCCCTGTGACAAAAATAGGCCGTGGGCACAGCCGCGGGCAAAAAAGAGCAGCCGAACCCCTTGGCGCCAAATTCGTCCTGTGGAAAAATGCCCAAAAAAAGGGGTGGGCTATAGCCTTTGGGCGTGGGGCCGGCAAAGTTCATCCGCCATCCTCGGAATGGGCCGAGACATTGGCCACCCGTTGCCCGCTCCAAAAATAGGCCACTGGCAGAGCCGCGCCCAAAAAAGAGCAGCCGAACCCCTTGGCGCTAAGTTCGTCTTGCGGAAAAATACCAAAAAAAGGGGTGTGCCATAGCCTAGGGGCGTGGGGCCGGCAAAGTTCATCCGCCTTCCTTGGAATGGGCCGAGACTTTGTCCACCCCGCTCCCAGCACCAAAAATAGGCCGCGGGCACAGCTGCGCCCAAAAAAGAGCAGCCGAACCCCGTGGCACCAAGTTCGTCCTGCGGAAAAATGCCCAAAAAAGGGGTGGGCTATAACCTTGGGGCGTGGGGCCGGCGAACTTCGTCCGCCGGACTCGGAATGGGCCGAGATTTTGCCCACCCCCTCCCCATGACAAAAATAGGCCGCGGGCACAGCCGCGCCCAAAAAAGTGCAGCCGAACCCCTTGGCGTCAAGTTCGTCCTGCGGAAAAATGCCCAAAAAAGGGGTGTGCTATAGCCTTTGGGCGTGGGGCCGGCAAAGTTCATCCGCCTTCCTCGGACTAGGCCGAGACTTTGCCCACCCCCCTCCCCGCGCCACAAATAAGCTGCGGGCACAGCCGCGCCCAAAAAAGAGTAGCCGAACCCCTTGGCGCCAAATTCGTCCTGCGGAAAAATGCTCAAAAAGGGGGTGGGCTACAGCCTTGGGGCGTGGGGCAGGCGAACTTCATCCGCCGGACTCGGAATGGGCCGAGACTTTTCCCACCCCCCTCCCCCGCGACAAAAATAGGCTGCGGGTGCAGCCGTTCCCAAAAAAGAGCAGCCGAACACCTTGGCGCCAAGTTCGTCCTGTAGAAAAATGCCCAAAAAAGGGGTGTGCTATAGCCTTTGGGCGTGGAGCTGGCAAAGTTCGTCCGCCATCCTCGGAATGGGCCGAGACGTTGGCCACCCGTTCCCCGCTCCAAAAATAGGCCACGGGCAGAGCCGCGCCCGAAAAAGAGCAGCCGAACCCCTTGGCCCCAAGTTCGTCCTGCGGAAAAATGCCCAAAAAAGGGGTGGGCTATAGCCTTGGGGCGTGCGGCTGGCAAACTTCGTCCGCCGGACTCGGAATGGGCCGAGACTTTGCCCACCCCCTCCCCGCGACAATAATAGGCCATGGGCACAGCCGCGCCGAAAAAAGAACAGCCGAAACCCCTTGGCGTCAAGTTCGTCCTGCGGAAAAATGCCCAAAAAAGGGGTGTGCTATAGCCTTTGGGCGTGGGGGCCGGCAAAGTTCATCCGCCTTCCTCGGACTGGGCCGAGACTTTGCCCCACCCCCTCCCCGCGCCAGAAATAAGCTGCGGGCACAGCCGCGCACAAAAAAGAGCAGCCGAACCCCTTGGCGCCAAGTTCATCCTGCGGAAAAAATGCTCAAAAAGAGGGTGGGCTACAGCCTTGGGGCGTGGGCCGGGCGAACTTCATCCGCCGGACTCGGAATGTGCCGAGACTTTGCCCACCCCCTCCCCGCAACAAAAATATGCCGCGGGCACAGCCGAGCCCAAAAAAGAGCAGCCGACCCCCTTGGCGCCAAGTTCGTCCTGCAAGAATAATGCCCAAAAAAGGGGTGGGCTATATGGCCTTGGGGCGTGGGGCCGGCGAACATCGTCCCCCGGACTCGGAATGGGCCGAGACTTTTCCCACCCCCTGCCCACGACAAAATTAGGCCGCGGACTCAGCCGCGCCCAAAAAAAGGCAGCCGAACCCCCTGTCGCCAAGTTCGTCCCGCGGAAAAATGCCCAAAAAAGGGGTGGGCTATAGCCTTGGGGCGTGGGGGCCGGCAAAGTTCATTCCGCCTTCCTTGGAATGGGCTGAGACTTTGGCCACCCACTCCCCCGCACCAAAAATAGGCCGCGGGCACAGCCGCGTCCAAAAAAGAGCAGCCGCACCCCTTGGCGCCAAGTTCGTCCGCCGGAAAAATGCCCAAAAAAAGGGGTGTGCTATTGCCTTGGGGCGTGGGGCTGCCGAAGTTCGTCCGCCGGGCTCGGAATGGTCCGAGCCTTTTCCCACCCCCCTCCCCGCGACAAAAATATGCCGCGCGCCACAGCCGCGTGCACAGCCGCGCCCAAAAAAGAGCAGCCGAGTCCCTTGGCGCCACGTTGGTCCTGCGGAAAAATGCCCAAAAACGGGGTGTGCTGTAGCCCTTTGGGCGTGGGGCTGGCGAACTTCGTCCGCCTTCCTCGGAATGGGCTGAGACTTTGCCCACTCCCCCTCCCTGCACTAAAAATAAGCTCCGGGCACAGCCGCGCCCAAAAAAGAGCAGCCGAACCCCTTGGCGCCAAGTTCATCCTGCGGAAAAATGCTCAAAAAGGGGGTGGGCTATAGCCTTGGGGCGTGGGGCTGCCGAACTTCCTCCGCCGGACTCGGACTGGGCCGAGACTTTTCCCACCCCTTCCCCACGACAAAAATAAGCCACGGTCGCAACCGCGCGCAAAAAAGAGCAACTGAACCCCTTGGCGCCCTGTTCGTCCTGGGGAAAAATGCCCAAAAAAGGGGTGGGGTATAGCCTTGGGGCGTGGGGCTGGCGAACTTCGTCCGCTGGACTCGGAATGGGCCGAGACTTTTCCCACCCCCTCCCTGCCACAAAAATAGGCCATGGACCCAGCCGAAGCCCTTGGCGCCAAGTTCGTCCTGCGGAAAAAACCCCAAAAAAAGGGTGGGCTATAGTCTTGGGGCGCGGGGCTGGCGAACTTCGTCCGCCTTCCTCGGAATGGGCCGAGAATTTGCCCACCCCCTCCCCGCAATAAAAATAGGCCGCGGGCACAGCCGCGCCCAGAAAAGAGCAACCGAACCCCTTGGCGCCAAGTTCGTCCTGCAGAAAAATGCCCAAAAAGGGGGTGGGCTATAGCCTTGGGGCGTGGGGCGGTCGAACTTCGTCCGCCGGACTCCGAATGGGCCTAGACTTTGCCCACCCCCCTACCCGTGACAAAAATAGGCCGCGGGATCAGCCGCGCCCAAAAAAGAGCAGCCGAACCCCTTGGCTCCATGTTCGTCCTGCGGAAAAATGGCCAAAAAGGGGGTGGGCCATAGCCTTGGGGCGTGGGGCAGGCAGACTTAGTCCGCCGGGACTCGGAATGGGCCGAGGCTTTTCCCACCCCCTCCCCGTGACAAAAATAGGACGCGGGTACAGCCGCGCCCAAAAAAGAGCAGCCGAACCCATTGGCGCCAAGTTCGTCCTGCGCAAAAAATGCCCAAAAAAGGGGTGCGCTATAGCGTTAGGGCGTGGGGCCGGCAAAGTTCATCCGTATTCCTCGGAATGGGGCCGAGACTTTGCCCACCCCCCTCCCCACGACGGAAATAGGCCGCGGGCACAGCCTCGCCCAATAAAGAGCAGCCGAACCCCTTGGCGCCAGGTTCGTCCTGCGGAAAAATGCCCAAAACAGGAGTGGACTATAACCTTGGGGCGTCGGGCGGGCGCACTTTGTCCGCCGGACACGGAATGGGCCGAGACTTTGACCACCCCCTCCCCACAACAAAAATTGGCTGCGGGCACCGCCGCGCCCAAAAAAGAGCAGCCGAACCCCTTGGCGCCAAGTTCGTCCTGCGGAAAAATGTCTAAAAAAGAGGTGGGCTATAGCCTTGGGGCGTGGGGCAGGCGAACTTTGTCCGCCGGTCTCGGAATGGGCCGAGGCTTTGCCCACCGCTTCCCCCGCGACAAAAATAGGCCGCGGGCACAGCCGCGCCCAAAAAAGAGCAGCCGACCCCCATGGCGCCAAGTTCGTCCTGCGGAAAAATGCCCAAAAAGGGGGTGGGCTATATAGCCTTGGGGCGTGGGGCCGGCGAACTTCATCCCCCTGGACTCGGAATGGGCCGAGACTTTTCCCACCCCCTCCCCCGCGTCAAAAATAGGCCGCGGGCTCAGCCGCGCACAAAAAAAAAGCAGCCGAACCCCTTGGCGCCAAGTTCGTCCTGCGGAAAAATGCCCAAAAAAAGGGGTGGGCTATAGCCTGGGGGGTGCGGCTAGCGAACTTCCGTCCGCCGGTGTCGGAATGGGGCGAGACATTGCCCACCCCCCTCGCCGCGCCAAAAATAGGCCGCGGGCATAGCCGCGCCCAAAAAAGAGCAGTCGACCCCCTTGGCGCCAAGTTCGTCCTGCGGAAAAAATGCCCAAAAAACGGGGTGTGCTGTAGCCTTTGGGCGTGGGGCTGGCGAACTTCGTCAGCCTTCCTCGGAATGGGCCGAGACTTTGCCCACCTCCTCCCTGCACTAAAAATAAGCTCCGGGCACAGCCGCGCCCAAAAAAGAGCAGCCGAACCCCTTGGCGCCAAGTTCGTCCTGCGGAAAAAATGCTCAAAAAAGGGGGGTGGGCTATAGCCTTGGGGCGTGGGGCTGCCGAACTTCCTCCGCCGGACTCGGAATGGGCCAAGACTTTTCCCACCCCCTTCCCCACGACAAAAATAGGCCACGGTCGCAACCGCGCCCAAAAAAGAGCAACTGAACCCCTTGGCGCCCCTGTTCGTCCTGGGGAAAAAATGCCCAAAAAAGGGGTGGGGTTTAGCCTTTGGACGTGGGGCCGGCGAACTTCGTCCTCCTTTCTCGGAATGGGTCGAAACTTTGCCCACCCCCTCCCCATGACAAAAATAGGCCGCGGGCACAGCCGCGCCCAAAAAAGAGCAGCCGAACCCTTGGCACCAAGTTTATCCGTCGGCAAAATGCCCAAAAAATGGGTGTGCTATAGCCTTTGGGCATGGGGCCGGCAAAGTTCTTCCCCCCTCCCTCGGAATGGGCCGAGACTCTGCCCACCCCCTCCCCCGCACCAAAAATAGGCCGCGGGCACAGCCGCGCCCAAAAAAGAGCAGCCCGAACCCCTTGGCGCCAAGTTCGTCCTGCGGAAAAAATGCCCAAAAAGGGGGTGGTCTATAGCCTTTGGGCGTGGGGCCGGCGAACTTCGTCCCGACTTCCTCGGAATGGGCCGAGACTTTGGCCACCCGCCTCCCCGTGACAAAAATAGGCCGCGGGCACAGCCGCACCCAAAAAAGAGCAGCCGAACCCCCTTGGCGCCAAGTTCGTCCTACGGAAAAATTCCCCAAAAAAGGGGTGTGCTATAGCCTTTGGGCGGTGGGGCCGGCAAAGTTCATCCGCCTTCCTCGGAATGGGCCGAGACTTTGCCCACCCCCTCCCCACGCCAAAAAATAGGCCGCGGGCACAGCCGCGCCCAAAAAAGAGCAGCCGAACCCCTTGGCGCCAAGTTCGTCCTGCGGAAAAATTCCCAAAAAGGGGGTGGGGCCGGCGAACTTCGTACACCTTCCTCGGAATGGGCCGAGACTTTGGCCACCCCCTCCCAGCGACAAAAGTAGGCCGCGCGCAACAGCCGCGCCCAAAAAAGAGCAGCCGAACCCCTTGGCGCCAAGTTCGTCCTGCGGCAAAATGCCCAAAAAGGGGGTGTGCTATAGCCTTTGGGCGTGGGGCCGGCAAAGTTCCTCCGCCTTCCTCGGAATTGGCCTAGACTTTGCCCACCCCCTCCCTTCACCAAAAATAAGCCGCGGGCACAGCCGCGCCCAAAAAAGAGCAGCTGAACCCCTTGGCGCCAAGTTCGTCCAGCGGAAAAAAGCCCAAAAAAGGGGTGTGCTATAGCCTTGGGGCGTGGGGCTGCCGAAGATTATCCGCCGGACTCGGAATGGGCCGAGACTTTTCCCACCCCCTCCCCACGACAAAAATAGGCCGCCGGCACAGCCGCGCCCAAAAAAGAGCAGCCGAACCCCGTGGCGCCAAGTTCGTCCTGCGGAAAAATGCGCAAAAACGGGGTGTGCTATACCCTTTGGGCGTGGGGCCGGCGAAAATCGTCCGCCTTGCTCGGAATGGGCCGAGACTTTGGCCACCCCCTCCCCGCGACAAAAATAGGCCGCTGGCACTGCCGCGCCCAAAAAAGAGCAGCCGAACCCCGTGGCGCCAATTTCGTCCTGCGGAAAAATGCGCAAAAAAGGTGTGTGCTATAGCCTTTGGGCGTTGGGCCCGCGAACTTCGTCCACCTTCCTCGGAATGGGCCGAGACTTTGGCCACCCCCTCCCCACGACAAAAATAGACCGCCGGCACAGCCGCGCCCAAAAAAGAGCAGCTGAACCCCGTGGCGCCAAGTTCGTCCTGCGGAAAAATGCCCAAAAAAAGCGTTGTGCTACAGCCTTAGGACGTGGGGCTGCCGAAGTTCGTCCGCCGGACCCGGAATGGGCCGAGACGTTTCACACCCCCTCCCCGTGACAAAAATAGGCCACGGGCACAGCCGCGCCCAAAAAAGAGCAGCCGAACCCCTTGGCACCAAGTTAGTCCTGCGGAAAAATGCCCAAAAAGGGGGTGGGCTATAGACTTGGGGCGTGGGGCTGGCGAACTTCGTCCGTCGGACTCGGAATGGGGCGAGACATTCCGCACCCTCTCCCCGCGACAAAACTAGGCCACGGGCGCAGCCGCGCCCAAAAAAAAGCAGCCGAACCCCTTGGCGCCAAGTTCGTCCTGCGGAAAAATGCCCAAAAAAGGGGTGGGCTATAGCCTTCGGGCGTGGGGCTGGTGCACTTCGTCCACCGTACTCGGAATGGGCTTAGAATTTTCCCACCCCCTCCCCGCGACAAAAATAGGCCGCGGGCGCAGCCGCGCCCAAAAAAGAGCAGCCAAACCCCTTGGAGCCAAGTTCGTCCTTCGGAAAAATTCCCAAAAAAGGGGTGGGCTATAACCTTGGGGCGTGGGGCTGGCGAACTTCGTCCGCCGGACTTGGAATGGGCCGAGACTTTACCCACACACTCCCCGCGACAAAAATAGGCCGCGAGCACACCCGCACCCAAAAAAGAGCAGCGGAACCCCTTGGCACCAAGTTCGTCCAGCGGAAAAATGCCCAAAAAAGGGGTCTGCTATAGCCTTGGGGCGTGGGGCTGCCGAAGTTCGTCCGCCGGACACGGAATGGGCCGAGACTTTTCCCACCCCCTACCCGCGACAAAATTAGTCCACGGACGTAGCCGCGCCCAAAAAAGAGCAGACGAACACCTTCGCACCAAGTTCGTCCTACGGAAAAATGCCCAAAAAAGGGGTGGGCTATAGCCTTAGGGCGTGGGGTTGGCGAACGTCGTCCGCCGGACTCGGAATGTGCCGAGACTTTGCCCACCCCCTCCCCGTGACAAAAATAGGCCGCGAACACAGCCATGCCCAAAAAAGAAAGGCCGAACCCCTTGGCGCCAAGGTCGTCCTGCGGAAAAATGCCGAAAAAGGGGGTGGGCTATTGCCTTGGGGCATGGGGCTGGCGAACTTCGTCCCCCGGGTTCGGAATGGGCGCAGACTTTTCCCACCCCCTCCCCGCGACAAAAATAGGCCGCGGGCACACCCGCTTCCAAAAAAAAGTAGCCGAAACCCTTGGCGCCAAGTTCGTCCGGCAGAAAAATGCCCAAAAAAGGGGTGGGCTATAGCCTTGGGGCATGGGGCTGGCGAACATCGTCCGCCGGACTCGGAATGGGCTGAGACTTTGCCCACCCCCTCCCCGCGACAAAAATAGGCCGCCGGCTCAGCCGCGCCCGAAAAAGAGCAGCCGAACCCCTTGGCGCCAATTTCATCCTGCGGAAAAATGCCCAAAAAAGGGGTAGGCTATAACCTTGGGGCGCGGTGCGGACGAACTTCGTCCGTCGGACTCGGAATGGGGCGAGACTTTCCGCACCCCCTCCCCTCGACAAAAATAGGCCACGGGCACAGCCGCGCCCAAAAAAGAGCAGCCGAACCCGTTGGCGCCAAGTTCGTCCTGCGGAAAAATGCCCAAAAAAGGGGTGGGCTATAGCCCTGGAACGTGGGGCTGGCGAACTTCGTCCGCCGGACTCGGAATGGGCCGAGACTTTGCCCACCCCCTCCCCGTGACAAAAATAGGCCACGGGCACAGCCGCGCCCAAAAAACAGCAGCCGAACCCCTTGGCGCCAAGTTCGTCCTACGGAAAAATGCCCAAAAAAGGGGTGGGCTATAGCCTTCGGGCGTGGGACCGGCGAACTTCGTCCGCCTTCCTCGGAATGGGCCGAGACTTTGCCCACCTCCTCCCCGTGAAAAAAATAGGCAGCGGTCACAGCCGCGCCCAAAAAAGAGCAGCCGAACCCCGTGGCGCCAAGTTAGTCCTGCGGAAAAATGCGCAAAAAAGGGGCGTACTATAGCCTTTGGGCGTGGGGCCGGTGAACATCGTCCGCCCTGCTCGGAATGGGCCGAGACTTTGGCCACCCCCACCCCGCGATAAAAATAGGCCGCGGGCACAGCCGCGCCCAAAAAAGAGCAGCCGAACCCCGTGGCGCCAAGTTCGTCCTGCGGAAAAATGCCCAAAAAAGGGGTGTGCCATAGCCTTGGGGCGTGGGGCCGACGAACTTCGTCCGCCTTCCTCGGAATGGGCCGAGACTTCGGCAACCCCTCCCCATGACAAAAATAGGCCGCGGGCACAGCCGCGCCCAAAAAAGAGCAGCCGAACCCCTTGGCGCCAAGTTCGTCATGCGGAAAAATGCGCAAAAAAGGTGTGTGCTATAGCCTTTGGGCGTGGGGCCCGCGAACTTCGTCCGCCTTCCTCGGAATGGGCCGAGACTTTGGCCACCCCCTCCCCACGACAAAAATAGGCCGCCGGCACAGCCGCGCCCAAAAAAGAGCCGCCGAACCCCGTTGCGCCAAGTTCGTCCTGCGGAAAAATGCCCAAAAAAGCGGTGTCCTATAGCCTTAGGACGTGGGGCTGCCGAAGTTCGTCCGCCGGACCCGGAATGGGCCGAGACGTTTCACACCCCCTCCCCGCGACAAAAATAGGCCGCGGGCGCAGCCGCGCCCAAAAAAGAGCAGCCGAAACCCTTGGCACCAAGTTAGTCCTGCGGAAAAATGCCCAAAAAGGGGGTGGGCTATAGCCTTGGGGCGTGGGGCTGGCGAACTTCGTCCGCCTTCCCCGGAATGGGCCGAGACTTTGCCCACCCCCTCCCCATGACACAAATAGGCCACGGGCACAGCCGCGCACAAAAAGGAGCAGCCGACCCCTTGGCGCCAAGTTCCTCCTGCGGAAAAATGCCCAAAAAGGGGGTGGGCTATAGCCTTGGGGCGTGGGGCTGGCGAACGTCGTCCGCCTTCCTCGGAATGGGCCAAGACTTTGACTACCCCCTCCCCATGACAAACATAGGCCGCGGGCACAGCCGCGCCCAAAAAACAGCAGCCAAACCCCTTGGCGCCAAGTTCGTCCTGCGGAAAAATGCCTATAAAAGGGGTGGGCTATAGCCTTGGGGCGTGGCGCTGGCGAACTTCGTCCGCCGGACTCGGAATGGGCGGAGACTTTGCCTACCCCCTCCCCGCAACAAAAATAGGCCGCGGGAACACCCGCACCCAAAAAAGAGCAGTGGAACCCCTTGGCGCCAAGTTCGTCCTGCGGAAAAATGCCCAAAAAAGGGGTCTGATATAGCCTTGGGGCGTGGGCCTGCCGAAGTTCGTCCGCCGGACTTGGAATGGGCCGAGACTTTGCCCACCCCCTCCCTGTGACAAAAATAGGCCGCGGGCACAGCCGCGCCCAAAAAAGAGCTGCCGAACCCCTTAGCGCCAAGTTCGTCCTGCGGTAAAATGCCCAAAACAAGGGTGGGCTATAGCCTTGGGGCATGTGGCTGGCGCACTTCGTCCGCCGGACTCGGAATGGGCCGATACTTTGCCCACCCCCTCCCCACGAAAAAAATAGGCCGCGGGCACACCCGCTTCCAAAAACAAGTAGCCGAAACCCTTGGCGCCAAGTTCGTCCTGCCTAAAAATGCCCAAAAAGGGGGTGGGCTATAGCCTTGGGGCATGGGGCTGGCGAACTTCGTCCGCCGGACTCGGAATGGTCCGAGACTTTGCCCACCCCCTCCCCGCGACAAAAATAGGCCGCGGTCACAGCCGCGCCCAAAAAAGAGCTGCCGAACCCCTTGGCGCCAAGTTCGTCTTGCGGAGAAATGCCGAAAAAGGGGGTGGGCTATAGCCTTGGGGCGTGGCGCTGGCGGACTTCGTCCGCCGAACTCGGAATGGCCCGAGACTTTTCCCACCCCCTCCCCATGACAAAAATAGGCTGCGTGTACAGACGTACCCAAAAAAGAGCATCCCAACCCCTTGGCGCCAAGTTCGTCCTGCGGAAAAATGCCCAAAAAGGGAGTGGGCTATAGCCTTGGGGCGTGGCGCTGGCGAACTTAGTCCGCCGGACACAGAATAGGCCGAGACTTTTCCAACCCCTCCCCGCGACAAAAATAGGCCGCGGGCTCAGCCGCGCCCAAAAAAGAGCTGCCGAACCCCTTGGTGCCAAGTTCGTCCTGCGGAAAAATGCCGAAAAAGGGGGTGGGCTATAGCCTTGGGGCGTGGCGCTGTCGAACTTCGTCCGCCGGACACAGAAAGGGCCGAGACTTTTCGCAACCCCTCCCTGCGACAAAAATAGGCCGCGGGCACAGCCGAGCCCAAAAAAGAGCAGCCGAACCCCTTGGCGCCAAGTTCGTCCTGCGGAGAAATGCCGAAAAAGGGGGTGGGCTATAGCCTTGGGGCGTGGCGCTGGCGTACTTCGTCCGCCGAACTCGGAATGGGCCGAGACTTTTCCCACCCCCTCCCCATGACAAAAATAGGCTGCGTGTACAGACGTACCCAAAAAAGAGCATCCCAACCCCTTGGCGCCAAGTTCGTCCTGCGGAAAAATGCCCAAAAAGGGAGTGGGCTATAGCCTTGGGGCGTGGCGCTGGCGAACTTCGTCCGCCGGACACAGAAAGGGCCGAGACTTTTCGCAACCCCTCCCTGCGACAAAAATAGGCCGCGGGCACAGCCGTGCCCAAAAAAGTGCTGCCGAACCCCTTGGCTCCAAGTTCGTCCTGCGGAAAAATGCCCAAAAAGGGCGTGGGCTATAGCCTTGGGGCGTGGGGCTGGCGAACTTCGTCCGCCTTCCTCGGAATGGGCCGAGACTTTGCCCACCCCCTCCCAGCGACAAGCATAGGCCGCGGGCACAGCCGCGCCCAAGAAAGAGCAGCCGACCCCTTGGCGCCAAGTTCGTCCTGCGGAAAAATGCCCAAAAAAGTGGCGGGCTCTAGCCTTGGGGCGTGGGGCTGGCGAAGTTCGTCCGCCGGACTCGGAATGGGCCGAGACTTTGCCCACCCCCTGCCCGCGACAAAAATAGGCCGCGGGCACAGCCGAGCCCAAAAAAGAGCAGCCGAACCCCTTGGCGCCAAGTTCGTCCTGCGGAGAAATGCCGAAAAAGGGGGTGGGCTATAGCCTTGGGGCGTGGCGCTGGCGTACTTCGTCCGCCGAACTCGGAATGGGCCGAGACTTTTCCCACCCCCTCCCCATGACAAAAATAGGCTGCGTGTACAGACGTACCCAAAAAAGAGCATCCCAACCCCTTGGCGCCAAGTTCGTCCTGCGGAAAAATGCCCAAAAAGGGAGTGGGCTATAGCCTTGGGGCGTGGCGCTGGCGAACTTAGTCCGCCGGACACAGAATAGGCCGAGACTTTTCCAACCCCTCCCCGTGACAAAAATAGGCCGCGGGCTCAGCCGCGCCCAAAAAAGAGCTGCCGAACCCCTTGGTGCCAATTTCGTCCGGCGGAAAAATGCCGAAAAAGGGGGTGGGCTATAGCCTTGGGGCGTGGCGCTGTCGAACTTCGTCCGCCGGACACAGAAAGGGCCGAGACTTTTCGCAACCCCTCCCAGCGACAAAAATAGGCCGCGGGCACAGCCGTGCCCAAAAAAGTGCTGCCGAACCCCTTGGCTCCAAGTTCGTCCTGCGGAAAAATGCCCAAAAAGGGCGTGGGCTATAGCCTTGGGGCGTGGGGCTGGCGAACTTCGTCCGCCTTCCTCGGAATGGGCCGAGACTTTGCCCACCCCCTCCCAGCGACAAACATAGGCCGCGGGCACAGCCGCGCCCAAGAAAGAGCAGCCGACCCCTTGGCGCCAAGTTCGTCCTGCGGAAAAATGCCCAAAAAAGGGGCGGGCTCTAGCCTTGGGGCGTGGGGCTGGCGAAGTTCGTCCGCCGGACTCGGAATGGGCCGAGACTTTGCCCACCCCCTGCCCGCGACAAAAATAGGCCGCGGGCACAGCCGAGCCCAAAAAAGAGCAGCCGAACCCCTTGGCGCCAAGTTCGTCCTGCGGAGAAATGCCGAAAAAGGGGGTGGGCTATAGCCTTGGGGCGTGGCGCTGGCGTACTTCGTCCGCCGAACTCGGAATGGGCCGAGACTTTTCCCACCCCCTCCCCATGACAAAAATAGGCTGCGTGTACAGACGTACCCAAAAAAGAGCATCCCAACCCCTTGGCGCCAAGTTCGTCCTGCGGAAAAATGCCCAAAAAGGGAGTGGGCTATAGCCTTGGGGCGTGGCGCTGGCGAACTTAGTCCGCCGGACACAGAATAGGCCGAGACTTTTCCAACCCCTCCCCGTGACAAAAATAGGCCGCGGGCTCAGCCGCGCCCAAAAAAGAGCTGCCGAACCCCTTGGTGCCAATTTCGTCCGGCGGAAAAATGCCGAAAAAGGGGGTGGGCTATAGCCTTGGGGCGTGGCGCTGTCGAACTTCGTCCGCCGGACACAGAAAGGGCCGAGACTTTTCGCAACCCCTCCCAGCGACAAAAATAGGCCGCGGGCACAGCCGTGCCCAAAAAAGTGCTGCCGAACCCCTTGGCTCCAAGTTCGTCCTGCGGAAAAATGCCCAAAAAGGGCGTGGGCTATAGCCTTGGGGCGTGGGGCTGGCGAACTTCGTCCGCCTTCCTCGGAATGGGCCGAGACTTTGCCCACCCCCTCCCAGCGACAAACATAGGCCGCGGGCACAGCCGCGCCCAAGAAAGAGCAGCCGACCCCTTGGCGCCAAGTTCGTCCTGCGGAAAAATGCCCAAAAAAGGGGCGGGCTCTAGCCTTGGGGCGTGGGGCTGGCGAAGTTCGTCCGCCGGACTCGGAATGGGCCGAGACTTTGCCCACCCCCTGCCCGCGACAAAAATAGGCCGCGGGCACAGCCGAGCCCAAAAAAGAGCAGCCGAACCCCTTGGCGCCAAGTTCGTCCTGCGGAGAAATGCCGAAAAAGGGGGTGGGCTATAGCCTTGGGGCGTGGCGCTGGCGTACTTCGTCCGCCGAACTCGGAATGGGCCGAGACTTTTCCCACCCCCTCCCCATGACAAAAATAGGCTGCGTGTACAGACGTACCCAAAAAAGAGCATCCCAACCCCTTGGCGCCAAGTTCGTCCTGCGGAAAAATGCCCAAAAAGGGAGTGGGCTATAGCCTTGGGGCGTGGCGCTGGCGAACTTAGTCCGCCGGACACAGAATAGGCCGAGACTTTTCCAACCCCTCCCCGTGACAAAAATAGGCCGCGGGCTCAGCCGCGCCCAAAAAAGAGCTGCCGAACCCCTTGGTGCCAATTTCGTCCGGCGGAAAAATGCCGAAAAAGGGGGTGGGCTATAGCCTTGGGGCGTGGGGCTGGCGAACTTCGTCCGCCTTCCTCGGAATGGGCCGAGACTTTGCCCACCCCCTCCCAGCGACAAACATAGGCCGCGGGCACAGCCGCGCCCAAGAAAGAGCAGCCGACCCCTTGGCGCCAAGTTCGTCCTGCGGAAAAATGCCCAAAAAAGGGGCGGGCTCTAGCCTTGGGGCGTGGGGCTGGCGAAGTTCGTCCGCCGGACTCGGAATGGGCCGAGACTTTGCCCACCCCCTGCCCGCGACAAAAATAGGCCGCGGGCACAGCCGAGCCCAAAAAAGAGCAGCCGAACCCCTTAGCGCCAAGTTCCTCCTGCGGTAAAATGCCCAAAAAAGGGGTGTGCTGTAGCCTTTGGGTGTGGGGCGGGCAAAGTTCATCCGCCTTCCTCGGAATTGGCCGAGACATTGCCCACCCCCTCCCTGCGACAAAAATAGGCCGCGGGCACAGCCCCGTCCAAAAAAGTGCAGCCGAACCCCTGAGCGCCAAGTTCATCCACCGGAAAAATGCCCAAAAAGGGGGTGGGCAATAGCCTTGGGGCGTGGGGCTGGCGAACTTCGTCCGCTTTCCTCGAAATGGGCCGAGACTTTGTCCAACCCCTCCCCGCGACAAAAATAGGCTGTGGGCACAGCCGCGCCCAAAAAAGAGTAGCCGACCCCTAGGCGCCAAGTTCGTCCTGCGGAAAAATGCCCAAAAATGGCGTGGGCTATGGCCTGGGGCCTGGGGCTGGCGAACTTCGTCCGCCGGACTCGGAATCGGCCGAGACTTTGCCCACCCCCTCCACACGACAAAAATACGCCACGTGCACAGCCGCGCCCCAAAAAGAGCTGCCGACCCCTTGGTGCCAAGTTCGTCCTACGGAAAAATGCCCAAAAACGGCGTGGGCTATAGCCTTGGGGAGTGGGGCTGGCGGACTTCGTCCGCCTTCCTCGGAATGGGCCGAGACTTTGCCCACCCCCTCCCAGCCGTAAAAATAGGCCGCGGGCACAGCCGCGCCCAAAAAAGAGCAGCGGACCCCTTGGCGCCAAGTTCGTCCTGCGGAAAAATGCCCAAAAAGGGCGTGGGCTATAGCCTTGGGGCGTGCGGCTGGCGAACTTCGTCCGCCTTCCTCGGAATGGGCCGAGACTTTGCCCACCCCCTCCACACGACAAAATATGCCACGTGCACAGCCGTGCCCCAAAAAGAGCTGCCGACCCCTTGGTGCCAAGTTCATCCTGCGGAAAAATGCCCAAAAACGGCGTGGGCTATAGCCATTGGGCGTGGTGCTGGCGGACTTCGTCCGCCTTCCTCGGAATGGCCCGAGACTTTGCCCACCCCCTCCCAGCCGCAAAAATAGGCCGCGGGCACAGCCGCGCCCAAAAAAGAGCAGCGGACCCCTTGGCGCCAAGTTCGTCCTGCGGAAAAATGCCCAAAAAGGGCGTGGGCTATAGCCTTGGGGCGTGGGGCTGGCGAACTTCCTCCGCCTTCCTCGGAATGGGCGGAGACTTTGCCCACCCCCTCCCCATGACAAAAATAGGCCGCGGGCACAGCCGCGCCGAAAAAAGAACAGCCGAACCCCTTGGCGCCAAGTTCGTCCGGCGGAAAAATGCCCAAAAAGGGGGTCGGCTATAGCCTTGGGGCGTGGGGCCGGCGGACGAACTCGGAATGGGCCGAGACTTTTCCCACCCCCTGCCCGCGACAAAAATAGGCCGCGGGCACAGCCGAGCCCAAAAAAGAGCAGCCGAACCCCTTGGCGCCAAGTTCGTCCTGCGGAGAAATGCCGAAAAAGGGGGTGGGCTATAGCCTTGGGGCGTGGCGCTGGCGTACTTCGTCCGCCGAACTCGGAATGGGCCGAGACTTTTCCCACCCCCTCCCCATGACAAAAATAGGCTGCGTGTACAGACGTACCCAAAAAAGAGCATCCCAACCCCTTGGCGCCAAGTTCGTCCTGCGGAAAAATGCCCAAAAAGGGAGTGGGCTATAGCCTTGGGGCGTGGTGCTGGCGAACTTAGTCCGCCGGACACAGAATAGGCCGAGACTTTTCCAACCCCTCCCCGTGACAAAAATAGGCCGCGGGCTCAGCCGCGCCCAAAAAAGAGCTGCCGAACCCCTTGGTGCCAAGTTCGTCCGGCGGAAAAATGCCGAAAAAGGGGGTGGGCTATAGCCTTGGGGCGTGGCGCTGTCGAACTTCGTCCGCCGGACACAGAAAGGGCCGAGACTTTTCGCAACCCCTCCCAGCGACAAAAATAGGCCGCGGGCACAGCCGTGCCCAAAAAAGTGCTGCCGAACCCCTTGGCTCCAAGTTCGTCCTGCGGAAAAATGCCCAAAAAGGGCGTGGGCTATAGCCTTGGGGCGTGGGGCTGGCGAACTTCGTCCGCCTTCCTCGGAATGGGCCGAGACTTTGCCCACCCCCTCCCAGCGACAAACATAGGCCGCGGGCACAGCCGCGCCCAAGAAAGAGCAGCCGACCCCTTGGCGCCAAGTTCGTCCTGCGGAAAAATGCCCAAAAAAGGGGCGGGCTCTAGCCTTGGGGCGTGGGGCCAGCGGACGAACTCGGAATGGGCCGAGAGTTTTCCCACTGCCTCCCCGCGACAAAAATAAGCCGCGGGCACAGCCCCGCCTAAAAAAGATCAGCCGAACCCGTTGGCGGCAAGCTCGTCCTGCGGAAAAATGCCCAAAAAGGGGTGGGCTATAACCTTGGGGCGTCGGGCTAGCAAACTTTGTCCGCCTTCCTCGGAATGGGCCGAGACAATGCCCACCCCCTCCGTGCAACAAAAATTGGCCGCGGGCACAGCCGCGCCCAAAAAAGAGCAGCCGAACCCCTTGGCGCCATGTTCGTCCTGCCGAATAATGCCCAAAAAGGGGGTGGGCTATAGCCTTGGGGTGTCGAGCTGGCGAACTTCGTCTGCCGCACTCGGAATGGGCCGAGACTTTTCCCAACCCCTCCCCACGACAAAATTAGGCCGCGGGCACAGCCGCGCCCAAAAAAGAGCTGCCGAACCCCTTGGCGCCAAGTTCGTCGTGCGGAAAAATTCCCAAAAAAGGGGTGGGATATAGCCTTGGGGCGTGGGAAGGGCGCACTTCGTCCGCCGGACTCGGAATGCTCCG